>CM070662.1:1270000-1865875 GCA_036346575.1 Dendrocalamus sinicus | reverse complement strand
GAATTGGTGTGGACGTAGGAAAACTCATGACTGCTGGGGGCACAATTTGGGGTGGTCGTAGGAAAGAACTGAACTGGTGGATTTTAGGGG
This sequence comes from Dendrocalamus sinicus, assembly GCA_036346575.1. Taxonomy (NCBI): domain Eukaryota; kingdom Viridiplantae; phylum Streptophyta; class Magnoliopsida; order Poales; family Poaceae; genus Dendrocalamus; species Dendrocalamus sinicus. Next base: position 1,865,785 of record CM070662.1, on the reverse strand, counting down.
TAGAGAAGAAATATCATGAGTCAAAACCAAATTGGGTAGGGCCAATCCACCGGTCTGCTCGGTCCGACCACCGCCGCCCTCCTTGTCGTTTAACGTCACAGGCATTGAATAAAAAAAATGAATCCATCGACTGAGAACTCAAGTCTCGGTCATGCTAGCTGCGAGGCTCAATTATAGGGCATGTTCTTTTCCTTCGAAGCTAGCGGCTTTTGACTTTTGCTATAGTGTCTAACTTTCAAACAGAGTATTTTCTCAAGACGGGGTCTATAAGTTAAACGATCTACACATTAAAAGCCCAACATCTGTACCAGCCAAAATCACAAGTGAATATCTGTATCTCCGTAATCTGTACCGTAATCAGTCAAAATTTAAAATTTTCAACCAAAAGCCACAAGCCGCAGCCGTTGCCAAACAGGCCCTACCAAACCTTCGGAATTTTTGGACAATCTGATTGCAAATTACTTGTGTGCCCATCAGAGCCCCACGAATTGGCATGCACGATTACATACAATATTACCCCTTAAAAAATATTATCAGATATTTCCACGCGTAGTACATCTAAACCTACCCAATCTAATCCATTGGATCGAAAAAAAATAAATGGCCCATAATAACTGATATGTATTGTAAAAGAGCTCCTCAAATAAAGCTTGGTTTTGTTCTCTTGTTCCGCGCGGCCGAGACAGATCGATCGACGCCGTGACGGTGCAGCCCACACCCACAGATTTAGGTGCACGCGCGTAGCCGAGAGGAAACCGACGCGTCCAGCCCACCGGCGTTCGCTGCCCGGACGACGCCGGCCCGCATGCTTCGCGCGCAGCTCCTCCAGTGTAATGCAGAAGCTCGGGCTTCTGACTCTGTGGACTGGAGAGATTCGTCAGGTACTTTACAGACATGATTCCGGTTTCGGTATTGTTCTTGTATTGGTTTTCCAGTGAGGCTTTGAGTGACTAATGCTCTTCGAATACGTAAATGTTGGTCCCTTTTTCATATAATGGAGGAGGTGATTGAGAGGGCTTACAATGAAGGTTGGAACCAAACATTGGGAAAGATTTTGGGGGAAGGAATTAATGCTGAATAAATATTAGTATTGTCGGTCAAGTTCAGGGAAAGAATATGCAGCTAATTGGGCCATCAATAAAGATTACTATTGTCGGTCTTTTTCGGCCACTTTAGACGTTGACACGATTTTCAGAACACATATGTGGCAACTACTATTTTGAATTGGAGTATATATTGGTAACAATTAATAAAATACAAATGGCATGGAAATACTTTTGATAATAAATTTACTAATATTATTTCCATCTGACAAACTAAATTGTCGTCGATACGAGACTGGACAGTAAACTTAGAAACACCCCTGATCGGACGCGAAGACCGCCGAGAATGCGGAGGGACTCAAGGAGAAGCACCCAAATGACCCAATTGTATTCAATATAAGTGTCTAAGGGTGCCTTTGGTTGAGCTTTTGGGAGCTGCTTTTGCTTCCAAAAGCTAAAACCAACCAAAGGGTGGAAACAGTAAGTCTTTTGAAGCGACTACTTTTAGTAGTCTGATTTGAAAGCACCTTGGACCTGCTTTTGGCTTTTGGCTTTCGCTTTTGAAATGGTGAAAATAGAGAGCTGTTTCACAGTTGTTTCAAGGAAAATAGAGATTGGAGGTAAGTTTTATACTTGTTTGAACCAAACGACTTATAGCTTTTCCACACCCACAACCTACAACAATTTTTCACACCTGACTCAAAGAGCTTTTGAAGCCACAGCTCAACCAAACACACCCTAAGGTTAAAAATAGTCCCCTTCCCACTTACAAGGGGTCCTATTTACAAAGTGGGAGGAGGCGAGTGAAGATATAAGTTTGCCCTCGGGTCTAGCTTACTCCCAATGGTATCTACGTCATTGGTCCCACGCGTATCCCATCGCGTCCGGGACCCTGGGCTTGGCTTGTGGCTGACTTCTGGCTTCGTCCAAGGTTGGTCTTGTGTGCCTCACGCTGGGGTTGGTCTCGCGAACCTTGCCGAGGTTGTCCTTGTGACCTCACCGAGGTTGATTTGGGGACTTGGCACGGGGTAGACCTTTCGACGGGTGCCAACGCTCCAAGGTGGTCGTGGGTCCAAGGTGGCACAGGGACCCTCTCTTAACAATAACCCCTTGCTGATCTAGGTGGTCATCAACCGCCCGCCCGGGCTAGCGCACCGACTTGCAAAATAGGTCAATGTGCTGCCTCGGGTCAACGATCCCACTAGTAGCCTATAATGCATTCCGACAACATGTTAAAATATCTTAATCCTCATGCAAACTTCAAATGATAGGTTATGCCCGGGCCTCTGAGTTGGATTCCCCTGGTGTTCGTCAAAGGGCCATTGCTCCACTTGGCCGATTTTGGGTCGTACTAGAGAGTTCACCGTCTCACAAAAGGACGTGGGGTCATGAATAGTTATGAAGTCAAGCATCGATCGCCTAGTTGTTGAAGTTACGGGGGGCATGGGGTTAGGACCTAGCCTAAAAAAGTGCCTCGTGAAGTTAATTCTCAACCTATGGCGTTCGAGAGGTGAGGGTATGCATGGGAGTGCCAAGCTCGACTCGCTTAGACATGACCACCAAATGATGACAAAACCCAAGGGTGTGCAAGGCTGACCCATGTGAACATGCTAGAAATAAGTGCCTAACTTGCTGGTTCAAGACAAATGGAATCCTTGGGTAAACAGGTCGTTGAGTGAACTCGTCGAGATTGGCATGGGTATACCGCTAGTCCGAGGTGTGATGGAGCTTCAAGGCATATGAAATCGACTGGGGCATGCACATCCCTATGCATAAGCTCAATTGGTGATACTAAGTTGGATATATCTCAAGACGTGATCGATCGATGCATGCCAATACGCTGAGATGTTCAAGGTCGGTGAGCATACCCAAGAGTAGCCTAATAAGGTCCGACCTTCAAGGTGAGAGGATATGTGCTAAGCTATTATCTGCTCAGCCTGTCAAGGCACGACACTAGAAACTTAGAAGCGTGCCACATGCTCAGCTCATGGAGGCGTGGCCCATGAAGCAAGGAGTGCCCGACGTGAAGCTATGCTCTGTCGAGGGATGGCCCTTGAGGCTAATCACACCACACTGAGGTGAAGTGCTGGTGCTTATCGATGTAAAATGATCAACCTAACGGGTGCATCTAACCAACGAGATACCAATAGGTTGAACTGAGCTTGGCTAAGGGAATGCCCTATATGCCGAGTTGTATTACACGAAGGCGAAGCTATCATGGAGTTTTGCCCCTTGCTAGGTGAATTAATCCAACGGCTAAGAGCGCGCTAGGGCACGAAGTATTAGGGATTGATGAGTTGCCTGCAAGGCAAGAAGATGTGTGCTGAAGCACCTATTAACCGACTCCCAGAGGGGTCGCCCACGGTACAAGTAGGTGTGCACAGAAGTGCGCTGGATACTTAACTCGCCTTAGGTATGACCTCGCAAGGAGTTCTCAACTCACTGAGGGTCACCTTTGAGGTGAGGAGATATGCACTCGAACACGAGGTGGTCAATTCATCGATGCTTACATGGTTGACATATTGAGACATCGACTACTAGGCACAGAGTACTCCACAAACTGGGGCATGGCCCTTGATGGAAGAAGATGCTTGCGTGGTCGACTTGTTGAGGCATTGAGTATAAGGCACAAAGTACTCCACAAACTGGGGCGTGGCTCTCGAGGCTGAAGTGAACCACATCGTGGCTAGGTCATCGAGGTGTGTTGAAGCTCATCGAGGCGAATCTATCGAGCTAGGGGAGCCCCTAGCCAAGAAGATGCTATCAAGGCAAAAGTCGAGACAACTATACTGAGGCCAAGTCATCAAGGCATGCTGAAGCTCGTCAAGGTGAATACATCAAGCTAGGGAGAGCCCTTGATCAAGGAGACATCGTTGAGATGAAGGTCAACGCAAAAGCCATCGAGGCCAAAGTGAACCATGTCGAGGCTAAGCCTTGAGGTGTGTTGGGGTCCGGAGGAGGTTCGGAGGTGCAACCTGGAGGGGCTCTAGAGGACCTCAGCATAGACGAAGTCTAGGGTGGGCCTAAGGCATCTCTGCATGGACGGAGTTCGGAGGCGGGGTCCGGGGCATCTCCTTACAAATGGAGCTCGAACGTGGAGTCCTGGGCGGTCGAGACAGAGCGAAGTCAGGGCGTCGAGGTACCAGAGTTCGGGTAGCCCAGGGCGATCGAAGCAAAGTGGAGTTAGGGTAGGAAAAACACAAAGGGATGGCCGAGGTGGTGGCCCAGGCGTGGATGAAGGCTACCCCCGAAGTGTGTCCGGGGTAGATGTGAAGACCACCTCTGAGGGGTCTAGGGCAAACATGAAGGCCACCCCCGAGGGTGTCCAAGGAGAACGTGAAGGCCACCCCCAGGGTTGTCTGGGACAAACATGAAGGCCACCCTTGGGGGGTCTGGGGCTGATGTGAAGGCCACCCCCGGTGGGTCCAAGGTGAAGGGCACGGGACACGGTGTAGGCCTTGAGCACAGTGCAGATGGCGGCGATCGTCAGCACAAACTTCAGAGGTGGGGCATGTGTAGCAGACAAGGCATGAGAGGGGCACGTTCCAAGTGACCGTGTCATGTGCGGGCATTTTGTCGAACAGGAAGCGCGTTCTAGGTGACCTCTTGTGTAGGGAGTGGCGACGCTTGAGTATGAGGATGGGCGAAGCCCCCATGGCGCTGAGCGCGAGCGTGCGGAACGACTCCTGGACACGGTCAACAGGGAAGTTGAGGGCGCGCGGCATATGCCAAGTATGCTGTGATGGAATGGCACCTTGGTCACCATGACCACACATTTGCCACGCTCAACCATGTTGTCACGGAGTGCGGGGCGGTCCGGGAGGCACCCCAAGGGTGATCTGGGGGCGGCGCAGGGCCGTGTTTAGGGGTGGAGGGAGGTCGAGGTGGAGAGGGAGCATGGTGCATGTGTAGAGAGGGACCTAGGGTGCGTGAGGAGAGGGAGCTTGAGGTGTGCATAGAGAAGAAGCCCGGGGAGGAGAGGGAGCTCAAGGGTGGAGAGGGAGCTCGGGGCAAGTGGCGTGGAGAAGGGGCTTCCCATGTGCACACAGCCAAGCTCCCCGAGAACAGCCCAGAGCTTCAAGGGCAAAGTTCCCCGGGGGCTCGAGACCTTGGAGGCTCCCTAGAGTGAGTGGCGTGGAGGAGGCGCGAGCGAACGGTGAGGCCACAGGTGAGGAGCTGTGCGGGAGTTTGCCTTAGGTGGTGTAGGGATTTGGGGCTTCGAAGGATTTTGAGCGGTTGTTGTTCTATTGGTGGAAAGTAGAAATTGCAGCAAGTGCCTTGGCTGTTGGTTTGGTAGGAGGAGCGACTAATAACTCAAGGGAGTAGGTGGGCGAGTGACCGATGTGAGAAGAAAGAAAGATGGTGGGATGGAAGAACACAAAAAGAGCTCAGCAGACGCAAGGAATCCAGAGAGGGCCTACACACATGGCTCCTGCCACTCGGTCACACTAGCAGAGAGGTTGTTGGGTGGGCATTGGTTCCACCTCATTTTGGCTTTACTCGTCTTTGTTGCGAGCGGGCTTCAAATCATCTTGGCTCTGATGATCTTTGACCCGTGTTGGCCAGATTGAAAAATGCGGACCTGGACTAAGGACTCAAGAAGCTAGGCATGGATGAAGACTATTGGCTGTCATGGAGGCCACAACCTTATCTATATATGAACCACTCAAAATAAACCCCCCTTCTCTCGTCGATATCTAGCAATGGTGACAGGGCGAGGTCACGGCAAGGTGCAGTGCGTGGTGAATCGACCGGATTCGATAGGGGCACGGCTTAGCATTCGATAGGGGCATGGCTTAGCAACACGGAGCTTGAGCCGGAGCCTGGGAAGAAAGAGAGATGGAGGCTCAACGTGGAGCTCGACCATGGCTTCGGCGGTGGGCGACATTGATCGACTCCATGGCGGCGGCAATAGTCGGGGCCAAAGCTGAAGAAGAGGGTGCGTCGGCAACAGGTGATGTCGAGCAGCCCTCGACGATATGGTAGTACCATTGTAGCTAGATGAGCTCACCAAAACTAGCCAAAACTTCTTAAAACTTATTTGAAACCTATAGATACTTGTTGAAACTTATTAAAATTTGTTGAAGCTTTTTGAAACTTTTGGTTGAAACTCGCTGAAATTTGTTGGAACTTGTTGAAACTCATCGATTGAAACTGGGTGCATTTTTCGGCTGCGGTTGATAGCTTTTGGCCCTAGTATGAGCACTTGTACGAACGAACCGAATGTCAATAAACCACTTCAAAAAGGTTGTCCTGATAAGTCGCTTCTAAACGACGATAGAGAAGCCACCCCATTTATTTATTCGAGGGAAGCCATAAGCTATAAGCTGAAAATAATGGGACCAATGAAACTTGAGTTTCAAAATATGAAACTCGTTGAAACTTTGACATACAATCTATTAGAAGCATCTAGAAATAAGTGAAATTCACTCAAACATGAAACTATTTAAAAGTTCTCTATGAAACTTATTGTTATACTATTGCAATAGTATATTGTTCTCTAGTTGCTCCCAATTCGGTATGCCCGTCCCACGTAAACAGCAAGTTGAGCACAAGCGCTCCTTCGGTTCTTTTTGGACATTTTAGACGTTGACGTGGTCTTCAGAACACACATGTGACCACTACTTTTTCTAATTGGAGTATATATTGGTAACAATTAATAGAAATACAAATGATATGGAAGTACTTTTGATGATAAATTTACTAATATTATTTCCACCTAACAGGCCCAATTAAAAGTGTGTTAGTGGTCAAAGTTTTTAAAAATTAGCCGTGCTTACTCTAAAAACGACTTCTTATGAACGCAGGGAGTATATACTTGTACCACGATGCTTTCCAACGCTTTCCTTTAAAAACAAACGTAAAGAGCGGGCTTGGAGTGTCCTAGTGAGGCTGGTATTTTGGCTGTCGGGTGGTGAGGAAGGAATGCGCCTGCGGGCTATATGTGTGTGTGCGTGTGTGTAAGGTCTGAAGCACAAGTGCCAGACACTTGAATACTTGATCCTAGAGCACTGTTCGGCGCCATGAACACTAGTAGAGCCAGCAGTACGGATGCAACAGTAATACATATCCAAGATGTTCCAAAACCACAAGTCCAAGACCTTCCAATAATACATATCCAAGATGCCCCAACGGGCACTAGAACTAGATGAAGAAATACCAACGATCCAAGAGAGGGTGAGCAAGGCAGCTGACAAGCTTGAAGATGACCTCTCAATGATGAGGGCCAGGATCCACCGGTTCCCTGCAAACCTACGATGGATCGGCGGCGAACACGACCGGCACAAATTTAGCGAGCCGAGGGTCGTGGCCATCGGTCCGTACCACCACGGCTCGCCGCACCTGCAAAAGATGGAGGACGTCAAGCACGCGGCGGCCCACTACTTCTGCAGGGGCTCGGGCCACTCGACCGAGGAGGTCTACAGCCGCGTCCGCTCCGTGGCGGGCAACGCCCGGAGCTTCTACGCCGCCGACGACGAGCGCGTCGCACGTCTGAGCGACGACGAGTTCGCGGACATGATGTTCCTGGACGGCTGTTTCCTGCTGCAGTTCATGGAAAACTGCAGGGCGCGGCCGTTCGTCTGCTGCGACCTGCTGTCCAGGCATAGTATCCTGAGGGACATGGTGCTGCTCGAGAACCAGATCCCATGGTCGGTGCTGGAGGCCCTCATGAAGGTTAAGAGGGAGGCCGTCGACGTGCGCTGGTACATTGCCAACATGGGACACATGATCTTCCCCGAGGTGGCTGACCCGAATCAAGCTGCGAATAATACGAAGAAGCTGTTGGATTATGTGGGCCAAGCCCATATAAAAGAATAATTCCTAAAATCTCAAAGGCTCACTCATGCAAAGGAGGCATGCATGTGAACTTTAGTACCACATTGCTAATTCTAAGAGAGAAAGACCTCCTTGAAAGGGACGGTGCACTCCTAGCCACTTGAGGCATGTGTGGGAGAGAACTAGAGGATCACACGCGCGCGCTCGCTCGCCTCGCCTCGCCTCGCCGGGCCGGGGGCGCGGGCGCACGGCACTTGCGTGAATGGTCCGCCAAAATCGGCTCTAGGTGCTTGGAAAGCGCTCTGCGCGACTGCTTGCTGTAGCTCTGGCTCGTCTTCCTCGTCGTTCGGCTTCGGCGAGTCGTCGTCGACTCCGTGTCATCCGCACCGTGCCAGCATCGTCAACATCGATAAACCAATCAGAACAGAATCGTCGGTACGTAACAGTCATGTTCTCCGTATTAGATCTATTCATGTATAGTTTCCTGGTTTACATGTCTAGATCTTTTATGTCTGTGATGGTTCTGTTATTTTGCGTGCATGATGTCATGACTTATTTATGGAAAAAATTAAATCTACATGTGCTTAAATTTTCAACAATCCAAAAACCTTATTGTAGGCACTGTGGTTTTACTATGGCTGGATTTGCCGATGCACTGAGGCCGGATAAGTTCTCCGGTGTGCACTTTAAGAGATGGCAGATCAATGTCACTCTGTGGCTTACTGCTATGAATGTATTCTGGGTTAGTAATGGCAATCCTGAAGGTGTTCTTGATGCTGAAAAGCAGAAAGAATTCGAGACTGCCACTACTCTCTTTGTTGGATGTATTCTTAGTGTTCTTGCTGACCATCTGTGCGAAGTGTATATGCACATGACAGACGCGAAGGAGTTATGGGATGCACTGAATTCCAAATACGGTGCTACGATGCCGCAATGACATGTATGTCATGGAGCAATTTCATGACTACAAGATGGTTGATAACCGTTCGTAGTAGATCGTGCTCATGAGATACAAAGCTATTGCCAAGGAACTCGAACTCTGAAGTGTGTCTTACCCGACAAGTTTGTGGTGGATGTATTATTGCGAAATTACCTTCTTCATGGAGGAATTTCGAACAAGACTCAAACACAAGAGACAAGAGTACTCTGTTGAGAGTCCGATTGGGTCTCTTGAAATTGAGGAGAATGCTCGGAAAAGGACGCTGTCTAAGGGTGATGGAGGGCGTCTAGTGCCAATGTGGTTCGAAACTCTTAAGCAAGAACAAAGGAAATTTGTCAAAGCCCAACAGACAACCAACTTCAAGAAGAAGAAGAACAACAACAATCGGGATGATAGAACTTGCTTTGTGTGCGGTGAGGTTGGTCACATGGCCAAGAAGTGCCCACAACGCAAAGGAAAGAAGGCACTGTGGGGATGACTTCTAAGTCCATTAACGTGACCATTGGCAAGATCGGAGATGGGATGGCTATGGTAATTTACCTCATCGTTCTTTCGTTAGTCAATCTACCAATTGGTGGATTGATACAGAGCTAATGTACATGTGTGTGCTGATATTTCGTTGTTTTCTTCTTATCAGTCGCCCGATTCCTCCGTCCTAATGGGAATGGGTCACATGCTACTGTTCATGGTGTTGGCACGGTAGATCTGAAGTTTACTTGGAAAGATCGTGCACCAAGAACGTGCAGCATGTCCCTTCTATAGACAAGAATCTCGTTAGTGGCTCCCGTTTATGTAGAGACGGGTTTAAGTTGGTATTTGAGTCTAATAAAGTAGTTGTGTCTAAACATGGATATTTTATTGGTAAAGGCTATGAGTGCGGAGGCTTGTTCCGTTTTCCCTTTGATTTCTGCAATAAGTCCGTGAACCATATTTGTGGCAGTGTGGATGATGAGGCCAATGTTTGGCACTCACGTCTATGTCATATTAATTTTGGCTTAATGTCTCGGCTTTCCAGTATGAATTTAATTCCAAACGTTTCCATCAACAAAGGTTCTAAATGCCATAGTTGTGTGCAATCAAAGCAACCTCGTAAGCCTCACAAGGCCGCCGAGGAGAGAAACTTGGCACCACTAGAACTCCTGCATTCAGATCTTTCTGAGATGAATGGCGTGTTGACGAAGGGTGGAAAACGATATTTCATGACATTGATTGATGATGCAACTAGGTTCTGTTATGTGTATTTATTGAAAACGAAAGATGAGGCTTTAGACTATTTTAAAATCTATAAGGCAGAAGTTGAAAACCAATTAAACAGAAAGATTAAAAGACTTAGGTCAGATCGTGGTGGAGAGTATTTCTCAAACGAATTTGACTTATGTTGTGAGGAACATGGCATTATACATGAGAGGACGCCTCCTTATTCTCCCGAGTCAAACGGGATTGCCGAAAGGAAAAATCGCACGTTGACTGACTTGGTGAATGCCATGTTAGACATCGCGGCTTACCTAAGGCATGGTGGGGAGGCTTTGCTAACGTCTAATCATGTATTAAATAGAGTTCCTAACAGAAATAAGGACAAAACACCATACGAGGTATGGATTGGGAGAAAACCATCACTTTCTTACTTGCGTACATGGGGGTGCTTGGCGAAAGTCAATGTGCCAATAACTAAGAAACGCAAGCTTGGACCCAAAACTGTGGACTGTGTCTTTCTGGGATATGCTAATCATAGCATTGCTTATAGATTTTTGATAGTTAAATCTGAGGTACCTGACATGCACGTTGGCACAATTATGGAGTCTCGAGATGCAACGTTCTTTGAGAATATCTTTCCAATGAAAGATGCACATAACACTACTAGCCAATCTTCTGAAATAATTTCCAGTTCAATCACACCACCTGAATCTTTTGAACATACACATGAACTTGTCAATGAGGAGGATAACAGTGAAGCTCCTAGAAGGAGCAAGAGACAAAGGATAACCAAATCCTTTGGTGATGATTTCACTGTGTACCTTGTGGATGACACTCCCAAGTCTATTTACAGGCGTATGCATCTCGTCTGATTCTGGAAGGAGGCTGTCCGTAGTGAAATGGATTCCATTATCGCTAATGGAACCTAGGAGTTGACAGATAGACCTTATGGGTGCAAACCTGTAGGGTGCAAGTGGGTGTTCAAAAAGAAGCTTAGGCCTGATGATACTATTGAAAAGTACAAGGCTCGGCTTGTTGCCAAGGGCTATACTCAGAAAGAAGGCGAAGATTTCTTTGACACTTACTCACCTGTTGCTAGACTGACGACAATTCAAGTACTACTTGCTTTGGCTGCCTCACATGGTCTTCTCGTTCATCAAATGGACGTTAAGACAGCTTTTCTTAACGGAGAGCTGGATGAGAAAATTTACATAGAACAGCCTGATGGATTTGTAGTAGAAGGTCAAGAAGGCAAGGTGTTAAAACTGTTAAAATCTTTGTATGGTCTGAAACAAGCCCCTAAGCAGTGGCATGAGAAGTTCGATAGAACACCGACGTCTCGCAGCTTTGCTTTGTCAATGAGGCGGATAAATGTGTATACTATCGCTATGGTGGGGGTGAGGAGTTATTCTATGCTTGTATGTGGATGACATCTTGATTTTTGGAACAAACATCAATGTGATAAATGAGGTCAAATTATTCTTATCTCAAAATTTTGGTATGAAAGATCCGGGAGTGGTGATGTTATTCTAAATATTAAATTGGTTAGAGGTGAGGATGGTATTACATTATTGCAATCTCATTATGTGGAGGTCTTGAGCCGTTTGGCTATTCTCAAAGCAAGCCTTCTCCAACACCTTATGATCCTAGTGTGTTACTCGTAAGAATAAGAAAATTGCTAGGAATCACCGGAATACTCCCGATAATTGGCTCACTTATGTATCTAGCTAGTGCAACAAGGCCGACATCTCCTTTGCTGTGAGCAAGTTGAGCCGGTTTACTTCTAACCCAGAGATGATCACCGGAAGGCGCTTGAGCGAGTGTTGCGCTATCTCGAAAGGTACCTCGAACTTTGGACTTCACTATACTGGGTACCGTCGATGCTGGAGGGTTATAGTGATTCCAAGCGGATCTCGATCTTGATGAAATCAAAGCCACTAGTGGATATGTTTTCACTATTGGTGGTGGTCTTTGTTTCATGGAGGTCTTGCAAGCAGACTATTTTGACGAGGTCAACCATGGAAGCAGAGCTCGCGGCACTAGACATCGCTCTCTGTTGAGCGAGAATGGCTACGGGATCTATTGATGGATCTCGCCTACGATGGAAAAGCCGTCGCTATTCTTATGAATCGTGATAATCAAACTGTTATCGCTAAGGTGAACAGATTCTAAGGATAATATGAAATCGTCTAGGCATGTCAAGAGACGATTGAAGTCTGTCGAGAAAATGAGAAACTCGGAGTTATAACCTTGGATTACATCCAAACAAATAGAAACTCAGCAGATCCTTTACAAAGGGACTATCACGAATGTGATAGATCATGCATCGAAGAAGATGGGAATGAGACCCATGTGAGTTATCTATGGTAGTAACCCAACCTATGTGATCGGAGATCCCGTGAATTAGGATCTAGGAAAAACAAGCCATTAGTTAACTGGAGGAGAGTAATTTCAACCCTCTCTATGTGAAGATGCAATACTCTCGAAGCGCAAGGCGGGTTGGTTAAGGCCTTAATGTGTTCCATTGGCTTTCAAAAGCGAAGACGTTATCTGCGCAGAACGTTCTTGAAAGAACACACCTATATGAGCCCGACTGTTAGTCGCAGAGGAAGACCTCCTTAAAAGGGATGGTGCACTCCTAGCCACTTGAGGCATGTGTGGGAGAGAACTAGAGGATCACACGCGCGCTCGCTCGCCTCGCCTCGCCGGGCGGGCGGGCGGCGGGGTGAAGCGCGCGCGCACGGCACTGCGTGAATGGTCCGCCAAAATCGGCTCTAGGTGCTTGCGCGACGCGCTTCCTTTGCGCTTTATTTTGCTGTTTTGAGTGTCGGTGAATCCGGATCGGATACGCGTGACTAATCCGTTTCGGTTACGAGTTATGGAGAACGTGCAGGCGTCCTGATCACGCGTCCTGATTCTTCTATAAATATTGAGTCGCCGCCTCCATACAGTATAAGCGAAAATCAATCTAGGGTTTTGTCTCCTCCATTGTGTTGCGCCGTCTGTAAGACCATGGGGCTAGGTCTAGGATTTTTATGATGATGAATAATTGACAACATTGCTTAATATTGTTATTTGAGGCGTGTGCGTGTGTGCGTGGACTAATATCGGTCAAGTTGGTGAGAACTTGTGCCGGGAAAAATATTCTTTGGTCTTTGCATGTGCAGGATGGGCGTGGAGACGGTCATGGTCGGTGACGAGGAAGACCGGGACTAGGAGGGGGAAATCTGAGGTCCAGTCGGTCAGGATGCCACGAGGTGGTCGGGCTCACGCTGGAGCATATGGAGATCAAAGGTGGATGATGCGTGGAGAAGATACAGGAGGTGCGGTCCTGGAGGCTTCGACACGCGATGAGTTGGAAAGTCAGGAGTGTGAAAAACCCGTGTTTTGAAGGGTTTCGGGTCCCTTAAATAGTAGTGGGCTAAAAGTCTAGTTGAGTTAAAAAAGCCCAGGTCCAATTGGATGAGTGGTATTAGGGTTTCTAGTAGATTGAAGAGAAGAAACGAGTTCGTATTAGAGATAGCAACGGCATGAGATAGGATTACTAGTCGGACATAGCTTTTGGAAAAAAAAACGGGGCGTAGCGGCCGTATAAAAAGGTTGTCCAGTCCTAAGATTTTGTACGGCTTTTTGGTCCGAAGGTGCTGTCTGGTTTTGGGAAGAAAAAGATTGCGGAGACGTTTTGCTCTCCGTTTTTCGTGCTCGTGCAGCGATTGGTTTTGGTCTCGGTTCTGCGCACGTCACGGTCGCATTGCTTGCTGCAACATCTCGTCGTCTCCTTATTGCCTCGATCCCCGTGCAGAATTCTCGGGCGCTCTCCAGAGGCAGCCGAAGCAACACACAACCCGTGAAAGAAGCAGCACGTTTTGCATCGTTAAAAAGACGAGAGTTATTTTATTTGCTTCGGCTGAACAGAGACATCATCAGCTTTCTGCCATAGAAGTCACGTCAAGGGCAGCAGGCCATCACGCACTGGGTGATTCAATGCACTGGGTGAGGACTAATAGTCATTTGTTTTTCTCTCTGTGAAGTAGTATACATACATTGCCATTACGAGAAGCCTACTCACTGCATGCATGCTTCAAATTTGTGCCTAGTACGTATTGGCCATTGGTGCATTTATCATTTGAATTTTTCTTTTGCTAGTAGTTGAACCGTATGTCGTATAGATGAACAATGCATGCTGCAAGTCATTTGTTTAGTTAATCACATCATATAATTAATATAGATACTACAGTACCAAAAATATATATTGTTTTTTTTGGTTTTCTTGTTTTCTTTTCTTATGTGACAGGTGGGACGATCAGAAGAAAATAAGTTGGTAAAAAGTTTCCGCTGTGAATTGCAATCATTCACCCCCCTCTGATTGCCATCGTCGATCCTACACCGTCCCACGTAATCTACTCCGTCCCGTCCGCGGCGCACAATGCGTCGCTCGAGAGCGGTCTCGGAACCGTCACCTTCAAGTCTGCACGGAGAGGGCGAATAAGGTTTTGGGAAGCGCTCTGCGCGGCGCTTCTTAGCTCGCTCGTCTTCCTCGTCGTTCGGCTTCGGCGAGTCGTCATCGACTCCGTGTCATCCGCACCGTGCCAGCATCGTCAACATCGATAAACCAATCGGAACAGAATCGTCGGTACGTAACAGTCATGTTTTCCGTATTAGATCTATTCATGTATAGTTTCCTGGTTTACATGTCTAGATCTTTTATGTCTGTGATGGTTCTGTTATTTTGCGTGCATGATGTTATGACTTATTTATGCAATAAATTAAACCTACATGTGCTTAAATTTTCAACAGAAGCACCTGGTCGGCGACAGATGGTGGTGACATAAGCAGCAGCGGGCTCCGCGAGCCGGCGCATCTCCTTGACCTCCACCTGCTAAGCCTGACGGACAGAATGCCTGGTGATTTGCGCTTCACCGCCTACCAAGGCAGCTGGTCGCCGCAGTCCAGGAGCGCCATCGAGCTCGAGCATATGGGCGTCAAGCTGACCGCCAGCGAGGTTCCGTGGTTCGCGGACATTTTCGTCCGCAAGGGCCCCCTCTTCATCAATCTCTACCTGTCGCCGGTGTTCTTGAACGACTTCACCGCCTGCTGGCTCGTCAACCTGGCGGCGATGGAGTCGATCGTCGACGCCCCCGACTGGCCCTCGAAAGGCTTCGCCGTGAGCTCGTATATCTCTATGCTCGCGATGCTCATGGACAGCAAGGCGGACGTGCAGCTTCTGCGCGTGAAGCACCTGCTGCAGGGCACCTTCAGCAACTGGCAGGTGCTCGAGTTCTTCAAGGGTATCGGCAAGGAGCTGAGCTACGGTGGCCGCTACTTGCACACCATGCAGCAGATCGAAGAGTACAAGAGGGGCAGGCCGGTGCGGACCTTGGTCCATGGGCTCCTCGACACCGGCTTCAGGGCCCTGACCATCGCCTCGCTCTTCTGCATCGCCGTTGTGCTCGTCGGCATCTTCAAGATTCTACTCTCCGGAAAGCTAGCTGCTACTTCCTAAGATCGAACATATATATACTCTCTCTCGCAGTACGACTCTTCCTCATTTCTTCTGCGTACATTTTGTGTCTACTTAATTACGCGCGGTGTGACGGTGTACTCTATTAACTTAATTATTGGCTTGTTCTATTTCCTATGTATCGGTGTGTTGGTAAACCTTCTTTCCCATCAAGGTCCTCCGAACATAAATACACTCTATGCTCGCACTAACTCAATTCATCTATAATCTACCACCTACGATGAAGTTACTAAGCACATGGTAACTTATTATACTAAGATCTTTTCATAAAGACATGCATGGCTATACAACTGAACTTGGATCTATGGTACATTAGATTGGTCCTTAGTGACCCAGGCGAGACGTCTACAAATCGCACCGGTCTCCACAACCACTCGCCCATTCAAAGCATGTTTTCCATTTTATTTAACTAAAATAACAGAAGTAACTCATATGGACTATTTCTCAAATATCTCCTATTTATGAATATTTCATCCAATTTTCAACCTAGCACGTCTAGTGTCGTTATGAGCATAGCTAAGCATCAACTACTTTGTTTAATCTATAAATTTCAGATTTTTCCAATAGTGAATATTAATACTAATGTAACAATAGTAAGGGTAACAATTTATCAAGGTGGGATTAATGCAACAAGTTAGTATAACTATCAACCTTACCAACATAGCAAGTTTTACTAAAATTATGTGCATGCATAATAATTTTGAATACAACATGTATAACAATGAAATATGAGATTGTGCCATTAGGTGATATGTGGGGCCTACTCGTCGAGATTTTATTAATTTCTAAAATAACTAACAAGTGGGGTCTATATGTCAATGTCTCAAAATCGGTATAAATTATAAATTTACCTTGCTTATTCTACTCAGACTCACATGTCATAGACTCATTAGTTTCAAACGAGTTTAATTAGCGCTAAACTAATCTCACCCTACATGGGCCCACTGGTCAAAGAGAGAAAATAGGAGAGATCAACGGCGGATGTGGCTAAGTTCGTTGCCAAGCTCGCCAGCAATGAGGGGCAGCAGAAAGGTATCAGAGGCTATGGATTGAAATGGCAAGGCTAAGGAAAACCTAGAGGTGGTGGTGGGGGCCGAAGAGGTGGACAGGGATAGCGAGGTGGCTCGACCATATGGTGGCGTTAGCGTAGGAGCAAAGGAAAGCAATGACTAGGTACTAGGATAGGTTTTGCGGGGACTTGCGATGCTAGGGGTGGTGGCATAGGGACCAAGGGTTGACAGAGCGGTGCCGGTGCCATGCTACCATGACGGCGCCATGGACGACAATGGTGACGATAGTGAAAACAGCTCTCCCAAGCTAAAGGAAGGAGCGTTCAAGTAATAGTGGCTTACCAAAAGCACGACGGGGGTGTCAGCGACAACCGAGCAGTGCCAGAGTGACTTGTCTATAGTGAATAGGGATGGAGGCGATAATTCCACATCGATATCTCACTATGATGAAGGATAGGCTAATAGCATTTGCGAGTTAGCTTTCTTACTAGCTGGACATGGTTAGAGAGCAAGGAATCGATCTGAAACTCACCAGATAGAGAGATCGGCTAGTGGTGGCAATTGCGGCCAGAGTTGAAAATGATGACGCAATGTCAGCGATTCACTGCAAGCATCAAGAAATTGATTTGGGGGTTTTGACGAGAAGAACATAAGGCACACTTTGACGTGGATGGCAAGGTCAGGGCTCATTGGGATGAGAGGATGGCACGATGGAGTGCGGTGGTGGGCGTGCATTGAGGACGAAGGGGGTGTTCAGGGCGAACTAGTAGAGGAGAAGCTCGGCCAAGGGGCAAAATAGAGACAGCGAGTGATGGAGAAGGAAATGGCAAGCTCTTATGGGGCTTAAATAGGTGAAGTGCACGGATTCCCATTAGTGATGCTCCCAGGCGGTGACACAAGCATAGCACTCACGAGCACTACGAGCGATAGGATGGCTTGGGTAGGTGCGACAGAGGATAAGGTGTGGCAGCAAGGTGCAGCAACGGGAGCGGAGGCTTTGGCAGGGGCTTATCGTGGCATGCTCGGCGCAACGCAGGCATAGGAGCGCTATAGCACGGTGAGAGGTGAAAGACGACTGCTGATAGGTGGGTCCCGAGCCCATGTGACAGAGAGAGTGAGGGATATGGTGCGAGAGAAAACAAAAACGGCAAGAAGATGCTTTCACACAGAGAAGGCGGAAAGATGAAAGCAGCTAGGGCAAAATCAGCACGCGGGTGGGTGTTCGGCTAGAACAATGATGAGCTGGGCAAATAGGAGATATTTTGGCTCACAGACAAAAGGAATTTTGGTTTTGTTTCTAATTGATTTAATTGCAAAAATCAAGTTTGAATTTCTAAAATTAACAAATCAACTTCAAATTTATGAAATTTTTTGAAGATGTGCTTTAGAATATGCAGAGCTCAAATAAATTATTTCTAGGCTCTGGTAAAGTTTTAGTGAATTTTATAAATTTATTTTTGGCTGCCAAAATGCAAAACCATTTTAAGAAATGATGAAAAGTTCCAAAATGCATAAATGATTTTTGAGAATAAGTATACTAGCTTTGGGAATTTTGGGTTGTTATAGAAGGTCACTCACTAGTAGTAACTTTCTTTGCTCCAGTATTGAATATCTTACACCCATTTACTATCTCAGAGTTCATCTCGAACTAGAAAAGGAAAATGAAAGAGATGTCTCTCTTACACTCAGCTACTCAGAGTTCTATGCGATGAAATGTTTCTCCTCAACTATACTAACATTTTAAGGAAGGAAATAGAATGTTTCTCTTCAACCATGAAACATGTGGACAAATTATAGACAAAATGAAAGTGTTGACACGTGGCTTTCCAGTATCAGATAATTGATCTGACCGGGAGGTGACACTGAATCTTGACTTTTAGTCCGACGCGTCATTCTCATCGACAGCAACCCGCACTCCCCTCAGCCACAGAAGATCCCCATCCTCCCCGAGCAAAACCCTCACTCCCACGGCCCGATCCAATTCCCACCGACCACCCAGAAATCGCCCCCAAAGCAATTAAACCAACTGACAAATGGGCCCATCATACACTCTACCCCACATGTCAGTGAGATGACCCATCTTCATTGAGTTCGCGAAACTAGCATGGGCACAACCAGCGGCCGGGAAACGGATAAGCGCACACGTCACGACCCGCGCACACCCCATGACGTGTGGGCCCGAGTGGAGGTGTGCCCCACGGAAACGCCGGCGTGTCGGGTGCAGGCGACGTGTCCCCGCAACCCACGCCACCCCCCGTATAAAATCCCCCTATCCTTCTCTCTCATCTCACTGCGTCTCCTATCCCGGAGAAAAAAAAACAAAAGGGAGAAAAAAAAATAAAATTACCACTCGCTCGCGGCCGCGCACACAAATCTCGCGCACCGGTTTGAGGCTCAGGCTCGATCCGCGGCGGAAACCCTAGGTAGGGTTAGGGTTCCGAGCTCCTCGGCTCCCCCGCGCTCGAATCGCTCCCATTTTGGTGTGGCTGATGCCGATGCGGCGTTGATTTGGTTTGGTGGGGTGATTGTTGCAGGTGGTGGATTAGGAGGAGGGTGGCTGGCGGGGATGGCGTCGCCGAGGAAGGAGGGGTTCCTGACGCAGGAGCAGCGGGAGAAGCTGCGGGTCGCGGTGCAGAACGCGGAGACGCTGTCGCTCGCGTCTCCGCGCTCGCCGACGGGGTCTCCACCTCCGCGCTACTGCAGCAGTACGAGCAGCAGCTGCAGCAGCAGCGCGCCGCCGCGAGGAGGCGGGGCGGCGGCGGGGAGGTGCTGGGGTGAGGCACGTGCGGCGGTCGCATTCTGGGAAGGCCATCAAGGTGAAGAAAGGTGATGTGGCGGCCGGTGGCTCGATCTTTTTGTGCTCTGTTTACCAGCTTCCTTATTGTTATTGAGGTGGTTCTAGTGCTTGACATGCTTGATTAGGATATAAGATGAGGCCATTGCTGCTGTTATTAATTGTTGCTATTATTATTATCGAAATGGTGCTGCTTAGCTTGTTATTTATGCCATATGTGGAGTTGTAGTATCTTGTTTAGCGTACTCAGAATGTAGGTTTAGCAGCTGAGTTGATCTAGCTGTTGATGCTTATTTGGAAAATTTATGCTTATAGTACTAGTGTGCTGCTAGTTTGTGTTTCAAGGAGGTGGGGTGGGGTTTTTTTTTTTGTATTGAGGTGGCACATTGTGGCTTATAGATCACACAGCATTGATGAAATTTCATTTGGGGGATCATGGATTTGTTTGACTGTTCATTCATCTGCATAATTTTATTTGTTGTAGTAGGTTGGTTAAGTAGAGAAGAGCTACATTTTGATTACATACATATGGTGTTTGGTATGTAGATGGTTAGCTTTGCATGCATGGGCAAAATCAGGGGTTCCGTGTGCGTGTTAATTGGTGTTCCTGAGCTGCCTATAGGGGAATGATTTCGTCGGATATTGACAATTTGATTTGGCTGTGTAGTAATTTTTGTTAAGTTGTTTAGATTAGTTATCCGTATTCTGGTTGCATTCGTTACTCATAGGAATTTCTTTGTCGCCACTCTGCTCTTTTGATGTATAGGTGTACAAAGATACTAGGATTCGATATATGGTAACGTAAAGTTGACTGAGGGTAGTATCTATTTGATCCTGATAACCAGCTTTCGGTTGATACCACTGATTTGTCTTGTGCACGGGCAAGACGACAACTATCTTTTAACGGACAGCTACTAATCCAGCAGATGCTTGGAATTTGTCCTATGTATAACATGTCCCGTCAGCTGAATGTGATGGTTGCCCTCCATATTGTTGGGAGAATTGCGTCTCGGTTGGGATCATCGTATTGTAGGATGAGCAATTGAGCATCACTTTTCCGTCCAAACCTGGTTTATTTAGAATTCTTATTATCATTTCAGTTGATAATTCTAGCTGATGAAATTTGGTCTGCATCTATGCATAATTCAATATGCATACAGAACTTATTTTGCTGGAAACACATGCTTGCCCCCATTTCTTTGTCACACTCTTGTAGTCATTGGTCACTGATATTATCATTATTCTTGATTCTGCTAATTATCATGACAATATTTTGTGTTCTGTCTATAATGTTTTGCTTTATTTCTGTAATAGCTGGAAGGGTCATTTGATCATTTTTTATATCTTAATTAATATTACTTCTAGCTGTTATTGAAACCCTATTGCATACAGAATGTACAGTAGTAAGCTCGATTACTTCGACATACGGTTTCTCACTTGTATCTTGCTTCACCGACATGCTTTGTCATTATATAGACCAAGTGTTCTTGTGTAGACTATCTTTTACATGGATTTATACTGTTATTTAAAATAGGTGTATTATGGCATACTTCAATGCAATTTTTGTCGATTGCATATGGGTTTCGGTTAATTGACCTTGCTCAGTCATTTATTTCCATTTTTCTTTGAAGTTTTGGTTAGAATATGATGTTGTCATTTTGGGCATTTAATTACCGGCACTTAGTGCTTGCTTGTTTAGCTTCCATTTACTCTGTGTACACATTGGCATATTTGATGTCTTCAAAGAGGCATCTTTGCTCCCAGGCCTCACCCTGGATGCATATGGTTAGATATTTTCTGTTAAAGCAGGTGATACATGTGACATTAGTTGCTATTACCAGATACCAGCTGTCATGGATTCTTGTAGATTCAAGTTTCTTAACCTTTTTTTTCCTTGTCACTGACCTTGTATCATAAGAAACTAGAATGGATCCATCTACCCATGGCATGTTACCTAGTTTCTGTTTATAACATTTAGTTGCCATGTGGCTTGGGTATCAAATACAAATATGCAATGTCTGGAGTTTAACTCAGTACTATGGCAACGCTGTTTTCTTAGGAAAAATCCGTGTGCCTTGTGATCATAATACATGATAGTATGATATGGAGTGTCAGTATTTTAGTCTGAGTCTTTCATGCATAGAACTAGCAATTAACCATCTATGATCCAAGTCCAATACATAGGCCTTAGTGTAATTTGGGGACTCTTGAATACCACTGTAAGTTCTATCTAAGACTTCTTCCATTGGACTAGGAAGGGGGCTGCACTCTCCAGTGTTCCGTGCTTTACTAGTTCTACATTTCTACTTTTGCTGAGCTAGGAAATTGCTGAAACTCCCCAAAACAATTATCTGACTTGCTTAGCTTCTATTGCAGATGGCGCTGGTGGCAAAGGCACCTGGGGAAAACTTATTGATAATGATACAGACACATGCCTTGACCGAAATGATCCAAACTATGATAGTGATGAGGTAATAATTAATGGTCTTGACCTATATACTCTAGTCATTTGCCCCCTCATGCAATCAACTGTTTGACATTTGTTTAGCCTCAAGAAAATGGTGAACATCAACTCATGTTCAGCTTTGTCTAAATATATTGTTTTATATGGTTAGTACTCAGCCAAATATGGACATTCATGTTCTTTTTGTTTTTTTGGCTAATCAGGAGCCATATGAGCTAGTTGAAGCCCCTGGTTCAACCCCACTAGATGAGTACAAGAAATCTGTTGTCCCAATAATTGAGGAATATTTCAGCACTGGTGATGTTAAATTGGCTGCTTCTGATCTTAAAGAGTTGGGTTATGATGAGTTCCACCGCTACTTTGTCAAGAAGCTTGTTTCCATGGCAATGGACAGGCACGACAAGGAGAAAGAGATGGCGTCAGTGCTATTATCATCTCTTTATGGTGGCGTTGTCAGTTCAACCCAAATCAGGCTAGGCTTCGTGATGCTGCTAGAGGCTGTTGATGATTTGGCTGTTGACATACCTGATGTGGTTGATGTTCTTGCTCTTTTCATTGCACGAGCAGTTGTTGACGACATTCTGCCACCTGCTTTTCTCAGCAAGGCAAAGGAGTCTCTCAGAGTCCTCAAAGGGATGCAAGTTGTACAAATTGCAGAGAAGAGCCATCTTTCAGCACCCCACCATGCAGAGTTGCTTGAGCGACGATGGGCGGTTCAACTCACATCACAGTAGAGGAGGTAAAGAGGAGGATTACTGATCTTCTGAAGGAATATATCAAGAATGGTGACACAGCTGAGGCGTGTAGGTGCATAAGAGAGTTGGCGGTGCCATTTTTTCACCATGAGGTAGTCAGCGAGCTCTCACTCTTGGAATGGAGAGTCCAGCTGCAGAAACTCGTATTATCAAGCTTCTGAAGGAAGCATCTGAAGAATGTTTGATAAGCTCTAGCCAGATGATGAAGGGGTTCTCTCGTTTCGATGAGAATCTTGATGATCTCTCTCTTGATATACCATCTGCAAAATCTCAATTCCAGACATTGGTATCAAAAGCAGTTTCTGAGGGATGGCTTGACTCTTCATATGTACATTCAGGTGCCAACGGGAATGTCCAAGATGATGAGCATGAGAAGTTGAGGAGGTACAAGAGAGAGGCTGTGTCTATGATACATGAGTATTTTCTTTCTGATGATATACCAGAGCTTATTCGCAGCCTCAAAGAGCTTGGTCTTCCAGAGTACAATCCAATCTTTATCAAGAAGCTCATAACAATTGCTATGGACCGCAAGAACAGGGAGAAAGAGATGGCGTCGGTTCTTCTATCCTCATTAGGCATGGAACTGTTCTCTACCGAAGACATCGTCAAGGGATTCATAATGCTTCTTGAATCTGCAGAAGATACTGCACTGGATATATTGGATGCTTCGGATGAGCTGGGACTGTTCCTAGCCAGGGCAGTGATTGATGATGTGCTTGCACCTCTAAACTTAGATGAGATTAGCAGCAAACTTCCACCAAACTGCAGCGGGGCTGAAACATTGAACGTGGCACGCTCACTTGCCTCTGCCCGTCATGCCGGAGAGAGGCTTCTGAGATGCTGGGGCGGTGGGACAGGATGGGCCGTGGAGGACGCAAAGGACAAGATAACAAAGCTCCTGGAGGAATATGAGAGCGGAGGTGATGTGGGAGAAGCATGCAACTGCATCCGCGAGCTGGACATGCCTTTCTTCAATCATGAAGTGGTCAAGAAGGCGCTTGTCATGGCGATGGAGAAGAAGAGCGAGAGGATCCTAGGTCTGCTGCAGGAATGCTTTGGTGAAGGGATCATAACGATCAACCAGATGACCAAGGGGTTCTCAAGGGTTAGGGATGGACTAGATGATCTGGCTCTTGATATTCCTGATGCCAGGGAGAAGTTCCTCTCCTACGTGGAGCATGCGAAGAAGAGCGGATGGCTTCTGCCCTCATTCGGCGTCGTCACAGCCTCGACCTGAACCGATGGACGAGCAGGAAGCATCAAGCTGGCTGGACCGATGAACGAAACCGAAGGCAGACCATAGCGTGGTGCAGCCCACCTAGTTCATCTGCATTGGCGTTTCTGATGCATGTCGTTGCGCTTGCGCGTAGGTAGCGGAGCGAGCTCCTCTTGCTTGTGGTGGCGGCTTATGTCTAGATCTTGCATCTCTGACATAGACATGCTGTTCGTGTTGCATTCCATTTTAACTTCTCCATAGACCTTTTTTACATCAAGTAAAATAGGAAGAAAAAAAAGAACAGTCATGTAAAAGAACGGTCTTCACTACCTTGTGCGCTCGCGTTGAAGTCTGATGATTTGCAGGTACGATGACATCAAGTAGCGGCACAACTGAGCAGCCGTTTACATGTAACATCATCGATTGCTCCGATTATGATCTGTTATTCAGGTGCAAATGTCTGGTGCTGCTTCGGTAATGAGCACCAACACTTCGTGAATCAACGGAGTTTCTTAAGAGACATCAGTTAATCAGTGTTTATTATGTTTTCGATATTAGTATTTCCCTACTGGCTCAAAAAAAATGTTCAAGATGGGTTAGAGCGAGATGAGTGAACCAAAGGGAGGGATCATGTTTACATGTGGTTTGTTCTCTCCGGTCGCCATCCGTTCTCTCCAGTTGATTCTGCGTCATGATTCAATGATTAGCGAGGATAAATAAATCATGGTTCATCAACGCGACAAAAGGACGATTCGCATCATGATTCAACGAGTAGCGAGGGTAAATAAGCCAATTAACGAGGATAAATAAGCCATTGTTCATCAACGCGACAAACGGCTGTTATCCAACTGATAAGTCTACCATTGCGCTACCAGCAAGTTTAAACAGGCAGTCGGACATCAACATCGCGGCAGTGGTGCACATCTATTGTTTTGCTCTGTTGCCATAAACGCACAATCAGTAAATTCACTATATAGAAAAAGTTACAGAACGTTTTTGACATATTACATGTGTATATAACTTATGGTACACTCACTATCTATCATGAGGCTTACAGGTGGTGTAAATAGCCTTAAGAATAAAAATCCCAGCCGAGAAAAGAATAAAGTCCTAGTCGGTAATAAAAATAGAAACTAGAACAGTAACATGTTCGGAGACGAGAATAACAACTCGCTCAGAGACAAAACAATCTCAGAAGATAACGATGAAGAGTTGTAGTCGAAAGTGACTCGAGTAGCAACGTCTGACTTTAGTTGGCGTAAACACATTTGGACACTACGTCTGATGCAAATTGGTGCAGAGCCCATCATGAACATGAAGATAATCCAAATCATAACCTCCGGCCAGTCCGCATTACCGACCAGTCAAGCTGGTCAAAATATATCTTTTGAGCAAAACCTGATTGGATTCTTCAATTGGTCGGACCCGACCAAATTCGGATCACAAAATACAACAATCTTCACCTTGAACTGAATTCCTCCTGTAGCGAAAAAGAACTAAAAAACTTCTCGAAAAACTTGTAAAACACCTGTTGTACGTCAAACGTCCGAAAGGACTAGCGAGTAATACCGACCAAATCTGAGCGGAGTTCACATTTGGCGGTAGGAACTATTTTGTCGTCGTGTCAGCTAGATTATTATAAGTATTGATCTTGCAAACTTTAACATCACCTTGAGAAATAACTCCTCAAACAAAGTGACGCATGATATTAATGTGCTTTGTTCTCTTATGGACTATTTGATCTTTTGTAAGACAAATAGTGCTCTGAATATCGCAGTGAATATTAGTGCAAGATGTATTTCCACAAACTCAGTGTACAAACCTCTTAGCCAAACAGATTCTTTATAGGCTTCTAAAATAGCCATGTACTTGGCTTCAGTGGTCGAAAGAGCAATAGTGGTTTCCAGACAAGCTTTCTAACTTACGGCATAGCCTCCAACAGTGAATATATAACCAGTAAGAGATTTCCTCTTATATAAATCTTCAGTAAAATCAAAATCCACATATCTGACCAGTCCATCACTGGTCTTTCTAAACTGCAAACAAGTATTAGAAGTACCCCTTAAATATTTGAATATTCACTGAACTGCTCTCTAATGCTCTTTCTCTGGATTAACTATATACCTGCTGACAACACTCAAAACCTAAGATAGATTGAGGCGAGAGCAGACCATGGCGTACATAAGTTATCCGATTGCATTTGTATATGGAACACTTAATATGTATTCAACTTCTTCAACTATTTGCGGACTTGATGCTGAAAAGAGTTTGAAGTGTGCAGCTAACGAAGTGCTGGTCGGTTTGGCCTTGCGCATGTTACAACGATAAAGCACTTTTCAATATACCCTCTCAGACTCAACTATAACTTTCCAAATCGACGATCTTTGAAGGTTTTCATACCGAGAAACTTCTTTGCTGCACTGAGATCCTTTATCTCAAATTCACTATTTAATTGTGCCTTTAATTTGATATTTTAGCCTTGTCTTTGTCTTTGCAATCAGCATATTACTAACATATAGGAGCAAATAGATAGCTAAATTGTTGACGGCCTTCAATTAAATATAGCTACCATAGATAGATTTCTCAAAGCCTTGAGAGATCATAAAGAAGTCAAATCTTTTGTACCATTGTGCGGGCGTGATTCGTTCAACTCATATAGAGATTTCTTTAACTTGCATACAAAAATTTTTTCCCGGAACAACAAAACATTCTAGCTACTCCATACAGATATCTTCTTCCAACTCCTTGTATAAGAACGCGATCTTAACACCTAGTTGCTCGAGCTTATAATGATGCATAGCTACAATGCTGAGTAAGATCTGAATAGAACTATACTTCATGATTAAGGAGAAAGCATCTGTAAAGTTAATACCTGGAATTTGGTTATATCCTTTAGCAAAGAGGGCTTGTTCTTTTCGGCTGCGGCTTTTGGCTTTTGGGCTGTTTGTATGAGGGATTACAGAATAACAGAAACTCACGTGCGATTTTTGCCAATATAAATAAAGTCAATAAAATATGTACTACAATTAACTAGTAGACCCTATTTTGAAAAAATACTCCGTTTAAAAGCTAGTTACTGTAGAAAAGTCGAAAAGCAGCTTTTAGAAGCTGAAAAGAACAGGGCCAGAGCCTTTCCTTGTACCTGACCTTGTGTCTTCCTTCTTGTAAATTCACTTGCAACGAATAGGTTTCTTTTCCATCGGGAGCTTGACCAACTCCCAAGTAGAATTCTTCTCGAGGGATCCCATTTCTTCATGCATAATAGTCATCCATTTCTCTGACTCATTAGAGCAAATAGTCTCTTAATAAGTTGAAAGTTCAGCAGTGCCTTTAGTGTCTTTTGCCATGTTCAAACAATAAGCTACAATATTGAATTCTTCAATCAACCTCTTCAGAAGATGGATTTTCCTCCTTTCTCAACCAGTTGTAACAAATTGTTGGTTCCAACAAGTTCCTATTGTAAGATTACTGATTGAAGCTTAAATAGGGATATCTTGTGTATTCTCCTTGTCGGCTTCTGGTGAGAATCCTGAATCCATAGTATGCTCTACCTACACGTTAGATTGTGGCTTCTCAATGAGAGTATCACCGGTCGTAATTCCCTTGAACATAGCAAATTCATCAAAAGTAACACTTCTACTCAAGACCACCTTTTGGGTCTCAAGATTGAACAACTTATTGCCTTTAACTCTAGGCTTATAGCTGAGAAAGATACACTTAACGGCTCTTGACTTAAGTTTACCTTTATCAATACGAGCATAAGTAGTGTTCTTGTCGGGAACCATACCACATATTGATTAGAGTTTTCTTGTCGATAGTAGTGTTCGGTGATCGATTAATCAGATAACAAGCAGTGGAAGTGGTTTAAGCCCAAAAACACTTTGAAGACTAGACGTTGATAGCATACATCGCACCTTTTTTGTGATGATTCTGTTCATGTGCTCGGTCACACCATTCTGCTGAGATGTGCTCGATACTGTGTAATACCTTCCGATCAGCATAAGGTTTTTAATTCTCCTTACAAATTCCGTGCCATTATCCGTTGGAGTTTCTTGATATGTTTGTTGGTCTGTTTCTCGATCATAAACTTTTACTTTTTGAATATTTTGAACACATCAAATTTGTGCTTGATAAAATATGCCAAAACTCTTCGAGAGTAGTCATTGATGGTGGTTAACATATAATTGGCACCTCCAATGGATGAAATGTGGGATTTACCCCCATAAATCAAAGCGAACATAATCTAATATATCTTTAGAAGAGTGATTTGCGAAGCTAAAACTCACCTTCTTTTGTTTACCAAAAACACAAGGTTCACAAAATTTAAACTGGTCAACACCTTGACCATTGAGAAGACTTCTTTTGCACAACTCCTTTAAACCGGCTTCACTCATATGCCCAAGAGACATATGGCATAGACTTGTCTGATCAGCATCGGACAACCTGATCGAGACAACAATAACCTTCCTGGCTAGGGTAGTGCCTCGAAGATGATAGAGATTTGCCGCCTTCATATAATTTTTCGTCACAACAAGAGTCTTGGAGGTCTTCAAAACTCCACCTCTATATAAAAACAGGTATCCTTTTACATCAAGAATACTCAATGAGATAAGTTTTCTTTTCAAATTTGGAATGTGTAGGACCACCAATAGGGTTCTAATGGTGACATTATGCATCTCGATTTGTCCAGAACCGATGCCTACAATCTTGCATGGAGTATTATCTCCCATTAACACTGATCCACTCGGGCTTTGGAGAGAGTCTTTGGAGATCTTCATAACTCCACCTCTATCTAAAAACATATATGGTTCGGGCTCAAGTGGAAAGTGCATGCTGAATCAAGAATCTATTCATCGTTAATTTTGGAATCATCAGCAAAGGCAACAAAAATCTCCCCTTTGGAACCTTCTTTTGTAACAATGGTGGCCTTAGCTTCATCATATTGCTAATCTTTCTCAGAATTATTATTTCTTTTCTCTTTATTCGAAATCTTCTAGCACTCAGAGATATCGTGTCTACCCTTCTTGCAGTAGCGGCATGACTTATTGGTCTTCAATTTCGAATGACCTTTGTATCTGCTCGAGTTTCTGCCTTTAGAATCACTGGTCAAAGACCTCTTGACTGGACTATCCCGATCTAACAAACCTTCTACATACGAACTCGAGCTCCCGTTCAAAACCATATTTTTATTTTTGCATACAAAGCTTCACAAACCTCCTTCAGAGTAAGAATATCTCCACTATAGAGAATTGCATCTCTAAATGTAGATATTGAAATAGACAGCGAACATAACAGAATAGGATATAAATCTTTATCATCATATTTGGCCTCTATAGCTTTAAGATCGGTGACCACATCTTGAAACACGATCAGATGATCTTGCATCAATCCGTCTTCTGACAACTTGAGCTAGAAAAGCTTCAACTTCAAATGCATATTGTTGGTCAGATCTTTGGTTATGCAGATCTGTTCTAGATCTAGCCATAACATAGGAGCGGTGATCTCATTCATAACTTCCTAGAGAATATTATTAGAAAGATGAAAATAAATTTGAGATATAGCCCTGTGATCTCTCCTTTGCTTCTCCTCAACGGACCATGCAGCGGGTATCTTGTCAATTTTCAATAGCGCATCATTCAAATCAAGTTGTGACAAAATAACTCACATTTTGACTTGCCAAAAAGAAAATCTTGTGTCGCAATCTAGCAACGGAAAATTATACTTCATTAACACTATGTCGAGTATGCACTAAATTGATCGGGCGAAGGACTAAGCTCTGATATCACTTATTATGCTCTGATACTACTTGTTATTGAACGCAAGATGAGATACAAAACAATAAAAAAAAATAATCAAGAATACAAAACAAAGATTTAACATGAAAAAAAATTCTTGTAAGAAAAAATCGCAAACACACAATCGATGAAATCACTATACAGAGAAGTTATAGAATGCTCTTAACGTATTACATGTATAGATAACTTATAGGGCACTCTCTATCTATCATGAGACTTACAAGGGATATAAATAACCTTAAGAACAAGAGTTCCAAACGACAAAGGAACAGAGTCCTAATCGGGAATAGAAATAGAGAACTACTCAGAAACTGGAACAATAAGCTTCTCAACAATAGGAACAACACCCCGCTCGGAGACAAAATAGAATCGCAGAACATAACGATGAAGAGTTATAATCGGACGAGTCTCGAGTGGCCACGTCTGACTCCAGTCAACGCAAACACCTTTAAACACCACGTCTGACGTAAATCGATGCAGAGTCCATCATAAACACGAAGATAATCCATATCATAACCTCCAATCAGTTTGCATTACCAACCAGTCAAACTGGTTGAAATATATCTTTTGTAAAACCTGACCAGATTATTTAATTGATCGGATCTGACCGGATTTGGATCACAAAATACCATATTTATTGTGTGAGCACAAAGAAGCAAGGTGCAGTTAACAGATTCGCATACTCCGATCTAACCTCGAAGTTATTTGAGTACCCTGAAGTTATTTGAGTACCCAGAGCCAAACTAGAAAACAAAGTATAAGAATGGACAACGTCGAAGTCAGCGTCAACCAAATGACAACCATTATCAGCCTTGTTTTTACTGTGCCCTCTCCAACTTTAGAATACACCATGCTACCCTTGGAACGCTTCCTCGGTTTCTGACCTGTACATTGCTTCAGCTTTCGTTTTGCAGTCTGGCCTGATCTTGCAGAAACAGCAGCTGAACAGTCCCTTGCGAGGCGAAGCTCTATGTTTATCGCGTGGCTGGGGCTTTCGACAGGGAGCACAAGCACCGCGCGATAGAATCTTGGAGAAGCAACCACGACAAGCTCTGTCATCGTCAACCTTTGGTATATGTCCACCAGCTTTCAAGGAAACATTTCCTGGAGTGGATGCTTCAGGTATGACGGAGATCTTCTGATAGCTCAAGATCCTCGACTCGGTATCTCCTGTCTTGCTATCTGTCGCATGAAGGCACCCAAGAATGTGCGATGGTGTCTCCTTAGGTTGCCCTGCGAGTGGAGAAGGGCAGTCTTTTCTGGACAAAGCTACAGTTCTGCGATCTGTGGCAACTGGATTATGTGCCTCTTGATCTTCTCTGGATTGCATGACCAAGCTGACTGATGAATTCTTGGATACAACTCTGTTGCTGATGGAGATCGGAGAAAGATTGATTCGGATATCCACATTGCACCTTAGCAAATTCTGCAGAGAAACAACAAGTGGCTTCCAGAAGCTCTCTGATGTAGGTACATCCTCAGGATGGCAGAACTGTAGCTCAGCAACTGCTACACCTGCAACCCAAAGTCAAACAGAATGAAATCTGACTTGAAAAATCCTCAGTGGAGGCATGCAATGGTGCTGATAGAGCGTGTGCAGTTTGGATTCATGGCCAGTGATGAATGTCAATTACTCCGGAAGACCAGAACTCTGAGCACGATATGTGTTAAGAAAAAAGAACTGTGACCACGATGTACTACCTCATCAAGAGCACTAGCTTATTGACAGGCATACCTATTTTGCTACATGATACTTCCGTTCAGACAAACACGTGCTTTCTGGAATGCAGCTTTAAGTACTGCCGGGATAAGATGTGATGGATCAACAGGAAGCAGGAAGAAAGGACTATAGGGTAATAGGAAGTAGGGACATGTTGTTTATATTATAGATAAAATGACAAACGAATAGAAAGGACTATAGGAAAATAGGAGGTAGGGACATGTTTTTTCATTATAGATAAAACGACAAACGAATCTGTCTTCCAAACAAAACAGAAGAAAAAGGTCCAACACACAGCTAGATCAATTACCTTGGGTTGTGTATAGGGATGACAACTTCCCATCTTTTCGCAGTAGATTATGAAGTGACTTAGATGTGCAGTTTTCAAGAGCCTTCATCCATATCGTCTCCAGTACATCTGGATCTCCTAAATTCATATCCAGACAACCGATTTTGTTCTGATAGCAAGGAATAGAACTGGTCTCTAAGCTTTCATCTTTCAAGATAGCAGCCCCATCATCTGCGTAATGAATAGCTTAGTTGTCAGTGAACAGACACACTGAGAAAGTGACTTGATCATCAACAGAAATTTGTTTCATAATGAGATTAAATATATAAAATAATTTGTGATATTTCAACAGTAACTTAAGTATATGTTGTTCAGGAGAGGAACCAAAATCATTAGTAATTATGGAAGCCAGAAAACACTGGTTACCTGTCTGACTCTCTGTGAACATGCTTGAAACTGCAGTATCGTCTAGACAGTAAGGTTCTCTCATATTAAACTGTAACAGAGCTGCAGTAAGCCATGTAGACTGGTTCTTTGTGGTTTTCAATTGCTTTTCAGTTTCAGAAAGTATTTCCAGTGCATTCCTAAGTCTGTGCACATCGACTTCAGCAGCTGGGAAGAAAGATACAAAAGGTCAGATGGATATGGAAATAATACATTCATGTCCACTGTGGGTGTACATATCATATCGGATAGCGTTAAGCCAACAACTCAAGTTGAAAAGTAGAAATTTTATTCAGCAGGAGGATCAGTGAGAAAGACAACATATACTGATTCAACAGTAAAATAACATATCTGCCGTTATTTCATATGTAGCCTGCACAACTTCGAAGTATGCTTAGGAGGGAAGGGATCGTACATGTTTGTTTACCAGTAATTTTTCTAACTTCTGAAGAATCTGACTGGTTCTTCCCAGCTAAAATATCCATGATAAGATTTACAAGCTGAGCTAATAGCTGCAGAGGATCCACTTTTGAACTCAAAAGCTCCCTAGCTCTCCTGACAATGGTAGCAGCATCTGATGACATAGCCAAATTAAGAAGGTCAAGCAACTCCTCATCTGAGACATCACCTATCTGCAAAAATACCATAGCAAGTTAATGTATAGTTTTCAAACAAGAAAAAAGCTGATTTGTTTTATGATGCTATATATTTGACAGCTCGAAAACTGGAGTAATCAACTCACTAAGTCGTATGTTACTGATTTGCTGATCCTTTTTCCGAGCAGAGTTAGTTGGTCAAGCATTTGAACTGCATCTCGAATGGAACCATTGGCCTTCCGAGCAAGAAGCTCCAGTGCTTCAGCTTCGAACTCCATACCTTCTTTTGTGCAAATCTTACTCAATCGACGAGCAATCTCTGCATCGTCTATCTTGCAAAACCTGTGGCTCTGGCACCATCCAACTGAATTGCTTGGTAGTTTATCAACGTCAGATGTGATCATGACAAAGATTGAGCTGTCAGGAATCTCTTCAAGGCTGCTGTAGATAGAATACCATCCCTCCTTATCCATGTGTTGGCAATCATCTACAATAAGAACCTTGAAATGCGAAGACGCAGGAACTTCACAAGCATTCCTGAGCAAGGCAGCAACTCTAGATTTGCAATCCAGTTTGGAAGCATCAATCTCTACCACACTGCTACTGTTCCCTGAGAATATGGCCATGCATTCCTCGCAGAGCCCACACGGTTGGTTCCCACCTGGAGAGTGGCAATTCAGTGCCGCCGCAAATATTCTAGCCGCAGAAGTCTTGCCAATGCCATGCGGACCATGGAAGAGATAGATAGGAGCAAGCTTTCCTTTCGAAACAGCACTTGAAAGAGACTGAGCAACAACACCCTGTCCAACCAGCTCGGAGAAAGACTTGGGCCGATACTTCTGAAGCAAACTTTTCGTACTTTCCTGAAATGTGCCGACCTCCCTCCTACCTAGTTCTTCTCCTTCAATCACCAACGAGAAAGCCCTGTCCTTTGCTGCTCTCGACATCCCAGAGATGGCCGAGCAGCAGTTCCGGTTATGTAGCGCCGCCTTCGCTCTCGCATTGGCCTTGATGATGTTGATCGGCGAGTTCGCCAGACGGCCAGACTTTGCACTGTCCCCAAACTCCTCCCGCCTCCTCTGGAGATGATCATACATGTTGTAGCTAAAGCTGTGCCTGCCATAATTGCTCCCCTCCAACTCGTCTTCCTCGAGAGAACAGCCCTCCCAAATGGTCTTCTTGGCCGAGAACTTGGCCAGCGAGTTGGTGTCAGGGTCCCTCAGAGATCTAGACCTCATGACGGCCACCAGAGCCCTCGAAATTGGTATGTCCACGGAATGCCTCCTCCCCTCAAACATCTTGCAAGTCTCCAAAGAACTAGACAGACTGGCACTAGTATTGAAATTTTGTTGAGATTCTGAGTCCAAGCAGGCTGAATCCTGCAATGTGGATCAGTGTTGAGGAACAATTTAGTCTTGACAAGAGAAGCATATGCATTACACGCTCAACACATTTTTGAAACATGACGCAAATTCTCTCTCTAAATATTCCACCTTTTCCAATCTAGGGAACAAGAAGCGCAGGCCATAGGCTGCAAAATCTGTATAAACAAAAGTCCGCTGCGATTTCCCCTAACCAGCATTGTCATGCAAAGAACTTGCCGAGAAAGGCGGAGCAAAAAAATTGATATAGAGCAATCAATCTTACACTACAAAAACCTTGCAAAGAAGAAGAACGTAAAACACAATGCAAAATGCATCCAAGAAAAAGAAAGAGGACACGGAACCAAAAAAATAAATGAAAATTTGGGTTCTTTATCTCGAACGATCTCACAGTACGAAAACCTCGCAAAGGGTGAGAAAGAAGAAACAGGATGTGCAATTCCCCATAGAGGAATGCACCTCAAAGGACGAAAACAAAAGAAAAAGATGGAAACATTTTAGCGACGCGAGCGGAAGAACAAACAAACCCAAGAACAAAAGAATCCAAAGGAAGAAACAAACACTAAACCCAACCCAAGAACAGAAGAGAGATGGGGATTAGAACAGAAACCTACCACCCCCGAGACGCCGACGACGAAAGCGCGCAACTTTTCGGCACTACCGGCGCCGCACTCCACCCCACTCCCTTTCTTTACCACCACCACCAGTACATTAATAGCTGACGAAGGGGAGAGGAGCAAAGCAACAGGAGCAAGAAGACGAAGCAGTGGCAGAGCCGTGAATACGCGCGAAGGGCGAGGGCTAATCCGCGAGGCGTGCGGTGGAAACGGAGGCGTGCGTGAGGGGGCGCGAGCTGGCGGGAGGCGGAGGCCTCGTCCGCCGTGCCACCACCGATGGCACCCCGCCGTAAAATACCAGGAAACGGCAGGGGTATATCCGTCCTTTCGGCGCACTGCTGAGCAGTTCCGTAGCAACGGAACCGTAACGGACGGGACAGTGGGAGCGGTGCGCGCGGGGGTTGGTCGCGGGTTTGATCCATGACAGGTGGACCCGCGTGTCAGCGAGGGGCGCGTGCGAGAGGCTGGTGAGGGGTCGCGTCAGAGTTACTGCGCCGACCTCGTGACCAACCGCTGCCTGTTTTACTTTGGCACGTTCTTTTTTGTTATTATTTTTGTTTTTGACTTCGTGTTCTCAGGATGTGAAGCAAAAGGGACGGTATCTTCTAGTGGTTTTTTTACGTCGGTCCTTCAAGTGATTTTTAGTTCTAAAATTATATATATCGTTTATGTCGATAACTTTATTATCTATCACTATTTTAAAATATAGATAAAAATTATCAACTGTATCTAAAAAAGTATAGACTTTCTCTCTCTCCTCTACTGAAAAATTGTTTTGTTTCCGTCCTAATTGTTGTGGAATGATTCTCTTCTCCATAATTGATTTTGGCCGGTCCAGGGCTGTTTTTGGGCCCACTTAAAACGATTTAGGCTTCTGGTTTATTTTTCACTATTTAACAATTTCATTTTTTCTGGTTTTTTGATTTTTTTTTTTAGTTTTTTTGTCGGTTCTTTTTCTGTATTCGTTTGTACTGTCCGTAAAAGGTTAACCTGTTTTTTTTTAAAAAAAATTAATTATACCAAATAAGCCACCATCAATTACAGTACAATTTCAGTCAGCTACAATGTTTTTCAGCCATAAACCACTCAAAAAAAACCATTTTGAGCACCCCTTTAGACGCAGGATTTCACAAGAATTTTGTATGAAAAAGAGTTTTCGTAGGAATACAAAGAAACTCATGTGATCCAAACGGGCATTTAAAAGCTCCTTTTTATATACAACAAGATGGATATTGGGTGTTTTGTTAAGATTCGGTGCGATTGTTTATCATGTCGTAAGGTATTGTTTTTTGGTAGTTAGGATACTGGTTTTGGGTGTTTAGTTCACGGGCAAAGTCGCACATTCAATTGGACGTACGTGCAGGATACGTCGAGAAAATAGGAGATGGATCGTTTTGTGAACCGTTGGACATCGCTTGAGTGTCATGTTGTTGTCATACGCATACCTTTTTGGCTCCGTTTATTTTGAATTAAGCTTCTAACTTCTGACTTATTTTGTATTATTCATATATTTTGTCCTTTTCTAGCTTTTTGTTTTTTAGCTTTTTTGCCGGTTCTTTTTTTCGTATTTGTTTGCATTATCCGTGATGGGCTAACTTATTTTTTCTATTTTTAAATTTTTTTTTAAATTTAGTTACGCCAAATAAACGACCATCAGTCACAGTGTAATTTCAGCTATAAATCAGCTTATTTCAGTCCAACCGAATGGCATCTCGATATGGATTCTAAGCTAGCATACGATAAGGTAAGATAGGGTGGAATCATTTGTTCCTGATTAGAAATTGGTACTTATGTGTTTCTTAGCTAACTTTTCGCCTTTCTACCTTGGTCACCAATGCAATGGAACGGTGATGGTTTTGCCCTTACTATATGCCTGCCTTTAGCATTTGCTTCTTCTGCCGGGATGGATGTTTGGGACCTTCTTAGCATATAATCTCTCTCTCTCTCTCTCTCTCTCTCTCTCTCTCTCTCTCTTTGCTTCTTCTGCCGGGATGGATGTTTGGGACCTTCTTAGCATATAATTTCTCTCTCTCTCTCTCTCTCTCTCTCTCTCTCTCCCCCCTTTTAACGAGGATTCGATAGAAATGATCGACAAGGGGGAGACCAAGATTAGTTGCGTCCGGCGAATTGTTTACTGTTGTCTAAACATCGTTTGTTTAGTGATTGTTCAAAGGTAGGGAGGGCGATGGCACAGTCTACAATTCTGTCAACTCAGATCACTGGAGACAGCTGAAACAAATGTCGCTTAATTCGTAGCCAATTCCGTAAGAAAACGATCGCATATCATGTCCCAATTTATGCGGCCTCTCACATGATTACTGTTCTTTGGCAGGTTTGATTTCTGGCGTGTCATGTTTTGTTAGACACCTGGCTTCCTCGTCGTACATTTAGGTCCTGCTCAAAAAAGTTTTTTTGAGTGATTTATAGCTAAAAAGCACGGTAGCTGATTAAAAAAATACTGTAGCTAACAGAGACTTATTTACCATAATTAAATTTAAAAAATTTAAAAATAGAAAAAAAATGTGTTAGCCCATCACATATAATGCAAACAAATACGAGAAAAAAGAACCGGCAAAAAACTTTAAAAAAACCAAAAGTATAGAAAAAGACGAAATTTATGGATAGTGTGAAATAAGTCAGAAGCTCAAGCCAAAACGAGCGGGATTCTTGTGCCAAAATTCACCAAGCTGCTATAAAAACAGTTTGGATACCAACCAACCACCGCCGAAAATTACATTTTACTATCAAACGTTGATGCCTTAGTTAACTATTCTTCCTTGACCCTTGGTGCCTCTAATCGTAATTGAGATGCGTACTTAATTACTAAATCAGTATCTTGTGATTAAAACAAGAGCCTAGGTAGCCTAACAGAAACAGTGTAGCTTGCGGTGATATGTCTCTCTGAAAAGATTCGACTTCGGTTTGACTCTTCGTCTAGCTTTTATTGGAGCTATGGACTATGGTATGATAGGGGCAAATATGGTTGATAGTGGGCCTTACATTTATATCACAGTATAAGGTTTTGTTCGTTTGGGCTTGGACTTCTGACTTTCGACTTATTTTTCAATATTTTTAAATTTTGTCTTTTTTACCGGTTCTTTTTTTACATATTTGTTTGCATTATACGTGATGGGCTAATCATTTTTTCTATTTTTAATTTTTTAAATTTAATTATACCAAATAAACCATTATCAACTACAGTGTAATTTCAGTCAGCTACAGTGAAAATTCAACTATAAGCCACCAAAATTCAACCCAACTAAGCACCACTGTTCAATGGCATAATTTTCCATCCATTTGTTTGTGGGTAATTCAAGGTGTAGGTGTAATGCCCCGTGTTTTCCTAACTAAGCTAATCAGTGAGATTAACATTAACAACAGTAATGGAATAAGGTAATTACCATCATGAATTAATGTGCTTAAAACCAAAACACTATATTGGAATTTCAATTGGATCGCGTACAACCAAATGAACAAATACAAGTGGAGTTATGTATACATTACAATCAGTAGATATACAGTCCAGTAGATATACAGCCCGTTGTAATTTTTACATCGAGTATAACAGCCCGTTGTAATTTTTTACATAATGGAGTATTGGATGATGGTCAGACCGCCCCAACCAATAATTATATCGAGGTCGGTGGGCGTCCAGTGAGCATGAGAGACCGTCCCGGGGCGCCGCTTGAGAATAATTAGGTAGAAATATAATATACCAAGATAGATGTAAAAGCTATGCACTCTAGTTTGGTCATCACATCTAAGAAAATATGAAGATCCATTCACTATGCAATGCTATATAAATCATGAATTTATACCCGTCTTCTGGATTGGAGGCTACGAAAACCAATGGAGATTTTTAGCTATTTATACGAGTGTTCAGTAGTTTTCTAAAGTTAATAAATCCGAAATCTTTTACAACCTAAAAAACAATTATTTTCTATATAGTCTGAGAATGAGGATGAACATGAGAATGGGATATATTAAAAAGGTAGAATAGAAGCATACAGTGCATAATTGCTATATAAGTTTATTAAGTACTCTGTACTCACTTTTACTATTATTTCCTTTGTTTGGATGATAGCCAGATAGGATCCATATTTGGGTCAGATGAGGCCTACGCGGACGAGCCCTACCCCGAATGGGAGGAAGATGGTACTGAAACTGAGTCGTATGAGGTTGATACTTTATACGAGATCTGGGATGATTAATACTCTAGGAGCGGCACGGTCTCGACCCTCAGGGTATCTATGGTATTAGAGTATTGAAATTATATTCAGCTCTTCTTGTATGATTAGATTTTTAGACTAGACTTTACTTCTGGTACTGTAATAAACTAGCTAGAATGGTTGTATGGAACCTTAGCCCTGCGTGACTATCTGGATGCAATGTTATGTACTATTTCTAATTATTATTCTGCTGCAACACTCTGATAGACTTATTATTCATTAGAGCGGTATTCTACCGGCTAAAACAAATAGTAATATGTCGACTAGCGTTTTACCCCACGGTAAAAATGCAAGTTGCCACAGTAGGCATGAAGTATTTAATTAGCTAGATAAACTGAAATGGAGCTAAACAGCTAACTGATTGGCTGGTGCTAATCATTCAACACTCATATAGAGACAATAAAGATATTAACGATACAGTGGTTATACAGTGAGAAATGCTGAAATAAACTGGAATGAGATGAAATGCTGCTCTGGAGGTAAGCCAGACAAAATAAATAATTGGACAATGATAGAATCCGAAGAAACCCATCCATTTTTGTCCTTGTTGTTGTCTGAATGATGCACATGCATGAGCTGTGCAGAAGGCTGGCTGTGTTTCCCTTTGGAAGCAGACAATACAAGAGCTATTCCATTTGCCCGAACTGTTCTGTAGTTCTATTCTATTCCATCTCCATGAGATGGCAAGGGTGAAAAGCTTAACAGTGCAGACAATAATACATAGTTGATGCTCCTACTCCATGGTGTTCGCTGTTGTTGTTGCCGTTGTTGTTACCTCTGAATTGCCATGGACCCAAAGCGAGGTACAAGGCTAGCTCCTTCAAGCGAGCAATAACTGGGCAGAACACTAACCCTAGCAGGCAAAGGATGGCAGTAGTACTCGTACTGATGCTACAGTGCCCCATTTCTGGGACAGGATCTCCATGGGGCAGGAGGTGCAAGATTATGGGAGTACACACCTCTTTAATGGAGTACTTGCTTGCCTGTGTGGTGCTACAGCTCTTGAACGGGAAAAAAAATTGAAGGAGCGAGTAGACTCGAGAGTTCAAGATCCAGATGGGCCACCAAATCTGTAATTGAACAACCAACCAACCAGCCGTATTTTTTCAAGAAATGAAGGCCTAATATGATGCGCCATTACGATCATTTTGGAGGACACAAGGAAACAGCTATCCCATAGCAAGTACCATTTTGTTGGCACTGTTTGAAAAGTTGAGGCACGAGAATCTCGTAGGATTATTGCTAAAATTTCACTGTTTTTCTGACAAAACATCTGCAAAAGTTCTGCGTTGGAGAGAAGGGTTTTGTAGCC
The DNA here is from genome assembly GCA_036346575.1 of Dendrocalamus sinicus. Lineage (NCBI taxonomy): Eukaryota > Viridiplantae > Streptophyta > Magnoliopsida > Poales > Poaceae > Dendrocalamus > Dendrocalamus sinicus. Next base: position 1,825,687 of record CM070662.1, on the reverse strand, counting down.
GGGTTCCCTTGTTGTGAGAAGAAAGAGAAATTCTGGTGAAATGGGCCGCGTAGTAGGCCACAAGACTAGGACGGAGTTGAGCGAGGTCGGCTCGTCAAGCGTTTGGGATTTTGATGGGAAGGCCGAGAAAGTTCATATGCTCTTGGGCCGTGGTGCGGCCGCTCGCCGAAATGCAATGCTTGCATGGTGAATCATTTGTTATACTGCTATTTTATGATTTTTATTTTATGCGTTTTTAAATTTTAGTTATTCGTAAGAAAGAGTATATAGAGAGACATTTATATATGGTTTTTGCACGACAACGAAAACAAGGGGGAAAAAACCATCCAACCACTTATTTCTTCTTTTTACCCAGCAAATTATATCCAGTTGTCTAGGAAAAAAACCATTATTTCAATTCCGGTTGTCTAGACCATTCTCAAATCTTCATTTCTCCAAATATCTCCAACCAGCAATGGCATCAATTTGCCAAAACAGAAAGGGAAGACCAAAGAGAAAAGAAAAGGGAAGAAGTATCCCAAATCCAAACCAAACTAAACTAGCCCTAGAAACCACAAGGTCCTCTTCTTAACCAACTTCCCCTTGTCATCTTCCCAAAGGCCCACAAGTTGTCCACATCTCCACACTCCCATCCACAAAAAGGCCCAAACCCCTCCGGGCCCCACCTGTCATACTGTCACAACCCCGGGCCCCACCTGTCACTCTCCCACCCCAACCCTAGCACCGGCATCCCAAGCCCTCCCACCCCTGACCCCACATGTCATCCACCCATCAACCCTGGGGGTATATATACCCAGCCGTGCCTAAGCCGAGCACACGCTCGCCTCCACCTCTCTGACCTCCCGGTAGAAAAGGAGAAAAAAAAACAGAGAGGCGAACCCCAAATCGCGCTGCGATGGCCGCCGCCGCCGCCGCACTCCTCCGCCGCTCGCCGGCGGCGCGCGCCCTCCTGTCGCCTGCGCTCTCCTCCCGCCTCGTTGCCTCCAAGCCCCACTCCTCCGCGCCCGCGCCGCCGCCGCCATCGGCGAAGCCCGCCAGCACCAAGACCTTCTCGATCTACCGGTGGGACCCGGACTCGCCGTCGACGAAGCCCCACCTCAAAGACTACCAGGTCGACCTCTCCGACTGCGGGCCGATGGTGCTCGACGCGCTCCTCAAGATCAAGAACGAGCAGGATCCGTCCCTCACCTTCCGCCGGAGCTGCCGCGAGGGCATCTGCGGCAGCTGCGCCATGAACATCGACGGCGACAACGGCCTCGCCTGTCTCACCAAGATCTCCTCGGAGGCGTCCGGGGCCTCCACGATCTCGCCGCTGCCGCACATGTTCGTCATCAAGGACCTCGTCGTCGACATGACCAACTTCTACAGCCAGTACAAGAGCGTCGAGCCGTGGCTCAAGCGCAAGGACCCGCCGCCGCAGCCAGGGAAGGAGATCCCCCAGACCAAGGCCGACCGCGCCAAGCTCGACGGCATGTACGAGTGCATCCTCTGCGCCTGCTGCTCCACATCCTGCCCGTCCTACTGGTGGAACCCCGAGGAATACCTCGGCCCCGCCGCGCTGCTCCACGCCAATAGGTATACCTTTGCCTCCCTCCTATGCTCTTGATATCGTGTTGATGTGCTGGATCTGTTGGATTATAGAGTGATGCGTGATTGATCGATTGGTGCCTTTTGCCCTGCGTCTTGGGAAATAGTCGTGGGTTGATGTGTGATATGTCGATTGGTTTTCGTATGGCTGCTGGCTTAGGTGTGCTTGCAAGTGTAGAAAGGTTTGTGATTTAGGAGGATTGTTATTGGTCTGATGTGGTGATGATCAGCTTGATCCTTTTAAGTGATGACCCCCTGTTGTTTGTTTGGAATGTGTTTAGATGGTTTAGATGGTCATGGGTGGAACTTTGGAATGTGTTAAATGCATAACTTTAGTTGCAGATTGCTTAGACATTTTTAAGGCGTATGTGACTGCAGAGTATTCTGCTGCTGGTGTTTGACTTGTGGATTCGGATGTTTATGTCAGTGTAGGAAATAATTTTAATAATCTGATTCTTGATGACATCGCAAGTCTCACTGCAGTGGATTTGTTCCTTAGAAAAATTTATGTGGTAGTGCTGACTTCTGTTTCAGTATAGAGATTAGAGAATGCTAGATTACCCCTCTACCAATAAATTATGGTTGATGATCTCCCAAACTTAAGATGCTAGTGCTGACCTCTTTTTCAGTATAGATTTTAGAGAATGATAGTTTCTCCCATTGCCGGTAAGTTACATCTGCCAAACTTAAGATGCTAAAGTTTTTTGTGTGCATTTGTTTGTCACTTGTTTCCTTGTATGATAGTTGTCTAATATGATTATTGTTTTTTGCTGTAAGCTTTAGGATGTTGCTAAGTCCATGACACGTTCACCCTTTTTAGGCTTCCGCTGTGGGGGACGCTAATCAAACCAAAACCCAGCATGTTCATGCACGTTCAAGCTCGAGGATATCATGGGGTATCAGAGAAGAGAAACTTGCTGGATCACAAACGTAGATTGCTTGCAGCAAAATATGAGCTGAGAGGAAAGCTTTATAAGGCTGTCTGTAGGGACCCTGATCTTCCATCAGATATGCGGGATAAGTTTCGCTATAAGTTGTCCAAGCTGCCAAGAAATAGTTCCATGACACGTCTTAGAAACCGTTGTATTTTTACCGGCCGATCTCGTGCTGTCTACAAGAAATTCCGCATGTCTCGTATTGTGTTCCGCACATTGGCAAATAAGGGTGAACTGATGGGCGTAAAGAAAGCGTCTTGGTAGATGGTAACAAACCAGTAGGACAAAGCACTAGCTCTGCAGTAGTCCAGCAAAATAAGGTTGTCTCCATGCAATCTTTCAGTGTTTGATCCCTGAAACTATCTGAAGTTTTTTACCAGCAGCCAGTGTGTGTTTCTCTTTAACTATTTAGTTGAATCAGTGTACTGTACTGTTTTTCTTGCTATTCAGCATTTATGAAGTTAAAGGCTGGGAACATATTACTTTTGTTTCATGACACGGTATTTCTGAATGTGGAGATGTTTTTTGTGTGTGGCTGCTAGGGTACTTGCAATCATGAATGTGTTGTTACTATCTGTTTATGTTTGTAGTTCTCCATGTTGCTAATGCTAATGAAGCATGTACTACTTCACTGCAAAGCATACGTTATCTGCTCATAATGCTTATATCTTTAGGGTACTTGCTATATTAAGGTTTACATAGGTAGTAGACAAATGTGCTTTGTTAAAATAAATTTAACAAATCTAGCATATACCTCTGTGTTTTCTTTCTTTTATTTACTCTGGTGGTTTTAATGCCAAATGCTACCATTAAAGTTCATTTTTCTTGTTCAAACTTCTAGTCAGCAATGATCTGTGAGCTGATGGCTTTCAGACTATACTTGCAACTTCTTTTATTAGGTTTTGGTACATCTAGCATGCATTTATATTTAGACTTTAGAGAGAATTCCTCACATGCCACTGAAATTTGTTTCGACCCCTTGTATGCCACTAAACAAGGTTTGATCCCCTACACACCACTGAGTTTCTTGTTTCATCCCTTACGTGCTATTTCCGTCAGCCCGGTTAGGGTCTGTTGCCGTCAAGGGATTGAGGCTATCAGCTTTTCAAGAAATGGCCATGTTGCTCCTGCCTTCCCCAAGTAATAGTTTGGGCCCACATGCACACCATCTTAATTTGCCGGAGCTAGCTAGTGCAGCGCAGCGTACGTAAGGAAGGCATTGATCGATCGGATCAGCAATCCAGCGCGCCAACTTAATTTATTTCAGTTCTCCCATGCATGTGTGCATTGAGATCGATTCTCTTCTCTCTTCCCCCTCCTCCATTCTACTCCACACTATCAGACAGTCTTGGCCATGGCCAGATGCCTCAAAAACGAGTTGCTAGGAGAGAAAGGGAGCTAGGGAAGAAATAAGGCGGCGGCACTGGAGAGAAGGAAGAAGAAATATAGTGTGCGCATGAGATTCAAGGATGTGTAAGGATGCTCCAGGTGGGGAGGAATCGAATTGGAGCTCACCGGGGAAGACATTGCGGCGGTAGCGGTGGATTTCGACTAGAGTTGAGGAAGATGGCGCCACACGGTGCTTCTGTGGATGAAACACAAAATTCATTTGAGGGTAAATGAAGATAATGTTCGGGAATGAAATATGACGCGAGCATTTTGGGGAGAAGATTACCATATTGGGCAGAACGGTGAGGTGAAGGCCGCGACCGACGCTGCATGGCACGGCGTCACAAGCTTGGTCTCGTTGCTGTTGTGGGGGAGGCCTGCTGGAGGTGGGGAGGAGGCCGGTGGGAGTTCAGGATGTGGTGTCGCCGGCAGAAGGAGGGGAGGAAACCAGCTGGAGGTGGGGCTGCGGTCTCTAGGAGAGGGAGGGAGAGAGAGAGAGAGGAAGAAGGAGGGCAAAAATGTCTTTTCATGGCCCACTTAACAGCGCTCTTACGATAAGCTGACGGAAATGGCACAAAAGGGATCAAAGTAGAAACTCGGTGGCACATAGGGAAACAAACTTTTTTTAGTGGCATATACGGGATCGGAGTAATTTTCAATGGCATGAAAGGAATTTTTTCTTATATGTAGATTCATGCCCCCCTTGATGTGCTTTTATTTCTGTAGTTTTGGTATGCAGCAGCAGCATGGTAACTTTGTACTGTCATACTTGCTGAATAACCATGTCTAAGGAGATGTGTAGATGATGTTTCAAACTCTGGGAGTCTGGGTTACTTGGATTTCATTTTGCATGTTATGATTTGTGCCTATGTATTGTAGAAAGTGATTAGCACATTCTAGCAGGCTATTGAAATCTAGTGTTGCTCGCAAGACAAGTATGATTCTGCAATAAGTCTAGTTTGTGAGCTCTAAAGTTGAATAAACAATGTGTGCCTTGACAATTCATTTCAACTGTGATCTTTTTACCAGATGTCAATTTTTTTCCTGTTATTTTACATGCTAACATCGTTGTAAGTTGTAACCCTTCAAAGTTTTGACCTTTACCCATTAACCTATGAAAGTGAACCCTCCCTCGAAGTAAACCTGAGTTCAGTAACTGTTTAGTTTTCTGTTGCCCACCTTCTTTGTGTCATGATTTGTTCTACCTTCTGGAATAGTACCTCAGTAGTAAGTCCAGCATTCTGTACCATGCTGACATATTTGATGTTTCATTGTCTGATTTGATTGTACCAGTATTTTACAAGTTAGATGTTTAATTCAATCTTATTTTATTGATTTGATGTGTGCAAAGAGGTTATATTTTAGATCTTTGGAGTTAAGATATGGTAATTAAGTTGGTCTGCATCTAGGTATTCAGCGTAGATGCTGATTGAATACAATAATATTACATTGTTATGCTTAGTGATATGAGTTGGGATAAACCAAAATGAATTAAAGTAGACATGTTTTTTGTCTGAACTTTATGTAACCATAAAATGAGAATCTTAACCAGCAAAACACCTTGTTGCATGTTTATGCCTTTGAAATTATGCACATGACCTTTTAACTGGAAAATTACAAATACCTTGGTCATAAGAAACTGGATTTTTTTTATATGTAAAAGGCTGGTACATGTCATCTGCATGTTATCTGCAATGGAGTGCTTCAAGTACCTTCCCTTTGGTTTAGGCTCTAGATTATAATGTCTCTCGACATAGCATGCTTGCGATACAGTGATTGCTATGTGCTATAAACGTGCATTCGTCCCTCCAGGTGGATCCAGGACAGCCGTGACCAGTACACAAAGGAGCGCCTGGATGACATCAACGACGAGTTCAAGCTCTACCGCTGCCACACCATCAAGAACTGCACGCATGCCTGCCCCAAGGGGCTGAACCCGGCGAAGCACATCGACACGATCAAGAAGCTGCAGCTCGGTGCCTGAGCCAGCAGCAGGTCTGTCTCCGCGAGATGGAGCTCCATGTCGAAATTTGTAATCAGCCTGCCCTTTGCTTTTGCTCCGTAGTTCCTACCTGACAAATAATCGCGGGAACGCAGGATGTTCCCGCTTCTGCTCTGATGCTTTCCACTTCCATCAGGTGGAGGGAGCATTTAGGAGTGAATAATTGCTACCGTATTTCATTTTTGTGCTGTATCTAATTTGGTCGGTCGCCATCCATCATATGTGCAGTTTATGCATGAAGTGATTCATGGATTATTGTCGTCGTTTTGGATGTTAAATAGGCCGTGTCTATTTCGTTTGCGAAAGAAACAGCGTTGTCATTGTCTTCTATGTGAATAAATTTGTGATCTTGTGGGTTACCTGCTAAAATATGCAGCAATAATCATTTAGCCAATGGTGTAGCCTGAAATCCATAGGAGGTAAGGTGAATTTCTAACCCCCAACCCCACATGAACAAACCTTCAGAGGCAACATAGTGGTAAATACGGAATACACATAATGGTCATTTTTTTTCGGATTTTACCTTTTGGTTTTTTTCAAAAATTAAAACAAATGGGATTGTTTATTAAAACAGATTCTCCAAATAATTTTTAAAATCTAAAATTATATGTATTATTCGTGTTTACACTTCTCTACTGTTAGCGCTGAGGTTGGAAGGAGGTTCAACCCACTTGCAACTCTATCCACCTGAACATCCAAACGATATGATTAAAGCGTGTAATGATGATCTCTAATCTTGTCTTCTTTCCGCAAGGAATCTTAAATAATGCCGGGTTTTGATTTTTGATACCATGGGACATTCTGGAGCAACGATAACGATTAAAGCGTGTAATGATAACCTCTAATCTTGTCTTCTTCCCGCGGTGGAATGTTAATGATTGGTTTCGATTTTTGATTACCACGGCACATTCTAGAGCATCCTAGACTCTAGACTGCCAAAGCTACAAGATTTTTTCGATTTCACCGCTCCATTTTCTCTCACGTCACCGACCAATGGCGTCGCGAGCTGCAAGATAAGGCTGCACATCTCAAGCACACACTCGATCGCCTCCTTCCACCGCCGCGCCGCACCAGATAAGCCACGTCCACCGTTCTAGAAACGCAGACACATCACCCAGCGACGCCTGCCATAGTTGCTGGTGTCAGTGAGCTCGAGTTCTTGCAAGAAGAACCAAGGAGGCACCATCAATGGCGACCATAGCCACGATGGCCATGCTTCAGCCGGCCAAGATCCTGGCGAGGTCGTCGTCGACGAACACCAAGGTGCCGAGCATCTCGCTGCGCAGCCTGGAGGGCGCGAGCAAGAGGGCCTGGCCGTGTCGTCGGCGCCGGTGGCCGCGGCGATGGCGGGCGCCTTCTTCTCGGCGCTGGCGTCGTCGGACGCAGCGCTCGCGGCGCAGCGGATCGCGGACGTGGCGGCGTCGGCGGACGACAACCGCGGGCTGGCGCTGCTGCTGCCCATCGCGCCGGCCATCGCGTGGGTGCTCTACAACATCCTGCAGCCGGCGCTGAACCAGCTCAACCGCATGCGGTCCGAGCAGGTGCTCGTCGCCGGGCTCGGCCTCGGCGCCGCCGCGGCCGCTGGTTTGGCCTGCGCGCCGGAGGCCTCCGCGGCGGCGGCGGCGGCGGCGGCGGACAGCAGCGGCGACAACCGGGGCCTGCTGCTGCTGTTCGTGGTGGCGCCGGCCATCGCGTGGGTGCTCTACAACATCCTGCAGCCGGCGCTCAACCAGCTCAACCGCATGCGGTCCGACTGAGCGCCGCCGCCGCGCGCATGCATGCAACACCGCGCCGGCCAACGTTTGTGCGTGTATAATGTAGTGTGCGTTCGTGTATTAAGAGTGGAGGCGGTGGGAGTAAAGTGGAACGTATAATACGTGCCTGCTTGTGTCTCTAATCTTGCTCCTTAATTGAACAAATGCAGTACAGCTCTTTCTTTTTCTCTCATTTCGTTTCCTTTCTCCAAATTGCAAATTAGTTTACTTCTTATTCGAAACAAAGTAGTTCTACATGCAAGAAATGTTATTGAATTCAATAAAAAAATTCCCTAAAATACCACCGAAATCATCCGAAGCAGGCCTCTTAACTAGCATAAATTGCTCAATCATCCCAAGCTGCTGTGAGGAACAAGTAGAGATCCCCACTGACTTATGAACCGTACGTGTGTCACCACGATGCTGATTTGCTGTGGCGATATCGCATAGGCTAGCGTACTGACCGTTGGTTAATCTGACCACTGCTGCTCTGTGATCTGTCACTTTGTCACAGCAACTAGATCCGGGCTACTGTCGGTCTCATGATCGATATCAATCTTTGTCACAGTTTTACCTGGCATCAATTAAGTAGGGTTTTTTAAATTGTGACTTATAGTTTACGACTTAAAATTTTAAATTTTAACTATTTATGAGAGATAGTATGCACAGAAAAATAGTCACATATGATTTTGATCGGTATAATTAAACTCAGTATATTTTTTACTATAATCTTTCTGTTAATCCCATCTTAAAAAAATATAATGTTAAAAACTAGTTACTACAGTAGAAATTATAAACCATTAGCTATAATTGAAAAAAGAAGTTAGCCAAACATCAATCTCTTATGATCTATCAGCAGACACGTAGCTACGCGATCCAAGCTAGTGTTATCCTTTATGGCAAGTTCACAGCTCATAAGGCAGAAAACACTGGACGTTTTTGTAGTCAGCTCATAAGGCAGAAAACACTGGACGTTTTTGTAGTCGTATCTTTTGAGGAGATCACCATGACACAGAAAAACAATTAAAATGTTTGTTCTTTTTAGCTTTTAGCTATTTTTACTTTAATTTTTTGGTAATCATTATCTATTAGGTTAATAATAAGTTGTAACCTAAAAAAATTGTCTCCAAAAGCTAGGTGGCCAGGTCAAAGGCATTGCATGCGCCTTGACTCCTATGCTGCGCGCACTAAGTCAGACTCTGCACGTTTAGCTCATCTGATTGTCGCGGGGATTACACTATTATTTTGTATAAAGAATTTTGTCTTTAAAATACAAGCTAGTATCGTTACACCCCTTATTGGTGGTGGTCAGTTGGGCTTAAAAGCTCATAGCTTATAGATGAAAACATCAGAATGGTGAAAAAAACATCAGAATGTATGAGACTTATTTATCATACTTAAATTTAAAAATTTTAAAAATTTTAAAAATATGTTAGCCCAATATGTATAATACAAACAAATACGGGAAAAAAAGAACCGGCAAAAAAGCTCAATAAAAAGCCAAAAAATTCAGAAAAAGATAAAATTTATAAATAGTAAAAAATAAATCAGAAGCTCAAGCCGAACCGATAGGAGAATGCCTGTTGTCCTAGCATCGAAGTACATAACCTGTGTACTAACAGTACAAAACTTTATTGACGCACTGACCATTGCTCGTGTTATCTTTCGTAGCGTCGAGCGGTCATCTTCCACAGTTTCCTTGCTAACAAAGACACAAGTCGCAGCATCACGGGCTAGAGTTGTTGTTCTTAAGGCTGTTTTTCAGTTTTTAGCTTCTAACTTATTTTTCACTATTTATATAAAAAAAGCCCAAATAAGCACCACCTAAATCACACGATAGATCCCGTAATTCCAATGTCACAGTTAATCTCCGGTTGGGATCTATTATTAGCAATGGACAGGAAAATACGAGGAAAAATAGTAGGTTTATGGCTGAAATTGTATTGTATCTGTAGATGGCTTATTTGGTATAATTAAATTTAAAAAAATAAAAATAAAAAAATATGTTAGCTCATCACGGATACCGTAAACGAATATGGGGAAAAAGAACTGGCAAAAAAATAAAAAAACAAAAATTTAGAAAAAGAAAAAATTTATGAATAGTGAAAAATAAGTTAGAAACTTAAGTCGAAATGAGCAGGACAGTGAAGTGTAACTCTACAGCATATGCAAGATAATTAAGGCCAGGACGGTAAGCATTCGGATTCAACGGCGATGATGTGAGCGTCCACCTCGATGATCCATCACAAAAACTCTAGTTTGAAATGCGTTGGCTTTAACACGATATTTTTTCTCGTATTATCCGTAGAAATTAGCAGGAGTGCCGCGTAATTGCGTGGAGCTAGTGTAGCTTGTTTGTTGAAAGGACAGTACAATGTAAGTCTTGTAACGCCTTCATTTCTGGGAGCGTATGGTTTACCCTCGCAGCTGCCCAGGATTGTTCAGCTGCGAGTATTGTAGCAGAATGTGCACCATTACCAACGCATGCTTAAGCATAAACTCAGACTTTATTACAAATATAAGGTTTATCAACCAGTTTTACATAAAGGGGCGTACAACCCAAAGATACATTACCAAAAGAACTTCCACAAGCAGGCCTGAGTGTAGAATAAGCCCTAACACTCGGCGTCGTCTACATCGTAGAGCTCGACATCATCTTCAGAGACTTCTTCCTCCTCTTGACAGGCACTTTCTGTTTAAAATTTTAGCAAGCCTGAGTACTCCGACCCCGTACTCAACAAGTCACATGGGTAAATCCTGATTTACTATTTGCAAGGTTATTCAAGGATGGGAGTATATTGGGTTTATTATATTGGGTGGATGCAGTTTCATTTGCAATCAAGTAAAACTTAAAACATTTGCTTCTTAAGATCAGGGGGTTTTCATTAACAAATTCAATTCATCACTTATCACATTAAATCATCTCAAACCCTACTTATGCCTCATTGTTGGAATCACTCAATTAACACAGCTTCATTAACCGGAAGCACGACGTATTCGAATACCATTTATCTCACTCTGCAGAGTTGCTCATCTTTACCCACAAGATCCCTTAACTTCCGCGACAGAGTTAAGAAAACAAGAATGTTCACTGCTCATTTCTTCATGAAGACTCTACCCGATAGACCTCCAAACAGATCCAGGGGTCCGCTATCACAGCCAGGCACTTTATCTGCCGACACGGCCAGATATTGTTCCCGTCTTGAGAGGAATCTACCGTTGTCCAGTATGCTTTTACCGTTTTCATACCGACTTTCTCGTACCCGTTAGATCTCAACTCAAACCCGGATATCCGCCACGCAGGGCAGACTACCCGTCCTGGAAGGATCTAACGTTGTTCAATATGGTTTTACCGTTTCCATATCAACTGTTTGTACTCCGTTAGAGATTCAATCGATTTGAGCGACTACTAAACCAGTTTGACAAGTCAACGCTTGTGGTTGGCGATTCTCGTGTCTTTTACTTAGCACAAGGTTCTTGTCCTCATAGTTTTACGAGTCCGCAACCTCCACTTTAGGATAAGGCGGTGGCGAAAACCGCCGCACGGTTTCCCACAACACCCTTACCCTACATTTCCCTAAGGTAAAAGTCGTGGCGTAGATCACCACGTGATTTCCCACGACACACCCTTTACCTTAGTACCGGTTTCAAATCCTCGGCCCACACCAACACCTTAGAAGTGCATAACGGCATCAGGCCTAGAGTGCGGTGTCCCATACCACCCTACCCTCTCCGGGTTTTCAATTCTACTGCCAACGGCGAGTCACTAGTAGTGTATCATCTTGAATGAAAGGATCTTGTATACATTTATATCATATGTTAATTCTTACTAAGGTTGTCAAGGTGAATATGGCCATCAAGGTAAACAGGGCTAATTACCAGTGGTAGGATTATCTAGATAGCATGGCATTCTAAATCTTTGTTTTAAGCAATTATCAGTTCGCAATTATCAATAATGAAAATATATTAAATAAATAATGTAATTTAATGGGATTCAATATGATCAAAAACATGTGACTTGCCTTGCGGACTTATGATTTCGACAATTTCGTATTCTTCAACTTCTTGGCCTTGATCTTGATCCGAAGCTTCGTATTCTTGAATCAGCTGCTCTTCGACGTCACGTGCTAGCGCAAAGTAAAAAAAACCAATTTAATTCCACGCTCGACGAAAAATGAGCTAGGAATAACAAAATAATAAAATTTAAAAGAATAAAGACATTCTGGAAACTTAACTAAATTGGGTTTTTAGGTTTATAGGAGGGCTATATGGGGAATTGGACTTGATATTTGGGTTGGCGGGCTCGAAACGGATCTGGGGAGTATAAACATCAATTTTTGGACTTTGGGTCGGTCACTATTCATTGGGCTCGGTGTACTGTTCATCGGGTCCGGTCTACGTGGTTCGGCGCGACCAGCTCAATCCGCCCGATCGGCGCGCTGGTGCGAGCGGAGGCGGCAGCTCGGCCGCTCGGGCGGGGCAGTCGGAGGAACGATGCCGAGGCGGCGCTTTGTTCTTCTTCCTCCTCGAAGAGCGACGCGGCAAAAAGCAGGAGAGAGCGGCGACTAGCGGCGGCGCTCGCGGCCGCTGACGCGAACCGAGGGCATGGTTGGGTAGAGGGAACTAAGGGGAGTCCATTTTTGGCGGTTGGGGGGCCAACGGAGGCGGCAATCGCCGGCGGCGAGGTTGGAAAGGCGGTGCGGTTTTGGTGGCCATGGCGGTTCCTAGGGTTAAGGGATCGGGCTCGGCATTTGAGCATCCTTGGGACCAAGGCAAGCTCATGGTAGTGGTGGTTAGGGTTGTGAAGACTTGTGCGGAGCTGGCCACGGTGAGGTGGAGAAGCTCCGAGGCGGCGCTTGGAGCCCGGGAAGGAGAAGCTTCGAGAAGCTAGGCGCGGCATGCGGCGAGTTTCGGGAGCTTGGGTGCTACTGAGCGAGCAATTGAATTTTAATCGGCAAGTACCGGGATTGGAAACTAGGGTTGTTTGGGGTTTTAGCACCGCGGTCTTCTGGCAGTCGGTGGGTCGGGAGCTTCGTGGGCACTGCGGGAGCTAGTAGAGCGTGCGGTGGTTTTGAGAGAGGCGTGAGGCGATTGGCACCGGGCGGGCGAGGAGCGCAGAGAGAGAGAGGCGCGGTGGCGGGCGATCATCAAGACTCGGGCGGGCGGGAGGCGTGCACCGCACTCAAGCAAGGTGGCGGCAAGCTAGCAAGGTGGCGGGGAGGCGCGGCGAAGGAGGAAGACGCGAGAGAGCAAGCGGTGGAGGTGGCGGCGGGATATTTTCAGCACATGAACAGTAAATGCGCAAAACAGGTGAATGGAGGGAGATGACATCAAGATTGGTGCGGGATTAGGATGATAAACCTGGAGATTAGGTTAAGGAATTAGGATTTGCAAGAAATTTTGAGAATTCAATTAATTTTCAAATTTTTGAAAATTGGGGATGTTTCAAGTCTGAAATGAACTGCGAGCTTGATATAATTTTAAAAGCTCATAATATTCATACGGTTATTCGAAAATCTCTTATACACTAACTATTTGTGTGTCATGTTTTCTCCCTCAATTCATACTCTGTTTTGTAGATTATATACCTAGTACAATTGTGTAATATACGGTTTCCCAGGAATTGAAGTCAAAAGTACATATGCGCTATGAATCAACAAATGTGAAAGAATTTTTAATCTGTGTACAAAACACATATGGATTTTCTTGCGGATGATTAACAACATGGAGTTGTATTCATTATTGATCTATAATATGTAGCATAAATAGTATGCACTATTATAACCTAGACACACTATAATCGACGATATAGATCTTTTTTACTTTAATTAATACGATAATTTCTAGTCCGTGAGAGGGAATGTAGTGGCTTTTTTCTATCGTTTTAATAATATAAATAGATATTTGAAATGGTAACAATGTTTTGAAGGTAAAACACATCTCGAGAAACATTATTGTCCATTTATAATTTTGACAATTATTATAATATATAGTTGAATATTGTCCATGCAATTGCATAGCTATATATTATAATACAAGTTTTTGTATTTAAATATTATAGTTGTATTTGTTATACAATTATATTTTCCATGATTGAAAATATAGTTGTATTAGTTATATACCTGCAATAGGTTTAATGTCTATATTTGATTACCATTATGGACTCACCAAATAAGTAGATTCTTGTAATATCAGTTAAGTGTGCTCTACTCTAAAGAACAATAACAAGCATGCTACTCAGTATATAAATTGTATTTATCAACAGTTATTCTCTCACAACTCTCTTTAACTTTTTTAATCTCTCAAAGATCTACAAATATGCACATGGGAGATCTAACATTTCAAAACGTTAGGACATACCATCCGATCGTCTTAATTTCGATACTTAGATCTCTTTTTCGGTGTGCCTTGCGGTGCTGCAAGAGGAAACCGAAGTGGTCGGCCCCGCTCGTTTGGGCTTTGGTTTTTTTGGGTTTCGACTTATTTTTCACTATTTATAAATTTCTTTTTTTTACTTTTCGGATTTTTGGAGCTTTTTTGCCGGTTCTTTTTTCCCGTATTCATTTGCATTATACGAGATGGGCTAACATGTTTTTTCTCTTTTTAATTTTTTAAAAATTTAATTATGCTAAATAAATCATCATCAGCTACAGTGAAAAATAAACTAGCTACAATAAAAAAGCATAAGCCACAGCCAAACTGAGCACCCCACCGTCTTGATCAAGGTTTTTTCTAAGCTTCTCTCTTTGACACCTGTATTTAGTTATTTTTATTTTTCTTAATTTTTATTATTCTAATTAAATATCTCAGACAAAACTAAAAACTAACGGTTGTCAATTTTTTTTACCCGAAAGACAAAAGGCCAACGGCCACGACATGGCCTACAACCTACATACCCACCCTCCTCATCGAGTACGACAGAAAGGCGACACCGCAATCCAGTCACCCAATGGGGCGCCGCCACGTGGGCAGACGCCGCCACGTCATCTCGGCATCGTGGACAAGCTCCTCTGTTTTACTGGCCTGCTCGCGGGAGATCTCTCGCTTTCCCTCCAAATAGGCTTTGCGACTTCTCGCCCATTTTGCCGGAAACCTCCTTGGGCTAGTGTGGTTTTTGGGAGGCCATGGCGAGCGGCGGCCGGTGCCGGAGGCCTCGCCGGCGATCGCGGGCCAAGGTGAGGAAGATCAAGTATCTCAGCCTCAGCCGGCACCTGACCAAGGCGGTGGAGGCGCAGCAGTCGCTGGAGAAGGCTCCGGCGTCGGAGTCTCCGCTGCTGGAGGAGGCGGCGGAGACGCCAGAGGACGGTGGAGATGGAGGTGGGCAGGAGCAGCAGCTCGGGCCGTTCCCTCTGCATCCTGAGACGTCCACCCTGTTCGCGGCCGC
Source organism: Dendrocalamus sinicus (assembly GCA_036346575.1). Classification (NCBI taxonomy): domain Eukaryota; kingdom Viridiplantae; phylum Streptophyta; class Magnoliopsida; order Poales; family Poaceae; genus Dendrocalamus; species Dendrocalamus sinicus. Next base: position 1,810,636 of record CM070662.1, on the reverse strand, counting down.
GCCGTCCCTCACCGACATCCTCGGCGTCTCTGCCGGCGGCGGGAATCCTCGTCCGCCTCACCGGACGTATCCAGCGGGACCGGGTTCCCGGGAGAGGAGGATGATCTGGCGCGGCGCGCGCTCCGGGGCAGGGAGCGGTGGGCGTACTGCAGCTCCTCGCCAAGCGCAACCACGTCGTCCTCCTGCTCGTCGGCGGGGAGCACGGGTGCCTCCAGCGGCGCCGCGCGGTCGCTGCTGCTGAAGCTGGATCACGAGGAGATCCTAGCCGCCTGGGCGGACCGCGGAACGCTCTACATCGGCGGCGCCGCGGACGCCGCAGACCTCGTCGCGCCGAAGCTGGAGCTCGACTCTGTAAGTCCCCTGATCTTGTCCGTACAGTTCTTGGACATGCGGCTGTGACACGGGGGGTCGCGCGTTTGAGCAGGTCTTCGTGGAGGTGTGGCCGTACACTCAGCACACGGTGGCGGGCGCGTGGAGCGCGCCGGAGATGGCGGGGAGGGCGGAGAGGGTGAGGCGGTACAAGGAGAAGCGTCAGAGCCGGTTGTTCGCGAAGCGGATCCGGTACGAGGTTCGCCGGTTCAATGCCGCCAAGCGGCCGCGCTTGAAGGTAATCTGCATGACTGCACTCAAGCCATATTCTGAACTGGTTGCTGCCTGCTTCTTGTGGCTGTGATCTAGTAATGCGTTACATTCCAAACTGCTCGCGCCATATCTGAAGTCTGAACTGAAGAATGTCACTGCTTCAGATTCGCAGTTTGGAGGCTCATGTCTTGATGAATCAGTAATGATCTCCGGGTAAAACTTGAAATTTGTTGCGTAAATGGTTCGTCTTATCATCTGTGACTTTTGCATATTACATCGTGATTATTCCCAACCAGTCAGGGTCTAACTGGTTGGGTTTGGTGGATTCAGCTCGATCCCTTGTAGGAGTTAGGATTGTTACTCAGGAACTTGAATAGGAATCCACCCTTGAGATCAATTGGAGAGAATAGCATTAGATGCTACACCTGAATCAGTGAATTGTGAGGGAGCTAAATCTTTGCATTGATTCATTATGCCCAAAATAATTAGCCATCATTCTTAATTTAGTTTCTATGAGATATTTTTCAAAATTTCCTAAACAGAGCTTCAATCTTTTCCAAATTACTGATAAAAGAGAGATCATACAGCATTGAAGTTCTTGACAGAAATATGCAATAATTAATCTCAATATTAGGGCCTGTCTAGTTCCAGTAACGAATGTTCACACAGCACTTGAAAGAATGAAAACTGTGCCCTGAGCATCTTTCTTGTTCTTTTACTTTCTGGCAAACAGAATATCAAAATGCACCGTTTGATTTTGCTTTGCCATTCATATGTTGTTACCCCGCTCTCACCGTTTTCCAGGACTCTTGAACAGCTTTCAATTCTTCTTGATCCAGGGAACTAAAACTGACTAGAAATCCTTGTGCATCTCCTAGCTTGTTACTGACAACATCCACTTGTAGGTAGACTAGTAACAGTGAGCTTGAAGCAGTTGCTCTATATTGTTCGCCCGTTCACCGTTTGTTACTGAATCTTGTTCTGAGCAGATTGTGTGCTTCTTGGTTTACTGCACTGCAGGGCCGTTTCATAAAGGAAAAGGAAGGCGTTCTAATGATGGATGGAAGCGAGCTCCGGCCTACATAGCACCTTCTTCCATCGCCACAAGGATGGATATACATGCATCGATCCTTCCCTCTGTACATGATCGAACTGGTTAGTCTCCAGGTTCTCATACCCAAATCCAATTGCTGTATCAATCTGCTCTGGGCACTTGCGCAAGCTTCAGGTGCAGATGCTATGTGGATTGTGCAACTTGTGTCTGCACACTGATCCTACAGTATTATATTGTATTAACGAGTAAACTATATTGAGGGTCACTAAACTTATTTAGTTATGTCATCTAGGTCACTATACTTTTAAAATGCACATCTAGATCACTAATCTGATATAATTGGATTATTGGTCCATCATAGCTGTCCATGCTAACATATTTCGTACATGTGGCATAACACGTTGATTCCATGTAGTTGACGAAACATTTATAGAAAACCCCTTGTGTGTATTTTTGTAGCCCATTAATCGAATCATACTTAACCCATCTATTCCAAATCCTAAGTAACCGAATCTAACCAGAATGCATCTATTCCATCTCAATTGTATCACGCAGGAATCAAGTTTAGGGCATCGCCACCAGGATTCATTAATGCTTGGATTGGAGCCGTTTAGTGCGATGCCTCTTCATCATTGAGATCTGCATCTGCGACAACCTCCCTGGCATCCCCTCACTGAACAGCCTATCGTCATGGGCGCATGCAAGAGGGCCGTCGTCAAGCAGCAGCAGCTGCCTTCTGCACCGGCGGTTGCGGCTGCAGGAACAACATAATGTGTGCTGTCGTCAAATGCTATCCGACGGAGGTGCACATCTCGTGCATGTGAGAAGAACTAAAAGATATATATGTGGTTTCTTTTTTTTTTTACCTTCTTGAACAATAGGATTTTGCAAGTCTGTTTTGTATGCTACTTATTTTTGTTGTTGGCAATCATGGACCCGCAAGCAAGGATGCTGAAAACCTATGCATAGATGTGGCATGAAATGGATGCATGTGTCTTCAGGCTTGACAGATTATGAAAGATGATCTTTGCTGAGATTGTGACCAAAATAAAAGAAAATCTCAACTAAATGGATGACGACTGTGAACTCCACCGCAACAAGTACCCAAGCGTGACGAGGAGCTCTGGCTGTGAGGGCTCGAGCGCGACGAGGCGGCCCGATGGTGCTAGCTAGAGAGTGATGACTCCCGCATGGATGAAGCCATACTCCGTCGCTGCCGGCGCCTCAAAAGTTTCATCTAAACATGATGCAGATGGAAAAGGAGAAAAGCTTGAGTGACTGTTGTGAATGAGTTTGGTCTGGTTAGATCAGGTCAGGGATAAGGTTAAAATGACAAATTGTATTATTTAATAGATTTTGTGTTAATTTTAAAGCATTGAATCTGACGTAGTATGCCATATGTGCAAAATATACCAACATGAGGTAACTAGGATGAACTAATGATCCACTTATACCACATTAGTGAGCTAAACATGTATTTTCAAAGTATAGTGGCTTGGATAACACACTCAAACAAGTTTAATGACCCTTACTCTATATTAATTAATATAACAAGAAAATAGTTACAAAATAAAAATAGACAAAAACAAAACCAGTGAAGCTAAATTCTCAAGCCATTCTTGAATTTCACGAAGGATTTCATCTGACTCGTCTGCGTGCTGATTAGAAAGCTCAAGAGTTCGTGCACTGATGATTATAAGGCACGGATCGATAGTTTTGTGCGGCTGTTGAGTGGGGTCAGGATGGATGATGGCTGGTAAACTGTTCACGTCGGTGGCTGAAGGGATCGATCCTGTCGTGCCGTTCTGCCGCCGCTGCAGGGGTCGGTCAGGTCACGCGAGTTCCTCCCTGGCAGGGGACCCCACCTGTCAGTATCTACCCGTGCCTGCATGGCCGCGGAGCGTGGCGCGTTGTCTTGTTCCTAGTGGCTGCCACATGGGCCCACCTGTCGGTGAGGGCAAGAGGCTCATCGTCTTGGCTGAAAGAACAATGAAAGCAAGACTAGGCCCAATTCATTCCGTAAAGTAGAAAACAACCACTACTTGGGCTTATCTCAAACAAAGAGCCCATGATGAGCCCACTTGGTTATCATTCTTAAAGGTCAACGAACAAGTAGTTATAGGATCAAATCCATGGAAGTTTATAGATAAGCCCACCTAGCATGTAGTTATTGGGGACCTGAACTGTGGCTATCAGTCATAAACACACAGGGACCAGACCGGTTGGTACTTGGTACATCGGAGTAGTTTCCTAAAAAAAACTACATTGGAGTATTCCATTGTTTGTAGTTGATTGCTTTAAGTATTTTGATAATTTCGAATCCGTCGAATGGTTCCTTCATTTTATTTACGTCTCTACATAAGTTCTTAACAGTCGATCTGGGCAGTTCTGGCTGGTTATTTTTTGTTTCGGCTTTAGCTTATCACTTTCTGTTACAGTTACTGGTTTTTAAGTGATGGTCTATATATAGATTGTAGTAAATATTATACCGAGTTTAGATATACCGGTCAAAATTACATATAACTATTTTCCTCTGTATACTATCTTTCATAAATAACCAAAATTCAAAAACTATAAACCAAAATACAAAGACACAGGCTAAAAAACCCAACCTATTGTTTCATAACAGGGGACAAATATAAAGCTGCATTAGGTAGGAGAAACAAGTTTTCTTTCAAAGTTCACTTTCCCGCAGTTTAAGCTAAGTTCACATAAGACACCCAGCTAAAAGTATAAGCTAAGTTTACATGAGACCCTCAAACGGCTTTAGGCATTATTTAGAACACGGAAATTTTCTTATATTTCGGTGAGAATTAAACTGTTTGACGATAAAATACTTGTAAATATTATATTTCCAAACAGCAATAAAACCATAGACTATATTGTGAGGAACTATGCATGGGATCTTGTGACGCATACCATGGATCGTGTCCTGAGCTGGCCCTAGGCTCCTTGTCCGTAAGAGCAAGTCTTATAATACAGTCTTCAGTTGGCTGTATGAATATTTACAGTTCACTTTTTAGCTTACTCATATAGTAGTTACAGCCAGCTGAATGCTGTATGACCTACCCCTTCCTCTCACAAAGTTTCTTGATTCTTGTGCTTCAGCTGGCTGTAAGCTTACAGCCCACCTCTCTTCTCTCTCCTCCACCTCAGCATACAGCCAGTTTACAGCCCCTTATAATACTTGCTCTAATACTGTACTAGTACTCCATAATGATATAATGTGTGATTACCAGGTGATTAGTTGGCTAGTTAATTAGTACTACTAGTAGTAATTGGTTGGTGGAGTAGTGCACATTTACAAGTGAGCTCGCGCAAGCCGGCCCCAAATCGCGAGCATTCTATTGGTGTGAGCCCACGTTTTGTGATGTTTCGGGTTTCTGTGGCTAGCAAATAATAACGCCTAACTTTATATGTGCATGCAGATATAAATATTACTATTCCACTCCTTTAGGAATACATCACTAAAATATCTAGGAAAAATATTCAATATATATAACCCGTTATAAATGGCTTCATCTTCTAGCTTTTTTAACTTTCAGCTTATTTTGGATAGGTTCTTTTGAGCTATGCCTTATGACTTATGGTTTAAATATTTTAATTCTGATTGTTAACGAGAGGTAGTATGTACAGAAAAATAGTCGCATGCGATTTTGGCCCGTACAGCTGAACTTAGTACATTTTTTACTACAATATTTCTATTAACCCTGTCTTAAAAAAACGCGTTATTTAAAAGTTGGTTACTATAAACAGTACGAGTACAAGTCAAAAATAAGCTTGGCCGAACCAAGCCTTTATCCAGATGCCACTTGAAATATGTTATTTTATAATTTTGGCTTTTTTAGCATTTCTTTTTTCCTCATATTTCTTTGTATTATCCGTGACGATATAACGGATTTTTCTCTTATTTTTCAATTTTTAAATTTTTTAAAAGACAACAACCATTACCGTACAAATTTAATCCAAAATTAAGAGGCGAAGCCGGAAGCCGGAGCGCATAAAGCTGCATTAATAATGATTTATATATGCCTTAATTTGCCACAGTACAACAACAATGCCGGGCGAAAGAGACGTCCCTCCCGCTTGGGGAGAATGGCAGAATGTGAGGCATCGATCTCTGGTCCGCTGCTCTTCCCAAAGCAGCCAAAGGATTAAAAGCTTTAAAAAATTCTGAAAAGGTTGCTTGTTGATGCTTCCCCCCAAAGTCAGTTGTGCGGCTTTAATTTATTACTTCTTTATTTCGTCTTTATTTTGTTTTTTGTTTTTTTCACTTTCTTTTCTTTCCCGTATTCCTTCGTACTATCAATGATAGATTAATATATTTTTCTTTCTATTTTTTTAATTTAATTACATTAAATAAATCATCATTAATTACAGTAAAAAATAAAATAACTACAATGAAAAAATATATAAGTTATCGTCAAACTGAGCACCACCAAGTTGTAACTGAGGGCACATTCATGTTGGCTTCTTAAAAGATGTGGCTGATAGATTTTGGTTACAAATAAACAGTAGCGACTGAAAAAAGTGATTTTTAAGAGAAGACGTGTGGTGAAAAAATGAGTGAGAGATATATACATGAGATGGAAGGAGAGAAATAGATACGCGATGCGCAGATGACCCCCGACTTATTCTCGAGATAAGACGAGAGCAAAAAGAATAAAGAAGCTATTTAAAATAAATTAGATATTTATATTACTTTTGATTTTTTTAAGCATAAGCGTGAAGGAATACGAAAAGGGGCTGAATCAGCACATTTTCGCCCTTACATAAATAGAAAAAGATCCCCCCTGCCATTGCCACAATGCCATTACAAGTGATTTAAATAATCATTCAGTTAACATTACCGTAGTAGTTTTTATGGCATAAAAGCATACAACTGCATTAATGATGGCGTAGTTTTTCATGCAGGAACATAGCATGTATCTGTGACTGTTCTGCTCGTGAATCTTCGCTCTTTCCCGTGGTATTTCCTTCCGGCGCATTCTGAATACAGCATGGCTGTTTTTTTAACACATCTAATATAATGTATAGACACTGACATGCATCACCATATGCATGCATTCATACACATGCTATCTACAGAGGACTAGACGAGTAGAGTTTAACAAAGAAATGACGAAGTCACTATCGGCATCTTACGACAGATATGTCGTCTCTCACTGAAAGAAAATCCTTCTAAATAAGACACACAAAGCTAAACTTAAGTTTTGAACTCTAATAGACTAGAAGTATAACTATCTCTACTAGCCATCCAAACAAGCCTCAGTTGTCATAGCATGGCTGTTCTGCTCGTGATTCTCACTCTTTAGTCTTTACCGTGGTATTCCTTCCGGCGCATTCTGAATAGCTCCGTACTATAGCTTGGTACTTGGGAAAAGAGAGAACAGATGAGATTTTAGATACAACCAATTCCCAATTCAGGTAAAAGATAAAGAGAGAATAGATAGGTGAGATTTTAGATGCAACCAATTCAATAGTTTATATCTTCAGTTTGTTACAGTTGTGATCGTTTTGACTTTAGCTTTTAGTTTCCGGCTTATTTTTCACTATTCATAAATTTCATTTTTTCTGAACTTTTGGCTTTTTGTTGAGCTTTTTTTCCGGTTCTTTTTCCCGTATTTATTTGTATTATATGTAATGGGCTAACATATTTTTTATTTTTTTAATTTAATTATACTAAATAAGCCTCTGTCAGCTACAGTGTTTTTTCAACCAGTTACAGTGCTTTTCAGCCATAAGAAAAAAAAAGCCCAAATGATCACCACATAAAGCTTCTATTATATTAACTCCTGTCACTATATGTGTTCATAGACTCGGAAGCATTCGTTTTAATATATTTGTCTATAAAGAAACTTATAGCGTAGTTATTATAATTTTCTCTCTCTTTATCCTAGTTAAATACTTCAAAAGAGCTTAAATAATTATGATATGTAATTTGATAGGAGTATATATGATTGTTTTTATTAAATATTTCATATATTTAGTGGTACGGTGGACGGACTGTAAACAAATATATGAGAGAGAATGACTAGTTTGAAAAGAGATTGCTCCACAAATTTCTTGGTTTTCTAGAAGGGCTATATTCCTACATGAGTACCAAACTTATTCTCTCTTCCACTCCACCAAAAAGCTAACATGGTATAGGCTAAGTACTATCTTCATTCTTTTTTTACAGGGTGCCCTAGAATTCTTTAATTTTTTTTGAAGTTTAACCATCAATTAATTTAAAATTATTTAGTTTAGCTATATAAAAATATATATTATTAGATTTTTTTGTTAAAAATACTTTCATAAAATTATAAAATTTTTGGTAAATATTAAAATAAAGTTATATAAAGTAACGGTTAAAACTGTATCTCGAATATCCTGAAAAGTTAAAAAAGGAAGGGGAAGGAGTACCATGTTTGCTTTTGTCGGGGGCGAGTGCCCTAACCTAGACAATGCTACGCGACTTTTTTTAACATAAAATGAAGCATAAGGGCAAGTACAATAGAAGAGGTGGCTGCCACCTCTAGGACTAGCCACATAAGCAAAAAGATTACATGTGGCTCATGTGGAGGTAGCTAATACAATGAGTAGAGTAGAGGTTACCTCTACTAAAGCACTCAAACATTTAATACTTACATAAATATATCAGGAGTCACCTCTTGCATGAGGGGTAGTTTATCTCTCTCTCCTCGTATAATGTGCTAGAGGTCACCTATTGCATGAGGGGCAGCTTGCTTCTCTCTCTTCTTTTCTCTCTCTTCCACTTAGGATTGTGCTGATATGGATTTCACTAGAGGCAACCTAGTCAGCACCATTGTACTTGCTCTAAATGGTCCATGCATGCTGCATTACTAGCAAGATTCCAATGGCTTGCATTCCCGACGCACTAACCCTGCGTGCATTACAGCTCACGACAACAGCGTACTGTTTGGCATATATAACGAGTTTTGTATTTGTATTTACAAAAAATAACTGTATATATAGGAATAATAAAAATGACACTTCTGCTATTTGAACACTAGACGGCAGCGGCATGCAGCGACACGTGGCATTCTAGACACCTGCCGCCCGATCACCGAACGGCGGGCGGCCTGCTGCCCTACCATAGACTTAATTACGTGTCTAAATACTATTTTATATATTATATTTATTTAAAATTTTAAATATAGCATATGAGCTCGAAAAATTTCGAAATTTTATATGCAGCTTTTTGACACAACGTACTGGGTTTCTTTTTCGCTTGGTCATAAATACAAACCTCTCGTAGTTGATCATCGATCATCTCAGTCACTCGTCGAATAAGCTCATTCTCGTGATCTTCGCTCAAAATTAAGAGTACATAGCTAATTAATTTGAAAAGCCAGTGTGTAGCCCATTAATGACGTGGCAGGAGGACGCGGTCATGCTGATTGCTTCTTCTGAAAGACAGGTAAATTTTTGTCGCATACTTCCAATGTTATTTCCGTAGTCCTAGTTAATTAGTGTTATTTAGTTAGTCATAATTAATATAGTTTGTAATATAAAATAAATAGATCGTAGTAATTCAGATATAATTTTTACTATTTTTATGTTTATGTACATACGGTAACTATAGTGTGCACAGTGCACTCCTGAGTTATTGCTCGATTAGTTCTCCCATAATCACGCGCACCTCCCAGTCAATCAAAGAATCTTTGCAAAAAAGTCTAAAAGAGAAGGATTAAAAAGAGAGGAACAATTGTTAAAGTGATCAAGAAAAGAAGGGAAAGCGCCAATCCTAATGACTGCTCTTCCTGTCACTTTTCCTGTGAAAAATTCTCACCTGTTTTTCTTGCAGTTCCCTAGGTACAAGAACACCAAGAATGGATGGATGGACGCATGCATGCATCCGACCAAACAATGGCCTAGCTACCTACAATAGCAAAACAAATCGGCCAAGACAATAGGTGTAGAAAGAATTTTTGTTTTTGTTTTTGCAAATTGGATCGTGTGGTGGTTTGAGGATTGAGATGCATGGTGGTGGCTAGGGTGACCTCCTCTTGCGGAGGATGACCTCGGTGTCGAGGCCGAAGGCGTCGACCTTGGAGACCCTGACCACCTCCGACCGCTGGAACAGGCCGACCAGGCCTTCGACGTCGAGAAGGTCGTTGGCGGAGTACTTGTCCCCCCGGCGGTGCACCGCGACGTGCAGCACGGCGACGCCGCCGGACCGCAGCGTGCGCTCGATCTCGGCGGCGAAGCGGTCCGGGTAGAGTGCGTGGTCGAAGACGTTGGAGAACTCGAAGTCGAAGGTGTCGTCCCCGAAGGGCTGCGCGTGGAAGTCGCCCTTGACGACGAGCGGCGGCGCCGGGGCGAGGTCGATGCCGACGGCGTCCCTGACGCCGACGAAGCGGAGCGCGGCTACCTCCTGGCCGAGGCGCGCGCCGACGCAGAGCGCGCGGGAGGAGTTGGAGAGGAGGCCGTCGGCCCGGAGCGCGGCGAAGGCGCGCGCGAAGGCATCGACCTTGCGGTGCCAGTCACGAGTGGCCCAGACGCGGCGGAGGCGCGGGTCGAGGGTCTTGTTGAGCTGGTGGCGGAGGTAGTCGTCGTAGGAGCGGAAGGCGGCGCGGCGCATGCGGATGTGCGGGGAGGGCGGGGAGGGGGGGAGCGGGACGATGGCGTTGGAGGGGGGAGGGGGAGGCCCGGAGGAGTAGGCGTAAAGGAGGAGGAGGGAGAGGAAGGGGAGGAGGAGGAGGAGGAGCGGGTGGACGGGGAGGAGGACGCGGGGCTTTGTCTCGGCGGGCATGGCGGGCGGCGGCGGTGCGCGTCGTGGTTAATGGGACGTGGTGGTGCGGTGGGAGGCGTTGGTTTTGGTTTTGGTGCGGCGTGAGCTGTTCGGATTACGTGATGGGGCGGGGTCGGGCGCCTTTACGCGGACGCGTGCACGATGGCATGCGTGGCACTCAACATTTACACACTCAACTAGTATTATAATTTCTTCGTCTCCATTGGAAAGTAATACATTTTCTTGAGCCTTATCCCATTATAAAGGCCTCCGTTACTGATTTTTTTTAGCATTCGATTTATTTACGCCAAAAAGCTTTTGAAACATATCGGTTTCTAATTTTGATTTATTTTAATTTTTGGTTTTTCAGCTTTTTTGGTTTTTATTTTTTTCTTTGCATTGTCTGTGATGATATATATTTTTTATTTTTTAATTGGATGATTTAAAAAACTAGCAGCTACTATAGTGCATTTTTAATCACCAGTCAAAGCCAGAAGGTCCTAATCTGTGAGTGTAGTTCATCAGCCTCCTATATTTGAATGGGACTTCCCTGTCCCCTACTCTCTATTCCCCTTTAGTTTCGGCTTGCTAATGCTCGTAAAGAGAGGGAGTTAATCTTGACATCAAACCTAAGAAACAGAAAATGGCCAGGCACTCCCAAATGAGCCCAATGACCTCGTTCAAAGACATGGTCAGTATAGAATTAATCATCAACTATCATAACCTATCATCCGCGTGTGTGTATTCTTCTAGCAACTAACCACAAAGGATTGCCTTAATTATATGGTTACCTCCAACTCCAAGGGTATGAACAGAACGCCGTCCTAGTCATCACGCACGCAGGGGTTTCAGGTATGGATAATCTTTCTGTATCCTCTCTTCCGACAGAACGTCATCCTCATCTTGAGGTGTCCATAAAACTATGACACCCTGAAACACAGTAGGTCCAAATTAGGCATTGAACAAACAGTAACATCGGACGAATGCACGAATTACGCGAGGCATACTGGTAATTTCAAGCTGTCTGAAAAATATATGCCATTCTTCTTTGTCTCGATTATACATACACCAGATGCAGTTGTGCTAACTAAAGAGATTGAAAGGAAACAATCTCCATACCCGAAGCTTTCTTTCAGATGCGGAGTAGAGTTTTTCAACTACTGCTTCCAGATCTGCAGCGCTTCTGATCACTTCGGGGAACTTTAGTGGTCCATCAGCAGCAACAAGAATGGTTAACTGGTGGATTTGGGAATCACAAATCATCATACAAATATGAAACGTCAGTTCATCATAAGAATCATGCAACCAACATGCCTCAGAAGCAATAAGCAGTACACTGAAAAGGAAACACAGAAAAATATTTCCGGAAGCGTTTTTTACTGTGGAACAAGTGCACATACCACTAAATATTCGTTTCTGCTGCCATCTGTTTTCTTGGAGTAGCTTTTCTTTCTCTTAATTCCTTGCAGGTTGGAAAGTGTTTCTTCATCAAATTTGCTCCTCTCCTCGATAGAGATTTTATTCAAATGCTCCTTCCAAGAATCCACTCTTACACATCAACCTGAAATAGATGGTACGAAAAAATTGCGAGATTCATTGAGTTGACTCTAGACTCTAGAGGGGCATGCATACCAATTACTAGATATTGAGTTGTCATCGCAACGGAGAAGAATTAAAAATGTTTATAAACATTATCTACCACCAAAATGATTTAATACTGTATATACTATCTACCACCAACAGGTTTTAATACTGTATATGCTTCTTAGTTCTTACTGATAAGCTTGAAGAGATGCAGAAATCCTTGTGACGGCGCAAGGAAGATATGGTGCCTGCAAAATTGTGGATCATCGGAACAGGACAAGAAAGCTACTGTTAATATTTTGATGTGCAAAAGAAAAGGTAAACAAGCCAGTATTGATCGACAACTTATAGTTGTCGTAGATCTCTACAAGTTGTATAACAGCAAAGGAATTTGATGACCATCTTTATACAAGTATTTGGACAACATAAGATACTGACATACTGTTTCAACATCATAAACTAGACAAAGGAGACATGCAACAAGAACAGCGAGCATGGTAGCAATTGAACGGGGTAGTGGGATGGTGGGATGCCATCTTCATCTTCTAGTCAAGTTGCACAATATATTGTAGAAACCAGAAGCAGGACTAAAAACCTAAATTCAAACTGAGGCTATTTGTTGACGAGGCATGGAAACATAAAACTACATGAATTACATCAATCCAAACAAACTCGAGGTTGCAACTTGCAAGAATTAAGAACTGGCAACATTACCAGTCAATATGAACTTGTACCAGCGTCGGTTAGAAGCCTCCACCTTCTCAGCAATCTCATCCATGTCCTTTTGGAGTGACTTTGCCATAGCCACACCCCGCAATGCAACCTGAATTATGACAAACTCCACTGAGATATGTACAGTGAATACTAATCAGTGATCACTGATCAAGAAACCTAAATTGAACCACTTGTAAAGTAAGAAATCAGCAGGACCTGGAGCTTAACCACGGCCGCCGTCGTCCTCGGCGGGGTGTAGTTCCGCACGGCGAGGAACAGGGCAACGGCGCCGCTGGACGCCAGAGCGAGATTGCCCCAGAATGTCCGGGCTAGCCGCCACGGGGGAAGGCGCCGCTGTGCCGACCGATTCGTGACTTGTGACTTTGTGAGTCGCCTCTGCCTCCTCCTCCTTCTCCGGCGAAGAGGACGAAGAGGAAAACCACGATAATGACGAGAGTGAATCAGAAGTGGATTCGTCGTCCCAGGACGACGATGAGGAGAAAGAAGTGGGGGAGGAGTCCGAGTCCGACCACCCACCCATGGAGCCACCGGACGAGGCGAGGGCTGCATGAGGGTTGGCCGCCGCGGCGACGGCGGTGGCGACGAGTAGCGGAGCGAGATCAAGCGGGCTCCTGCGCTGCTCCAGGTCGGGGAGCGCGTCGTCGTCGCCGCATGCCGCGAGGGGAGTCGGCGGGGTTGTGCGGTCGCGCGATGGGCCGCCGCGGCTGCGGCTGCGGGCGACCGGATGGGAAAGCGGTAGGGATTGGGCAGCGGCTGCGGCGGCATGGCGTTCTTGAGAGGGGAAGCGGTGAATGGTGTAAGCTGGTGGCGATCGCCATTGAGATTTGGAAGAGCAGCGGCAGAGCAGGAGAGGGTTTTGGGATTTATGCGTCCGCATCAAACTCTATATAAAGGCCCATTTAACGTATAATTAAACGCTAATCAAATCCTTCTCGTCCAAAAAGAACCTTCATGCAATGGTTAAGATATATTAAAAAAATAAGATCAATTATTGTATGTATGATGGTCAATAATGCGAATTAGAGACTAATGCCTATATAAGAGATTGTATTTCGTGTAATCAACATAGATATATAATAATGTGTATTAGAGACGATATCTATATAAGAGATTTTATTTTCTCCCATCAACAGAGACACATATAATACATATTACATATTGGAGACAATATCTATACAAGAGATTTTGTTTCTTTCAATATTATTGAGAGAGACAATATTAATAAGGCATCACTCAACACTTATTAAAGTGATTCTATACTTTTATCTCCAATAAAAGTAGCATTAATCTAAAAATACATGAAGAAATAGGTAATATTTATTCATCATTCATCATGCTTTAAATTATACAAATTACTATTGAGAAAAGTGTGGAAATACTTCTCTTTATTTTCCTTATTATAAGTAGAGAAGATAAAAAGAACCTGGTGCAGTTGTGATAGGCTCCTCGCACCCCTCCTTTCTCGCAAAAAACAAGTGCGCTGACTTGTGGGCCGCTCCAAGCTCGCGATTTTTTTGCTCCCTCCTCTCTATCATCTTCCTCACCTTCCGACGCCTCTCCATGCACTAGGTGCACCGCCACCCCTCCGTTGTGACCCATCTTCCTTCCGCCATCCTCTTCCCGAATTGCCCATTACCATTGTCTCCTCTTCCTTCCTATGTTGCTCCCACCTTGTGCTGCCCGAGGTGGCAAGGCGCATGGTAGGCATGTTGCGCCTCCCCAGCTTCATGATGGTGACCCCGAAGGAGCCACCCCGCTCACCTGCGGCTGGGACGAGGCGGACGCCAGAGGAGCAATCCTTCACCGGCAGCGAGCAACCTATTCCTGATTAGGGGAAATAATCACAGCCCACCGTCTCGATTTTGGATTGAAGACGACCGACTAGTTCAACCACAGATGAGATCCAGACTGAGATAGTAGGGGTGCATCGGAGCGGATACAGATGAATATTACTCATCATATATCCTATTCTATATGTTTTCTCAGAGTCAGACACGGATAGTACCAGATACCCATTTCTCCATGCTATATTCACTCCACGAGCCTTCGAACGATCGAAAGGAAATCATCTGCTTCTTTTGCACCCCTACACATGACATTGAACAGTACGAGCGCAATTAGAACAAACACAGAGAGAAAGAGCACTCGGTATTCCTCGCTTATTTAGATGCGGCAATCCACTTATCTGTTATCTTGTCCTAAGTGAGGTCACAATTGACTTACTCATATCATTTGACATACAGATAGATATAGATAGATATCACTCATCCTGTATTTTATTCCATATTTTTCCTCAGAGTCAGATACAAATAGTGTCAGATACCTATTTCCGCCCTATTTGCACCCTTAGAGATAAGGTATGGATAATTGGTCCTTTCTTTAGTTATCGGAAATGCAGCTACATGATTGATTCCGGTGCATAGATGTGGGAGAATTATGTTTCTGATTGCTTTGAATTTCTTGACACGAGAAGTTCGAACGGCAACGAGAAAGAATAATATACTGTGTTGTGAATTATGATTGTATTGGCTTGATTGGTCTAAAGAATGGTCATATCGTTACTGTTAATGCCTTAAATTGCATCAGGGAAAGACTGATATAGTGATATGCTACAAGAGCAAGCAAATATTGCTACTAAGTATTTTTATGTTTCAATGGATAAAATTGTAATTTGTAAAAAAAATGTTTAGCCAAAATGGTGTAATTTGTAATTTATTGACTATGTAAATCTTTGGGCTACGGTTTCACAAAATTAAGGCTTGCTTTGCAAGAGTGCGAAGTACCATGAGTAAACAAGAACAACAATATTATTTGATGCAACACTCCGCTTTTGTGTATTGCAAATTTTGTTTTCCGTAGCAACGCACAGACACTTAGATAATATTAAAAAATTTCCAATTCCTGCAAGAATCAAATTGTTTCATACGGAATTACTGCATTTCAAACTGGCCATGACATGAGAGCTAACACTGTTTTAGTTATACAATACAGAAATAGTCCAAGCTTCTCTAGCTATGCTTTAGATGGGAGCACTTCGGGTACAAAATCACACGTAGGCTAGTAATACTCTACTTCAGTTCGCATGACTCAAAATCTTAGACATTTTTAAAACCAGCCAATCTGTCATACTAGCAAACATAGACGATGTGCTTTGTGCTGCATTGCATCCTCAATCGGACTTGCCTCCTTTTGGAGGAAGATGGCAGATCGTGTTAAAGCCGTGGTACTCTACAAACAGGCTTGGATATCATGATCAATAGAGTTCAGTTCCGCTTAATATGAAGGTCCCTGCAACGACCAAACCTCGCCGAGCACAAGTATGTAACTGGGTCGCACACTCCAAATCACAGCAGCCGCAAACGCGGACAGGACAATCTTCATCACAAACAAAAAAGGTCAAAAGTGTAGACATTACACCAGAGTGATATGGGTAGAACAACAAAAGGCCTTCAAAAGGATAGCTAGCTTGATAAATTCTACCGGATGTTTCTCTAGCTCAAGGGTCCCATTCTTTAAAGCCAGAATTTACAGGGTTTAAATTTCGATCCATGGAATATACGGACTTAAACTGATAATAACCTTAGGAAATGGCTAGCTTGATGGTTCTACTTTCGATTCACATAAGGCACAGATCATCTCAAAAATATTTGTGTGGAACTGGGTCAAAGTCATCGTAGTCGAATCTTCCACGTTCCCTTCCAATCTGCATCAAATCCGAAACTTAGCAAACAACAAACGGCAGTGACAAGGAAGAGCTAAAACCTGTCTGAAAGTCTGAGCTAACCTTCGTCAAATATGCAGGATCGCATGATATGTTCTCGTCAATTGAAGTCAGCTTCTTGGACAACACCATCAACCTGGGGAAATTTTGTTAGAGCATGAATCAGTCACAAAACTAAATAGTTTTTGCTCCATGTTTTAATTCTAACGCATTGATTAAGATAAACTCAGAAGTACAAAAACCAACATGGTTGCCATTCTGACAACCATATATCATCCACAAAAACGGGGCTGCACCGGAAGTTCTCAACTTCCCATCCATGAGTCAAATATTGTACTAACTACTAACTATATCTCAACTGCTACTGAAGTCCATCTTTGCACAAGGTGCCAAAGAGTGGAACTACGGGCCAGGCACAACGATAAATTTCAGGAATCTCCGAGGTTGCAAATATAGGCAATAGCGGAAAATAAAAGGCACATACCTTTGAATAGACGAGTCAATATGCTCCACCATCTCACAACTTTTATATTGCTCAGGATCTTCATGAAAGCTGACCATGCCATCCTTCTGGTTTATGGTTGCATGGATCTCACCATCTTCAATCTGAATCGATAAAACAGTTAAAATGCGAGACACTATAGACACTCAATGCAACCAGACTGTAAATACAACACCTACCATCCTAAGTACATGCATCTCAGCTTCCTTCGGGGTGTTAAGTTGAACAGAGCTGGCAATATCTTCAAGTGAAAGAGTTAAGTAGGTCTGGGTCAGCCTCTGGATGTTTCGCTTGTACATTGAGGAGAGCACTTGCTTCACGAGTCCAAGGTTGTTGTCCTAAAACAAACAAGAAAAGGAGGCAGTAATAAGATAAGTCAATACATGTTACTTTGCCATTAAAAAATTATTGACAGATAATATATATCAGAAATAGACAACAAGTAGCTCCTAACAACGAAGTAGCTACAGTTGTGGGTAAGCATAGGGTGACAGTAGAGCATGGTAGACAAAGCAGGCAGAGAAAATACTCACAGATTGAAACCTCTCTGCATTTGACTGGATAAATGCCTCTAATTCAGAGTAGATACCATTGCCATAGCATGTAGACAGATCAACGTAAATCTGAAAAGGATATTGAACACAGAGCATACAACATCAATGGCCATTGAACAACCTAAAAGGAATGTGCATGTAATTAAAAGGATAAACTTCATCCTCAAGAGCAAAATATAGCATATATATTAAAGCATGGCATTCGTGGTAGCATCTAAGGAGAGTAATGTGAGCGCTTATTGTGTCTAGACCAATCAAATAAACCAGTTCATTCTTAAAAGTATAAGAAATGCACATAATGCGAAGTATCAGCCAGTACAAATGTAGCTGATAGTGTAAAGCAAAGCATTGTCCTCCATTAAAACGCATGCAGAACCACCATGAAAATTTATCAAGAATTAAATCAATTTCACTACCACTACACCAAAAACAATGAAAAAAACTAGACAGGGCAAGTGACTGCTGCATTGCATTCAACAACACGCTATTCCCAAAACATAGTTTATTTCATGGGATGCATTTGAAATTAGAACTCGCAGGAAGTATACCTGAGTGTGACTTTTCAGATTCCTTTGAGCAGTTGAAGACGTATACTTTGGAAATGATGGAACCTGTTGTGCAAATTCAATAGAACTCAATTTGTAATCATCCCAGGAAAAAAAAATTAACCACCTCTTTTAGAATGTAACAAGCTATAGAAGTATTGCTATGGAGGAGCATCCAGTAAAGCAAGAGGCACATTTATACGGTCCTTGATCTCTCAAACAAATATGCACACAGCACACCAACTCTTTTTGTCCTCTCTATTGATGGATAATGGTTAATGGATTTGAATTTAACCATGACCCTTTATATTGCCAACCTTTCTTTATCCACTCACGAAAAACAGTAGTCTTTTGTTCTCTAGAACCTAGACATTTAACAACCCAAGAAATCGTACCAATCAAAGATGACAATACAAATGATTAAGTTCACCAAGTCAGTGCATGATCTAGCCTATTATCCCATCAACAGAAGAAAGAGGGAGGATATGCATATTACCTTGGAATATCAATAAATCTAAAAGGTCACTAATCTTACTTTTTTTACAAATCTCGATCCAATTCCTACTTTCTACAATCTTGAAAGAAGCCTAGTGTTGGTATACTAATTATATTTTATATGAAATCTATATAGTACAATAATACATTTTGTCATCTTAAACTAATTTGGTTTTGATTACAGCTGGGAGGAAACGAACTTGTCCCCTCAACAAATGCAGCTAGTAACAAATTCGATCTTATATCTTATTTTAGCATTGCTAATGCATAACTATTAGAAAATAGTTGGCAAATTGCTAAGGGGAACAGACTTGCCGTAATTGATCTGAACCCAATACCATGAGGCAAATTTCCCTAAAAGTACAGGTCCACATCAGAAAGCAGTATAGAACGCAAAGCAGGAAAATACCTGTCCGTTCTGAATGAGCGAAACTAGGACATACTTCTTGTAAGCTTCCACAGCAATTGCGTTCAATGACGACATTGGGGCAGTAACAGCCTGAAAAAAATATATCTCAGTAGGTGCCAAATCTGCAAACATCTAACAGAAAACTAGCATAGGTGGAGGCCTCACATTGTGAAGAAGCTCCAATGCTTTAGGGAACTTCTTCAGCCCAATATATATCATCCCCCTGCAAGAGAAGGCAACTAGTAAGCAAATCACACACACTCAAGAACCATAAACCAAAGAGCACATTTAATACAGACCCATAGTAGCAGTAGAGGAACAAGTCCTTTGGTTGGTCAACATCGAATATATCGTCTTCCAGGACGCTCAGGCCAGCCTTGTACTGCTTCGCCAGCAGGCACAAGAG
Organism: Dendrocalamus sinicus; assembly: GCA_036346575.1. Lineage (NCBI taxonomy): Eukaryota > Viridiplantae > Streptophyta > Magnoliopsida > Poales > Poaceae > Dendrocalamus > Dendrocalamus sinicus. The sequence continues at coordinate 1,791,312 of CM070662.1, read as the reverse complement.
AAGGTAGTCCGCGTGGATGGGCGTCAGCTGCTCAGACGAAGTCTGGATCTTGCGGACGGCCGCCCGCAGTGGGGCAATCCCTCTGATAGGCGCATCGAGCTGCATGACCTCATTCTTGAACACCTTACACACATTCAGAACTAGACACACATAAAGAGAGAAAAAATTGAGAAATTTTAGCCTACTGCGAAACAAAACATAACGGAGCGAACTGGATTCGATTTGATTATCGCACAGCACGCACATTTGTCGGGCGCCATGCATATCTGGTCGGCCGAGCAGGAGCTGAGGAAATCGGCCACGGTCACCAGGAAGTCGCCGCCGCCGTGGGCCCTCAGATTGGCAGTCGACGAAGCGAACACCTCCCTGCAGACAACAAATCGGAATCGTTAGACGCGCAGGAGACGGTAGGGTAGGGCAGAGCGGAGCGATGGATTCGAAGGGGATTAGGGCTTCGCGGGGTCGGGAAGGGTGGGGTTGCGTACAGGAGGTAGAGGAAGCCGAGGGAATGGACGCTGGGATCGAGCTGGGAGAGGAAGGGGAGGAGGCCGGCGGAGTGGGCGCGCAGGGACTCGCCGTCCGCCTGCTTGAGGAGGTTGTGGAGGTGCGCCAGCTCCTCCGCGCTGCCAGAGAGGCCCTGGATGTGCGCGACGAGCGCCTCCACCGACTCCATCGCCGCCGTCGCCGTCGCCGCCGCCGCCGCCGCCGCCGAGAGGGGTGGGGTTTTCGCCCTCGCCTTCGCCCTCCTCGCTTGGGTTTGGATTGGTTTCCGTTCGCGTTGTGGCTTTTCGCCTGGGCTTGTGTTCGGTTTTGGGGAGGCGATGGCGTTTTTTTTCTATCTTGCTAGGGATTTATTTCGGAGTGATCTAGAACGTCCGTTGAATTGGGGATGTCATCTGCTCCGTTGATAAACCCAAATCGGTCACATATCTGAAAGTGTTTCGGGGGAAAAAGAGGTCCGGATATGTGTATGCTCATCTGCATTGAATTGCTTACCATTGAGTGATATTTATTTTTACAATTATAACAGACAAGTAATAAGAGTTCAACTAGCTGAGTTTCCCGAGTAATTCATCTAATTTTGAGGCTATCCAACCATAGTAGAAAGGGGAAATACGAGAATATCTGGATACCAGGGCGGGGGATATGAACTAGGAGCCCCATAGTCCCAATGATGGATATATTCCTTTATACAAATTTTGTTTTTCACCATGTAAAAAAGGGAGAATTAGGTCCGCTAGATCAAAAGTTTCTAGCTTCATCCATGTCTAGACTACACAGATAGATTTTGTAGTGCTTGGTTTGTGAAGGCGCACAAAGGTGACCAATCAAGCATATGCTATGGAACTTTTAAGGCGTAAAAGCATGTGACCACATCCATTAGGTTTCCAACTGACAGGATAGAAACCAATTCTGATCGAACCAACCACATCTCCCTTTGCCCTCGCTCGTTTGTGTGGCCACCTGGCTCCCCCTCCTCCGCCGCTCTCCTTCCCCTCTCTCTTCTCTGTACCCCTCCTCCACCATTGGTGTCCGACTACGACCTCGCCGCCTCGTCGTGCCTCCCTTCAGCGCAACCCACCACCTCTATTGCCACCCAACACCCTCGACCGTTGCCTACCGTAGACCACTACCTTCCTGTCCTCTCTCTGCATCTAGGGGCCATGATAAATCTGTCAACGACGACGGTGCCTCAGCTTCTCCAGCACGCCACAACCGCACCACCTCAACTCCTCCAACCGCGATGGATGCCTTGGATTGAACGGTAAGCAGCAGTGCCGTTGGAAAGGCAAGGAACAGTATCATTCCACAGTTTTCAAATAAATTCACGCCATGCATTGTTGGATTGGATAGACTGAAGTTTGGTCCGAAGATAGTATCTTTAGTTTTAGGCACCGGTTGCTGTAATCGTGTTCTGAAAATGAAAACCCACAACACAGGATTCGTATCCTCTCGTCAGTCCGTTCATGACACAAGAACTCGTGAAGGCAAATGCTCCTGAGTCCTGACCAATCTATTCGATCAAAAATCAGCAGTTAAATCTACGCAGAAGACAAAACTGAAATCATAATATGTGTGTGTGTGTGTGTGTGTGTGTGTGTGTGTGTGTGTGTAAAAAGACATAGTATTCTCCAAAAACAAGTGCCACCATTTAGACTGTCCAAAATATAGCCCTCAACTGACCACCGTGGCTTCTGAACAAAAAAAATAGAGAATCCTCCTGAATTAATGCACAGTCGCATCTCCGGCCGGGCAGCAAATGGGGACAGAACCTGAAGGGTAGAGCACAGTGCCTCTTTGAGCTCCAGAGAAATGTTCCGTACACTAGCTCATTTCATCATCTTCAAGAGTTGAGATCATAGCTGGAGATCATCGATGCACAGAAGATAATACAGAAAACCTGATATATATGGGAAAAAACGAAGTACAAAACAGCAGCATAGTGGAGCCAGAGAAGCTGGCTCACCTGCACTAGCAGTCCCAAATTATACGTTACAAACGTATATGCACGTCTGCAAAATCGTGTACATTTATCTATAACAACAAAAAGACCAAAACGTCGTAGCCGACTGACTCCCTCAGAAGTCAGAACCCACAAACATAGGGATACTCAGATATGTTGCAGGCCAGGATCAAAATCTATTTCCTTACTCAGTTCTTCTTTCTCATAAGAAGCGCGGACAAAATTTACACGGTGAGTTTGTGTGGTGTTGGGGGTGCGTCCAGATGCTGGAGGTGCAGGGCAGCTACAAGCCCCTGCCAGGTTTCCCCAGGGCGAGCCGATGTCTTCAGTTCCATAAGTTTTCTCTGTTTCCTGTAGTATTCTTCCAGCAGCTTGGTCTGCATATAAGTTTCATGTTAAGAGTTCATCACACGTTTCGACAATCAGAACACTTATAATGCAATGCAAAATTCTCACACCATATGTCTAAGAATTCTGAATTCTTGTTTTCATAAGAAAAAAGTTTCGGAGGGCATACGCAAAAAAATATTGGTCTGGTCAAATAAGGATGTAAAAGTTCTAGAGTTCCTTTGGTGCAAAGCAAAGCTTAGATCAATGCTAACCATACAGATTTTAAAAGTTTGGTCAGTGTGAAAATACCTGCTCAGCATAAGCACGCATCCTCTCCATCCTTGGGTCTTCCAGGCCTATAGCAGCAGCAGGCTGTACCTGAGAATGCCATGTAGAGCTCCCAAGGCTGGGATTACGGTCTGTAGACACACCATTGCTGACATCAAAAAGCTGTCCGCAGTGGGAACATATGTCGCCCCCAAACCGCTTTTTCATAAAACAGTTATCAGCACATTTGAAGTTCAGAACCAAGTCGATATCCACAATCTCATCAAGAATCTCCTGAAACATATGAAAATGACCGGATATGAAACTAGTCCTTACGCAGAAAGTAACTAGAAACAAGACATCTCATTATGTGCTAATTACATGATACCAGTAAGTTCTTTCGCGTTCTAAAAAAATCGTTCTTTTGTTCAAGCATACAAGTGGGAACTTACAGCTTGCATATGAGTGCGTGGGATCCCATCAAGGATAAATCCAGTTTCACCCCTGTAGTATCCCTCCTCAAGACGCTTTGTCAGCAATCCAAATATGATGTCCTCCGGCACAAGCTTCCCTTCATTCACCGAATTAGCAATCTGTCCATATGCAATGGAGAAACATTTCAGAACCTTCCAATACCCGCAAACATTTGCGGGCACGCAAAAATTTTATACAAATATAGTTCTCAGTTGTGAAATGGTTCTCGTTTGCAAATTAGAGATTCTACCGAATACTTCCAGCTGTTCAAAGAAAAGCATAGGAGAGCCAGACAAATGCACGGTACAACAAGAGGGCAAAGTTGGATGCTTGTATATGCAGGCGGCCGCCAGCCACAAGACGCCAGGATCGAATGTTCCAAACTTGCGGTATGAAACCCTAGCCATGTGGAATCCCCGAATTGCCCCCCCACAACACCATGTGGACACGAGCAAATTACGGGCTTGCCCCCGCAGCCATTCGCGCAGGGGAGGACGCGGAGCGAGACATGGCCGCCACACTCCTCTCCCAGAATCATGCGATCCAATAAAAGCATCAAAAAAAAATGGAAGAGAATTACTTTTCTGTGATCTTGTTTGAACCGTGGCCTTTAAATAAGGACTAGGAAATTGTGGCCTAGGAAAAAATTGTTTGATTTGCCAAATACTTCGTGGGGAATAAGGAAAAATTCAGGAACTTGGCTGGTCCAAAGAAAAGTTGTGGCCTTGGTGAACGTGAGGCAAATATCGCAGGGATCATGTGATTCCATAGATATGTCACGAGAATTTTCCAGAAGCGCCCAAAAAAGTGGCCAGAAAACGTAAGAATCTAGCCTAGTTTAGTACTGAAGAAAGGCACAGTTATTGATTAATTACGCAAGTGTGTTGTGAAATGGCTCCGATTAACATGCCCCGAGAAATTTCGAAAATTGCTCAAAGGAAAAGATCCTCCAATATTTTTGGCGCCAATCCGACACAAATGATCCAGGTTAGAAACGCGAGTAGGAATCCTGGTCGCCAAATTACACGAGGGGAAATGAAGGGCAACTCAAATTGGAACCAATTGGACTGCAAAAACATTCGAAAACTCGCAAGAAAAGCGAATAATTTCGAGCGGAACGAGCACGAGCCTTCTTGTAGAGCGAGGAGGCGGGGTTGAGCTCCTGCCTGACGAGCGTGCCCATGGAGATGTACGGCACGGCGAGCACCTATGCGAGACGCGCGGCGTGGGCGTGCTTCTGCGGGCCGGGGCGGCCCATCACGACCCACTGTACGCCCCTGGGGCCGCCGCCGCCGGGGCACGACTCCGCGGTCGGCGCCGACGCGCAGGCCCGCCACCGGCGCGCCTCCTGCTCCTCCTCCTCCCACTCGGTCCAGTACGCCTCGTCCACCACGGCCGCCGCCGTGGCCGCGAGCCTCCGGTGTGGGAGCCCGCCCGCGGGAGCGAGCGCGCGGGAGAGGGATCGGGCGGCGCCGGCGAGCCGCAGGAGGCCGGCCATTGTGGAGGAGGAGGCGGCGGCGCCGGCTAGGGTTTGCGCGTAGGGTTTTGGCGTGGCTCGGTGGGAATGGGGGTGGGCGTGGCCACGTGCGGTTTGGCGATTTTTCTCCTGGAGTTGGAAATTGCAAGGAGCTTTTTTCAGTTGGTGGCTACGAACTACAGGAACGGGCATCCCACAGGAACGAGGCAACGTGGGGCTCGGAGGAGGGCAGGCCATTGGGAATCTCAAGGCACATTTGGAAGGCAGGGATATTTTTCGATCTCTACATGAAATAATTTGTTTTTTTAGGTTTAGCTTTTTTTATATCACAACAGAGGACGCACTCTACACTTACACCATATATCACACGCACTCATGTGTGTGTGGCTTAATGAAACACACGCTATTTCTATATTCTAGATTTATTCAGTACCTCACAGAGCACAACACACGAACTTTTCTTTAAGCATATATATTTATATGAGGTGAGACGCACTGAGCTAATCCGGAAGATCAAATCCCAACAGATAGACTGCTTGACGGCAACCTCAGCCACTAAGCCATCGCTCAGTTTCTCAGGTTTGGCTATTTATTTGTAGAGGTGGGGTTTATTTGTAGAGGACCTTAGACAATTTAATTTTTATAGGGATAAAGGAAAAACTTTTTTACGTCCCACACATGACCTTGGCCTCTCCGCTCCGCGCCTCCGCCCTCCGCCTCCGTCTCAAGCCGCCCTCCGTGCTGGGCCACCGACCGCCCTCGGCCTCCCCCTCTGCGGCTTCGCGCCGAGTCGCCGACCGGCGATTGCCTACCCTTCCCGGCTCCCCCTCAGCCGCGCCAGGTTACGGGCTGCCGACTCCGCGACTCGTGACGCCGTACCGTGAGAGGTGAGACCGTGACCTTATCTACTGTTCAACGTCGGCTCGTCGCATTGTGTGTCTGTTCATCTTCCTCGTGACGTAATCTACTGTTCTGCTGTCTTGTGGTTTTGGGCCAGTATTTGCCACTGATTTGGGCCGACTAGGGCGCTGGGCTTTAAGCCATCGACTGGGTCTCAGTGCTGACTCACTCCGGCTGCCGGCTCTTCTTCATCCTCCAACCTCCCATCTCCAGTTCTTCACCCTCCGGGGCTCCGGGCCGGTCGGCCGGGTCTTCTTTAACCACGATAGGAGGAAGGGGTGCTCGAGCACCCATGGTGGATTCGCCACTGAGATCAAATACATGATCAGGCACTCTTCTGCCAACTTGTTCGGCTGTACTTCAAAACTGGGTGCGTAAACATATCTTGGATCGTCAAGTTGCATAAATGCGCAGTGAATTGTATCCTTGTATTTCTATGATGTAACACAAACATGCCAATTCATCTCCCGTTGAGTACTGAATATTGTAGTAAACAATCTCCAGTTGCTGTGAAGTTGCTGAAAGTGTAAACAATCTCCAGTTCCCGTTGAGTTTGTTGATAGAAAAGCAAAAGACTATTCTTCATTGGGATATAGGGTTGAATCCAAGGTGAATAATCGTTCAAAAAAAATCCAAGGTGAATATATCTTGCATCTGGCAACTGTTTGTCCAAAAAGGAGAAAAAAGGAAAGTAATTTTGAGCAGTATGCTTAAGATTCAACCAAGGTGAATATATCTTGCACCCTGCCAATTGTTTATCCAAAAAGGGAATAAAAAAGTAAAGGAAAGCAATTTGAGCAGTGTGCTTAAGATTCAGCTAAGGTGTGTTCTTTTTTGCTACGGTTAATAGCTTTTTAACTCTAGCACAAGCACTTGTGCCAACAAAACTGAATACCGATAGGCCTATAAACCGCTTCGCAAATATTATTCTGATAAGCTACTTCGAAAAGAGACAAAAAAAGTCGTCTCATTTGTTTGTTTGGGAAGACATAAGCCATAAGTCCAAGCAACTGTTTATCCAAAAGGAAAAAAAGGAAATTAAAGTAATTTTGAGCAGTATGCTTAAGATTAAGCCTGTTAAAAATGGAAAACATTGCGTTTGCCGGGAGTCGAACCCGGGTCTATTGCTTGGAAGGCAATTATCCTAACCGTTGGACTACAAACGCTCGCTATACGGATGCGTGGTAAATGCATATTTGATTTATTGATATCCAACCTACAAGAATTGCTAACGGCTGTTTTTCAATATCTGGTTGCCAAATTTGGGATAATGCATGAATGCCCTTGGCGAAAATGGATTGGGAAAAATGTTTGCCTTTTAGGCCTTATGGTTCATTCTTCATTCACTCCATGCCTTAGTTGTAGTCCGTACATACAATGATACAGCTATACAACTCTTACTGAACACTAGTATACAGTCTGCAAGACAGGTCCTATGAAGTTCTTGCTTGTTAATAGGAAAAAAAGAGATAAAAATAATCCGGATTTTCGAAGAATACCTCTGTATGCACCTTGAGGCAGCTACATGTGTTTCAAACTTTCAATACGAAGTTGACAAGTTCTGCGTATCATATGTCAAGTCAAGCGGAGAGTTCAGTTCACATGATAAGGGTTAAACTGCATCCAGCTTCCTCTTCTCATGCCTAAACATGACATGAATGTCTGAATCTGATACCCCTCTTTAGTCTACACGAAAGCGTTGCGTATTAAGTGCTCTGCATACCGTTAGGATAGCATCAGGGCAAAGGCTGTCTGTCCCTTGCAATGTATGATATAATCTGAATACAGGGTGCTGAGCTAACTAAAAGATTTTTCGGCATGGTGAAGCTGAAGCATATACTATTTACAGTGCTAGATATGTGATTTATAAAGTGATGATGTTCAAGAGTTACTTCAGTAGTTGCAAGTATCTCGTCTAGAATTCTTCTGCCAACATGTTCAAGTATACTTGAGGAATGTGGATGCGAAGATCTGTCGAGTCGCCTGCGCTGTAAAATCTTCAGGCTTTACCGATTTGTCGTTGTTGTTATTAAACAATAATAACAGGGAGCTTTGTGAAGTTGCTGTAAACAATCTGGTTCCCATGGACTACTGTCAATTGTTAGCCATGCAAACTTGATGCAGCTCGCTAGTAAGCATCGGTCTGTCTGTGGGAAACTTCAGGGTTCAGATTGTGATTGAAACGTGAAGTCAATTCTGATTGACACATACAGGCTGCATATATGTGCATGCCAAGCTGTTAGCAGTTCATACCTTTTGCATTACGGTAATGGTTTGCCAAAAAAAGGGAAAAAATGGAGCAGTATGTTTATGTAAAAAGTACAAGAAAACTGCATTTGCCGGGAGGGTCTATTAGGGCAATTATCCTCGACGTCGGACTACAAACGCTTCTTAACGGAAATTTCACCACTTCTTCGAGATAATTACAATGTCCAAGCAGCTTACGAAGGCCGCATCTCATGGCTGATTGCCAATTTTGGATGCAACTGAACGAGATTTGTGACAAGAGGATCAGTGTTGAACTACTAATGCATGTCTGCCTTGTGGTGAATACAAGGGTTGAAGAACTATAGCTAATGCGTTATGTGCTATATCTAATGTGTTATGTGGTTCATTCTTTCCTTAAGTAGTATAACATCTTGACATTAGCAGTTTATGTGCTATATCTAATGTGTTACGTGGTTCATTCTTTCCTTAAGTACTATAACATCTTGCTATTAGCAGTTTAGCACTTGGAATCCATATCTTAGTACGCAACTTCAAGTGAACACCAGTATGCATTGTGCACGAGACAGGCCATGTGGCTCTGATAAGTTCTTCACTGGGAAAACGAACAGAAAAACAGAATAATCAAGTCGAGATTTCTGGAATAACCACATTGGATTTGAGTGTGCTAATACAATTCTCTACTGACTAAAGGAAGGCTGAATAATCAAGTCGAGATTTCTGGAAAGTTTGAGTAGATTCTTCCATGACTGTTTGTAGGGGTGGATATCGAGCCAACTGCTCGTCTTATCGAGCTTTTTCTAAAATTGGCATATTTTGATTTAATATCATTTTACGGATAATTTAAAAGTATTTTTAGAAACGAGCTAACGAGCCGAGCCGAGCCGAGCTTGAGCAAAATTCAAATTCATTTGAAATCAACTCATTTTAATGTTTAACCAATTAACAAGTATAATTGAAGCAATTTTGAACCGAGCCAACGAGCCCACTAACGAGCTTTTTTTCCACCCCTAACTGTTTGACATGCGTGGACGACGACGGCGACGTCCAGCTTCCCGCCGGCCGCGGGGAAGAACTAGCCGAGAATAGGAAAAGGCGATCGATAGACTGCCCCCTCGAGAAGGAAGGGAGCGGAAGCATCTGGAATGTTCTAGAAGATCATTGGCGAGTGGGGCCCAGAATGTGCTGTTCCAGCTCCGGGCGCCGCTTTACAGGGCCTCGCCCTCGTCTAGCCCGTTGACATGGACAAAACTGGCCCACAGAAGGGCACATGTTGGATCGCAAAAGGGCTCATTCTTTTCGACTTATGACTTAAACTTTAATAACTAGATTTTAAATAGAATATTTTTTAAGATAAAATCTATTAGTTGAATATAGTAGGCACTGTACCAACTTAGCTACACCGATCAAAATCACATACGACTGATCTATTAATTGATTATAATAGACATTGTACCGACTTAGCTATACCGACTAAAATCGCATATGACTATCTCTTTCTGTATTTTTTTTCACAAATAACTAAAATTTAAAGGCCATAAAATAAAAAATAAAAGTCACAACCGAAAAGAACGCATCTACATTCATGTTGTAGCCCTAACTTAGTAGGCGGTTATGCCTCTGAATCACGTGGCACGTCCGTTCATGGATGAACGGTCAACATAGATGGATAAATACAATGAGGATTTTATTCACGATCTAGATGGACAAATATGACCGTCCATTCGAGAATCGATGGGTAAGATCTAGATGACGAATCTGACTTAGACGTCGAAAGGCGGCCTAAACCACGAAAGCGCAGCGTGAGCAACATGGCCACGGGGCGCCTCCCCACCTGGCGACCACGGGCGGCAGGCAATGGGGGTGCACGTGGGAAACTCTAGCAGACCTCCGCCTCCCCTCCGCCGCTTTCTATCTCTTCAACAGCACCACGCCTCCCTCTCCGCCGCATCCCCCCTCTGCAACTCTGCGACTTAATTCTCCGATCTACTTACGCTAGTATGGCATCAGGGGTTAATTGATGAGGAATGTAATTTACGGTGAATCTTTCGTGCACCTTTGTGTCTAGCCCACATGTGCTGGATTATCTATACTGCAAGTTTGAACAGCTCTGAATCTTCTCATACTGAATACATTAGTGGTTTACACAGTATCACACTAAGTCCTTGTAAACCTTGTTGGATTTTCACGTGGTCAAACACGATTTGCCGTGATCAAACACTACTTAATGTGGTCGAAAGCTTACGACCATGTTAACACAATTTGTTGCGGTTGTGTGTTTCGAGTACGCTTCACGTGATCGTAAGTTTTTTTGGGTACGCGTGCAACTTCCCTCACGTGGTCGTGAACTTCTTCGAGTACTACAGTACTCCTTCGACTACTACAGTATGCCTTCGACTGCTATAGTACTTCTTTCAACTGCTATAGTGCTTATTCGACTGCTACAATGCTTCTTCCAACTTCTGGCTTCCTCCCCTTTGTATACTACTGCATATAACAAACGATTACAAGACTTTGATGGTCCATTACCACCAATAAAACTTAACATTACGACCACTTAATGCAAAATTCTAAATGCAAATACTAACTACATCACTAACTCCATATCCTGACGTTACTAGTGAAGATTATAGCTAACAAACCTAAACCATTTGGGACGAATGATCAGCAGGTAGAGATGGTCACGAATTGACACCTCGGAATACTGTAATGTGATGAGATGAGAACAGCTCAATTTATCCATTTTATCTTTGCAGGTACGAGCAAACCCAATAGTAGTAGAAAAAATTGATCATATACCCTCCATTTAGATGGAAATTGAGGATTTACCCTCCTGACCCACGTGTTAGTGACTTATGATGATCCCACGTGTCATTGAGATGTGGAGGGTAAATCCTCAATTTCCCAACTAAAGGGAGGGTATATGATCCAATCTCTCGTAGTAGTACTACATCTCGAGAAGAACTAATCCTCAGAAAAAAGGAAACAAATGTGTCCTAGAATCTAATCAGTTGGATCGGCCATGACCGCTCTTGGGGCCGACCGACGCCAGTGGTGATCATCAGCTAGTGCTGCGACGAGCTGCAGCTGCCCATGCCGCCTGTCAGCCGCCCTTGCGAATCTCTCAATTTTCTAGCTCTCGCGTCAAATAGAGTGCATACACAGGATAGAACATGGATGTTTTGGTGCTACGTACCACTCACAAACTGCAGCGTTTTCTCTTCCTTTTATAATGCAAAACAAGAATTACTAACTCCGAGTAATAGATGTGGATGTAATGCATACCGTTACAAGTATACCAAGCAACACTACATGCATGAAACGGATGGGAGTTACATGGCAATGAATGATGAATGGCCGCATGGCTCTCACACATATTGTGGGCTCATTCAAGAAGGAAACATGTATATGCTAATTAAGATACTAGCTAATGTGCACGGTTACCAAAATAATTAGGCGCAGGATTAATTGCTAACAATTCTCCCCCTAATCCTGCTGCCGTGTGACGACCTCGATGATGCCCGCCTTCTTGCGAAGTTCATGAAACCTGATGCACTCGAGTGGCAATTAAATGAAGCTCGTTAGAGTCGAGCTCCACCGGCTTCGAAGTGGCGAAGATGTTGGCCATGCTTCTGTAGCGCCGTGGAGCGCCGAAATCGTCATCGAGGTTCAGGTCTGTCGTGGGGGGTGACACAAATTCCACCTGTGGACTCGGCGGCTCGGAGGGAGATGCCGCTGATTCCGACGGCAACGCACCGGAAGACAGTGGGATTGGTGAAGCAGTGTTGGCGTCGATGGGCTGCACCTCATAATGGACTGTGAATGAATCAATCGATGCGCTCGTACCTGACTCATGCTCCCCCCAGTTCCACTTCCTCATTTTGTCGAACACCACGTCGCGTGTGACCCACACGCGCTTGGCGGCGGGGTCGTAGACGCGGTAGGCCTTGCTGCCGGGCTCGTAGCCGAGGAACACCATGACCTTGCTACGATCCTCCAACTTATTCATGTGCGGCTTCACTACCTTCACGTGCGCCACACACCCGAACGTGCAGAGATGATGCACGGCAGGTGTTCGACCATGCCACGCCTCGTATGGAGTCTTGTCGGGGACGCTCTTCGTGGGCGATCAGTTGAGGATGTAGGCCGCCGTTGTTACTGCTTCCCCCCAAAACTCGCCAGGCATGTCCTTCGCCTTCATCATGCACCACGCCATGACCACCACTGTCTGGTTGCGGCGTTCCACAACACTGTTCCGTTGCGGTGAGTAGGACGCGGTGAGGTGGCGCCCAATCCCTTGCTTGGCACAGTAGAGGCCGAACTCCACGGAGGTAAATTCACCGCCGCGGTCAGTGCGAAGAACACGCAGCTTGCGGCCGGTCTCGACCTCGACGCCGGCCTTGAAGCGCTTGATGGTTGCAGGAACATCACTTTTCGTCGCCAGCAGAAAGATCCACATGTAGCGGGTTAGATCATCGATCACCAACAGGAAGTACCTCTTGACGCCATGGGTTGCCGGCGTGATGGGCCCGCATATATCGCCGTGGACGAGATCGAGGAGCTCTGACGCGTGGTACACCACCGCGGCGGGGAACGGTGTTCACTTCTGCTTTCCGATCAGGCAGCTGTCGCAAACCTTATTTATGCGCTCAAGCTCTGGTAGGCCTCGCGCCATCCCGCGCCGAGCGAGCATGCGAAGCGAGTCGAAGTTGAGGTGGCCGAAACGCGCATGCCATGTCCAGGCCTCCTCCTTGCCCCTCGTCACAAGGCAAATAGGCCGTGCAATGTTGACGTTGAGCACATACAGACGTCCGGTGCTCCGCCGAACCCGGCATAGCAGCCGGTGTTGGGGGTCGCGCAGTGTGAGGATGCCATTCTCGATCTCCGTCTTGCAGCAAGATTCGTCCAGTTGGCCGAGGCTGACGATGTTGCTGCGGAGGCGCGGGATGTAGTAGACGCCGGTGAGCGTGCAGTGATCGCCGTTCTTGCAGGCGAAGAGCACGCGTCGCACCTCGATGCGGACTCGCGAGGTGTCGCCGAACTTGACGGAACCGCGCACGCTGGTGTCGAGTTCGGAGAATGCGTTTCGTGCACCCGTCATATGATTCGATGTGCCGATGTCTAGGATCCATTCTGGATCGACTAGTTCTCCCTCGTCGCGGAGAGTGACAAGGGCACGCTCCTCGTTTATAACGAGTTCGACGCCTGCTGGTTCGATGTTGATGGCGGGAGAGAGATCACAGACCTGAGCCATTAACAACGTGGGCTCGTCTTCGCCCTCAGCCTGCTCTAGTTCGGCTTGGAGAAGATTCACCTGAGTCAACCTCTCACGATCCCGCTTCGCCTTTCGGCAGTCCTTGGCCCAGTGGCCCAGTTTGCCGCAATAGCGGCATTTGTCGTTGGAGATGTCGTGGCACGCGGCCTGGGATGGACCAAACTTTGGTTCCCCGTCTCCCCCGTTATGCCCACGGCTGCGCCGGTCGCGCTGGCGTGAGCGCGACATGTTCCCGCTGTTTGCAGCAGTGCGAGAGGCGGACCTGCCGGTCTCCTTGGTGTTGTACGACGACCATTCCTTTTCCATGAGTAGAACCTGGTCTCCTTCCTCATCGTCCGACTCTCCACGGTCCTCGACAACGTGGAGCCGGCCGGTGAGGTCCTCGATGGACAGAGTGCTGAGGTCAACCAAGATTTCAATCGACAAGGCGATTTGACGATACCTGCGGGGAACAACACGTAGTAACTTGCGGACCACCTTCTCCTCCGACAACTCCTCTCCAAGGAGGCGAAGGTCGCTGACAACACCCTGGAGCCGGAGACTGAAGTCCTCCACGTGCTCGCCATTTTTGAAACGCGTCGACTCAAATGTCTGGCGTAGCTTCTGCGCCTTGGATTCACGCACTCGATCCGCCCCAACCCTCATCGCCTTGAGGGCGTCCCAGGCTTCTTTGGCGTTGTCCTTCTCAGCGAGCGGCCGGAGCATTTCTAGAGGCACCGCGCGCAGGATCGCTGAAAGGGCCTGGCGATCTTCCTGGTATGGCAAAACACCGGTGTCGACGGCGTCCCATAGGCCTTGAGCCTGCAGGTTGACTCGCATCAACACCGCCCAATCGGAGTAATTTGAGCGTGTGAGCGTGTGGTAGGTGGTGGAGCCACTACTCTCCTTCACGACCCGCTGGACAACGAGTTCACGCTGGCCACCATCGCGTCGGTGGGGACGGCGAGCGTCCACGGTCGTGTCGTTGCGGTGTACGGGAGTGGCCTACGGCAAGGACAGGGGCCGACATTTTGCTCTGATACCAATTGTCAGCCGCCCTTACGAATCTCTCAATTTTCTAGCTCTCGCGTCAAATGGAGTGCATACACAGGATGGAACACGGATGTTTTGGTGCTGCGTACCACTCACAAACTGCAGCGTTTTCTCTTCTTTTTATAATGCAAAACAAGAATTACTAACTTCTAGTAATAGATGTGGATGTAATGCATACCGTTACAAGTATACCAAGCAACACTACATGCATGAAACGGATGGGAGTTACATGGCAATGAATGATGAATGGTTACATGGCTCTCACACATATTGTGGGCTCATTGAAGAAGGAAACATGCATATGCTAATTAAGATACTAGCTAATGTGCACGGTTACCAAAAGAATTAGGCGCAGGATTAATTGCTAACACCGCCGACGATGGTGGCGAAGCCGCCCGTGCAGGGGATGGTGAGGCCGCCGCAGCGGTGGTCGAAGCCGAACTCGTCCTCCACCCTCTTGAGCAGCATCACCAAGGACGGGTGCTTGAGGTACGCCGTCGGGATCACGAACCGCTTCCGCCTCTCCCCGACGTACACCGCGAAGTGGCCCCTCGGCACGTCTGCTGACGACTTCACGTGATCGTAAGTTTTTTCGGGTACGCGTGCGACTTCCCTCACGTGGTCGTGAACTTCTTCGAGTACTACAGTACTCCTTCGACTACTATAGTATACATTCGACTGCTATAATACTTCTTCCAAATGCTATAGTGCTTATTCGACTGCTACAGTGCTTCTTCCAACTTATGGTTTTCTCCCCTTTGTATACTACTGAATATAACAAATGATTACAAGACTTTGATGATCCATTACCACCAATAAAACTTAACATTACAACCACTTAATGTAAAATTCTAAATGCAATTACTAACTATATCACTAACTCCATACCCTAACGTTACTAGTCAAGATTATAGCTAACAAACCTAAACCATTTGGGACGAATGATCAGCAGGTAGAGTTGGTCACAAATTGACACCTCGGAATACTGTAATGTGATGAGACGAGAACAGCTCAATTTATCCATTTTATCTTTGCAGGGTACGAGCAAACCCAATAGTAGTACTACATCTCGAGAAGAAGTAATCCTCAGAAAAAGGAAACAAATGTGTCCTAGAATCTAATCAGTTGGATCGGCCATGACCTTTCTTGGGGCCGGCCGACGCCAGTGGTGATCATCAGCTAGTGCCGCGACGCGCTGCAGCTGCCCATGCCGCCGACGATGGAGGCGAAGTCGCCCTCGGTGCAGAGGATGGTGAGGCCGCCGCAGCGGTGGTCGACGCCGAACTCGTCCTCCACCCTCTTGAGCAGCATCACCAAGGACGGGTGCTTGAGGTACGCCGTCGGGATCACGAACCGCTTCCGGCTCTCCCCGACGTACACCGCGAAGTGGCCCCTCGGCACGTCTGCTGACGACCGGATCCTCGCCAGGTGCAGCCTCGCCATGAGCCGATAAAGCTTCCCCGCCATCGAGACGGTCTCTTCTCAACACCTCTTACAATGAACAAGACTGAAGAACTAACCACTGAACACTGAGCTGGTGTTGTTGCTGTTGATGTTTCAGCTGTACAAGATTGAAGTGAAGAGCGGTGAGAGCCAAGGCTGCATATTTATAGCTCAGCTCAGCATGATCAGCATGGAGCTAACCGACCAGTAGGAGGCCGACCAGCCCGAGAGGCAGCTCGAATCCTCCAATCATGGGCCATGGCTGCCACTCATCTCAAGGGCACACAGAGCAGAGCACAACATCGAGGTTATACTGATCCGATTTGAGTTACCTGAACACAACACAGACACACATGTACGCGGTTTGAGGTGAAGACTGAATAGTATGTTGCTGTCGGTGAGCCGGTGATTTGAGGTGAAGACTGAATAGTTCACGGCTGCATGACTGCATCCAGGGACCCAGAGAATTCTCTGTACGTGTGCGATGTGCTTTCACTGCTTGGCACTATCCAGGAGCATCTCTCGTCTGCAGAGATCGAAGTGTAGGTGTAGATCTTTAGGGATCTCTAGGGTAGATCTAGTCGGGGCTATCCTTTTCTCTTGGGGTTCGAGTGCTACACTGAGAGGGAGAGGGGTACCAACCTTCCGACGGGTTGGAGGAGGATGAGGCCATCTCGGGTTCGGCGGTGAAGATCTGCGTACGGGCAGCGACGGTCGGGGAAGAGGTGCTGGGCTCCTCTGCGGCGTGTCCCGGGCGGCGGCGTCCCCTTGGCGGCGGTGAACGGCGGCGGTGGTGCTTCCCGTTGGCTCAGCGCCCCCTCAACAGATCGGTCTTAGGGTTTGTCGGTGGGGTGACGGCGGCGCGGTCAACCTCGTGATGCGTGCCGCCGCCCCCACCTCAGATTTATAAGCGCCGGCGACAGGGCCCACCACCAACGGCGGGCGCCCCGATCGAGCGCATCAAGAGGCTGGCTTTGGCCGTTGGGCCAAAGCCCTGAGATCACTCTAACACGAAGGACGTGTGCAAATTGTCTGAATTTTTTTGTAGTTTGTAGGAATGGGCGCATGGACCAAGGTGAAGGGTTTGGATCTCCTAGGGTTGTGGATCTAGAGGGGTTCTTTGCATTCGGGTTCTTGAGATAATACCGAGGGGAAGAGGAGTACTGACCGTCGGACGTGACGAAGAAGAAGTGGCCATCGCGGTGGTCGGTGAAGAGAGGCGAGCTCCTTGGCGCGGGCGTCCGGACGGCGCGACTCCTGGCGGCGGTGAACGGCGGTGGAACTTCCGTCGCTTCGCGCTCCTCAACAGATCGGTCTAGGGTTTGTCGGTGGGGTGACGGCGCGGTCAACCTCGTGATGCGTCGCCCGCCCCCACCTCTGTATTTATAAGCGCCGCAACAGGCCCACCACCAACGGCCGGGCGCCCCGATCGTATGCGGTCAAGGATGGGCTTTGGCCGTTGGGCCAAAGCCCCGAGATCACTCTAACATTCTCCCTTGATCTCAATCTATACTTTATCTTTAATTACTTTTGACTTTACACATTCCATCACAGATTAGTGCATAGAACATGTCTCATCGTCACGGTCAATCGCCGATAGATTCAACAGTTACAATACACCTCTCTGTTCTGAAACAGTTACTTTAATCTTTGGGCCATCTTTTAGTCCAGGAATCATAGGCTTTCCCTTAAACCCATGCCGCTACATGTTCTCTCGAACACGTTGGGTGGTAAGCCTTTAGTAAGCGGATCCGCTAACATCTTTGCGGTACTTATGTGCTCAAGACTTATAATTTGATCCCGAACTTTATCTTTCACAACATAGTACTTTATGTCAATGTGTTTGGCAGCACCACTTGACTTATTGTTGTGGGCATACGTTATGCAGTTCATTATCGCAGTACAACTTAAGTGGTCTATTGATGTCGTCAACCACTTTTAAACCGGTATGAACTTCTTTAGCCGCTCACCGCCCGTAGCCTCATAACATGCTACAAACTCGGCATACATTGTGGACGATGTAGTGACGGTTTGTTTTGAGCTTTTCCACGATATAGCTCCTTTAGCGAGAGTGAATACATATCCGGATGTAGACTTTCTATCATCTCCGCAAAATCGAATCAGATACCCCACTATATGGAGTGAATCGATCTTCTCAGATGTCATCATGAGGCCTTTTGTTCCTTGCAAATAACGCAAGACTTTCTTTATCAATTTCAATGTTCTATTCGAGATTGCTCGAATCGCCAAATAACCCAGTAACAAATGCTAAGTCGGGCGTGTGCACACTTGAGCATACCGTAAGCTTCCGACAATTTGAAGCATATGGAACCGCTTTCATTTGATCGATCTCATATCGGTTCCTAGGGCATTGAAAATCCCCATATCTGTCGCCCTTGACTATAGGTGCGGTGATGGACTACATTTATGCATACCAAATTTCTTTAAGACTTTCTCTATGTATGCATTTTGTGACAGTCCCAATACCCCTTTGTTTCTATCTCTGAATTTCGATCCCTAGAACGAATGAAGCTTCACCAAGATCTTTCATATCAAGTTTGAGGACAAAACTTCTTTGTTTCGATGTGATTAACATCACTACTAGCTAGTAGGATATCATCCACATACGTGATTAGGAAGATAAACTTCCCATCTTTAAACTTTGCATAAACACAGCTTGTCCTCAACATTCTCTTTAAACCCAAATTTTCTTATTGTCTTGTCAAACTTCAAGTACCACTGTCTTGAAGCTTGCTTTAACCCATAAATCGATTTCTTTAGGCGGCATCCCATTCTTTCATTTCCTTCCACGACAAAACCTTTCGGTTGTGCCATGTAAACATTTTCCTCCAAATCCCCATTAAGAAATGCCGTCTTTACATCCATCGATGTAACTCTAAATCATAATGTGCTACTAATGCCATTATGATTCGAAGGAATCTTTACATGAGACCGAGAAAATGTCTCATTGTAATCAATCCCTTCTCTTTACGTAAAGCCTTTTGCCACAAGTCGCGCTTTATATCTTTCTACATTCCTTGGGAGTCATGTTTAGTCTTGTAGACCCATTTACTGACCTCTTGCTTTGGCTCCTTTAGGAATAATTTCCAAGTCCTGCACTTTATTAGTCTTCATGGACCTCATCTCCTCTTCCATGGCCTCAAGCCATTTTGAGGAATTTTCGCTTCATGGCTTCTTCAAATGAGGTGGGATCATCCTCCATTTGAAATTCCTCTGTATGATAAATCTGATAATCATCGAAATAGCTGATCTTCTTACTCTTTGAGACCTCCTGGGCCTCCTCATTTGGTACATCTCTTGTTTGAGGTCTTTGTTGCTCCCCTCATCTGTGGCAATAGGTTCTATATGATCTGAAGAACAGGTTCTTCATTCTCATTCATTGTTGCCACGGAGGAACAATAACAGTCTTGCCGGCACCACAGTGTCTTGCACCGTCGGTGCAGCGACAGCAGGTAGTGTGAAGAATGGCTCTTGAATCATCGGAGTGGGCGCAAACACCCGCTTCTCTTCAAGGTCAATCTCTCGAGCTACCATGCTCCCCCTCATCATTTCATCCTCTAAGAAGACAGCGTGTCTCGTTTCTACAAACTTTGTATATCCTGTCTGGACAAGAGAAACGATAACCTTTTGACTTTTCAGGGTAGCCAATGAAATGGCAACTTATCGCTTTGGGATCAAGTTTCCCAAGGTTTGGGTTAAATACTTTAGCCTCAGCAGACTCCCCACACACGTAAGTGCTTTAGTGAGGAACTCTTCCCGCCCACAACTCGCATGCGGTGTTTTGGGCACCGACTTACTAGGCACTCTGTTGAGAATATGAATGGCGGTTTTCAACGCCTCCATCCATAAACTCAATGGGAGTGTGGAGTAGCTCATCATATTTCGTACCATATCCATCGAGAGTGCACGGCGTCTTTTCGGCTACTCCATTTCTTTGAGGTTCGCCCGGCATAGAATCTTGGGCCACTATTCCATTTTCCTGTAAAACCTCGCAAAGGTCCAGAACTTGTCCATATGGGGTATGTCGATCGTAGTACTCCCCACGATCGATCGGACTATCTTAATCTTTAAATCGTGTTGGTTTTCAATTTCAGCCTTAAATATCTTGAATTTATCCAAGGCTTCATTTCTTTCTTTAATTGGATAAATATATCCATAACGGAGTAATCATCTGTGAATGTTATGAACGAGTCATATCCATCCACACTTTTCACAGAAAAGGACCACAAATATCTGTGTGAATAATTTGTAGAACTCTGTGCTTCTTTTAGCGTCTTTTTAATTTTCTTTACATATTTTCCTTTAATGCATTCTCTGCATTGTTCTAAGTCTGAGAACTCTAATGGAGGAAGAATATCATTCTTTACTAATCTTTCTATTCTCCCCTCGAAATATGGCCTAAACGACGATGCCATAATTTCGACGACTCATCTAGAGTTCTCTTTCGTTTTGCTTTACATTCGTGAGACGAGGATTCAATCACTTTCTCGCACGCAACGTTCTCATTATCGCATACGACATTCACATCATCACACAATGATAACAAATAAAGCTCATTCTGTAATATGGCAATACCAACACATTCTTTATTAAACATTATTTCGCACTTGCCATTTCCAAAATTGCAATCATAACCATCTTTGTCCAAATTTGACACACTAATCAAATTCCTCTGTAAGAGGGTACAAAAGGACATCTCTAAGTAAAAGAGTAGAGCCATTAGCTAATTCTAATGAAAGATCGCCAACGGCTTCCACTTCACTTCGACTCCATTTGCAACTTTAATGCATCTTTCGTTTCTTTGCGTACTCCTCGTCGAACGGAATCCACAGAATGAATTAGCAACATGAACAGTTGCTCTGAGTCAATCCACCAAGTGGATTTCGAATATTTCACATACAGGCATTCATTAACAAAGGTAATAATGTTCTCACCTTTCTTTGCCATTATCATCTTTAGAAAATCAGGACAATCCTTCTTGTAGTGTCCCGTCTTCTTGCAAAGGAAGGCACCGGTCTTTGTCTCAAACAAATTTATTCTGCTAAATGATGTCTGAGGCTTTTCCCTTGTTCTTTGAGAAGGGGTTCTTGTTGTAATTCTTTTTCTTGTTTTCCCTCACAAAGTTGATAGCACCACCATGTGAGGATTTGATTCTTTCCTCCTCTTGCACGCACATGGCTATGCACTTTTCCATGTCCCATTTTTCGTGCATATTATAGTTGACAACAAAAGTGTCAAACTCTTTTGGCAAAGAAGCAAAACCAAATGAATAAGGAACTCATCCTTGAGAGCCAAATCCATCGGTTTCGCTTAGATGCCAAGTTGCTCATTCTAAGAATGTGCTCTCTTATGCCATTGCCACCGCTGAATACCTCTCTTACAAATGCTTAATCACCGTGTAGCATAAGTCTTTGAAGAGCCAAGAACTCGACTCTTTATTTTATCAAGGTATTCGATGTGATGTCACACTCTGCAATTGAG
Organism: Dendrocalamus sinicus; assembly: GCA_036346575.1. Classification (NCBI taxonomy): domain Eukaryota; kingdom Viridiplantae; phylum Streptophyta; class Magnoliopsida; order Poales; family Poaceae; genus Dendrocalamus; species Dendrocalamus sinicus. The sequence goes on along the minus strand of CM070662.1, from coordinate 1,769,922 downwards.
CCGAATAGCGGCTCAATTGTGTTCTTTATCACACCATACATTTCTTGTTGGTTGTGGTCCATTTTTATGATCAAGATCATAAGACATCCGTAAGGAGCATGATCCTCTGCTCTTTTCTCGCCATGCAAGGTCATCCTCATTCTGTTCCCTCACCGCGCCAAAGGCTCGGTGGGGCGTCTTGTAGTGAGGACCCACCACCTCACCAAGATAAAAGCTAAATCTAACTTTTTCTTCCACTCTCCATAATTATCACCTTTGAGAGTGGGGATTTCTCTAATACAACTCATTAAGTTGTATCCTCCTGAAAAAAATATTTCAAATACAGTGAGAACGTAACATCAAAATTATATGCCTTATTTCCAACGTTGGTCAAAAATACGACATACAATTTAAAAACAATTCTATCATACATTAAATCTACATCACCGTTGGGCAGAAATAGAAATAATGCATGAAATCAACATTAAAAATTTATAATACTGATATTAACAACGTTGGTCGAAAATAACAATATCATAAATCTCTGGGAATTTTAATCTATTTTTCCAAAATTAAATTCTCCCGTTGGTTCGAATTTAATAATGAAAAACAATCAATATTAACTTTTGCAGCGGAAACTGTAATTATTCTAAAAATAATTCAATATTCAGAAGCATTATACTGTAAACAACAATCTCTGGAAAAATTAACACGTTGGTGCAAAAAATTTCCAGAAATTTTGGTTCAATTTTCATTCAAATACACTCAAAATAGCTTCTGAAAAACATTAAACATCAAAATTCTGATTTTATCGTTGAAAACGGCCATTTGGCCCATTCCTCATACGCGCGCGGCCACCGTAACGCGCCAAATTTACACGGCCGAAAAGCCCCGCAGTCAGCGGCCTACCGGCCGCCCAAAGACGCCTCGCGGCGCTCCCTCCGAGCGCGCCTCTTTTTCTCCCACGCGCCCAACCCGCGCGTCCGGCCGCCCATCTGCCTCGCCCATCTCGGCCGCCCTTGCGATCGGACGGCCCGAGCGAAGAACGCCAGGCAAAACCGCCTCCCAAAACCCTAACCATTTCTCGGCCGTCTCCCGAAAAAAGACGGCGACGGCGCCCCACGGAGGCGCGCGGCGTTAGCGCCAGCGCCCCAGCGAGCGCGCGGCGTCAGCGGGAGGCGGCGGCACCATGGCGGCGCGCGCTGCACGGAGGCGGCGGCGGCCCGCTTCGCCAGCGAGCGCGCCGCGACGGAGCGCAGGCGGAGCTCGCGAGGCGGCGTCGGCCGGCGCCGCGCAGAGCGGCTATGGCGGCCGGCGGCTGCGCGGAAACGGCGGTGACCGCCGGCGGCGGCTCGCGCGATGCGCGCGCGCGGCGCTTACACCGCGGCGCGCGCGTAAGACCCGTTCTCCGTTTCTTTCTTTTCTTTTTCTAGGGTAAGGGGGTTCTCGTGATTTGCTTTTCCGCGACGCCGGTCAACCGACGGCGGTCGTTCGTCTTTCCTCTCGGATCTACGCCTAGGGTAGGCTCGATACCATTGAAGGTTTGGATCTCCTAGGTTGTGGATCTGAGGGTTCTTTGCATTCGGTTCTTGAGATAATACCGAGGGGAAGAGGAGTCCGACCGTCGGACGTAGAAGAAGAAGAAGTGGCCATCGCGGTGGTCGGTGAAGAGAGGCGGAGCTCCTTGGCGCGGGCGTCCCGGACGGCGGCGACTCCTGGCGGCGGTGAACGGCGGTGGAACTTCCGTCGCCGCCGCGCTCCTCTAACAGATCGGTCTAGGGTTTGTCGGTGGGGTGACGGCGGCGCGGTCAACCTCGTGATGCGTGCCGCCCGGCCCCCACCTCTGTATTTATAGCGCTGGCAACAGGGGCCCACCAGCCAAACGGGCTGGGCGCCCCCGATCAGGGCGCGGTCAAGGGATGGGCTTTGGCCGTTGGGCCAAAGCCCTGAGATCACTCTAACACAAGGCACACATGGGGTGCATCATCGCATGAGATGCTCCAGAGTTCTTGAGCAACACTGTGCCTCCACACCGGGCTGATGAAAACCAGGGGCTACAAGATAATATCTTCACAAGTTCACATGGCCAATGACATCCAATCCGGTATTCCGTTGTATCATCGAGTAGGTTACAGGTAGGTAGATGGAGAATTCGGCTGTGAATCTGGAAAGCATGGGCACTGTTTTGTGTAGATGAATATTTCTGTGAAGAAAGAAGATAACATACCATTTCAGAGCTCAGGTCAGTTTTGCCAGGTAACTTGACGCGAGGATCGAGAATACGGCGTAGCCGTGCATTGGAAACTCGCGTGCAATGGACAACATAGGTTAGCAGTACTCATTTACTCCTAAACAATCGAACCCATGGGCCATGGGCCTTTATTCATTGGTATTTGGACCATGGGCCAGTCCTGATATCTGCATGGTTCCAAGACGATGAAAAGGCCTTGGGCTCACGATTTTCTCATGGACAAGGCCAAGGCTTAAGGCCTTGCATTGCATTGCGTTGGTGGTTGCTTCAAGATGCAGGAACATGCAGCATCGATCGCCTTTGCTTTGCTTGTCAACTCGCCAAGCAAATGAAGATGAAATGGTCCTCCGTTTTACCAACTAGCTTGCTAGCTGCAGTGAACTTTGCGGCGGCGGCTAGCGCACGGTCTTTAATTCGATTAAGGGAGGCTGCATGACGTGCAAGCGTCGGATCGATCATTCCATCTACATATCTCGGCGCATATACATTCTCTTCATTAATTCCTGCATTGCCTGCCTGCTGGCCGTCTATGTACGTACCCCGATGAGAATTGAATAAAGCCATGTACAATGGTGAGATGTTAGCTGTCTGTAAACTTTGCCACGTAGAACACGAGCTGATGTTTAGGGGAGAGAGCATAGAGAATTAGACTGTGTCTCATACAGTAATTGAATGTAATACGATAAACAAGACATACTGTGTCATAGGGAAGCTGTCTATATAGACATGCAAAAAAGACAACCTATTATATGAGTTGTCTTTAGTGATGTCTATAAATGATATGGAGGATATTATAGACAATAATTATATATACCATTGTACATATCCTAATAACATTGTGGCTAGACATATGTGTTTTACAAAAGTTGATTGCCTACATGTAGCTAATGTTTTACAAAAGTTGATTGGCTATATATTGGCTATACGTACGTTCATTCTCTTCAAGCTAGTGTTTTACAAAAGTTGATTGGCTATATAGAGTTTTAATGTGTTTATTTTATTATAAAGAAGATGCACATATACATATACACACGCGAGTGTGTCTCCTTAGCACATTATTAGACAGATAACGACTAGAGATAAATCTATGATCTCATAAATTTCTACTAAAATACACTTATATATACATCATAGATGAACATCAAGATTTAAACTCTGCTGGTGAAGTCGTACACAACAACACTACTACAAGGTGATTTTCAGCTAATGTGTTTTGTGTATGTGTGATAAAGATTATCCGCAAATCAGAATTATTTCCCTTGGTGTGCAAGGGTGTTTTACACCGTTGCTGCTTTTGCAAGTGTAGCTGAGCTCCTTTTCGGTACAAAACCTAAAAGTAAGCCACAGTACGACGGGTATGTACTGCATGGCACTGCACGTGCTTATAGGCAGTGTTTTTCCCCTGTGAGCTAGCTAGCGCGGCGCGCGACGGTCGATCGTTATAAATGCATAGTACATATGGCGGGTATCTCGTGATTCGTGTACAATCATTTAATAAATTCCTCTGTGCCGAAACTCGTGGCGGGCATTATGACAAGATAATTAAGAGAGCTATGATCATGTATGATAATGCTCTTTTTCCCCCTGAATGTTGATCATGCACTCCTGCCTCGTACTAGTACTGCCTATATTAAAGCTAGGATTCCCGATTTCTTCATTGCCACGTCACTTTTTTGCAAAAAAAAAAAGCATCCACTTTTCTAAAATATAATGTAATCCCAAAATTATCGGCCTCCTAGCCTATCCACGTCATCTGGTTTGCAAACGAGCCCTCCGAGTTGGCTGAAATAATTCCGACGCCCTTCGTTCGCTGCTGTCCGTTTGATTGCCCCACTGGCAAGATCTGTCAGCTCAGCGCCTAGCTCCGTGTGTTCTTTGAATCTTCATGTTGCTTTCCTCGTGACACACCGCAGCTAGCTTCTCTGCAGCGCCCTTCTTCTCACTCCCTGCCCTAGATCTACTCCTCCAGCTCTCCACCGACGTACGTATATGTTCTTATTTTTTATATATAGGTCTTTGTTTCTTAAAAAACCTTCCTTTTCTCTGTAAATACATACAGGTCCTTACTTTAGGTTTTTAGCATATAGACCTATGTGTCGCAGCAACTCTTTTACTTCGATATTCACATGGTAGCTAGCGCGGCGTGGCACCGCGCTTGCACATCTAGTAGTACTAAAATTTTGACGCTACTATATATGTCGAGATATACGCACCATGCACACAACTAGTACTCTAGCTGAATATAGGCCTTTTTCTTTTCAGCTTATACCTTATGGCTTATCTCAAATAAAAAGTGGCAGTTTCTTCATCGTTTTTTTGAAGTGGGTTATTAGAACAATTTTTTAAAAAATAATTTATTGATTTATCAGTATTCGGTTCAAAAGCATGGGAGCAGAAGAAAAACTAGCATGGCCTGCATAGCATGGCATACTAGTAGTCTAATACATAAAGCAAAAGAAACACTAGCGTGGCACTAGCAATCTAGTACTCCTCATAACATCGTACATGCTCCCATGCACTTAGGACAGTCCTAGGTAGGTAGGATGAATGTTAGGCTTTGAGTTCCGTTATCCCTCTTGGATATGAAAAAAGAAACCGCTATTACAAATTGGGTTTTTAAGTTCCGTTTGGAAATGCAGTGACAGATTAGCAGTCACCTAGAGGAGATGCAGGGTGTGTCATATTTTTTTTGACTACGACTTATTAATCTAATAAATAATAATTATTGGAAGAAGTTGAAGTTTAAAATCGACTGAAAAGTCAAAAAGAACAAGGCTTAAGTGGTCGTTGCTTACACGCCAGCTAGGTTTCACATAAGCTTTTGTTGGAGGTGAAGGAATATAGTGGGCCCTTAGAACAAAATAACACCTCTCCTTAGTTAAGTGTCTAGTATGGGTCGAACATAAAATCTTACTAATACTACGATCAAAGATTTGAGTTTCATACCCTAACAAATTCGTCCAAAAGTTTAAGATGTCCAGGGAAAGATAGGCAGTATATGTACTCTACATCAACAACTAACTTAATTGCCACTAATACTAGCTCGGAAAAAAAAACTTGACACTAACGCTTGCTTGCACTCTTATAGCAGCTACAGTGCTATACATGTGTTGTCTCCAAGGTTGTTAGGATGGCGACACGGATCATGGGATCGTACGATCCTACGATTCCACTTCCACGGAGCTTACTTAATGCGAATTGGTGCATGGATCGTGCTCCGGACCAGATATGTAAGATTATGATTATAACAACAAACTATATTAGTATATAAATTTTGATATTACCTATTACTAATTTAAGTTGAACTAGATTTTCCCTTTGTTTTTGTTGTTTACATATGTGTTCAAATGTTAAAAAACTATTATCTTTGACATATTGGACTTTAGATTATTAGTTTATTAAAAAATTAAATAAGTTTTAAAATCAACATTTTTTAATATAACATGAACAAGTGTACTCAAATTACAAAATTAAATTAAAGAATCAAATATTCTCCTATAGACTTGCATATTTAGAAATATAATTCTATTTTTACATAAAATACATATGCTTTTAAAAATCAGATTGAATCGTGATTCTATGATCCGATCCTATGATCCAATCCCGTCAGATGAAAAACGATCCTATCTAAGATCATGATCCCGACAACCTTGGTAGGCTCCAACACATCAGTTCCTAGCAGGGAAATCAAATGGGGCATGCATTGCTACGCACCAGTAGTACGACTTTACAGGTCGTGCTGCCAACCAACCATGCAACTACCTCTCCTCGTACTAGCCATTCCTCTTGTTTCTTCTCTTGGATCTGGATCGGTAGGATGGATTCGGGGAGGCTCTGGGCTCAAACGAGCCTTGGCGCCAAAACCTCTCCCGCCCGAGGTGGATGCAGAGGTCACATGCATCTTTTGTCTCCTTGGTTTCCGGGGCGATTTTTGGCGCCAAGGTTTCATACCGAATGGCGCGAAAACGCAGTCATGTGTGCGTACTACTACACTATCATGGTACTACTACTACGCTACGCTCCTAGGGATTCAAATGCGTCGCACTGATCGGCGAATCGCAACATCTTGTCAAGCGTCGCAGGTTATCTACCGTGGCCTGATCGGTTCGGCTGAAAAGCTCGGGGCTTATGGCTGAAAACATCAGAGTGATCAAAAAAGCATCAGAAATGGTGAGAGGCTTATTTATCATAATTAAATTTAAAAAATTTAAAAATATAAAAAATATGTGAGCCCATTACGTATAATACAAACGAATACGGGAAAAAAAGAACCGGCAAAAAAGCTCAACAAAAAGCCAAAAGTTCAGAAAAAGACGAAATTGATTAATAGTGAAAAATAAGCCATAAGCCAGAAGCTCAAGCCGAATTGATCGGGGCCTATAGCTATGCTTCTCTTCTGTGTTAACCTCAGACACTGCAACATGTTTTTTCAAGTTTATAACGTTGTTAGGGTCTGTTCTTTTTGCTGAGGTTTATGGCTTTTGGTTGTGGTTTTTTGAGCTGTTCGTATGAGAAATTGCCGAATAATATAGACTCACATGTGGTTTTGCCGATATAAATGAAATCGGTACAGTACGTACTACAATTAAATAATAGACCCTATTTTCAAAAGACACTCCATTTAAAAGCTAATTATTATAGAAAAGCCAAAAACAGAGGGTTTGTTTGATATGGCTGCGGCTTATGGTTTTTGGCTGAAATTTTTGAATTTTAGCTGTTTGCAGCAGAGATTACGGAGAGAGAGATACTCGCTTGTAATTTTGATTGATACAGATGTTGGGCTTTTAATGTGTACTACAATTAACTTGTAGACCCCGTCTTGAGAAAATACTCTGTTTAAAAGTTAGATACTGTAATAAAAACCAAAAACCGTTTTTAGAAACCGTAAAAGAACAGGACCAGAAGCCAAAAGCTGCAAAATAACAGACCATTAATTAGTCTGTTTTGTTATGTGTTCTGGAAAGATAGAATTAGTGACTTCGTGATGCGTCTTCATTTGGATCATGGCAAACCAAGCCTTTGATGGATAATGGCATAATGCATTCTATTTCCAATCATGTCGATCCACGCTCGACTCGACCTGTCTTGTCCTGGCCCATGTTTAAACCTCCTTTGAGAATTTGAGGAGCCAAGCATATGATTACTATTTTTTTTTCTGGACCAAATCACCAGCCTGTGAATCGACTGGCGAAACTATATATTTGTGTTATGCATATTTGTTGACAGATGGAGTAATAACCGTTATCTCCTTAATAAAAAAAAGATTGAGTAACAACCTTTATAGGTTTGGCAAAAAGGAAAGCAAAGGGGTTGACTAATAGTTTGAAAAAATCGAAAATTTTGAGTAATTAGCTAGGGACTAGTCAAACGATTAAAAAAAAGAAAGAGTCGTGCACAAATAGGAGTACTGTACCGATGAAATCCACAGGTCAAAACTTAATTAGTTAAGCGGCGTTATTTGTCTGGACACTCAATTATATTTATAATCATTTTCTATCACCTCACTCCTCTTTCATGCTAATGCGGCACGATTATAGTCTCATGATAAGCACTCTTTTCGTACTCGACAATTAATGGGACGCGGTGGTGCGGCGCACGTCGTCGTGGATCCAAGACACCCCGGATTCATGCCGGCAAAATGCTGTCCCTTGCATGCACGAACGGGTATCAGATCGACCATATATTGAGGCCCTATTTGGATCCCTCCATCTAAAATTTAGTCACTAAAGTTTAGATTTAAAGTCTCCAAACAGGTGGTCTAAAGTTAGATCTAAACTTTAGCTAACCCCTAAAAAATACTTTAGACCATTAGTCCACCAAAGTGAACTAAAGTGGTCTAAAGTTTTGGGTTCTTAGGCACAAAGACGTGTTTACCCATGCATGTTGGTCTCTCACCTCCCATTTAATGACCGTGGCCTTCTAAACGAGGAGAGGTAGTATGGTCTTTTGAAACTTTAGTCCTATCCATTAGTACAGGATCCAAACAGGACCTTCGACTAAAATTTAGTGGCTAAAGTTTAGCCAACTAAAGTTTAGTCCAAAACTTTAGACAACTAAACTTTAGACCATGGGATCCAAACAGGGCCTGAGCTATTGGGCTGGTTCTTTCTAACTTTGACTTGTACCTTATATTTTAGTAACTGGTTTTTAATAGAGTATCTTTTTAAGGTGTAAGGTGAGATCTACAAATCGATTGTATTAAATACTGTATCGAGTTCAGCTATATCGGTCAAAATCACACGTGAGTGTCTTTCTCTCGGTACTCTCTCACAAACAATCAGAATTTAAAAATTTAAATCATAAGCTGCATCATAAAATAACGACCCTATTAATTTCATCTTGACTTGGATTAAATTAACAAATGGAGTGCACGACCCAACAGCTCGCTAGCCAGGGTCGTGCTGAACACGGATGCATCGTGTGTGTGTGTGTGTGTGATTAATTAGACACCACCACCGTTCATGCATCTCCAGATCTCTGATATGTTAATTCCCCTCGTTAGTTTACCCTGTCCTATCCCTTTCAATTTGTCCTTTTTTTGTCGAATGATCTATGGAGGGAGATGAGGGAGTTTGTTGTGTGAAAACGATAAGGTCCCCTTCGATTCGAGCAAGGCCATAGGTTACCCGAGTTTGTTGAGAGGCAACACCTATCGGGTACAGTAATGCCCCTTTCAAATTAAGCAAGGCTGTGAGCCACCCGAGTTTGTTGGGAGGCAGTACCTATTGGGTAGAACCATACTTAATAACAGTAAGGTCCCCTTCGAATCGTGTGAGACTGTGGGCCACCCGAGTTTGTTGGGAGGCAGTACCTACTGGGTAGAGGTTATATAAATAATTAAGCTTTTCAAAAATTTATCTTTAAAATCATTCTCCTAACTATTTTTTTATTATTTTTGCTGTAAATTCTCCTCTCACACTTTCTTACATTTTGCGATGGTACAATTACATTTTGCGCTTATTCGATCTGAAAGGGTACAGCACGGAAAGACATATATAGCGGTGCAGATTTCATTCTATCCCTTCACGTAGATAGAATTGCAAGAAATTACTCGATCCATGCGATTTGGTAGAAGAGGAATTTAGCACGACGTCGATGGGAGCATGCGGGGGGATGGCGCCGTGATGGCGCAGCAGCCTGTACTTGCGACCACCGGATCGTCCACTGCATGCATACGGAATATACTGTAATACGTTACGTACGGCTCAACTACTCCCAGAGCGGTTAGTAACCTGCCGTATTAATGACCTCCCAAATTCTTGTAAAAAAAACCATTCCATATAGGATCCCATTCATTTCAGTTTGAGTTTATAATTGTTAGCTTATTTTTTACTATTCATAAATTTTATCTTTTTCTGAATTTTTAGCTTTTTTTAAGTTTTTTGTCGGTTCTTTTTTCCTGTATTTGTTTGCATTGTCCGTGATGAGCTAAGATATTTTTCTATGTTTAAATTTAATTACACCAAATAAGTCATCTTTAGATACAATGTAATTTCAACCAGCTACAGTGTAATTTTAACCATAAACTATTATTTTTCAGCCCAACGGAATGGCATCTTATAAATCAGGAAAGGGCCAGCGCTAGCTCCATTAATGGCCACGTGATGGGTGGTGCGGATCGGATGATCTATGGAGTGGCTAGCTAGCTCATCGATCTCGCGCGCGAGGCATTAATGGCCATCACGGCGCATGTGTCTACTATCGCTGTGCTGTGCGTGTGGGCGATCCACGGCCATTTCATGATCTTGCCGCCTTAAAGATTTCGTACCCCGGTGCTCGGCTCGCCTCCTGTGGCTCCCACTGCACCGTTGCCACCGCGTGCCTGCTGTGCATGTGCCAGCGAAATTTTCCATGCAGTAGTACTCCACGTGCACGCTCCCGTCTCAAACACAGAAATTTTACGTGAAACAGTTATTTTTAAAAAAAATTATGAGAAATTGTTATGTTCCAAATTAGACCTACACTTTGCTGTGTGTAGATAGTGGCCTCCGGCAAAACAATAGTGTAATACAGACAACAACGGATCCAAAAGTTTACCATGGTTTAAGCTAAACTCTAAAAGGCTAATATACTAAACAGTGGTGGATCTAGAACAAAAATGATGTGAGGGCCTCATGCTCCACGTATGTACTTATCAAGCCATTCATCGATAGTGTAATAGATAGTAATGCATTTCAAATTTTGTAACATACACTAACTTCATGACAAAATTCAATGGTAAATAACTATTTGTCAGACAACATACCAAAATAAAAAACTTATTATTAGTGAATAATTTAGAATGAATTTGAGAACAAAAGATGGTTAGCTATTGAAACATACTAAATTAGACATTGGAACACATTGAAAATTCCCTAATTCAATTGCTTGCAAAAATTAAAACAGGGCATTCTAATATTAAAACCCTAACCCATAAATATTTTAAAGATCATATAATTGAAACCCTAAAATGTAAATCACAAAATTTAGTACCTATTTTAGTCGGCTGACTGTTACTTCGTTAGCTATGAAGATCATTGAACTTAATTTGAAGCAACGAGCCACTCAGCCAGGACGAGACAACGGGTAGTCAGCGGACAACCTCATATATTGTTGTGACCGTCGGTCATATTGCATACATTGATACATACACTGAGATTTACTCCATTGCATGCGCACGCAGTGAGATTAGCATAGCAAGAAATCTAACCATACCACCCAAATCCGACGCACGCAGGCATAGGCGAGAAGCGGCCGGTGTGCTCTCGGACAACGGCAGCTTCGGCGCTGGGCATGCCGCCGCTGCAGACAGAAGGACCAACTTACCAAAGGTTGTGTGTGTGGCGTGGGGAATAGGGAAAAGTAGGTAAGGCATCATCTAGATCTGATGTTGTCTACTTAGTTGGTTGGAGCTGGTGCTGGCTTGGACGCTTGGGTTTTGGGCCGGCGTTGGTTTGGGGCTAGATCAGCTAGTGGACTACGCTCGATCGGTTCAGATAACCCTTGTTATTTTGTTCTTTTTTACTATCGGTCGATGTTCCGTGTTGTGCCAACTTTAACTTATACATATTTTTTGGAGTGTCTTGCTTTGTCAACGTTCTGCGTATTTTTCTTTTCTTTTCTTTCCCTATTTGTCAACATGTTTATACATTCTTTTTTAGATAGATATAGTTTTTGATATGTGAGGACACTAATTTTTAGTAACTAAGGGCACACACTGTAAATTTGGACTCTAAGTACTCTATGATCACATGGCGTCGAGCGAGCCAGCGAGAGGTAATGACACAATGCGATGGCCTCGACTTGAGTGTGATTGTGCGAGTAGGGTTGAGATATTGAGTCATTGAGTACTAGATGAGGGATTGATATGCTGCACGGTAATAGTTGCTGATTGGCTGGACTGTGGAGCCGAGCCATGCTTCTCGGTCTTAGGCTAGGTCACTGATCAATGTGATTTTCTGAATCTATATAGATCGGGTTGTACTGGTGAAATATGTGCGAGCTTGGTGGCGGTATAACTGATCGGTGTCCTTAGTCCATAGATATAGTTTAGGTTATTCTAATCCGTGTCGTGATTGGCTAGCCGTTCGGGTGGGATCAGCCGTCCTTATTGATAAGTCTGGTTTAGTTGGACACACACGGCAGCTTCAAAGCCAGACGGTCGGCAAACTCGATCGGGAATTAATTCCTAGCTTTGTCTGCTTATTTCCGTACGTCTAATACTAGTAAATCTGAGGTGGCAGCTGCAGAATTTCCACTTAGGACTAACGAGAGCCTGAAAAGAGGAAATAAATAAATGGAAAAGCGAGCGAGCATTGGAAGGTCCAAAAGCTGCGAGACAGGGCCCGAGAAATGACCGGATTGCCCCCGGCCACGACAGCCGCGTAGCCGAGCGTACGCGAGGGTAGTTTAGTCAATTGGTCCAGCAGTCAGAGCAGGAACGGTGCGGTTGAGTTGAGCTGGGTGGTGGGTGCTACAGGGAGATCCCAGCGTGGGCCCACGCCGACAGCTAGCGCAGAGACAAGCCCCGTGGGCCCCGCTCCCCAGCTCCGTGCCTTGCCGGATTATCACTGCAAAATTTCCCTCTTTTTTCTTCCTGGTTGCCTGAGATAGATGTCTCTACTCTTTATGCGTGGATGAAATGCCAGTTGTAACAGCAGTTCAGCAGAGACAACTTGTTGTGAAGAAAAAAATGTTCTACTGCTCCTAGTGGCAGAGCCATTTTTCTTGAGCCTAGCCACACCACCCACGCACCGCTCGGTTTTTCGACTCATGCTCTCTTTGTACAAGCAGTGAATCAGACTCGTACGCATAGTTAACAGAACAACATGTCTTTGGCGCTCTCTCGCATACTGCTCAACGGGTTCTTCTCCGACGCCAACAGCATCGGTGGCGCACGGCCACCGATGGACTGAAAGGAGACACGAGATGCACACATGTTCAAGATGGACTTATTGGGGCTACCCAAGGAGCAGGTGGTCGTCGAGGGGGTGGACGGCCGGATCTTACGTGTCCGCGGTGGCAATAGGATGACGTCAAGGACAACGGCATGGCCAAAGAGGGGAAGGCCGGCGACGCCATGAGGTGGCACTATAGGGAAAAGGCTGTCGATGTGAGGGATCTAGTCATACTATTACTACACGCGAACTCTATGACTTGTTACTGGCGAGTCCCGGTAGCCACCCAGGCTCGCGGAGGCGGAGGCGGTGGCTTTGCTCCCTTGCTATTTTTATGATGATACTTTGGGGTCTTTGCTTCACTTTTAGATAGAACTTGTCATGAATCTGCATCCTTTCTTGGAAAGAAATTGGCTCGGCAGGAAGAAATATTTCACTGTGAGTTGATGTCCAGAGAAAGTAAAACTAAAGAGTAGGCACTGAAACATGCACTGCCGGCTGTGAAAATTTCTGCTCTATCATAAAAATGGAGGAAAGAAATTCGCAGCGTAGCAAGATGGCAGATTTCCAAACTAAATCCCTCAACCACACACACAGATGATGCTACACAAGAAAGGGAGTAATGAAATAGAAATGCGTTAGGTTGAAAAGAAAAGAAAAAAAGCAACTCCGTTGATTAAGCCGGACGCAAAGGGCGGGAGCGCGCCAGTGGGAGCACCCCCTCCACGTGGCGACCACCTGGCTGGCTCCCATGTGGCCGCGGGCCCACCACCTCCCCTCCCCTTAAATAAATAAACAAACACCCCACCAGCTCCCATTGCATTCCCCGCATTCCAAATTCCGGCTCCTCGTTTCCAATTCGAAGCGAACCCAGCAAGGCCAAGAAGGCACCAAGCCGCGGGCGATCCGGCCGAAGCGCTCCCCGCCCTCGCGCCCTTCGTCCTCCCCCTCCTCGCGCCCTTCGCCCGCCAGCTAGCTTGCGTATATACCGAGCACGCGGGAGCGGGGGCGAGAAGCCACCGAGGTTGCTGGTTTTGAGGTTGGGAGGTGGAGCGGCCGGCGATGGAGTGGCTGGACGAGTACGAGAAGCTGGTGATCAGGATGAACACCCCCAGGGTGGTGATCGACAATGTGGTCTGCCCCACGGCGACTCTCGTGCAGGTGAGCGTCTCGTTCGTCTTGGTTTGCGACGCTTCAGCTCCTGTGGGTTCTTGGTTGGGTGGTGTGTGATTTGGGGTTGTGGTGTGCCGCATCGCAGGTTGACAGCGCGAGGAAGAGAGGGGTGCTGCTTGAGGCGGTGCAGGTGCTCGCCGACCTCGATTTGTCCATCAAGAAGGCCTACATCTCGTCCGACTGCAGGTGGTTCATGGACGTCTTCCATGTCACCGACCGCCTCGGCCGCAAGCTCACCGACGACAGCGTCATCACCTACATCGAGCAGGTAGGCGCACGCTTTCTTGTTGGTCTCTTGACCTCGCTGGAGCGAGAAAGGAGCGGCCTTTATTGATGTCTTGGTTTGGTTTCAGTCTCTGGGGACGTGGAACGGGCCTGCGCGGCCGGCGGCGCTCGATGGGCTGACAGCGCTGGAGCTAACGGGCGCCGACCGCACTGGGCTCATCTCCGAGGTCTTCGCCGTGCTCTCCGACATGGACTGCAGCGTCGTGGAGGCCAAGGCGTGGACGCACCGCGGCCGCCTCGCATGCCTCGTGTTCCTCCGCGACGAGGACGCCGACAGGGTGGCGCGCATCGAGGCCCGCCTCGGCCACCTTCTCCGCGGCGACTCCGACGTGCGCGGCTCCGTGGCGGCCGTCCCCGCCGCCGCCGTCGCGCACGCGGACCGCCGCCTCCACCAGCTCATGTCCGCGGACCGCGACCATGAGCGCGCGTTCCCGTCCCCGACCCCGGCCGTGTCCGTCCAGAGCTGGGCGGAGCGGGGGTACTCGGTGGTCACCGTGCAGTGCCCCGACCGCCCTAAGCTGCTCTTCGACGTCGTCTGCACGCTCACCGACATGGAGTACGTCGTCTTCCACGGCACCATTGATACCAACGGCGACCAAGCGCACCAGGAATTCTACATTCGGCACGCCGACGGGAGCCCCATCAGCTCCGAGGCCGAGAGGCAGAGAGTGAGCCAATGCCTCCAAGACGCCATCGAACGGAGATCATTTGAGGTACTGATGCTAGCTAATTTGATGCTAATTTTGGCACCGCAAGAAAATCTCCTGCATTCATGGATGCTAATGCGTTCGATTTCTTCGTTTCCAGGGTGTGAGATTGGAGCTGTGCACACCAGACCGGCCGGGATTGCTGTCCGATGTCACCCGAACGTTCCGGGAGAACGGATTGCTCGTTGCGCAGGCCGAAGTGTCGACGAAGGGCGACATGGCCTCCAATGTGTTCTATGTGACCGACGCCGCCAGCCAGGCCGTCGATCACAACGCCATCGTTGCCGTGAGGGAGAGGGTTGGCATGGACTGCCTTGTTGTCAAGGGGGAGCACCCGCCGCATCTCTACCAGAAGGCCGGGCCAGGCCACCGGGACGACGGCAACGGCAGCGGCATTGGGCTGTTCTACCTCGGCAACCTTGTGAAGAGGAACCTGTACAACCTGGGCCTGATCAAATCTTGCTCATAGGGCACAAATCAAACAACCAACAGGCACACAACAATTCAGTCAAGCCACTCTGTTCTTGATAGCTCTGACTAGACACATGGAGACACCCTTCTTGCTTCTACTGTTTCGACAATCTATTCCACGCCATGGTGATGTACATATAACATTCTGAGAGACAAGACGAAGGTGCAAAAGTGATGTATACTCCTGTGTTTAAGGTCGTCCGGCCAGCCTGAAAGCTCAGACATGTCTCATTCAGATCAAGAAAAAGAGCTGGTAGAATGGTGGTGAAGTGAAACAAAGGAGAAGATCCAGGATTAAAGCAGGGTTGCACAAGGAGGAACAAGATGATAAAACCTAGCAGTAGAAAAGTGCAGCTATGTACATAGAGAATTTGTTGCTGTTTAGTGGTACTAGCTAGTGTGTACTGAGTGCATTCATGATGTTTGACACAATGGATTGTGGGGGAGGACCATTGTCGGGACAATTCAGTATTCGCCATTCTATAGAATGACGTTTTAGTGTTTACCATTATGTGGATTGTAATGCAGAATTTACCACTTTATGCAAGATTCAGTTCAAACGATTACCGTTTTGGATATTTTGCCCTTGCCTTTGACAATTTGACCCCTTTCTTCTTCTTCTTCTTCTTCTTCCCTACTCTTTATTGTGTCCTCTCTCCTCCTACCTCCTCTACCTCCATCACGCAGCTCGGGCCAGCAGCGAGACCGAGAGTAGGTGGTGAGGAGGAGAGGCGTCGGCCGGCGGCGACAACGGTGGCCTCACAAATGGGAGGCGTGTCTATGATGGACGGACCTCGCGGTAGGCCCTTCGGCGAGCTTAGAATCCTGTTGAACACATGTGCAGCGCTTGGCGAGACGTGTTGCCTAGGCCCCCCCACTTAGGGGGAGAAGCGCAGGGGAGAGCAGAGAAGGAACAAGCGAGACACAGTGGAACTGTTTTTTTCATCCAGCAATACACGCCTACGACTTACTTAGTATTCACTGTTCTTCTTCCTCAAAACTCTCACCGAGCTCTACAGACGTACATGCCTTTAAACAGGTCTCACGCACATATGGTTACACCACCGCATGCACCCACTACTGCTACACTCTGATGACCACGCCGCTCAGTCGCTCCGCTCAGCCACCTACTGAGCGCTCTCAGCCATTTGCCCATGTCGCTCCTGTGCCTGCCCATGCCGCTTCGCTCAGCCACCTGCTGACTGCTTCGACTAGCCCATGTCGACCGCTACAATGACCAGCCGTCTGCCCATACCGGGCAGTTAGCCGACTGAGAACGACTTGCGTCACCCACGACTGCCCATGTTGATGTCTGCTATCAATTGCTACAGTGATCGACGTACGACCACGACCGCTAGCTTCATCCTCGGCTTGTCTTCGACCATTGCACTAGACTTCGATCACATCGCCAGCGACTACGACACTGGTCGTTATGACAACCACACAACGTGGTCGTAACCACCATGGCTTCTGGGACTATCGGCTTTACAACCACGGCTTCCCTTCAACTGCTTCACTAACCACACAGGTCTTTGAGCACCGACCGTCTTACTATAGCTTCGATCGTGGCTTCGACCATGATATTGACCAGGCTTTTGACCAGGGCTTCTACCAGGCTTCGACCATAACCAGTGCACACAACTGTCAACTGTAGTAGCTACGACTACCGACCATCGACCACGGTAACTCCGACTACCGACCATTGACCACAGTAGCTACGATTACCGACTATCGACCATGGTAGCTCCGATTATCGACTATCGACTTCAACCACGTCTTCAACCGTGGCATCGACCACGGCTTGTCGAATGTGCCTTCGACCATGGCACCGACCACGACTTGTGCCTTCAACCGTGGCTTGTCGACTGCTAGCTTCAACCACTGTGACTACGACCATAGTACAGTACTTGACACACGAGTACAGTTTGGCTACGACCACTATACAGTACTCGACACACGAGTACGATTAGGGCGGAGGGGACGGGGACACAGTGGAGGAGGGAGCAGTAGATGTGGTGGAGGGACGACTACCAGCGAGGTATGGCCCAACCATCGCCGGTGCTGGAGCAAGAAGAAAGGGGAAGAAGAAGAAGAAGGGCATAAATGTATACGTAAGGCAAAACTGTAAAAAAAATAACAAAAAGAAAAAGAGAATTGGCCACTCTATAGAAATGCAAAGAATGAATTGCACTATAAACAGTGGCAAATCCTAAAGTGTAAATTATTTGTCGTTTTGTTATCTGTACTGTACTGCTGCCGCCGCCTTCCTTGGCAAAAAATCCTCTAGGTTCGTTAGCTTCTTATTTCTGTCTGCCTTGTGGGCGCTTTGCTGATGATGATGTGCTGCATTGCACCCTAGCATCGAGCCCAAAATCTGGCTACACCCTTACCTTTTGTTTAGGTTCTGGAATGGTGTGCTTTGATCATTTGGGGTAGCTTGCAAGGGAAACAAGATGCTTGGCTTGGGCCTGGCGAGAGTACGTACCTGGTAATCACAGCAACAGCCTATGGAGGGCATCCTGCTACTGCTGCTGCATTGTCCTTTCCCTTTTGTGGAATGTATTGAGGTTGTGACGGCAGTGATGCACACCAATAAAGTTCCAGCTATAGTGATACTCACCAGTCACAGCCTCACAGGACACAACTCATGGGCCTAAATCATTTCTTTCTTGAAATTTCTTTGGCTTCGAACTTTCTTCTAAGAGAAGAGCATGAGCATGCAGCTGAACTTAGTTGCTGTTTAGCTTTCAGAATGCCCAAGAACAACTACTGTTGCAGGATTTGGACGTAAGATTTGGTAAACCGGTTCACTTTACTTTCCCTGAAAGTTTTGGGGCTGTGTTGCCAAGATTCCATTAGTCTAATGCTGATACTGCAAAGGGCAAGACCTTGGCCTTTTCCAGAGATCAGCATGGTTCATGCAATCATTCATGTTAGTCTAGTACTACTCCACGCCCTGAATAAAAATTTCAGCAGGCGGTATTGTCCAAACCACCACCAGCAACTACAATCAAGTGGACTATTAGCACTAATTACGTACTAAAAACACAACTAACCAAGCTGAGGAGACGAAGATGATGTCCTGTCCTGTCCATGTTGGGATGAGTTGCTGGTTAAATAAACACCAGTTGATTCCTCTCTCGATTTCTATGTGACGCAAGACAGGCATCTGCATCCAGCACAAGGTCCAGGCCGTTCGCACGGCCGGTGGCATCTCGATCAAGACCGGCCGCACTTGGTTCCATTTGTTGTGCAGCTTTTCTTTCTTGTTCTGCATGCCTTGTCCTGTACTGTTTGTTTGTGCTCATGCTGCTTGGCTGCATCAGTGGCTCGATGCATGCCTTCAGCAGTGGACTTTCTGGTTCTGTGCCATGTGTAGCAGGCTATCGGTATGACATTTGTAGCTGACAGGTGAAGTCAAACATGGTCCCTTGAGTCGTGCACGGAGGAGGAGACCACTTATGCTAATCCTGTTTAATTTGAGGTTTGAAGGCTAACTAATTGTTTCAGACATAACAAGGTACACTTTGTTTTCCACTATATGATCTTGCTGAATTGCGCATTTTCTCTGTATCATATTCTTTTGGTCTTAAATATTTATATCTGAGAGGCTGTTTGGACGAGGGGATTGTAATGAAGATTATGTGGCGACACTGATCTAGCGTCCTTGTTCTTAACATAGACGGCTAAGATTCGTTCGTCTGCGCTCCGGTTTGACTAACCAACCTCCGGAGCTCTCGCTTCTGTGGGATCCTTGCTCCTGTTCCTCTTGCGGCTACCTATGCTCCCTAGGATTGGCTAGCTCGCGTTTTCTTAGCAAGGGGTGCATGTAGGGTTGGCAACGGGGCTCATCCCTGACGGGACCTAATCCCCGTCTCCGATCCCCGCGAAATTGAAATTCCCCGATCCCCGGCCCCGGCCCCGGGCTCGGGGCCAAGTTGGACCCGTCCCCGTTCCCCGACGGGCTTCGGGGGCCCGACGGGGCAAAATTATCCGCCAACAGGTTAACCAAGAATAGTCAATTTGCGGTGCCAACTATCATCGATTTTCTCAATTTGCGGTGCATTGATTTGCAGACATGACATATTCACAATTTCACATACTATCAAGGAAATGCACGACATCACATCCACATACCAAGCAAGGAAGAAGATGAGTATTGAGTATTTGAGTACCGGAGAGCGAGAGAAGCTCGGCTCGGTGGAGTCGCCTCGGTGGGAAGGGCCGAAGGAGCGCGCCGCGCGGTGAGGAAGAACCGCCGCCGCGAGTGGATCGCGCGATCCGCCGCCAGAGATGCGCCTGTCGCAGATCAGTGGAGGGAGAGCGCCGAGGAGGGGAGGCGGGAGGTGGAGGGGGAGGCGGGCGCGGGGAAGGAGAAGAGGGCGGGGAGGCGGCGGGCGCTCGGCGCGGTGGGCGAGAGGCGCCAGAGGGGACTGGGGCGGCGGGTAGGGGCGATGGGCGTAAGCGCAAGGGGAGGTGTTAGCGGCGGGGAAGGGCCCTGGGACAGCGGGGTAGGGGGGGGCGAGGCGCTGGGAGGGGACCAGGCGGCGGGTAGGCGATCGGGCGTAAGCGCAGGAGGTGTTAGCGGCGCTGGGAGAGGGACTGGGACGCGGGTAGGGGGAGGGGCGAGGCGCTGGGGAGGGGGCGGCGGTGGAGGCGGGGCGCCGGGGAAGGGAAGGGAAGAGGCGGCGGTGGAGGCGGCGGGGCCGAGCGTGATGGGGCGGCGGGGCCCGGCGCGGTGGGGCGGGCACCGGGAGGGGACCCAGGCGGCGGGGTAGGGGCAGTCGGGCGCTGCGGGAGAGGGAGTGAGGGACTGGGGGGCGGCGGCGGGGTAGGGTTTTTGGCTGACTTTTATATGAACTGTAGAGGACCCCACATGTCAGTGATCCCCGACGGTTAACGGGGACGGGGATCACTTCCCCGGCCCCGGCCCCGCCATCCCCGACGGGGACAGTATTTTGCCCACGAAAATCCCCGCGGGGAATAAAATCCGCCAGACCCATCCCCTAATAGGTGAATTCACCGTCGGGGATCGGGGATCAGGTCACCATTGCCATCCCTAGGTGCATGCATTGGACAAAGAAAAACCTCTCTCCCATTTCCCAATGTTTCCAACTCCAATTACCAGCAAAGTTTTTTTTTCAGTTTATGATTTATGATTTCATTCAAATAACCAAATAGAACTATTTTTCTGCTACCGTTTTGAAATAGTTTATCTGAAAAGTCTTTTTAAAACGATTTATCAGTATTCAGTTTGTTCACACAAACGCTCGCACTAAGATCAACAGCCACCAGTTATAGTCATAAACTATCGGCCGTAGCAAAAAAAAAAACAGCCAAGCAAACATGTTTACAACTTCAAGGTTTTTTAGAGAGCACTTTCAACAATTCGGCAGCGTGTGTAACACAGGACACATCGCCTTTCCTTTCCTCGATCTCTCGGCTAGCACACATCTGCCTGGGACATGAAAATTTGACTGAAACGTAGTTTAGCTCTCCTAAGAATAGCTTTAAAAAATTCATGTGTTCCAAAACAAGGTCTAGTTTGAAAGGGGGATTTCCGTTGGACATAGTTAGGGATTGTCTCCAGAGTAATTCCAGCATTATTTGTTTGAGAATCCTCTTGTTACAAACTGAACATCAGTTCTCGGACTCAAAAAAGATGATACGGCTGCCATTAGCATCAAGGGATCGAGTGGGCAGCACAAGGAAGCACCAATAGCTTGCAAGCGCGTGTAGAATCTTTAGGCTTCACTACCCCGTGTCTGGACCATAATTAGCGAGGAGCGTGTCTCTAATCAGCTTAAAAAGTCTACTAATCACGTGATGGCGTGATCCGCCGATTGGCCCATGCATGCGTCGCGCTTGTCTGGTTGGCTCGCGCGCGCGCCTTTTCATGCACGCTCCCTTGTCTCCTGCTAGTAACCTGTTGCTTTGCTTACTCCACTCACATGCTCTCCCCTTAAGACCTGGACACTGTCCCCTCTCTCTCTCTCTCTCTCTCTCTCTCTGACATTCTCTCTCTCTCTCCTCCCTTCTCCTTAACCTGTCTGTAATAAGTAATAACCAGCTAAATTGTTTTATTAGGGCAAGCTAAGCTGCTCTTTGCACCTTGGGCTAATCATAGTGGCCATACCTGCTTGACTGACTGCCTGCCTGCCTGTCCTGCATGCCTGCGTCGACGACCATGGCATCTTTTTGACCCGGACTGATCTGGAGATCGAAGAGCATAAGCTACTATAATACCAACCTGAAGTTCCTCGTAGAATTTCGTGGCTCTCACTGGCTGATAGGCCTTCGAACTCGATGGCATGGCACACTCACTTGGTTCAAAGCGCAATCGATCGATCGCTGTTGACTTGGGACGTTTCGTGTGTAAAGGTTCAGACATTCAGGTTTGTTCAGTCCCTAGCTAACTGTGCAGTAGCACTTGCGTCACAGGTTATGGCACACTCACCTGTTAACGAACTCGGGCCCACTGTCAGTCAGAGAAGAAAATGAATACGTACTGGACGAGCAGGTTTAGGTGACGTAACATTGCGCAATGAAACATCAGCGCGACAACAGAGGAGGATATATAGGAAACAGTACAGCAAGAAAAATAATTGGAGAGAAAAAATCTAATGCTAATTTAAGGGACTCAATAACGATACAGTGCAAATTAATCCAAGTAATATCCAACAGATTAAACGACGCCTAAGACACAATAGTAGTGCAAATGTAACTACACGCTCTCCAATAACATCGACACGGTGTTGCAAAACGTAGGTAGCCAAACGCTTAATTAACTAGTAACAAATGTCGAAATGCTACAGCAAATGCAGTTAGACTCCTCTGCCTGATGGAAAACCTAGTGGGATTGCAGGCACATCTTTTACCAAGTCAGAAAGGAATGAGCCGATCTTTCGCCGTGGCAACAGCAGTGACAGGCGACGATCTCCATGGATCCTGGTCAGCGTAACTCAGGGTTTCGGTTTCAGGTTCCGGAGGCGGTGACCTTCACATCACCTGAAGGCGTTCTCGACGTGTCGGGTATCGCCTGAACGGGAGATGCCCAGCTCTGTTCTGCGCCGTACGCTGAAGTTACAATGTTCGTTCTTGGGGCGGCGGCGCTGTGCTGCCCTTGCTCGCTGCTGTGCGTATCTGCGCTGGAGATTGGAACAGCAGGAGGTGTCTGGGCAAGGACGGGTGCCGCATCCACCCTCGGTTTCTTGTTCTTCTGCTCCATCTGGTAGCTTGGCAGGAAGCTTCCGACAACAATCTGGCAAACGGATTAAACTATCACTTACATTTTTCACAGGATATATACAACTACAAGGCATTTGATGATCTAATTGCAGATAAATGTAGAGAGAATAGACAAATGCTACTCTAGTTACATTTAACAAGGAGAATATGGAATAGTTTGATTTATTATAAAAAACATGACGTGCAATTTTAGCAGAAAAATTGAACTCATAGGCATTCAGATCCCGATGAAAGGTAAGTAGCAGCACCTGAACAGGACTTGCCGCCACCAGAAGGCCGGCAACACCACCACCGACAACACGGCCATCTGGACTGGCAAGAGAAACACTCATCCCACCTGACCGACTTCGTGTTCCACTATTTTCAGTTGGCATAAAGGATCCAGACAAGGACAGCAACTCAAAGCGTCCCTGCAACCAAAATGGGAGCTCAGTCGGGGAATCATAGGACCAATCAGAATCCTTTGTCTTTAGTGTATCTATTTGATATCATGTCATAGTAAGGTATTACATGTATTGCGAGAATTATCAAACCTCGTAAGTTAATGTGCCACCAGAGGAATCAGGCTGACGAAGTGTAACATTCGATATCACACCGTTAGCAGAGAGAATACAAATAGCTTGTGGTCCTTGTTGAGAAAATGATATAACCTTCATAGTCACATCCTGAATGAACATGTAAAAAACATCAATACCCACACATCATTTAAGGTTTCGCCCTAAAAAAATCTATATATCTACAAACAATTGGTGATATGCAAGGTACCTCATTCATTTTAGAGGTCTAGAAAACCCCACAATAATCCTTAAATCAGAAAAAACAAAAATCCTAGAAATTCTCTCATTAATCGAGAGAGAGAGAGAGAGAGAGAGAGAGATCTATATCACTTATTTGGTGGACTAGATTATAAAGATGCAAATTAATACAATATGTTGCAATATCTGGCCGCACAATTGCGCGTGAAATTCTGCTAGTTTTTGGAAAAGTAAGGAGCATAACTGTAGCTATAAGAGGATTTCTAAGAGTGGAAGTGAGTAAACAGGCAAAGTAAAGTCATAAGAGTTGGGAGAGAAGTTTGAACGCCACAACTCATGGAGGACCTAGCTTAGATGCATCGAACTCAAACACTTGTCCTAAAAATATGACTTATTCACCACTTCTTATCCAATCCGATTAATGGAATTCAAGCATATTCACAATTTAGATTGTGAATTGCTTTGCTCCAGCTTGTCAAAGCAAAGCATAAAAATTCAAGGTGCAGTACTGCCTTTGGTCTGTTTATGTGTAAAATTACTTTTGTATGCCACAATATAGACTAAAATGTATGAAAATACATAAAATGATGCAGCTAATCACGGTATAACTTCAGAAAGGCTTGACCCTATATTAGCAAAAATAATAATTCAGTTCAACAATCTTACAAAGCTACATACACTGTAATACAACATATTTATTCAATCAAATACAGTTTAAGATTGGGTGAAACATGCGTCCGATCAGAATACCTTTGCCAACCAGAACTCCTATATCTTGATCCAATGAACAAAATCCAGTGTAAACTACCAGTGAAAACTTGAAAGTAAGCATTGAAATCCATACCTCACCAGGGGCGACAGTGATGATATGAGGAGTGAAATTCGCACCAGCAGAACACGCCACCATGTCACCTGACAGCACACGCTCTCATTAACAAACTGACAGCAGAATTTTACAAAACAAATTGAATGCTCAAGAGAGCGCAACCAAGAATTATCAATTTGCCAGAGAAGACGATCCATTAGTTATTCATTCACGCAACTGCAGCAGCCCGCAGTCATTTCCATAACACCGAATTCTAGGTACGTTATGCATTCACGACACTTGATAACACTTGTTCACTCCAACCGATCCAACTTGTACCAGCAGGCAGCAGCTCTGTAAATCGGGTATGCCTGTACAATATCCACTGCCGTTGCGTGTTGCCATCCCCATGGCAGCACAACAGAGACAGGAATGACGAAAGGTACCAAGGCAGGAGTACATCCACCCTAACCGGGAGAATCTTGGCATGATCCGTCTCCCTATTTGGCTCCAGAATTAGTAACCACCACTACCACCATCCCCACAACGGCAGAACCCCACCACACAACAACAGCAACAAGAGGCCTAGAGGATACAGGACATGCCTCCATCTGGCTCCCACTTGTTCCCCGAGCTTCGAATCTCGGAGGACAACAACCGGCCTGAGGTCCCTGACCATCTATCTGATCAATGCAACATGGACTGGAAGAATGGATAGAGGGGGGAGGAGAAAAAAAATATTCGGATAAGAGGACAGTCACAGACAGTGTCATGACAAGGAGTGAGTGACGCCGCAAACCAAGTACCACTTCTGCCATTGGCCCCTCTCCAGCCGTCCATTCATTCTCTAATCGCACAATTTCTCAGAGCTAAACTAAAAAAATCCAGGTTTTCTATGGAGCAGTGTGTGGATTAACCCCCCCCAAAAAATTAATTTTTATGGATTTTCCGAGAAATTTGGGAGAGAAAGAGAGATGCGAGCAAGAGATGGATACCAACCAAGGGTGTCGAAGTGGAAGCCGAATTGGTGGTGGTGGTGCTGGTGCTGCTTGCCCGCGGCGGCGAAGTCGAGGGGTCGGCCCCTACCGCGCTTCATGGCGGCGCCTACCGCCGCCGCCGGCGTGTACACCCCCGCCGCCACGGCGGCCGCCATCGGCGCCGACGCCGAGATCGGCGTCGCGTTGAGCGGCCGGATCAGGCTCCCGTCCGGCCCGTACTTCCTCGGCCTCCCCCTCTTCTTCGCCACCTTCACCACCGGCCCCGCCACACCCCCTCCTACTCCCGCCGCCACCGCCGTCATCGCCGTAGGCGGCGACAGAAACACACCGCTCGAGCTACCCTTCTCCGCCGCCGGCGCCGCAACAGCCGGGGGCGGCGCGAGCGACTGGAAGCTCACCGTAGCCTCCGGCACCGGCATCGCCGCCGGCGCGGCGGCCGTAGGCGCAGGCGCAGCACTCGCTTCTCCCGGTTTGGCCTCCATGCACGCAGCACTCTCCACACAACAACCTCCTAGCAGGGTTTCCGCCATGAGTTCTCGCCATTGGAGCTCGCACACACTAACCCCATCTCCCACCACCTCCTCCCTCCTTAAAACCTCCCAGAAAAAATCCCAGAAAAAAAACACACCACAAAAATAAAACCAAAAAAACACCCCCAAAAAACCCACCAAAATCCCCAACAAAAACCAAAAAAAATCCTGTCTTGCAGCTCGCAGCTCGGAGAGGAGAGGAGGAAGAAACCGAAGGGGAGCGACGCGAGGGAGGAGCAAAAGGGAGGATGGAAATAAAAAGCCAAAACTAAAAGCAAAAAAGGAGGAAGAGGGGGGCGGGGCGCGATATAAATTAATTAAAAAGAAGTAAACTAAATTATCGGGGATATTAAATTAATGCCGCGCTTCCGTAAGGAAACGGGGGCGAAATTGTCGCAGTTTAAGCGAGAAGGGATGCATACAAAAAGCGGGGCCGAGTTTTTAATGCAAAAATCGAAAAATGCCCGTTGCTGCACAGCTTAGAGGGGCAAAATGGGAAAACGACATGCTTGGCTTTACGCGCTTAGGCCATGTTCAAGTTCAACCTATAAGCCGTGGCTTAACTTTTTATTATACTATAGCATCAGTTAGTTTTTTTTCTCTAAATATTTAAACTTTTTAAAAAATAAAAATATTATATCATTACTACAATATAAAAGAATCAAAAAAACAAAAATAGATGAAATTAAAGACCCCGCTTATTTCGGCTTTAGTTTCTGGCTTATTTTTCACTATTTTTAAATTTCATTTTTTTTGTTTTGTTATTGTTCTTTTTTCCTATATTCATTTGTATTGTTCATAATAGGCTAATATATTTTTCCTATTTTTATTTTTTAATTTAATTATACCAAATAAGTCACCATCATCTATACTATAATTTTAGCAAATTACAATAAAATTTTAATCATAAGCCACATTTTTTCATTCCAAATGGGCAGGGTGTAGAGCGGACCTAAATATGGCATTGATTGGAGGGCTAGTGTGTAATTAGCAACGCGTTATTAAAGGTTTTGGCCGTGCTTATGGGGTTGGTTTGCGACCGTGCCGTTTATGGGTCATCGTCGTCGCATGCGATGCGATGCGCTGCGAGGGCTTTGTCCCGGCGAGTCAAACATGTCAAAGTGTACAGTGGAGCGATAGGGAAAGGGAGCCGAACTGGTCCCGTGTGGAAGCAGATCGCTTCCATTCTGTCAACGAGTAGTCTTGTCTTGCCGTGAACTCATTTTTCCACAATGGCTTTCGTTCCGAGTACTAATAAGCTAGCTTGTGGTGTTTAGTGGTGATCATTTGAGTTTATTTTTGGTGGCTTATAGCTAAAAGCACTGTAGCTGACAGATGCTTATTTAGCATAATTAAGTTTAAAAAAATTAAAAATATGTTAGCCCATTACGTATAATACAAACAAATACGGAAAAAAAATCGGTAAAAAGCTCAACAAAAAGCCAAAAGTTCAGAAAAAGATGAAATTTATAAATAGTCAAAAATAAACTGGAAGCTAAAAGCTGAACCCAAAACGATCACAGTCTAAGGCAGAGATCTAAGGTTACTATTAACTGACATGAAAAAAATTGTTACAAGGACCTATTTATAAGCCTAGAAAAATTTTTATTTGCTCTCGCAGAAACTCCTAAAGATAGAAAACGGTTCACTAGTAACGACAGTTTTAATTGGAGCTGCAATATTGTGTTATGTGTTAATTCAATAATTAAAATTTTTCCATAAATTTATTTTATTAAATGTGCACTAATATAGATGTCTTTTACAACTACCCCGTTAGCAAAACTACATAACCACACTATGTAATCTCCAATATGACAGTGAGAGTTATTCCAATTTATTTTATCTTTAAAAACTATATAACATTTTGTCCGAGCTCCAAACATATACAAGACAAAAGAAAAAGAATTGCATACGCCAAACTCTCCACTAAAGAGGATAAGTCGAGAGAGCAATTGTTATCCTTATCTCACTACTATTTTAGACTAAATAGGTTTATACTAGTACAAACTCTTTAGCTCGTCTAAACAAGAAGAGAAACTACCGTAGAACCATACTTCAAGCAGGAGGAAACCAAGAGCGGGCCTGTTCTTTTTAGCTGCGGCTTATGACTTTTGGTTGAAAATTTTAAATTTTGGCTGTTTACGATACAGATTAAGGAGAGATCGATACTCACTTGCGATTTTGGCTGGTACAGATGTTGGGCTTTTAACGTGTACTACGTTTAACTTGTAGACCCTATTTTAAAAAATACTCTGTTTAAAAGTTGGGTACTGTAGTGGCTGCGAAAAGCCGACCGGTTTGTTGCCGGCAACAACAAATGGCTTTTCTCCCTCTCTTGTTTCTTTTCGTTGCCTGTGCTGTGTATCCGTTGCTTTTTCTCTCTTTCGTGAGTTGGAACGTGTCGAGATAAAGCTGAGCAGAACAGCAGCACGACGCATGCACACCTGGAGCATGGATGGATGGATAGGGTTGAGATCAGCTTGTCGCTGCAGTATGGAGGAGTATCCAATGGCAGGCTACTGCAGAAGTCGGTGGTCAAAAGAACAGGACAGCCCATGATTAGACCTTGCTGGGACACACCATGAGCTAGCTGATTAGCCCATGAGAGACTCAGAGGGAGAGAGAGAGAGAGGCTGGGCAGTAGTCAACTGTTAGGCAGTCGTGTCCAAGCCGAAAGCTGTTTGGTAGTGTGTTATCGACGTAGCTTTGTGTGATCCAGTAGGAAGAGGAGGAAATATTAGTGTGGACTCGGCACAGCCATGGCGCAGTGCCGGTTGCAACTCATGTATGGATCTAAGTGTGTCAGTTTATGTGCTTGTGTCGCCTTGCGTCCGTGTGTGTATGTGTTTCTTTTCCTGTAACCAACACAGTGGCAGAACCAGGATTTGATTATGCTTCAGATTTAATGGTAGAATAATTTAGGCTATTTAGGCTGGACCATAGAATATTACCCAGACTGAACTAATTTTACCCAGACTATGGGGGTGTTTGGGACTGCTCCACAAACTCTGCTCCACAAACTCTACCGTGGAGCAGCTCCACAAAAAACCTGGAGTTTGTGGAGTACCCCTTTAGGTGCTCTCACAACTCCACCTTTTTTTCCTCGAACAGAGTGCGTGGAGCTGAACCTGTTTGGCTAAAAAACGTGGAGCGAAGCTGAAAAACGTGGAGTGGAGTAGTCCCAAACACCCCCTATATATTAGATATTTTTTCACACCCGGACTGAAGTCTACCCTGCCTGGGGTGTGAAGCCTACCATGGAATATTATCCACAACACCATTTAAGCGAAATACAAAAAGTGCAAGTACATACCATCAGGAGTATAGAATCTTTTCCTATACGCACACACACCAACATGAGGGCATCTAGGGCTGTGCATTTCTTTACCGAACCGAAAAAATCGGACCGAAAAAACCAAACCGAACCGGTCAACTCGGTTTGACCGGTTTTCGGTATTCGGTTCGGTTTTCATATTTTAGGTTTTTTGTATTCGGTTTTTTCGGAAAAACCGAATAAAAACCGAAAATGCCGAAAAAACCGAACTGGTGTCCGATGACTCCGGTCTGCATGTGAATGCACTGGTTACCAGTAGCCTGTAGCCGCGTCACTGGTATGACGTAGCTGGAAGGATCGTGCAGTCAGCAGTACATATATATGGTACTACCACATACTGATATTTGAGTGAAAAGGAAAACACAAAAGAGAGAGAGGAGAGGTCATGGTACTGACAGATCGTACGTAGATCTTGCGTGTTCACATCTATAGACAGGCGAAATTAATGAATGACACAATGCTTTTTTAGTAGTCAACTGTTAGGCAGTCGTGTCCAAGCTAGCTGATTAGCCCATGAGAGACTCAGAGGGAGAGAGAGAGAGAGACTGGGCAGTAGTCAACTGTTAGGCAGTCGTGTCCAAGCCGAAAGCTGTTTGGTAGTGTGTTATCGACGTAGCTTTGTGTGATCCAGTAGGAAGAGGAGGAAATATTAGTGTGGACTCGGCACAGCCATGGCGCAGTGCCGGTTGCAACTCATGTATGGATCTAAGTGTGTCAGTTCATGTGCTTGTGTCGCCTTGCGTCCGTGTGTGTATGTGTTTCTTTTCCTGTAACCAACACAGTGGTAGAACCAGGATTTGATTACGCTTCAGATTTAATGGTAGAATAATTTAGGCTGGACCATAGAATATTACCCAGACTGAACTAATTTTACCCAAACTATATATTAGATATTTTTTCACACCCGGACTGAAGCATACCCTGCCTGGGGTGTGAAGCCTACCATGGAATATTATCCACAACACCATTTAAGCGAAATACAAAAAGTGCAAGTACATACCATCAGGAGTATAGAATCTTTTCCTATACGCACACACACCAACATGAGGGCATCTCCAATGGTGTATCTCAGCTGTCTCTTAGTTATATTAAATGAGTAAAATCTTATGTAAAGGGAGGTGAGGAGAGATAATGGTCCCGCTCCAAACGGCTTTAGTTCCTGGCTTTTTTGGCTTTCGGTTTATTTAAGTCGGAAGCCACTTAGAACGCATCAGTTGTTAATTTTGGTTATTTTGATTTCTGTGGCTTTTTACCTTTTTTCTTCTTATTTCTTTGTATTACCCATGACGATATAACGGTTTTTTTTATAGTTTTTCTCATAAAAAGCTACCAACTGCTATAATACAATTTAAGCCAAAAGTTACAACCATAAACTAAAGCCATATGCAAGAGATGACTTGAGCCCGCAAATCAACGCAAATAGTAAGAATGTGTGAGGCAGTAAAATATGGTAAAAATAATATAAAATAGTTATATGAATAATTTACTGTTGGAGAGGTTGTCTCTATTGTTGTCTTTAAGTAAGGTTGTCTCTATTGCTGTTTTTAGATGAGAAGGTTTAAATTAAAGACAACATTAAGAGATAAATTATTGGACATACCCTGCGTCACATGACATATATAACTTGCATACACGGCAGATGCGCCCGCTTGTATTATAGATGTTACAGAGCATCAAACATTGAAATTGAAGAATTGAAGCAAAAGCCAATCCTGATCACTAGCGAGGGTTGCTGATTAGTCCAAAAGATACATGACAAAACCTAGATTGATTTTTATTATGATTTATCAGCATTGGATTTGGTCAGATCTGCGTGTTATATTCATGTTGAAATTTGAGTGCATTGCAAGGGAGGTAGAGACCAAAAGTCGAGCAGTTGAGAAAAAGAATTAATACTATTGATATTTTTAATTCAAAAGGCACACTAACTACACACACATATTATACATACATGCAGAAAAGTCAACCATGGACAGTTCATCAAGATTCAACAATATTTTGCTTTTTTCACGAAAACAAATATATTCTCTAATATTAAACCTTTCATTTTCTTGCAAGACAAGCATGAAAAACGTATGAATTTAGTAGCCCACAAAAACAAAAAGATTTCGTATGCTGGATTAGGATGGAAGCATTTATAATGGTGGCAAGCAGCTAGCACTGTGGAGTCAATACTCAACAGTACATGAAAGCAAAACAACACACAAAATAATCGGATTAGTTGATTAAGATAGTCCTAATGGCATGCTTTACTCCAACCTAGCTCTAATCTATCTGTTTATCTAATCTAATAAATAAAAGGAGAGCTGATCATGGGCACTCCACCACCTGTAAACCTGTGGGAGGACAAGCCAGCAACCAAAAGAAGGGCAAGTGGGTCTCTCTACTTGCTTTTTACAATTAAAAACAGATGATTAATTAAGCAGTAAGCACCACTTAGTCACAAGTTGTTTACAAAGCTAAAATGCAACCCTAACTGAGGGCCCCTCATGAAGAAACAAATGGAAAAAAGCACAAACTGCCCAAGAAAGAAGTTCATCAGCTATTTTGTTGGTATGCAAATCTTCAAGTGTTCATATGGATAAGGAGCTTCTGCTTTTCCTTGTTTTTTCCTCGAGATGATAAGGATAAACTCCTATATATATTAAAAAAAGAGAAGACACAATAATCTACGAAAGGATTCTTCAACCAGTTGATTCAAAGCATGGGGGCTCTCAATGGCATTCCATCCTCTTATATACCCTGCAAACTGGACAAAATTAAAACAAGTAAAACATTTTTATTAATTCAAGGACAATTTTATTTATATATATGTGCATCGATCTCTACCCAATCCTTAAAAGAATAGCCAATATTTCACTTCGTAAAAAAAGTTATCTTCAAAGAAGGCGAAAAATGGTAGTATAATTTGACATATACGATATACACATGTAATTTTCTCATGCTCCCACCACTAGAAACCCATCCCAGCATCCGGGACATGCGTAAGAGCTTCGACAAATCATGCATGCATATATAGCTTGATCCGTTTGCATTTGCTGGGGAGTAATTAGCATGGTTCCCTTTGCAGGGTTAGTGGAGGGCAGCACATGCGCATGGCGATTAAAAGGGTGTTTAATTAGCCTAGCTTAATTAGCACAAAGCAAAGCAAAAGGCTAGGGATATATTCTTGATGTGTGCTAATGGGTGCACGCCAGCACGCGGCTCTTACGTCGTCGTAGCAGCTCTCGAGAGCTTCCTGCGCACTAGCTAGCTACCACATGCTGTACATGTGTCTGTGTGTGGGGTCCAATTAATTAAACTCCTAATTACATTACTCCCTAGTTAAGTTAAGCACCCAGCTAGTAATGTAAACATATCTAAAGATTATCCACTCCACTTGCTTCCTTGTGCATCCATCTACATCTAATCTATATAATTGGGCTAGCTTTTGGAGCTCTTTCTTTGGGCATAAGACTAAAAGGCAGCTCCTAGCTAAGCTAGCTAGCTACTTCATGCATGCTGAGAGGAATAAGATGTAGATTTTAGTGACCTAACGCAAACAGAACTCCAGCACGCAGGCATCGATCTGCTAAAGTGCCAATGCGTGACATGTGTACATGCATGCATTTTATACTCCTCAAGGCACCACGTGGTCGCTCTGGGGGCATTCTCCTGGGTGTGGACCTAATGGTATTTGACATTGGAGTTATTGATGAAGGTGACTTCTATGTCAAATTCACACTTCGTAATAAACAAGATGGTTTTAAATGGGCTCTGTTTGCAGTTTATGGTCCTGCTCAACAGCAGCATAAAGAAAACTTCTTAGCAGAAATGGCTAACATTTGTAGTAAAGAGTCATTACCCTGTTTGATTGGAGGTGACTTCAATATTATGCGTCGACCAGAAGATAAAAATAAACATAACTTTGACACAAAATGGCCAAATATATTTAATATGGTCATCCAATCCCTTGACCTCAGGGAATTAGAGATGTCGGGTCGTCATTATACTTGGGCGAGTAGTGGGAATGACCCAACCTACGAGAAGTTGGATAGAGTCTTGGTTAGTACTGAATGGGAACAGAAATTTCCTCTTACCACAGTACTGGCTAAGGATAGAAGTAACTCAGACCATACACCTTTGTTAGTAAATACAGGTGCCTCTACTCATAATAGACATCAACCTCTTTTTAAATTTGAACGAGGATGGTTGTTGCGAGATGGTTTCTATGATTTGGTGGCAGATGTATGGCATTTAGAAACCAAAGGATTCTCAGCCATAGAGAAATGGCAAAATAAAATAAGATCTCTTAGGAAATTCTTAAGAGGGTGGGCCAAAAATGTAGCTGGTCACAATAAAAAAGAAAAGAAACAGCTAGTCTCGATGCTAGATGAGCTAGATAAAAAGGCGGAAAATAATTTGCTCTCACACCAGGAAATAAATTTGAAACGCCATCTCAATGAACGATTAGTTCATTTGCTGAGGGAAGAAGAATTGAAATGGTATGAGAGAGCTAAAACAAAAGACCTTCTGGAAGGTGATAATAACACACAATATTTCCATTTGGTTGCTAATGGAAAACACAGGAAGCAACGAATATTCAAACTAGAACAAGAAGATGGAGTAATAGTAGGTGATGCCCAATTAAAAGCATACATCACAAATTACTACAAGGGGCTTTTCGGATCACCAGCGGAAAATAATTTTCGTATGGTGGAAAACCAAAATCAAGATATCACCCAGGTTACAGAAGAAGAAAATAATATCCTCGTCTCCCCGTTTACGGAGAAGGAGATAAGAGAGGCAGTGTTCCAAATGGAACATAATAAGTCGCCAGGACCTGATGGGTTCCCAGCAGAGTTTTACCAGGTGTTTTGGGATATTATCAAATGTGACCTTATGGCACTCTTCAATGATTTCTATGAAGAGCGCTTACCTCTGCATAGCCTTAATTTTGGAGTAATAACTCTTCTCCCAAAAATAAAGGAGGCAACAAAGATACAACAATATAGGCCCATTTGTTTGCTCAATGTGAGTTTTAAGATTTTTACCAAAGTAGCCACAAATAGACTCATGGGTGTGGCCAGAAGTGTGGTAAGTCCGTCTCAAACAGCTTTCATGCCAGGTCGCAATATTATGGAAGGGGTTGTGGTCTTACATGAAACTATTCATGAACTTCACAGCAAAAGGTTGGATGGGGTGATCCTTAAGATAGACTTTGAAAAGGCTTATGATAAGGTTAATTGGTCTTTTCTCCAGCAAACCCTTCGTATGAAGGGTTTTAGCCAGAAATGGTGCAGGTGGATTAATAAGTATGTTTCGGGAGGAAGTGTAGGCATCAAGATAAATGATGATATAGGACACTACTTCCAAACTCAAAAAGGCCTTAGGCAAGGAGATCCTTTGTCACCTATACTGTTCAATATTGTAGCTGACATGCTCTCGATATTAATTAAGAGGGCAAAGAATGATGGTCAAATTAAAGGAGTCATTCCTCACCTTGTGGATGATGGATTGTCTATCTTGCAATATGCAGATGATACGATCCTTTTTATGGACCATGATTTTGAGCAGGCTAAGAATATGAAGTTACTGCTCTGTGTTTTTGAACAATTATCAGGTCTCAAAATTAACTTCCACAAAAGCGAGATTTTTGTTTTGGAGAGGCCAAACAAGATTTAACAAGATTATACGAACCTGTTCGGATGTGATATGGGTATGTTCCTTTTAGGTACTTAGGAATACCGATGCACCACCAAAACTTCGCAATTCGGAGTGGGTGCTATCGAAGAAAGGTTTAACCGAAATTAAGTACTTGGAAGGCTAAGCATTTATCCTATGGGGTAGACTTGTATTGTCGACTTGGTTCTAAGTGGCCTACCTATGTTCATGATGTCTTTCTTGAAATTCCAAAGGGTGTTCTTAAAAGACCGAATTTCTATCGGTCAAGATTTTTTGGCAAGGCAAGAATGATAAATACAAGTACCGTCGGCCAAATGGAACATCCTTTGTCGTCCAAAAGATCAAGGTGGGTTGGGCATACGACCTTTGGATCAAAAATAAATGTCTTCTAAGCAAATGGCTATTTAAATTGTTGAATGAAGATGGAATTTGGCAAACCTTACTCGGACATAAATATTTGAGTTCAAAATGCCTTACTCAGTTCAATCTAAACACAGGGACTCGCAGATTTGGAAAGGTTTGCTAAGGGTCGTGGAGGATTTTCTCGGGTTGTGGGTCTTTCAACATAAGAGATGGCTCATAAACCAGATTTTGGGAAGATACGTGGGTAGGTTCTTCACCCTTAAAGAGCAATTTCCATCTGTACAATATAGTCAATTATCCTCATGTAACGTGGAGACGGTTATGAATCAAGTACCTATTAATGTCTCTTTTGCAGAGCTTTAATCGAGGATAAATTGGTCGCATGGTTTAACCTAGTAGCTAAAATAGCTAATGTTCAACTTTCAAATGAGAGGGATGTTTTTAAGTGGAATCTACATAATCATGGTCAATTCTCTGTACGGTCAATGTATGCGTACTTGATAAACCAGGATATCCCTTTCACTAATAAATTCATTTGGAAATTGAAGCTACCTCTTAAGATAAAAATCTTCCTTTGGTACCTCCAAAAAGGGGTTATCTTAACAAAGGATAATTTAGCTAAGAGGAACTGGACTGGTAGCCAAAAGTGTGGTTTTTGTGATCGCAATGAAACAATAAATCACCTTTTTTTTATTGCTGTCAGGCTAAAACTATTTGGAATATTGTTCATATTGCTACTGGGTTAACCCCACCTAGATCTATTACTCACATGCTTGGAAACTGGCTTACGGGCATTGGGCGAGAGGATAAAAAGATTTTTGTGGGGGCTCTTGCTATGCTTTGGGCAATTTGGTGTACTCGTAATGACATTGTTTTTGAGTACAAAAATATTTCTTTTATGCAGTTGTTTTCAGAGGAGCATATTGGTTGCGGTTCTGGGCGCTGCTGCAGCGTGAGGATAAAAGGGAGACGTTTCGTTTGGCCAGCAAAGCTCTGGAGGTTATCGCTTTAGATGTGTTTGCCAAGAATGGATGGCAAAGTAATAATAGACTTTGCATATGATTTGTTCCTATTTGAGTATTCTTCTGTTCTTTATTTTGTAAGCAAATAAGTGGACAACATTGTAAGAGTTGGCTGTGTGCGGTTGCAGAGGCCGGAATTTTTCCATTTTCTAAAAAAAAAAGGCAGCTCCAAGTTTTAATTTAAGTACTGAGAAACTAGGGGGTGTTTGGTTGCCAGCCACAGTTTACTACACCTAAGGTTAGGCAAGTTTGATCAACTTTGGGAGCTGTTTGGTTGCAGCCACAGTTGTAGCAAGATTCCCTTCTAGCAAACTAGGTCCCACACATCAATAACTCAAAGAAGTGTGGCAAGATTCCCTTAAGCTTGCTAAGGTGTGGCAAAGAATTTGAGCACCTCAACTTAGGCAAGTGTGGCAATTTTTGTTAGCAAAATGTGGCTAGCAACCAAACACCCCCTACCTCAGCATGCACCTGAGCTTGATGCAAAAAGGCCAGTGACACATGGTCAGCTTGAAACTATGCAAGCGCACCTTGATTGTCATGTAGTAATTCTAAAAGAAGGAAAAAATAACTCCATATAGTACGAGAGGTTTGGAGTTCTATGTCTATGGATGCTTCAGTGACCGGCCATTCTCTTCTTCTTTTTTGGGTAGGAATATTAGCATTAGTTCTTTAGACTGATTGAAATCCCATCACATAGATATAAGCATGTGCAGCTGGTGCTAGCTGAAGCTGAGCATGCGTATACGCTCCTTTTTCCCCTTTGGACTGCCACATGACATGACCACGCCGTAGAATATGTTGTCCAAAGGTTGACAATGGCACTAAAGAAGGTCTAGTGAAGAAGCCATTCCTCTGAGCTTTAGTAGGTCGGCATATAATTGCAACCATGAGTTTGAGATGCCAAAAGGCGCAGACGAGAAGGAGAAGAGATCCTGTAGCCTTGGTTGCACGAGGTCGCCATTCATCCATGCATGCAGGAATGTGCGCAGCAGCTAAGCTAGCTAGGACATTTCCCAGCCGGCCGGGCGAGTGGGTGGCCACTAACCAACAAACACTGTCTATGTACATGTGTGCTCCGGCAAAGGCAGCAGCAGCTCAGTGTCACATAGCTACTACTGTCATTGCTCAGTTATGACAGACAGTATTGCATCTTGCACACTTCTGATACTTTCAGGATCTAATTGGAAGTAGCACTCGCTTTTCTATCTAGCTAGGCCATGGATAAAATGCAATGGTCAGCACCCAGCGGCCAGAGGAACAGACAAACGAGTCAGTCAGATGGGATAGATCTGTGTCCTCGACATTTGCCGGACTTTCGCGTGCTAATGGTAAAAGGTACGCCCTTTTGCCCTTGTTCGGCCGTGTGATTACCCCGTTTTTGCTGTTCGCGAGCGACAACTGCCCAAACGGCTGCTCTTTTAGGGGAAAAAGGATAGGGCACGTAGAGGGAAACTACACGGCTCCAGCAGGCTGCCCCGGCCACAGTTTCGCGTGCCCGTGGCAAAGCTTCCGTCCTTTCCCTCGCATTCGCATGTTTTACCGTTTCGTATAGGAAAACTGTGTAAATAGCTACTATTTTAGGAGGAAAAAAAAGCACAGGGCGCGCAGATGGCGAAGGCGCAGCCCCAATAGGCCGCTCGGCCACGCTTTTGCACGCTCGTATAAGGTCCGATCTTCACAATAATATTAGATCTTCTTGCAAACTTCTTAAGAAGATTACCAAACCACGATGCTTCTACACTATATAGGTGTTGATAAACACCAAGAGTAATAAGTCAAGTTTCTTTCTTTACTCTCATCGAGTGCAACACATGCACAAGTGGGTACATGATCCACCTCTAGAAGTAACATATACAATTAGAGCTTTCCATTCAAGATCACAAAGTGCAACACATGTATAAATG
Organism: Dendrocalamus sinicus; assembly: GCA_036346575.1. Lineage (NCBI taxonomy): Eukaryota > Viridiplantae > Streptophyta > Magnoliopsida > Poales > Poaceae > Dendrocalamus > Dendrocalamus sinicus. Next base: position 1,732,054 of record CM070662.1, on the reverse strand, counting down.
AAGAGAAGAAGCTTGTCCTAGCTCAAGAGAACGAAATGTGATGCCAAAAGTCTATCCCAATCGGCCACAAAGGGATATAAATACCCACACCTTCAAAACTATCCATTGGGCCTAAAATCAGCAATTTTCAACATATCCATTCATACCACGCTTTACATGACGGTCATACCGTGCTACCGCGCCAACGCCTATAAACTTTAGGGGTAATTGATAATTTGCCACTCTATAGAGTGGTATTTCAGGATTTTGCCATTATATAAAATGCAATTTAGAAGTTGCCACTCTATAGACTGGCACTTTCATCTTTTGCCACTTTGGACATTTTACCCTTGTCTTTATGCATTTTACTCCCTTCTTGCCACCCAGACTCGTCGGGAGATGGCTTCGCCTCTGGTGAAAGAGATGGATGAGATAGATTGGGAGTAATGTGGTGACGTGGGTGATGTGAGGTGATGTCAATGACCAGCGAGGCAAAACCACTCTATATCACCCCTCCCACTGAGATGAGAGAGAGAGAAGAGGGAGAGAGATGGGTGCGAGAGGGAGGAAGAAGAAAGGAGATGAAAGGATGACATATGAGTTTCATAATTTGTTTTGTTTTGTCTGTACACGTGGTCGCCATATCATCAAAAAGGATATGAGAGGATGATATGTGAGTTTCATAATTTTGTTTTGTCTGTACACTTGGCTGCCAAATAATAAAAAATGAGCTTATGTATCAAAAACCATTGATATGTGGACGTCACGTTATTCAAAACTAGGGTGGTTTGAGGGCAAGGGAGTGATTTACTCTGTTTCGATAGTCGAGAAATGTAAAGCGAACGGTTTTGCAGCTGAGGATGTAAATCGAACTTGGAGCATAAGTTAAAAAGATCAAAAGTTGACTTCTTCCAAAAAAAAGAACCCCATAGTACAAGAGGCTTGTGTCCATAGATGTTTTCTTCTCCATTTTTGGGCAAGAGTATTAACGTTAGTTCTTTAATTAGTGCTGAGTAAAATACCGTCACATAGATATATGCATATATATAGCTGGTGCTAGCTAAAGCCCCGTTTTAAACGTCTTTAGTTTTTTTTTTTGTTTTTGGCTTATTTAAGCCAGAAGCCACTTAAAATACGTCGGATTCTAATTTCGGCTTATTTTGGTTTTTGGCTTTTAGCTTTTTTTCTTTGCATTACCCGCGATGATATAACAGTTTTTTCTTATTTTTAATTTTTTTAATTAAATGACAGTAGTTACAATATAATTTTAGTTACAAGTCCGAATATTGGGCTCTCCTTAGCGGGCCCTACAACCGAGCATGCATGCTCTTTTTTTCCCAGTGTACCAGCACATGACATGACCACGCGGTAGAATATATTGTGCAAAGGTTGATAATAGCACTAAAGAAGGTCTAGTGAAAGAAGCCATTCCTCTGAACTTTAGTAGGTCGGCATATAATTGCAGCCATGAGTTTTGAGATGCCAAAAGGCGCAGACGAGGAGGAGACGAGATCCTTTTGCCCCTGTTGCACGTGGCCGCCATTCATCCATGCATGCAGGAATGTGCGCAGCAGCTAAGCTAGGAGATTACCTAGCCGGCCCGGCGAGTGGGTGGCCACTAACCAGCAAACACTGTCCACGTAGTTCGGTGTCACATAGCTGCTATCGTCATTGTTCAGCTATGACAAAGCAGTATTGGACCTGTTTGATACGGCTGCAGCTTATAATTTTTACGTAAAATTTTTACATTTTAGCTGTTTGTAATAGAGATTATGGAGAGAGATACTCACTTGTGATTTTAGTTGATACACATATTAGACTTTTAACATATACTATAATTAACTTGTAGACTTTATCTTGAAAAAAATACCACGTTTAAAAGTTAGATACTGTAGTAAAAATTAAAAGCCGCTAGTTTCGGTCGCAAAGAATAGACCCATTACATTTTGCACAGTTTTGATACTTTCAGGATCTAATTGGAAGTAGTACTGGCTTTTTCTATCTAGCTAGGCCATGGATAAAATGCAATGGTCAGCACCCAGCAGCCAAAGGAACAGACAAACGAGTCAGTCAAAGATGGGATAGATCTGCATCCTGGAGCATTGCATTTGCCCAAAAGAAATGAGTATCATCCCTTTTTTTTCAAGGCATGCGTGCACTGTGCTCAGCCAGTCAAAGCAGGAGGGGAAAACATTGTGGCAATGGAGTTGGCTCCAGTTTTCTAATTGAGAAATCCTCAAATGAACGGCTGTTTATATTGATTTTTACCGATGGCTTTTAGTTTTACCTTATAAATAGTAATAGTTTGTAGAGAGCTGTACGGAGAGATAAATTTATATATAATTCTAGAAGATATAAATAAAGTTATTATAATGTATATATAATCGATTAGTAGATCTCGTTTTAAAAAGATATATATAAAAAACTATAAGTGTTGAAAAGTAAGACGCAAAAATAAATTAAAACCGGCTGGCCCAACAGACAAGTAGAAAGCATGATGGGCCGGGCGGAACAGGCCGGGCCCGCGTCTAGAACTCTCGAGGCCTCGTCTCGTCGTCCTCTCCTCTCTCGACTCGAGTTGCCGTTCCCCTTCACGGGCACACGCAACAGTCGCCTCCCCATCGCAGCGCCGCTTCCCCAATTCCCAAATCGCGCGCTCGAAAGCTACCAGCATCCTGCTCCGATCGGATCGCCGATTCGCGCGCCGCGGCGCCCCGCTCCGGCTCACCGGAAGTCTCAGGTCCGATTGGTTGCTCCGCACACTCGCATGTGTGATTTTTCTCCCCTGGTTTTTTTGGTGTTTTTGCGACATTTTTGGCTCATTTTTTTCATATATATGATTGGTTCGATTGTTTCGCTAGATTTTGCTGTGTTTTTTATCCGATTCGAGCCCGGGCAATTTCCGCGGGAAATGGGGCCTTTCCCCGGCTTTGTTTGGCTACTTTCCTGCTTTCTAAGAGAATCCTAGCTAGGGTTTGTGCGACTGCGCTGGGGAGCTGGCGTTTGATCCGGTAACCTCGATTCCCGCTATATCTCGTAGCTGTTGGATGCCGATGCTGTGATATTATTTTTGATCGGTGCTGTGATATTGCTATAATGGCGAGAATGTGATAGTATGTCTCACAAGGTTGCTGCTGGGGCATCGTAGCATTCATAACATTGGCGTAGAACGATGGGAACATACAAATGCACAGTTTACTATTCATAACTACTCATTGCACTGCCACTGAATTGATCGAGACGAATGTTTCCGCCGTTCCGGCTTATGGATTTTCTTGGGCGGGTGATTCTGCGGATGTACTGCTTGCTAGGATCGAACGGAATGGATAACTGCGATACTTTATGGCTGTTTCGGTTTTGTTATTTCTGATGTGATCTAGTGATCAAAGTAGCATCTTGATCAGATTTTTCTGGTCACCATGTTTGATCCGGTAGTGGCTGTTGCTGTACGAAGTAGGACCTTGGTGTATAAGCATCTGGTCTTCACTCCATTATGTTTATGTGATGTTAGAGCAGTTGTTACATGCTAATTTCACATTGTTGTGGTGTCTGTTTTGTTCCAGCTCCTACTTATTGATTTGGATTTGACTTCTGGGTGCAACTTTGTGACCTCGTTTTGATATATCATATATCACACTTATTTACACCGTGTATGTCGTTTAACTGGGCAGGGACTTTAATAGGAGATGCAAAGGGGAGGAGGCGGGAGGGATGGTTTCTTTGGTTTCGGGGGCCCCTTTCCTGGTTTCGGCAGCTTTGTACAGCCTGGGAGCCTTATGTCCAGTTTCTTTGGTGGGACAAATCCCTTCGATGATCCATTCTTTACGAACCCTTCGGGTGCTATGATGGGACCTAGCTTGTTTCAGCAAAGCGTGTTTGGACCCCACAGAGATCTCAGTGGAGCAGTGAACAATGCTGGAGGCCTTCTTGAGCAAGCTCCTGAACCAAGCAGGCCAAGAGGCTATGTACAACCTGGGAGCCTTATGTCCGGTTTCTTTGGTGGGACAAATCCCTTCGACGATCCTTTCTTTACGAACCCCTTGGGTGCTATGATGGGACCTAGCTTGTTTCAGCAAAGCATGTTTGGACCCCACAGAGATCTCAGTGGAGCAGTGAACAATGCTGGAGGCTTCCTTGAGCAAGCTCCTGAACCAAGCAGGCCAAGAGGGCCAATTATCAAGGAGCTTTCTTCAGATGATGAGGATGATGCAGATGTGAATAAAGAAGAGGAGAAGAATAAAGGTAACCCTAGGAAGCATCCAAGGATGAGCAAAGAGCCATACGGGGAGGGCCCTGATGAAGAAGCTCAAGGTTAGTTTATTTTATGCTGCTGGTAGGAACTTTTTTATTTACCAAAGTAGCTAATTTCATATGTGGAGGGCCTGCTACTAGTTGTGTTTGTTTTAAGCAGTGTATCTACCAAAGTAGCTAATTTCATTGCCAATATCTTGATTATTATATGTGGAAACACTAGGTGCTCTTTGAATAAAACGATTCTAAATGGCATGTATATTTATGTGGTAGTATACTAATATTCCAGATTTAGTTTCAGCCTGTAATTAGTTGAATGAAGAGAAAGATACATGGCTTTGGGATGACTCTTGGGTTGTTCTTATTTTATGATTTAGCTCAGGTTTTATTGTCAATTTTAGGTCTACTTTATATGGCCTGGAGCCCTTGACCAAAATTTGTCCTTATAAACACAGGAACCAGTTAAGAACTGAAAAGATTGTTTGGGAATATTTTGACAAAGTCATGCAGTAAACTAGTAGTTGTATACAGTAAAGAACTGGGCAAATTTATCATTCATAAAAAGAACTTGATATCATATAGATTCTATATAAGCTGGCAAAGTGGCAATGATGTTAGGCATCCTTGACATCTGGTGATTAGGATGTTTCAGGTGCTCATGTGATTCTCTTTTGTACATTGGAGGATTTCTGAGAATATGCCCTTAGCATATGTCATAACTCATAAAGGATTCATGAAACAACTCAGCAAAGAAAGCTGCTAATGTTTAGAACTTTAGATCTTTCTTAGCAGACAATAAAGACCTAAACAACTCAACAAGGGGAAGCTGCTAATGTTTAGATCGATCTTAGCAGATGATAAAAGACCTAAGCATGAGCAATTTGGGAGGTATGTCAGAGCCAGCACATCACGTCCACAGCCTCAGACATTTATGTTTCAGAGCTCAACTGTTACATATGGTGGTCCAAATGGAGCCTGTTATACATCTTCAACCACCAGGAGGACTGGTGGCAATGTAAGTCTTATCTCAGCAATGCTGTTTTTCTTCATCTGTGTATTTGTAAGGTTCGAAGTTCTAGTGGTGATTGTTTCTTCAACATCTGCTAGATTACAGTGGAAGAAAGCAAGGAAGCAGACACGGCTACTGGTAAAGCCACTCACAGGATCTCACGTGGCATTGGCAACAAGGTAGTTGGTAATCCAGATAGACGTTTGCTTTATTTCTTCCAATTACACTGAGAATATGATTGTAGTTATTATTGTGTTGCTGCAGGGTCATTCATTCACAAGGAAACTGAATGATGATGGAAACGTTAACACCATGCAAGCTTTGCACAACTTGAATGAAGGTTCTACTGCCTTCTGCTGCTGGAACCATTATTATTTTCTTTCAAGTTGGCTCTGATGCTATTTCTCTTTCCTTACAGATGAGCTTGCTGGGTTTGAGGAATCATGGCAAAGAAATGCAGGGCAAAATTTGCCTGGCTATGATCCCAGAGTGAACATGCTTGGCAGCGGTACTCTCTCTCTCTCTCTCATGCATGCGCATGTGCTAAGCACATTATTTTCTTCCCTTTGGGGGCAAAAGGAGAAAGCTCGTGAATGATGTTATATGGAAGTTAATATGTGACGATGGTTATCGGATAGTTGATCAGCAAAATAAATTCTTGTTGTAGTAATGTATTCTACATTTTGATAGAGAGATCAGACCATAATGCTAAACTCATCTCAGCTGTACCTTGGTGTAATCCACTCTCTGACAGTCTGAATGTTGTAACTGGCTAACTGCCATTGTAACAGGGAGGGATTATTGGCTTAGTGCTACCGAGATTAAATATCCCTTAGCAAGGGTAATTTTTCTGAACTGCCAAAATGTACACTATTATCATGTTTAAGGCTTCAGCATATGAGGCGGAACCTTGTGCTAGACCAACACAAAAATGGACTGGAGCACAAGTCCAGAAGTATAATTAATATGACCATAGATATTTGAATTCAGGAATATCTGGTCTCCTGGATAATTTATGCATGAACATAAAGTGGATGCGTTTCATTGAACTTTCATGATCATGGCAATATGTGTTCATATAGTCATGCAGCTGTTGTGTTATCGTGCATGAATGAGTTGGAACTTGTTAATAACTCGAATCGCCATATTCCTCTGATTTCCTGATTCAAGCTTGATTCCTAGAGTTCTATGATCTTACATCCTTATTTGGCGTAAATAATGCAGGAACTGTTCGCTCTGACGTCCGAGATGAAAATCAAATGCTTGCGCTTCCAGCACCTGATCAATCCCGTGCCTCCAATTTCACCAGGATGAAGATGCACTCTCAGAATGGTTCTTCCAGCGGCCATTCCCGCCGCACGTGAGTTCCTCTGTAGTATAGGCAAGATCACGATCCATGACATGGGCAACTTACACGGTTTGCACAAAAAAATGATGTATCTCTAGTTCACTTCAGCTGTTCAGCAGACTATGGCACTTTTCAGAATTCCGGTGCTCAGCTTGCTGTAAGCTGCGCGTTAAATATTAGAAACTCATCATCTTTTAGCACTTTATCCGTGAGCCCTCTGTTACTGTGGTTGAGGGAAATTTAGAATTTGCCCCCGGCTGAATTTTGTATCTTGTGCAAGTATTGTTCGTAAAACACTGCGAGTCGTATTTCTATCAATTGCATTCTAGCTGCCAAGATGCAGTACATTACGATTACAACCAGAGAGAGTTCCATGGATTGTCAAACGGAGCCGCCTGATCGGTGCTGTCCAGGCCCGCGACCGGCAGGTCTCTCCGGCAGCTGCCCTGGTCTGCTGCTGCACCACCAGCGTCGACACCCGGCACCCAAAGTCTGTCGACGTGGGCAAGTCCCCAAGGACGCCGAGCTCCAGTCCGATATGCTGGCCGTCAGTGGCGACTCGCTGCTCTCCGCTCGCCGGTCGACCGTCAGCAGGGTGAACCCCGGGCTCATCTTCCGGATGATGGCCACCATCTCGTCGGAGCCCTGACCAGATTCTCGCCGTGCAGCAGCCGGTGGTCGTCAACACACCGCTGGATGAACTCTTGTAGCGCCTCCTCGTCGAGGCGGTCCTCCTCGGCGTCGCCGCACTTTTGCCACTCCAGCGGTAACAAGAACTGGAACACAGTTAGGCCGATCGGCGCGTCCTCGGCCATGTGCGTCGCCAGCGCCTCCTACTCATTCGGTCCGCCGAGGAAGTACAGCGCAACATGGTGAGGGAACCAGTCGGCCGAGGGCGGAGCGGCGGAGGAGGGAGGGGAGGAAACTAGGGCGGAGCGGCGGAGAACAGCAAAGTGGGGGAGGAGGAGGCAGGGAGACGCGGAGAATGGGGAAGACGAGGGAGAAGATTCGGCGCAGGTGTTTTTGTTAGGGCTCATATGTCAATGCTGATTTTTTTGAGAAGGGGTGAGAGAGAATGGACGTACGAATTTTTTAAATAGTAAAGAAATTGAAAGAGTACACTGTTGGGTTCAGATGTAGGGTGCTTTCGAGTTTCTTCTGCCAGCGCTCACACGACAGTTCATAATCAGCTTAGCTTGTTCTTGCTGCCTATGACTAAATTCCCTTTGTTTGTCCGCTCGCATGCAGACCGGTCAGTCACAAGTTTTATCTCCTGGTATATGGTACGTAATAGATAGATCAAATCGTCAATAATTTCCTTTGTGGGAGACGCTTCTCACGAGAGAATTTCCACAGCAATATTACATAGTGCACCCATAACTTTAATATACTGAATGTACGTAACGTAGTTTGTAACTTTAATGCACTGAATGCCTTCGCCACCGCTTGTTTGAGGATCTTGACGAGCTGAGGCCCACTTAGAAGGACGGCCTGTTTGAGGATCTTGACGAGCCGGCGGCCCATGCAAGGGAGCACCTGGTTTTAGTACCACATAGCTCGGCGGAGAGGAAACGGGGTATGACGAGGCTATAAGAGTACCGGGTAGCCAAAAGTTTTAGCTCATACCTTTCTCGGCCTTTTGGCTAAGATCAAGTGTAGTATCTGTTCTTATCAGTTTAATATCTGATATGTGGAGCACCGCTTCACAACGATATTAAATTTATTTTTATGGGGAGGGTCCACTAAAGTAGCTTGCTACTTGGATCCTCGTGTGTCGCCTAGCGTTGCACTGCTGCTTGGGCCTGGCGCACCCCAATCAAATCAAATTAAGTGTTCTCATCTGTTTGGGAAACTGTTTAAAGAAGAGCAGCAGTAATATGTACCTTTGGGTTATTGTGAGCTGTGGAAGGACGCCAAATCAGAGTGATTGGTTTCATTGAAGTTGTGTAAGAGTATGTCCAATGTACACTTAGAGAGATGCTTAGTAATAAAAAAACTCATTTTTCTTGCCACATAGAATAGATAAGATGCTTATTTTAAAACATCGATGCTTAAATAAGCACCGATGCTTAGTAGGTGTTTATGTGTATAACTATATCTATTAATAGATAATATAGCATCCAAACACCTATAGAAGAGATGCTTGCATTGGAGGAAATAACTTTTGCATGGATGCTTGATGATGTGGCTATATTCTCTCTCTTTAAGTACTTATATATAAACATCTTGCATTGTACATGCTCTAAGGGCTGCAATTCTAACGTCCGAGTAACTGAAATTAGAAACCGGGTTAGAAACAGTGGATGTCACTGGGCCATTAGAAACCGGCAAGAACTCCGAATGTTGTTGGATCACCGAAGGGCCTCAACGCGAACCTGAGGAAGCTGCACAGATGAATGTGCCGGTTCCTCGGTCACGGGAGCCTTCAAACGAGCAAGGGTCTCCCCAGTGTGCAGCTATAAGCTTATAGTAGATTCTTGTTTTGCTTTTAAGTTCCAGATTTGTCTTGAACAGATGCAAAGTGATCTGATATTACAAATCAAAAAGCTCCTCCCTATTTGCGCGCCATGGTTGCGATTACATAAATTATTCTTGATATGATCATGTCAGGCCTATTATGTGACTAAAGATGGTACTAGCAATGCATGCAATATGCTTTGTGTGCTTTAGCGCTTGTGCTTGTGCCAGGCTGATTCTGGTTTGTTGGTTAGTTTAGGACAATGGCAATATGCTTTGATTAGTTCAGGACAATCTTGTGGCCGTCTGATTCTCGTTTCCAGTTGTTTGGGGGTGGTTAGTTGACTGACTAATTTGGCGAGGATAATGTCATATTTTTAACTCAAACAAATGAAACATTTCTCCTCCAAAAGAGCAACAAAATCCTATAAAAAAGAGAAAAAAAAGAAAGCATTCAGTTTATGGGCGGTCGAAGCCGAAAAAAATACATATCCATAACGCCTAATGGCAACTGAACGGCCGGCCTGTCTGAGGAGTACCATGTAACAGGCGTCCGCGACGGAGCACCTTGTTTTAGTACCATATGGCTCAGCGGAGAGAGGAGACACGGCGTGACGAGGCTATAAGAGTACGGAGTGGTCAAAGTTCTAATTCATACCTTTCTCGGCCTTTTGGCTAAGATCAAGTGTAGTATCTGCTCTTATCAATTTAATATCTGATATGTGGGGCACCGCTCCACAACGATATTAAATTTATTTTTTGTGGGGGAGGGCCCATTGAAGTAGCTTGCTACTTGGGTCCTCGTGTGTTGCCCTAGCGTTGCACTGCTGACTGGGCCTGGCGCACCCCAACCAAATCAAAATTAAGTGTTCTCATCTATGTGGGGAACCTTTTGAAGCATAGCAGTAGTAATATTTACCTTTGGTTACTACGAGCTGTAGAAGGACGCCAAATTAGAGTGATTGGTTTCATTGATGTTGTGGAAGGGCTCCAAATCTGAGTTAGAAGAGCACGATTTAGAGAATGTCATGAGGGTGTCAAAGGAATTAGGGTGACTATACTTGAAGCTTGAGAAGAGAATTCATTAGTCAAAGTTGAGTTGTGGCAAGTTTGCAAGGCCAGGGAGGGTGCTGAATTGATTGGACCGTGCAATAGTAGAATAGAATGGATAGAACAGCTTTCACTAAAATACTGTTGGATCATCAAAGGATATCCATTTGCTTTCTTTCGTATGTTACGCCACAGTTTCTTCCCACAGGATAAGAGAAGGATTTTACTATGCAGCACATTGCAGGTCTATCATTCTCATCGAACATGGAGCAGCATGGAACCTGCACTTTTTTTTTTCTGGTGCTTTTACTCCGTTCCTGTCAGAATAATAACAACATGTATGCAAATTAGGTCGCTATTCTTCTCTGTACAAAGAATGCCGATAAGAGTATTAGCTGCTTAGTTTATTTTTTTGGCATGTTTTCATTCTAATTTTGTCAATGGTCATGAGTCATGTATCATGTATGTGTTTCTCCATTGCTATGTAAAATGAATTTCCATACTGCAGTTTTGTAGTTAAATATGTCGGTTTTCTTGTTGACATAATATTTAGCAACACATGTCTTATCTCGTAGGAAGAATGTTCAGCAACCCCCCCCCCCCCCCCCGGCGGCCGCGGGGCCATCTAGGTTGCTCCTTGATTCTTTTTGTCTGGGAAGCTGATGTCAGGTGTACGCAGATCTACTCCATTGGAAAAACGAACGCTAAAATTTAGGTAGGTATGATACCATTATTTTTAAGCAATTTCCCCTGGTTTAGGCTTATTGAGATTGCAAAGAGATGTGACTAATTGAGTTACGAAAAAAATATCACCACACATTTCTTATTTCTATTTTTTGTCTCTAGGAACCAGTTGTAATGCTTGCTATGCAGAGATCGATGTGAAAGAGGGGGATTTTTTTTTGCTCTTTTCATGTGGATGTTCTATTATAATCTAATTTTGCCTCTCATTTGACTTGATAAGCCAAGGTACACATCAACATCATTTTATTGTTATAGGCTTATGGCCTTATAGATTGTAATCACATTACTTCGGGTGCTGCAGGTTTGTGCTGACTAAAAATTACGTCCACAATATGTTCTCATTTCAAAAGTATCAGCCTTTGTCGCTAATTTTAATTGGCTATTTATCTTTTACATACTTACAGGACTAGGATTAATCATTTTTTCCCGAAAGTATGCAATATATGACATGTTTCACATTCAGTTAAGTACCTATCCATCCAAAATTTTATGGGAAACGGAAAACGAAATAAAAAGGCTGCTATCCATCCAAAATTTCTCCTGTTCAAACTCCTTCTCCCAAGGACGTCGTTGACTAGCTAATAGACAACAGATTAAAAACCAAACCCAATCAATCCACGAGGATCTTGGCGAGCCGGCGGCCCATGCAAGAGGCATCCGCGAGGGAGCACCTGGTTTTAGTACCACATGGCTCGGCGGAGAGGAGACGGGGTATGACGAGGCTATAAGAGTATCGGGTAGCCAAAGGTTTTAGCTCATACCTTTCTCGGCCTTTTGGCTAAGATCAAGTGTAGTATCTGTTCTTATCAGTTTAATATCTGATATGTGGGGCACCGCTCCACAACGATATTAAATTTATTTTTTGTGGGGGAGGGTATACTAAAGTAGCTTGCTACTTGGATCCTTGTGTGTCGCCCTAGCGTTGCACTGCTGCTTGGGCCTGGCACACCCCAACCAAATCAAATTAAGTGTTCTCATCTGTTTGGGGAACTGTTTAAAGAATAGCAGCAGTAATATTTACCTTCGGGTTACTACGAGCTGTGGAAGGACGCTAAATCAGAGTGCAAATCTGACGTCCGAGTAACTGAAGTAAGGATGAGAAATGCCATGAAAGTGTCGAAGGTGACTATACTTGAAGCTCGAGAAGAGAATTCATTAGTCTAAGTTGAGTTGTGGCAAGTTTGCAAGGCCATGGAGAGAGTGCTGAATTGATTGGACCGTGCAAAAGTAAAATTGAAGGGATAGAACAGCTTTCAGTAAAATGCTGTTGGATCATCAAAGGGTATCAATCAATTCAGCTCGAGAACAGAATTTGATTGCCAATGCTGAATTGTGGGGAGTTTGCAAGCCCAAGCAGAGCGCTGAATTGGTAGGAGGTAAAGAAGTGTTAGTGATAGAAGAGCTTTCAGGTGCAGGTTATTTCGTGTCCTTGAGCTCAGGTGGAAGCAACAGTGGATATCACTGGGCCATTAGAAACCGGCAAGAACTCCGAAGATCCTGACTGCGCCGGTTGTGATTCTTCGAATGCTATTGGATCGCCGAAGGATCTCAACGCGAACCTGAGGAAGCTGCACAGATGAACGTGCCGGTTCCTCGGTCACGGGAGCCTTCAAACAAGCAATGGTCTCCCCAGTGTGCAGCTATAAGCTTATAGCAGATTCTTGTTTTGCTTTTAAGTTCCAGATTTGTCTTGAACCCTGTCTAGCTGCAACTTGTTGCACTGTCTCGGAACCTGAACCTGAATCTGAACCTGCAGCCGGCTATCCATCCAAAATTCCTCCTTTTCAAACACTACTGCTTGGGCCTGGCGCACCCCAACCAAATCAAAATTAAGAGCTCTCATCTATTCGGGGAACCTTTTGAAGCATAGCGCCAAATCAGAGTGATTGGTTTCATTGAAGTTGTGGAGGGCTCCAATGAAGAGCACGATTTAGAGAAATGTCATGAGGGTGTCAAAGGAATGTAGGACCCCTTTGAACTGGACAGGGGCAGGAGATCGTCAGTTTTTTGGACCTTAAATTGTTCAAGATGCTGAAGCCTATGTAAGAATTATCAGAGAGAATGAAGATTGCTCAAGATTGTCAGAAAAGTTATGCAGATACCCATAGAAAAGAATTGGATTTTGAGGTTGGAGACTTTGTATATCTCAAGGTCACTCCATTTAAAATTGTCAAGTTGTCAAGAGATTCCAAGTTAAAGGGAAGTTGGCGCCAAGATATGTAGCTCCGTTTTAGATCATCAAAAGAATTGGAGAAGTGGCATATGAAGTACAATTGCCACCAAACTTAGCCAGAGTACACAACGTATTTCATGTGTCTCAACTTAGAAAATGCTTAAGACAGCCTACCGATGAGTCTCAATGGAAGAAATTGAACTCCAAGAAGATTTGACTTATCCAGAAGAACTTTTGCAAATACTTGAGACAACGGAACGGCAGCTCAGAAACAAGAATATCAAATTTGCCGAGTTCAATGGAGAAACCATACAGCTGCAGAGTCTACATTGGAGAAAGAGTCAGATTTACAGCGGGACTTTCCCAACTTACTCCCTGGACCAAGTTAATCTCAGGGTCAAGATTCTTTTTAAGGGGGTAGGTTGAAATAGCCCAAAAATTCAAAACTTTTGAATTTTTTCTTGAATTTTGCTTGATTTCCCTCCCTTTCCCAATTTGGTAACTTTCCGGCGAAGCACGCATTCCCCTTTTGGCATTTACGCTTTCTCCTTTCTTCTGGCGCTACCGCGCGCGGGCGTCTCCCCACCGCCTTTCCTCGCCTGCCGTCGCACGTGTCGCCTCCTCGCCGTCCGGAGTTGCGGCCGTCGCTCCCAGCGCGTTCCCACCTGATGAGGACATCACTTTCTTAGACACACACAACACTCATCCACAAGATGATAGGCAAGGAGCTGTGATGAGGGCGCGCGCACGCCAGTCAAATTATCAGGTGAGTTTGTTCCTAGGATTGTATAATTCAGCTTCTGAGAATGGGTTGCTACCTGATGCATGTGATGTGATTGTGCTTAGAAACGTGGGCAAGAACCAGGGAAGGGCACATGGAGTTATGGACATGCTCGGGATGAACATCGGAGGTCAATACATTACTTTGAGGCCAGGACAACCAAGAATGGAAGCTGAGCATGTTCTGCAGTCCAATTCGGCATCCGGAGATAACACTCACTTCAAACGAGCATAGAAGATGCATACGGACTCCAAATGAGGTGATTTTGGACTTGTTGGAAAGCTCTTGATGTCCTATTTCCAATGGTTCTAGTATCACCTCAAAACTCCACCTGAGCACGGCGTAAACTACAAAACAATTCAAAATCAGTTCCAAACCTAGGCCCTGGGTCTTGTATCAGTTTGAGCCCGACTGGAGAGTTGTAGTGGGATGTTCCCCCACTCTCACGGACGTGCCCCCACGTCCCTAGCACCATAAAAACTACCAGCGATGCCGCTTTTAGGGTTTAGGCTTGTTTATATTGATTTTCGTTAAGAAAACATCAGTTGTGTACTTGTGTTGACTAGACCAACTACAGTGATTTCATGCTTCTTCATTGTTCAATGAAATTTCGTATTTCATTCATAAATTCAGATTGCGCTTATTTCTTTTTTGCTTGATTCGCGATTGCTTGCAGGAAAGATCATCCGTGTTGGACACGGTTGGTTACGACAAGGGTGTGGTGTAGCGATTGCAGGACGAAATTGATCGTTTCGGTCAAGTAGCCTCATCGCCAACGTCATATCAAACAATCGTAGTTATCATTCTCATCGGAAGATCAGGCCAAATCCTCTCATCACCACCCGTCTGCGCACATGGTCCCACTGGTCAGCCGCTCTCCTCTGCTCTTCCTTGCTCTGTGCGCCGCTGATCGCGCGCTTCTCCCTGTCACCGCACCACTCGTTTGCTTGATGCTCACTCTGCGCCGCGCCCAAGGTCAAACCTCTGGCAATCCTGGCAGGAGGGACAATGCCACCTCTCCTCTATCCATTGCGCACTATCAGAGCTCACCTCATCTCCTCGTTTCTGAGCGAGAGACATGCTCCCGAACCACCTTAAGTGGCCACCGACTCTCGCAAGGTTTATAGCCCAATGGCCACTTTAGAATGCTTCCTGCTGCTCCCTCATACCCTCCCAAACCACCTATTTGAGCTCAAGTTGACTGTTATGCCGCAGGCAGCCTCCCTTGCGCCCGGCAAACCCTAACAGTGATCTCACATTTCTGTCAATTACATTTCGATTCCTTGCTTCCTTGCAATGTCATGGTCCCCTTTGCTTGCTAATTACGTTGATATACTTCTCTGAGCTTGAGCTTTCACCGGAAGCCTTAGCGACTAAAGCCACTGTCGGCCGAAAGGCCTCTTCCTTGGCCAGCTCACATGAGCCTTTCCCGACCCAAACCACAACCATCATCATGATCCTGACCCCTCCCAGATGGCTAAACTGCTTCCAATTTGACCGGAAACCCACCGGATTCCCAAGGCGTTGTCGTGAAGGCCGTCGGCTTCTCTCCACACATTTCTTATTTCTAATTTTTGTCCCTAGGAACCAGTTGTAATGCTTGCTATGCAGAGATGGATGTAAAAGAGGGGGAAATACATTTTTTTTGCTCTTTTCATGTGGATGTTCTATTATAATCTAATCTTGCCGCTCATTTGACTTGATAAGCCAAGGTACACATCAACATCATTTTATTGTTATAGGCTTATAGCCTTATAGATTGTAATTACATTACTTCGGGTGCTGCAGGTTTGTGCTGACTAAAAATTACGTCCACAATATGTTCTCATTTCAAAAGTATCAGCCTTTGTCGCTAATTTTAATTGGCTATTTATATTTTATATACTTACAGCACTAGGATTAATGTTTTTGTAGGACCGAAATGGCGACAGAGGGGGGGTGAATGTCGCTCGCTTAAACTCGCCCCCGAGAAATCGAACACTGATTTTTCAAAATATGCAAAACAATGCAACTCACAGAAAACTTAAAATTAATTTTGTTGAAATCTGGGACGCATGCGATACCAAAAAATTCAACATAAATCAGAGAGTAATCAGTAAAAATTTCAGCTGAAAATACTGCCGATTGATCTGCATGCAAAATTCCCAAAGATCAGCAAGGAAAAAAAAAGAAAGGCACGAAATGGAGAAAGCTTCAGCTGAACTGAGACACTCGCTGGAGGGGAAAAAATCTGAAATGCTTCAGACGAACTGAAGAACAGCGGCCGAACTAAACATTCAGAAACTTGCCAAATCCAAGAAAAAAAAGAAATGATTCTTTTCTTTTTAGACCAAGACCTAAAAACATAAACTAAATATCATGGAGGTTCTAAAAAACACAAGAAATCAACAAAAACTCGAGAAATTCAGAGATTTCTCAAAAACTGAAAAAGTACAGAGGGTTCACCAAAATCCAAATTACTCCCCAACCTTTGATCCTATGGCCATGAAACTTTGAGGATATGTTAGCAATAGCTATGGGATAATCCAGATCAAATTTCATGCCATTTCTCCAAAGGGAACAAGATTTCACCAAAACCCTAGAAGATGAAATACATGAACAGAGGAGACCAAAAGAGGAAATTCGAAATTAAACTTGGTTTGCTCTTAGGATTGACTAGCCAAATAGCTTTTGAGAATCTCCCATGTCATAGCAACCCATTTTGGTATTTTTCAGCAAGCAAGAACTCGAAAATCAAAAAGTCAAAAATGAACCAAATGGAGCAACGAAGAACAGAGAGAGGCTCGGGAGGAAAACTCCAGAAATTTCATTCCATCACAAGGATTTACAGAGAACTACGTCCCCATACGCATGGACATTAGAACCATGGATGATTACAATAGATTCACCACTCAATCCTCTCCCTCTCACACACACCCATACATGCTTGGAGTAGGAAGAACACTCTACATAGAAACCATCGATGGAGGACAATAGGGAGCACACTCTGCCTCCACCAACTCACACCAACTAAAGAGCTAAAGGAAACAACCTTCTCAAAGCCTCTTTTGACTAGTGTAAACCCTAATTCCTTACAAGTGCTCAAAGAGGGCATGCAGCCTCTCCTCTCCTTTTATAGCACTTGGCTAACGGGTCTCCGCCCCGTTACGTCCGCTACGACCAACGGAGCCCGCTCCCGCTTGTGCAGCCTTGTGAGATGAGATGTGAAATGATATATGGCAAGTACCACCACCCGTGGAAGAAGATCCAGTGTCAAAGCAACCCTGCTTCCTAATCTTTGTTGAGTGTACCCAAATTTGCCAACATGTCAGCCTAAATTGAAGTTTTGGACACCAATCTAGCACTGCACTTGCACTAGCAGTAGTAGTGTTTTGTCGCCAACTTGCCATGGTCTGAAATGCCTTCGCCACCGCTGGACTTTTTGCTGCATGCTTGCAGTTTTTTCACACGGCCATCGAACCTGCATTCAGACATAAAGTAAGACAAAAAAAATGAAAATTTTGTGGGAAAGGAAAAACGAAATAAAAAGGCTGCTATCCATCCAAAACTTCTCCTTCTCAAACACCGACAGCCGTCTCTCCCAAGGACCTCGCTGACTAGCTGAGGCCCACTTAGAAGGACGGCCTGTTTGAGGATCTTGACGAGCCGGCGGCCCATGCAAGAGGCATCCGCGAGGGAGCACCTGGTTTTAGTACCACATGGCTCGGCGGAGAGGAGACGGGGTATGCCGAGGCTATAAGAGTACCGGGTAGCCAAAGGTTTTAGCTCATACCTTTCTCGGCCTTTTGGCTAAGATCAAGTGTAGTATCTGTTCTTATCAGTTTAATATCTGATATGTGGGACACTGCTCCACAACGATATTAAATTTATTTTTTGTGGGGGAGGGTCCACTAAAGTAGTTTGCTACTTGGATCCTCGTGTGTCGCCCTAGCGTTGCACTGCTGCTTGGGCCTGGCGCACCCCAACCAAATCAAAATAAGTGTTTTCATTAGTTTGGGTAATTGTTTGAAGAATAGTAGCAGTAATATTTACCTTTGGGTTACTATGAGCTGTGGAAGGATTCCAAATCATGGTGATTGGTTTCATTGAAGATGTGGAAGGGCTGCAAATCTGACATCAGAATAACTGAAGTTAGCAGAGCACGATTTGGTACAGACTCCGCAAGGATGAGAAATGTCATGAGGGTGTCAAAGGAATTAGGGTGACTATACTTGAAGCTCGAGAAGAGAATTCATCTGTCAAAGCTCCGGTCCTTGAGCTCAGGTGGAAGCAACAAGGAGACAACAGTGGATGTCACTAGGCCATTAGAAATCGTCAAGAACTCCGAAGATCCTGACAGCGCCGGTCGTAATTCTTCGAATGCTGTTGGATCACCGAAGGGTCTCAACGCGAAGCTGATGAAGCTGCACAGATGAACGTGCCCGTTCCTCGGTCACGGGAGCCTTCAGGCCGCGCTTGGTTGGGCTGAAAAGCTGTGGTTTATGGCTAAAATTATATTGTATCTGAAGGTGATTTATTTGGTGTAATTAAATTTAAAAAAATTAAAAAATAGAAGAAAAAAAATATGTTGCACTGTCTCCAACAGATGCAAAGTGATTTGATATTACAAATCAAAAAGCTCCTCCCTATTTGCGCGCCATGGTTGCCATTTCATAAGTTATTCTTGATGTGATCATGTCAGGCCGATTATGTGATGGCTGGCCGGTCATGGGTTGTACATGCCTAAAACGTGCGACTAAAGATGGTACTAGCAGTGCATGCAATATGCTTGTGCCAGGCTAGTATTAGTTTAGGACAATCTTGTGGCCGTCTGATTCTCGTTTCCAGTTGTTTGGGGGTGGTTAGTTGACTGACAAATTTGGCGAGGATAATGTCATATTTTTAACTCAAACAAATGAAACATTTCTCCTCCAAAAGAGCAACAACATCCTTTAAAAACGAGAGAGAGAAAAAAAAGAAAGCATTCAGTTTATTGCACTGTGTATGTGCACATGGACGGTCGAAGCTGAAAAAGCACATACCCATAATGCCTAATGGCAAAAGACTGAACGGCCGGCCTGTCTGAGTCAGGGTCTTGACGGCGGCCCATGCAAGAGGCGTCCGCGAGGGAGCACCTGGTTTTAGTACCACATTACTCGGCGGAGAGGAGACGGGGTATGACGAGGCTATAAGAGTACCGGGTAGCCAAAGGTTTTATCTCATACCTTTCTCGGCCTTTTGGCTAAGATCAAGTGTAGTATCTGTTCTTATCAGTTTAATATCTGATATGTGGGGTATTGCTCCACAACGATATTAAATTTATTTTTTGTGGGAGAGGGTCCACTAAAGTAGCTTGCTACTTGGATCCTCGTGTGTCGCCCTAGCGTTGCACTGCTGCTAGGGCCTGGTGCACCCCAACCAAATCAAATGTAAGTGTTGGTTTTCTGATATGTTAGAGCAACTCTAAGAGATTAGCCAAAAGAAGTATCTAAATTTAGTGATTTAGCTATTTTCTAAAATGAATCTCATCCAAAAAAACAAGACTACTCCAAGAGGCTATCTAAACTAGAGGGCGCGCGGTGGGTCGCGTACGCGTGGGAATGGGGCGCAGCGTGCGGGAAGGAAACGCCGACCGCGCCAAGAGGCTAGATGGTGAGCGAGGTAGGCTATCCAAAAATAGAGAGCGAAAGAGGAGGGATGGAGAGCTACTAAATTTGGAGAGTCATTTACAGAGTCTATTGGAGACGTTTTTTCTCCAATAATAGCCAAATTTACCTTTAGAAAATGATTTAGCTCTTCTTGAGAGGAGCAGCAGTAAGTGACTGGTTTAATTGAAGTTGTACCAAAAGAGCAAGATTCAGCAATATAGGTTCTCTAATCTCAGTTGTGCTAGGGATGCAAATTTGATGATCTGTCGTGGAAGGGCAGCAAATCTGACGATGACGTCCGAGTAATTGAAGCACAGTTTCGTCCTTTTCCCTTTGCTTTCTTTCGTATGTTACGCCACAGTTTCTTCCCACAGGATAAGAGAAGGATTTTACTATGCAGCACATTGCAGGTCCATCAAACATGGAGCAGCATGTAACCTGCACTTTTTTTTTCTGGCGATTTTACTCCGTTCCTGTCAGAATAATAACAACATGTATGCAAATTAGGTCGCTATTCTTCTCTGTACAAAGAATGCCGATAAGAGTATTAGCTGCTTCGTTTATTTTTTGGCATGTTTTCATTCTAATTTTGTCATTGGTCATGTATATGTTTCTCCATTGCTATCTCAAATGAATTTCCATACTGCAGTTTTGTAGTTAAATATGTCGGTTTCCTTGTTGACATAATATTTAGCAACACAAGTCTTATCTCGTAGGAAGAATGTGAGTTGCTCCTTGTTTCTTTTTGTCTGGGAAACTGATGTCAGGTGTACGCAGATCTACTCCATTGGAAAAATGAACGCTAAAATTTAGGTAGGTATGATACCATTATTTTTAAGCAATTTCCCCTGGTTTAGGCTTATTGAGATTGCAGAGAGATGTTGAATTGTGAATATGACTAATTGAGTTACGAAAAAAATATCACCACACATTTCTTATTTCTAACAGTTGGGCTTAAAAGCTCATGGCTTATGGCTGAAAACACTGTAGCTGACTCAAAAAAACACTGTAGCTGACAGATGCTTATTTAACATAATTAAATTTAAAAAATTTAAAAATATAAAAAATATGTTAGCCCAATATGTATAATACAAACGAATACGGGAAAAAAAAGAACCGGCAAAAAAGCTCAACAAAAAGCCAAAAATTCAGAAAAAGACGAAATTTATGAATAGTGAAAAATAAGCCGGAGCTCAAGCCGAACCGATCAGGGCTATTTTTTTTTAAAATTTTTTAGATTGAGGAACACAAAGTTTCCGGCCTACCCCATTCCCGAAAGAATGAGTACAGCCACAGATCAGGGCTATTTAAGAGGGGGGAAAACTTTTTTTTGCTCTTTTCATGTGGATGTTCTATTATAATCTAATTTTGCCTCTCATTTGACTTGATAAGCCACGGTACACATCAACATCATTTTATTGCTATAGGCTTATAGCCTTATAGATTGTAATAACATTACTTCAGGTGCTGCAGGTTTGTGCTGACTAAATATTACATCCACAATATGTTCTCATTTCAAAAGTATCAGCCTTTGTCGCTAATTTTAATTGGCTATTTATATTTTATATACTTACAGCACTAGGATTAATCATTTTTTCCCGAAAGTATGCAATATATGACATGTTTCACATTCAGTTAAGTACCTATCCATCCAAACTTTTGTGGGAAAGGGAAAACGAAATAAAAAGGCTGCTATCCATCCAAAATTTCTCCTTTTCAAACACCGACAGCCGTCTCTGCCAAGGACGTCGTTGACTAGCTAATAGACAACAGACTGAAAACCAAACCCAATCTACAGCTCAATCTGTTTGAGGATCTTGACGAGCCGGCGGCCCATGCAAGAGGCATCCGCGAGGGAGCACCTGGTTTTAGTACCACATGGCTCGGCGGAGAGGAGACGGGGTATGACGAGGTTATAAGAGTACGGGGTAGCCAAAGGTTTTAGCTCATACCTTTCTCGGCCTTTTGGCTAAGATCAAGTGTAGTATCTGTTCTTATCAGTTTAATATCTGATATGTGGGGCACCGCTCTACAACGATATTAAATTTATTTTTTGTGGGGGAGGGTCCACTAAAGTAGCTTGCTATTTGGCTCCTCGTGTGTTGTCCTAGCGTTGCAGTGCTGCTTGGGCTTGGCGCACCCCAACCAAATCAAAATTAATTGCTTATCTGTTTGGGGAACCTTTTGAAGCATAGCAGTAGTAATATTTACCTTCGGGTTACTACGAGCTGTGGAAGGACGCTAAATCAGAGTGCAAATCTGACGTCCGAGTAACTGAAGTAAGGATGAGAAATGCCATGAGAGTGTCGAAAATGACTATACTTGAAGAATTACTGAAGTAATTCTTACAGCGCCGGTCGTAATTCTTCGAATGCTGTTGGATCACCGAAGGGTCGTCTCAACGCGAACCTGAGGAAGCTGCACAGATGAACGTGCCGGTTCCTCGGTCACGGGAGCAAGGGTCTCCCCAGTGTGCAGCTATAAGCTTATAGCAGATTCTTGTTTTGCTTTTAGGTTCCAGATTTGTCTTGAACCCTGTCTAGCTGCAACTTGTTGCACTGTCTAGGAACCTGAACCTGCAGCCGGCTAAGAGGGAAAGGAATTACATCTCTATGTTTGCCGGATGGGAAACAGTGTCGTCAGACTGTGTTTCTTCAGTAGACTGAACTAAACTTCAGGAAAAAAAAACAGAGTTATTTTGTGCCGCGCAACCCTTCGATGATCCATTCTTTACGAACCCTTCGGGTGCTATGATGGGACCTAGCTTGTTTCAGCAAAGCGTGTTTGGACCCCACAGAGATCTCAGTGGAGCAGTGAACAATGCTGGAGGCCTTCTTGAGCAAGCTCCTGAACCAAGCAGGCCAAGAGGCTATGTACAACCTGGGAGCCTTATGTCCGGTTTCTTTGGTGGGACAAATCCCTTCGACGATCCTTTCTTTACGAACCCCTTGGGTGCTATGATGGGACCTAGCTTGTTTCAGCAAAGCATGTTTGGACCCCACAGAGATCTCAGTGGAGCAGTGAACAATGCTGGAGGCTTCCTTGAGCAAGCTCCTGAACCAAGCAGGCCAAGAGGGCCAATTATCAAGGAGCTTTCTTCAGATGATGAGGATGATGCAGATGTGAATAAAGAAGAGGAGAAGAATAAAGGTAACCCTAGGAAGCATCCAAGGATGAGCAAAGAGCCATACGGGGAGGGCCCTGATGAAGAAGCTCAAGGTTAGTTTATTTTATGCTGCTGGTAGGAACTTTTTTATTTACCAAAGTAGCTAATTTCATATGTGGAGGGCCTGCTACTAGTTGTGTTTGTTTTAAGCAGTGTATCTACCAAAGTAGCTAATTTCATTGCCAATATCTTGATTATTATATGTGGAAACACTAGGTGCTCTTTGAATAAAACGATTCTAAGTGGCATGTATATTTATGTGGTAGTATACTAATATTCCAGATTTAGTTTCAGCCTGTAATTAGTTGAATGAAGAGAAAGATACATGGCTTTGGGATGACTCTTGGGTTGTTCTTATTTTATGATTTAGCTCAGGTTTTATTGTCAATTTTAGGTCTACTTTATATGGCCTGGAGCCCTTGACCAAAATTTGTCCTTATAAACACAGGAACCAGTTAAGAACTGAAAAGATTGTTTGGGAATATTTTGACAAAGTCATGCAGTAAACTAGTAGTTGTATACAGTAAAGAACTGGGCAAATTTATCATTCATAAAAAGAACTTGATATCATATAGATTCTATATAAGCTGGCAAAGTGGCAATGATGTTAGGCATCCTTGACATCTGGTGATTAGGATGTTTCAGGTGCTCATGTGATTCTCTTTTGTACATTGGAGGATTTCTGAGAATATGCCCTTAGCATATGTCATAACTCATAAAGGATTCATGAAACAACTCAGCAAAGAAAGCTGCTAATGTTTAGAACTTTAGATCTTTCTTAGCAGACAATAAAGACCTAAACAACTCAACAAGGGGAAGCTGCTAATGTTTAGATCGATCTTAGCAGATGATAAAAGACCTAAGCATGAGCAATTTGGGAGGTATGTCAGAGCCAGCACATCACGTCCACAGCCTCAGACATTTATGTTTCAGAGCTCAACTGTTACATATGGTGGTCCAAATGGAGCCTGTTATACATCTTCAACCACCAGGAGGACTGGTGGCAATGTAAGTCTTATCTCAGCAATGCTGTTTTTCTTCATCTGTGTATTTGTAAGGTTCGAAGTTCTAGTGGTGATTGTTTCTTCAACATCTGCTAGATTACAGTGGAAGAAAGCAAGGAAGCAGACACGGCTACTGGTAAAGCCACTCACAGGATCTCACGTGGCATTGGCAACAAGGTAGTTGGTAATCCAGATAGACGTTTGCTTTATTTCTTCCAATTACACTGAGAATATGATTGTAGTTATTATTGTGTTGCTGCAGGGTCATTCATTCACAAGAAACTGAATGATGATGGAAACGTTAACACCATGCAAGCTTTGCACAACTTGAATGAAGGTTCTACTGCCTTCTGCTGCTGGAACCATTATTATTTTCTTTCAAGTTGGCTCTGATGCTATTTCTCTTTCCTTACAGATGAGCTTGCTGGGTTTGAGGAATCATGGCAAAGAAATGCAGGGCAAAATTTGCCTGGCTATGATCCCAGAGTGAACATGCTTGGCAGCGTACTACTCTCTCTCTCTCTCATGCATGCGCATGTGCTAAGCACATTATTTTCTTCCCTTTGGGGGCAAAAGGAGAAAGCTCGTGAATGATGTTATATGGAAGTTAATATGTGACGATGGTTATCGGATAGTTGATCAGCAAAATAAATTCTTGTTGTAGTAATGTATTCTACATTTTGATAGAGAGATCAGACCATAATGCTAAACTCATCTCAGCTGTACCTTGGTGTAATCCACTCTCTGACAGTCTGAATGTTGTAACTGGCTAACTGCCATTGTAACAGGGAGGGATTATTGGCTTAGTGCTACCGAGATTAAATATCCCTTAGCAAGGGTAATTTTTCTGAACTGCCAAAATGTACACTATTATCATGTTTAAGGCTTCAGCATATGAGGCGGAACCTTGTGCTAGACCAACACAAAAATGGACTGGAGCACAAGTCCAGAAGTATAATTAATATGACCATAGATATTTGAATTCAGGAATATCTGGTCTCCTGGATAATTTATGCATGAACATAAAGTGGATGCGTTTCATTGAACTTTCATGATCATGGCAATATGTGTTCATATAGTCATGCAGCTGTTGTGTTATCGTGCATGAATGAGTTGGAACTTGTTAATAACTCGAATCGCCATATTCCTCTGATTTCCTGATTCAAGCTTGATTCCTAGAGTTCTATGATCTTACATCCTTATTTGGCGTAAATAATGCAGGAACTGTTCGCTCTGACGTCCGAGATGAAAATCAAATGCTTGCGCTTCCAGCACCTGATCAATCCCGTGCCTCCAATTTCACCAGGATGAAGATGCACTCTCAGAATGGTTCTTCCAGCGGCCATTCCCGCCGCACGTGAGTTCCTCTGTAGTATAGGCAAGATCACGATCCATGACATGGGCAACTTACACGGTTTGCACAAAAAAATGATGTATCTCTAGTTCACTTCAGCTGTTCAGCAGACTATGGCACTTTTCAGAATTCCGGTGCTCAGCTTGCTGTAAGCTGCGCGTTAAATATTAGAAACTCATCATCTTTTAGCACTTTATCCGTGAGCCCTCTGTTACTGTGGTTGAGGAAATTTAGAATTTGCCCCGGCTGAATTTTGTATCTTGTGCAAGTATTGTTCGTAAAACACTGCGAGTCGTATTTCTATCAATTGCATTCTAGCTGCCAAGATGCAGTACATTACGATTACAACCAGAGAGAGTTCCATGGATTGTCAAACGGAGCCACCAGATCGGTGCTGTCCAGGTATTTCCCGTGACCGGCAGATCTCTCCGGTAGCCGCCCTGGTCTGCTGCTGCGCCACCAGCGTCGACACCCGGCACCCAACGTCTGTCGACGTGGGCAAGTCAAGTCCCCAAGGACGCCGAGCTCCACGTGCTCGCTCCAGTCTGATATGCTGGCCGTCAGCGGCGACTTGCGGCCCTCCGCTCGCTGTGCAGCACCCGGTGGTCGTCTACCCACCGCTGGATGAACTCTTGTAGCGCCTCCTCGTCGAGGCGGTCCTCCTTTGCGTCGCCGCACTTTTGCCACTCCAGTGGTAACAAGAACCGGAACACGGTTAGGTCGGTTGTTAAAGTCAATCGTTAGGTTTTATTTTAATCAAATTAATCCCTCTTAAATATTAATAAGTAGGTATGATATGTTTTTCTGTCCGCAATTGAAGTCTTCAGCTATTACAGTACGTACAAAGAATCTGTCCCCCACCCTTCGGTTGTAGGTCGACGAAGTCTGTGTAGAGACAAAGCCTTAGAGAGAGAAGATGTGAAGCGTGAAGGCGTAGCCGCCGACCGTGTTGATTGTGAGACAAAACAGAGCTTCTCTCAACCTGCACCCGGGTAAGAGAGAAAGGAATTACATCTCTATGTTTGCCGGATGGGAAACAGTGTCGTCAGACTGTGTTTCTTCAGTAGACTGAACTAAACTTCAGGAAAAAAAAACAGAGTTATTTTGTGCCGCGCAACGACCGGCGGCTTTTCTGTTTTCCTTCTTTTATTCAGCCGAATACATGGGTCAGTTGCATGCAAGTGATGGCCCGGTTTTTCCTCAGATCGAATCCATGTCCGGAAAACCAGTTCCACCAGGAAAGGAAATACTACATGCAGAATACTCCTGCTCCTAAGGCTTAGCATGCAGAACAGAGCAAACAGAGGAAAAACAAAATACAGTGTAGTGAAAAATACATCAACATTGATCTGCACCCACCCCTGCAGCGTGGCGAAGGATCTGTTTATTTCCATTTAAGATTATTATAATCCAGCTTATAATCATAAGTAGAAACAAACAGCCTAGATTATAAGGTAACTTATTATAATCTAATAGCTCAGATTATTGTAATCTAATAAGCTGAAAAAAGGAGTTTATTTCAACTTATAGATCCACCTTTTATCTTAATGACCATAAAACTTCAGAAATATTACCCACCTTTGCCATTCATATATATCCCGAACGCATCCACCTTTGCTAGAAGAGAGTAATTTGTTTGTAAGAGCATATTTGTACGAACATATGATCATGGATATTTGAATAATTAAGCTTTTCTACCACTTATGTATTCAAATTCTTATGTTACTAATGTTTTGCAAGTCCAAACTAATAAAAAAACATGTCATAAAAGAATAAATAAGTCACCAAAAAAGGTCAAGGGCATTGTAGTCTTTAAACATTCGAATACAATAATCCATAACTCTGATAATCCAGGCTGCCAAACACCTGACAGCTTATTTCCCACCAGCTTATTATAATCCAGATTATATAATCCCCCACCTATAAGCTGGATTATAATAATCTTAAGTGGAAACAAACAGGGCCGAAGACTCGCCGACGTGCATCCCCATTTATGTAACTACAACGGAAAGTAAATTAAGGCACAGACACAAAAGAAGCCACCAAAGTTCGTTCTCAAGAGTCGGAAATTCTCACGTTAATCAGAGTAAAAAAGAGATGCTTCGCATAAGAGAATGTTAGATTAATAACTTTGGCATATGACTGCCTTTTTTTCTTCCGGCGATTCAGTCAGCCCTAGCTGATTATGGTGCACACGGACCTAACATAACATCTCAGATTTTGAAGACATGAGCTGTGAAATGATATATGGCAAGTACCACCACCCTTGGAAGAAGATCCAGTGCCAAAGCAACCCTGCTTCCTAATCTCTGTGAGTGTACCCAAATTTGCCAACATGTCAGCCTAAATTGAAGTTTTGAACACCAATCTAGCACTGCACTTGCACTAGCAGTAGTAGTGTTTTGTCGCCAACTTGTCATGTCGTTTTTTTTTTCAGGTTCCACGTCGACGCCATCAGCCCCAGTCTGTCCCAAGCTTCAGTAGAGAATTGAAGGAGTACACTGTTGACTTCAGATGTAGGGTGCTTTTGAGTTTCTTCTGCAAACGCTCACACGACAGTTCATAATCAGCCTATCTTGTTCTTGCTGCCTATGACTAATTCCCTTTGTTTGTCCGCTCGCATGCAGACCGGTCAGTCACAAGTTTTATCTCCTGGTATATGGTACGTAATAGATAGATCAAATCGTCAATAATTTCCTTTGTGGGAGACGCTTCTCACGAGGGAATTTCCACAGCAATATTAGATAGTGCATCGATAACTTTAATATATATATATATTTAAAATGTTACGGCCAGAACTTCATGTAAAGATCCATGGCCTGAAATGCCTTCGCCACCGCTGGACTTTTTGCTGCATGCTTGCAGGTTTTTTCACACGGCCATCGAACCTGCAATCAGACATAAAGTAAGACAAAAAAAAAATGAAAATTTTATGGGAAAGGGAAAACGAAATAAAAAGGCTGCTATCCATACAAAATTTCTCCTTTTCAAACTCCGACAGCCGTCTCTCCGATTCTCCGAAGGACGTCGTTGACTAGGAATAGATTGAAAACCAAACCCAATCAACAGCTCGAACAGTTTGAGGATCTTGACGATCCAGCGGCCCATGCAAGAGGCATCCGTGAGGGAGCACCAGGTTTTAGTACCATATCGCTCGGCAGAGAGGAGACGGGGTGTGGCCAGGCTATAAGAGTACGGAGTGGTCAATGGTTCTAGCTCATACCTTTCTCGGCCTTTTGGCTAAGATCAAGTGTAGTATCTGTTCTTATCAGTTTAATATCTGATATGTGGGGCACCGCTATCTGACGTCCGAATAACTGAAGTTAGAAGAGCACAATTTTGTACAGACTCCGCAAGGATGAGAAATGCCATGAGGGTGTCAAAAGGAATTAGGGTGACTATATACTTGAAGCTCGAGAAGAGAATTCATCTGTCAAAGTTGAGTTGTGGCAAGTTTGCAAGGCTAGGGAGAGTGCTGAATTGATTGGACCGTGCAAGAGTGAAATAAAAGGAATAGAACAGCTTTCAGTAAAATGCTGTTGGATCATCAAAGGGTATCAGTCAATTCAGCTCGAGAACAGAATTTGACTGCC
This sequence comes from Dendrocalamus sinicus, assembly GCA_036346575.1. Lineage (NCBI taxonomy): Eukaryota > Viridiplantae > Streptophyta > Magnoliopsida > Poales > Poaceae > Dendrocalamus > Dendrocalamus sinicus. The sequence goes on along the minus strand of CM070662.1, from coordinate 1,703,518 downwards.
AATGTTGAGTTGTGGGGAGTTTGCAAGCCCAAGCGGAGCGCTGATTGATAGGAGGTAAAGAAGTGTTAAGTGATAGAACTAGAAGAGCTTTCAGGTGCAGGTTATTTCGTGTCCTTGAGCTCAATTGGAAGCAACAAGGAGGCAACAGTGGATGTCACTGGGCCATTAGAAACCGGCAAGAACTCCGAAGATCCTGACAGCACCGGTCGTAATTCTTCGAATGCTGTTGGATCACCGAAGGATCTCAACGCGAACCTGAGGAAGCTGCACAGATGAACGTGCCGGTTCCTCGGTCACGGGAGCAAGGGTCTCCCCAGTGTGCAGCTATAAGCTTATAGCAGATTCTTGTTTTGCTTTTAAGTTCCAGATTTGTCTTGAACCCTGTCTAGCCGCTACTTGTTGCACTGTCTCCAACAGATGCGAAGTGATTTGATATTACAAATCAAAAAGCTCCTCCCTATTTGCGAGCCATGGTTGCCATTACATAAGTTATTCTTGATGTGATCATGTCAGGCCGATTATGTGATGGCCTAAAACGATATGATGTCTAAAACGTGCGACCAAAGATGGTACTAGCAGTGCATGCAATATGCTTGTGTGCTTTAGCGCTTTTGCTTGTACCAGGCTAGTATTAGTTTAGGACAATCTTGTGGCCGTCTGATTCTCGTTTCCAGTTGTTTGGGGGTGGTTAGTTGACTGACTAATTTGGCGAGGATAATGTCATATTTTTAACTCAAACAAATGAAACATTTCTCCTCCAAAAGAGCAACAACATCCTTTAAAAACGAGAAAAAAAAAAGAAAGAGAGAAAGCATTCAGTTTATTGCACTGTGTATGTGCACACGGACGGTCGAAGCTGAAAAAACACATACCCATAACGCCTAATGGCAAGACTGAACGGCAGCCACGGCGTCAGGGTCTTTGACGGCGGCCCATGTAAGAGGCGTCCGCGAGGGAGCACCTTGTTTTAGTACCATATGGCTCAGCGGAGAGAGGAGACACGGCGTGGCGAGGCTATAAGAGTACGGGTGGTCAAAGATTATAGCTCATACCTTTCTCGGCCTTTTGGCTAAGATCAAGTGTAGTATCTGTTCTTATCAGTTTAATATCTGATATGTGGGGCACTGCTCCACAACGATATTAAATTTATTTTTTGTGGGGGAGGGTCCACTAAAGTAGCTTGCTACTTGGATCCTCGTGTGTCGCCCTAGCGTTGCACTGCAGCTTGGGCCTGGCGCACCCCATCCAAATCAAAATTAAAGTGCTCTCATCTATTTGGTGAACCTTTTGAAGCATAGTAGTAGTAATATTTACCTTTGGTTACTACGAGCTGTAGAAGGACGCCAAATTAGAGTGATTGGTTTCATTGAAGGTGTGGAAGGGCTCCAAATCTGAGTTAGAAGAGCACGATTTAGAGAAATGTTACGAGGGTGTCAAAGGAATTAGGGTGACTAGAAGCTTGAGAAGAGAATTCATTAGTCAAAGTTGAGTTGTGGCAAGTTTGCAAGGCCAGGGAGAGTGCTGAATTGATTGGACCGTGCAAAAGTAAAATTGAAGGGATAGAACAGCTTTCAGTAAAATGCTGTTGGATCATCAAAGGGTATCAATCAATTCAGTAAAATGCTTTCAGGTGTACGCAGATCTACTCCATTGGAAAAACGAACGCTAAAATTTAGGTAGGTATGATACCATTATTTTTAAGCAATTTCCCCTGGTTTAGGCTTATTGAGATTGCAAAGAGATGTGACTAATTGAGTTACGAAAAAAATATCACCACACATTTCTTATTTCTATTTTTTGTCTCTAGGAACCAGCTGTAATGCTTGCTATGCAGAGATCGATGTGAAAGAGGGGGAAATGAACATTTTTTTTTTGCTCTTTTCATGTGGACGTTCTATTATAATCTTGCCGCTCATTTGACTTGATAAGCCAAGGTACACATCAACATCATTTTATTGTTATAGGCTTATAGCCTTATAGATTGTAATCACATTACTTCGGGTGCTGCAGGTTTGTGCTGACTAAAAATTGCGTCCACAATATGTTCTCATTTAAAAGTATCAGCCTTTGTCGCTAATTTTAATTGGCTATTTATATTTTATATACTTACAGCACTAGGATTAATCATTTTTTCCCGAAAGTATGCAATATATGACATGTTTCACATTCATCAGTTAAGTATCTATCCATCCAAAATTTTGTGGGAAATGGTAAACGAAATAAAAATGCTGCTGTCCATCCAAAATTTCTCCTTTTCAAACTCCTTCTCCCAAGGACGTCGTTGACTAGCTAATAGACAAGATTAAAAACCAAACCCAATCAACAGCTCGAACAATGAGCTCAGGCCCACTGTTTGAAGAGCCGGCGGCCCATGCAAGAGGCATCCGCGAGGGAGCACCTGGTTTTAGTACCACATTGCTCGGCGGAGAGGAGACGGGGTATGACGAGGCTATAAGAGTACGGGGTAGCCAAAGGTTTTAGCTCATACCTTTCTCGGCCTTTTGGCTAAGATCAAGTGTAGTATCTGTTCTTATCAGTTTAATATCTGATATGTGGGGCATCGCTCCACAATGATATTAAATTTATTTTTTGTGGGGGAGGGTCCACTAAAGTAGCTTGCTACTTGAATCCTCATGTGTCGCTCTAGCGTTGCACTGCTGCTTGGGCCTGGCGCACCCCATCCAAATCAAAATTAAGTGCTTACCCCAACCAAATCAAAATTCAGTGCTTATCTGTTTGGGGAACTGTTTAAAGAAGAGCTGCAGTAATATTTACCTTTGGGTTACTATGAGTTGTGGAAGGATGCCAAATCAGAGTGATTGGTTTCATTGAAGTTGTGTAAGGGCTGCAAATATGACGTCCGAGTAACTGAAGTTAGAAGAGCACGATTTAGTAAGGATGAGAAATGTCATGAAAGTGTCAAAGGTGACTATACTTGAAGCTCGAGAAGAGAATTCATTAGTCTAAGTTGAGTTGTGGCAAGTTTGCAAGGCCATGGAGAGAGTGCTGAATTGATTGGACCGTGCAAAAGTAAAATTGAAGGGATAGAACATCTTTAAGTAAAATGATGTTGGATCATCAAAGGGTATCAATCAATTCAGCTCGAGAACAGAATTTGACCGCCAATGCTGAGTTGTGGGGAGTTTGCGGCCCGGCTTAGCTTTAGAAGAAATTTGGCCTTATGGGCCAGCTTAACTGGCCCATACACGCAGCGGCTCGGCCCAAAATGCATGGCTAAGCAGCCCAACATGTGCGCGTCTGATGGCCGACACGCAGACAACAGAGATCCGGCCACGTCGTCCCTTCTTCAACCTCTAGTTCTTTCCTCCTGGTGCAGAACGGAGGCTCAGCGACCACCGCATGGGATTCTACTGACCTAAGTGATTCCATTTTTGTGTTTAGCTGGGCTTGAGCGAGGACGAGAATGGCCAGCAGTGTAAAACAACGCCACGGGCTCCACCACGGTGCAACAAATTTTCGACGACTCTTCGGCAAGGGCAAGACTGATTAAGGCATCTACGACACACGGGGAGGTTTTTGGCCATGACCGATTAGGCTGTAAACGAGCCGAGCTCGAGCGAGCTTGGGCTTTCAGGCTCGAGCTCGGTAGAAGCTCGAGCCGAGCTCGAGTTGGGGTCCGAGCCTGGACCTGGGCTCGAGCTCGACTCGGCCTAAGCTCGAGTAGGCTCGAGCTCGGCTCGTTGAAGCTCGGTAACAATTAAAATAATTTATTATACACTATTTTTCAATAATAAAAAATTTTAAGCTCGAGCTCGACTCTAGTAAGCTCGATAACAGTCAAAATAATTCAAATATACAATAATTTTCAACAATAAGAAAAGCTCGAGCTCGAGTTCGGCTCGAGTAAGCTCGGTAAGAATTAATATGTATTACAATTTGAGCTCGAATTGGGGCTCGCGAACTATTCGAGCTCGGCTCGGTGAAGCTCGCGAGCTCGAGATCAAGCTTGAGTTCGGCTCGTTTAAAGTTCGAACCGAGCTCGAATCGAACCAAGAACGAGCCGAACTCGAGTAGCTCACGAGCTTTGAGCTTTTTTTACAGCCCTATGACCGATTGAGTTGAAGTGGTCCCAAAGGGGTTGTCCACAGAGGAGGCATTTCAGCTGGTGGAGGCTCACGGTGCCAAAGCAATTGGGTCTAGAAGATGATTTGGTGAGCATGGCTATGAGATTGGGGTGGCTCAAGAGTGCTTAGAGCAACTCCAGCAGGGCCCCTACTTGAGCCCTCAAACCTCATATTTGAGGGCTTGAGGCAAAAACAGAACTCCAGCAGAGCCTCTACTAGAGCCCTCAAATTTAAGGAGGCCCTCAAATCCCCCCTCCAGCCCTCATTCCCAGGGGCCCCCTACTCTGGCTCTCATTCTTCCGTTTTTTCCCCGCCTCGGTGAAAATCCCCGCCCCGCCTCCCGCCTGCGCCCTTCTCCTCCGCTTCCTCGGCTCCTCGCCGGCGCCTCGCTCGCCTCTTCCGCCGCGCCTCGGCTCGCCGCCGCCTCGCCGACGCCTCGCGCAAGACTCGCTTCTTGCTGCCTCGCCCGCGCTGCGCTGTTGCGCGCCGATGCCTCTGCCGGCGCCTCGGCTGCCACGCCTCATTGTGGTGGTGCCGTCCGCGAGAAGTGGCGGCGCGGAGGATCCGGAGTGGCGGCGGGAGAAGGTGGAGAGTGGCGGCGCGCGGGCACACGGTGGAGAGAGAGAGAAGGCGCGCGAGAGGAGAGGAGGAGGCGCGGGTGGAGGAGGAGGAGGCGCGGCCGAGAGAGAGAGAGGAGGCGCGGAGGCGAGAGAGGAGAGGAGAGAGAGCGCGGGTGGAGAGGGAGGAGAGAGGAGCGAGCGGAGAGGAGAGGAGGAGGCGCAGGTGGAGGAGAGGAGGAGCGCGGCGGCCGAGAGGAGAGGAGGAGGCGCGGGTGGAGGAGAGGAGGCGCGGTGGACGAGAGGAGAGTGGGTCCTACATGTCATTCTCATTTGCAATGAATTTGAGGGCCCTGATTTGAGAGCTTCTGGAGTTCAACTCAAAAAACAGGGCCCTCAAAAGTAGGGAGGGCCCTCAAATCAAAAGTAGGGGCTCTGATTTGAGAGCTCCTGCTGAAGTTGCTCTTAGGCTCAAAGGAATCGAATTTTTATGGGCAAAAGCAAGCGATTTTTATGGACGGATGAGATTACAGATTAGACGGCCGAAGCCTGTAGGATCTCAACGTAACTGTAAGAAACTATGAGGGTTTTTATGTAACTAGTAGTGTGCCCGTGCTAACGCTACGATAAAACACAAAACAAGATAAAATTTGTAAAAAATAAAACGAACAATCAGATTCATTAAGTTTTATATGATCTAAATTTTTATTGTCTTTCACAAGTTTCTATTATATCACTAATAGACAAGATTAACTCGCCATATTAATGTGGTAACTAATAAAAGTGAAATAACGGTCCACTTTGTTACTTTGTGTATTCAACACGATACAACAAAAATTGCCAAAAAAAAAGAGAAACACTCTCGGATGAGGCTACATATATGAGTAATTCATATTTTGGCCACCTATACATAGTTTCACAACAACTACATTTGAAGCAATCATCCGAGATGTATACAAAAAGCATCCTTGTTAACAAAAAGAATTGTGTTCCTCCTAAGAGATATGTGGTTCCTCCTAAGAGATATGTACCAACAATCGGTATTTAGAGTGCCCTCCAACCAAAAACGCAATTGCTCAAACAAAACAAATATCCTAGAGAAAAGGTGCATGCCAACATAAGCATTATCCAAGCTGATTCAAGGAAAAACTTCATCCTAGATTGACAATTGATATACATGCCATTACCTCATAATTAATTGCAACCTCCCAATTTCTCAGGCAGAGTTCTCCTACCCATCAAAGAAATCCACCCAGAGACAAACACACATTCACACTACGCCGTCGGACCTGTTGACGGACCTACCGCATCCACGAACACGCCGTCGCAGGACCGTGAGAACACCGTCGATCCAGTTTCTCCATGTATTGCCGTCTCGAGCTCAACTTCGGTTTTAGCTTATTTTTACTATTCTTAAATTTTATCTTTTCTTGTTTTTCAGTTTTTTAAGCTATTTTGCTGATTCTTTTTTCTGTATTAGGCTAACTTATTTTTTCTATTTTTAATTTTTTAAAATTTAGTTATGTTAAATAACACCCCTACAATTCAATTTTAATTAACTATAGTACAATTTCAGCTATAAGTTAATTTATCAACACTTGTGTGTCAGGCCCTACTATAGTGATTGCTGCTATCTGGCAATCTTCCGGCATTGAAGATCGTTCAAGTACCAAGCGAACCGAGCATAGTAGGCTCATACAAGTATGTACAGCCCAAATTTCCAGTCTGCACTGTAGTACTAACACAGACTCCCGATACGAGAACTTCAGCATTTCAAATTACACAAGGCAGCGTAGGGTTAATAAACAATTCAAGGCAGTATGGTGCTTCACAGGCGTTTATTGTGATCGATGGTCACTGAGAAAGCAAATCAAAGGTTTATTCTTAGTCTGTAGTATCTGTCCCTCTCAAGCACCAAGTTACCAGGGATTTGCAAAGGAACTAAGTGCATGAATATAATAGACAAAAGCACGCATCAGCTTCAAAATTCACCGAACTGATGGTTTGCAAGATTTGTGCTACAAGTACACAACTTCAATCAATGGGCAGGCTTCTTCTCGGTTGTGTACGGATAGTACTCTTTGCCATTGTCCACTCTGGTAGTATTGCCGCCAATGTCCAGGGCAGCAGATGTGAATGCCAGGCAAGAACCACCAGTGAGGGAAGACGGAATGCTCCTTCCTGCCAATTGGGTGTTTCCAGATTAACACAGGCATCAGTCTTGCTTCCCAATATACCAAAGCATAAGCATGAATTAACAAGAAAAGTGTGTGAAAACCCAGAATAGCCTGTTACAAATATGATCAAGAATCAAATATGACCAAGTACATCCCAAGACATAACCATTGGATTTGCATGCAGTGATAAGGATAATGTTTACACTTGGTGGTATGTCACCTATCTGACTGAAAGTGATAACAGTATAACACCATAGTACGATCATATATTTCTGAGTATATTGAGTCCCACGAAACTATTATCCAGGTATGAAGCGAGAGCATACAAAGGGCAGTACAGGGATATCATATATAGGAGCATAAACTATGCCATCATACAAAATTAGGATAAACCAATCCAAAATGCTCCACACATTAGTAGTGGTTCCTCAAACAAGAGTATTACTGTGGTCATGCGTTTCTCCATAAATCAATCACAAAAGGAAAAGGACATTTCGAAAGTGCTTAAGATTGTAATTAACATCTTATAGTTGTACTACAACCACCAAATTAGTCAGGCTACTCTGCCGGCGAACTTCAATTAATATGCATGGAAATAATGCCTGAGGACTATTCTCAAAAGAAGCTGTGTTTACTCCAAGAGTTTTGCTCAGAACTTTCAGTGATACAAGAGCCATAGCAATTGGCAAAGATCTTTTCAACAAGCCAATCAAAGAACATATTCTTACAGTTGAAATGCATTTTAAAGCAGCCAAAGTTTGAGTGATATTGCTCTATAACTTAATGTTGGTCATCTTTGAAGTGTAAGAAAATGCTATTAACTCATTCGATCCCGGGTCCTCTTATTTTCTTATGCTTTTTTTTTGGAATAAATGTCTCCTTAAGGACCACAGCCTTTGAATAATGCAGAGTGCTATAGCAAAAAATAAATCTCTTTCACTTACGAGATCAAAAGTTACAAAGTACCTCAAGCAGCATAGACTCAAGAGCCTCAACTGTTCCCCTTTCACGACAACTGGATGTCATGATATACGCCTTCACTGGACGGACAAGAGCATCTGCACATGAAGAGCAAGAGAAGTATGGAGGATCCTTCCTACGAGATATTTTGAAGAGCCTCTGGTTCAGAGCACAATGAAACATTGACTCTGCCAGTGAATCCTGTAATCCTTCACTGTTTTGATTCCACCAGCAGGCATCTTGCAGCTAACAACAACTGCTGACTGTTTTTGTGTGTGTGTACAAGAGAAACAACAAAACAAATTACAGTGTCTTATTAAAAACATTCACAATTACTCACAAAATATATCCACAGATTATAAAGTACAAACCCCTGCAGCTTCTGATTCCACAAAGCATGAAAATCGAGGTTCAATATGCGATGGAACTGGAAATTCTGGTATAACAGGTGGAGGACAGGAAGCTGGGACTTTGTGGCCAAAATGTTCCTTTATCAACTCAACAACAGCCTGCAGTAAGTCATGACACACAAAAGATGGTAAATATACATATACATGGTAAATTCAAGAATGCTAACTGCTAAGTTAAAGCAAATCCAAACCTGCGTATCCGGGAAGTCTCCCACAGCGAAGACAGCCATATTGCTTAGGTGGTACCACTTGTGATAAAACTGCCTAACAGTCTTGTGTGTAACAGTCCGTATCACCTTCTCAGTACCTATCGGCAGTTGGTCTGCATACTGAGACAAAGAACATTAACAAGCAATACCATTTAGATACTTGCAGCTCCAAACGTAACACCACCAAAAGTCAAAAAGTATAACCCAAAGTTAACAAGCAGGAAACCCACCACCTCACAGATAATACCCTCCATGAGAAGACTTTACTACTTAAAACTACACATAACATATCCCTATTGTGCGCACACATGATATGATGGAACAAGTGATCTTATCATAGCATTTTCCGTTTAAATGAGGACAGAGACCAATACCTTAGAACCCTCAAACAACAATGCCCAGTGGGAGTCCTGCATCCGCCCGGCGTCATTGCGTCCGCCCCTGCACTCCTCCATTACAGTTAAGTACTACCAATTACTCAAAGCTCAGTATAGCATTCTCAAAATACAACAATAGCACGAAACAGCAGCAACAAACGCAGAGCATAAGCATAGGCGGGGCGGATACTGCTTGAGGAGTTGGTGACGAGCATGAGGACCTCCTGCCGCTCGTCGAGCAGTAGCATGAGTCCGAGGTACCCGATGCGCTTCTCCGGGAAGCCCGCTGCCGCGATGAGCTTGAGGCACTCCATCTGGCCAAAGTGGGTGGGGTACCCGAGCATGTGGATGAACATGAGCTTGGCCATGTTCCGGTGCCGGTAGTCCTGGTCGCCCTCGCTGATGGCCGCCCGTATCGCCGCGCACTCCGCCGCACCACCGCCCGCTCCTCCGCCGCCGTCTTGCACGCGCGTATCGCCCGTATCATGTCCCTGCGGCAGCGTCACACTCGTCTCAGTTACACCACGCACAGATCTGAGGGGGCGGGGAGGGTGCGATCCGAGGCTGACCGGAGGCGGGTGCCGGAGGAGAAGGGGTTGATGGCGAAGTCCTCGACGATCTTCTGGACAGAATCCAGGGCAAGGCGGCGGGGATCTTTCGCGGGGCGTGTGGGAGCGGAGCGAGAGGAGGAGGACGAGACGATTAGACGGCGGTGGTCGAAGCGGCTGTGGGGAGGAGGAGGCGAGGGCGGAGCTGCGGAGACGTAGGAGGAGGCTGGGAGGCGCGGAGAAACTATGAGGAGTTGATTCGGCGCGCCCACCCCGCCGCCGCCTGTAAAAAGATGATTTGGGAAAATCCAGGGTTTTTTTTTATGAAACGTGGGAGCCCACGAGGACGGACGAACCACGCCGGAACTCACCTTCGCGTCAAAACTCCCCCCCTCCCCGCCGCCGCCTCGCCTCTCGACGCCGCCGGTGAGGCCGTCCACTGGATCTGACGCCGCTGCCCCTTCTTCCTCCCATCCCGACCCAGGCGACGGCGACACGGGGTCTGGCAACGCCAACGGCGACCCGACGACGGTGAGCCAAGGTGCCCCCCCTCCCTCCTTCTCCCTTCGCTCTCCCTGCTCTCTCCCTGCCTTCCTCCTCTCCCGCGCACTGATCTGACGCCGCCGCTCCTTCTTCTTCCCATCCCGACGCAGGCGACGGCGACACGGGGTCTGGCAACGCCAGCGGCGACCCGACGATGGTGAGCTAAGGTGCCCCCCTCCTTCTCCCTTCGCTCTCCCTGCCTTCCTCCTCTCGCGCGCACTGATCTGACGCCGCCGCTCCTTCTTCTTCTTTCTTATTGGTCTAATTGTCTTCTTTTAGTATATGCATGTTTAAGAGAAACAGTCCAATTTTTTTGCTTTGCAGCAGTTGAGTGGAACTACTTCTATGCTGTTTATGCAAGTACTGATGGAACTATTTGAGTAGAAATGGATAACAGTCAAGATCCTCAAGAAGAAAGGCTTCAAAGGAAGGAAAATAGTGAAGAAGCAGAAAAAGAGGAAGATTACGGAAATGCTTTGAGCCGCAAGGAGGCAACCAAAGAGCTTCTTGGTTGTGTTGTCCATAGTGAGGAAGAGGCATACAAATTGTATTGTGACTATGGGCATCGAATTGGTTTTAGTGTCCGGAAGGGCAAACAGTCTTACTTCATTGGTACCAAGAACATTCGGACAAAAGATTACTATTGCTCAAAGGAAGGGCTTAAATATGATGAGCCTGTTACAGAAGCAAACTTTAATCGACCAGACACAAGAACTAATTGCAAAGCAATGATCCGCTTTAGAGTTGATGAGAAAGGACAATGGACGGTCATACGCTTTGTTCCCATTCATAATCACCAGTTGGCTAAACCTGGGGAAAGGCACATGTTGAGATCAGCAAAATCACTTGCTGTTGGAAAATCAGGTGTTATAGATCCAGCAGTATCTGTTGAATCACATCAAATGAACGGTTTCTCTGATATGACTGAAGGTGATATTGCTGAGCCTCCAGGGTATACTATAAGGGATTGCTACAATCATGTGAACATGCAGGGTATAACAATGATTGAAGCAGGAGACTGCCAAAGTCTTGTAAGCTATTTCAAGCGTAGAACCAACGAGGAAGGCATGTTTTATTGGGACGTCCAAGTTGATCAAGAAAGCCGCATGACAAACTTTTTCTTCAGGGATGGTAAAAGTAGAAGTGATTATGACTGCTTTGGAGATGCTGTTATATTTGACACAACCTACCGCACAAATAAATATAGCCTGATATGTGCCCCTTTTGTTGGAGTTAACCACCATTGGCATAATGTTGTTTTTGGCTGTGCGTTCTTGTTAGATGAGTCCACAGCTTCGTATGTTTGGTTACTTAAATCATTCTTGGAGTCGATGGGTGGCCGATCACCAAAATCAATTTTCACTGATCAGGATGAGGCTATTATGCGGGCAATCGAGCAGGTGTTTCCTAACACACAGCATTGCTTTTCCTACTGGCATATTCTGAAGAATGCACAGTCTCATTTAGGCACAGTAAACACTTCTCAAGCATTTCAAAATATGTTTATGAAGTGCATGCAAGGATCTGACTCAGAAATGGAGCTTGAGGAATCTTGGGCTGCTATGCTTCATGAATACAAACTACAGGATAATAACTGGCTTAATGACCTTTATAGGTTCCATCATAGATGGTGCTCAACATTTAACAAAGATACTTTTGATGGTGGGATCAATTCATCTCAGTGGGGGGAGGTATCAAACAATATCCTCACTGGAATTTCTGATGAATCTACTTCTCTTACACGATTTGCCCTCTTGCTAGAAAAGGTTGTCAAGGCTCTGCGTAGAAATGAATCTGAGGAGGACTTTCGCTGTAGCCAAACTGCTCCAGTTCGTGCAATTAAGCACAGTACAGTTCTGAAGCAGGCTGCGGAATCCTATACACACAGGATCTACAAATTATTTGAGGCAGAATTTCTGGATGGATGTGGAGCAACTTCATGCCATGAAAGTTCTTGTGGTGGAAACTTATTGAGGTTTGAAATAACGATGCAGGGGAGGGGTTCAAAAGTGTGGGCTGTACTTCTTGATACCTCTACGATGGAAATCTCTTGTGGTTGTGGAAAGTTTGAAAGGATGGGTCTTCTTTGTTCCCATTCTCTGAAAGCCTTCAGCCTTCAGAATGTGGACACAATTCCTGAAAAGTACATTTTGAAACGATGGACAAAAGATGCCAGGAGAAGCATGTATAAGCTTAGTCAGGAAGATTCAACACAACAGGAATGCACTGAGGCTGAACTTGCGTATCGCAATCGGACAATGCAGTACGCATACAACCTTATAACGAAGAGCCAGGAGCTTGAAGAATCAAGAAAAATATTTTGGGACTCCCTTGAAACAGGAGAGAAGGCACTGGAAGTATTCTTTGAAATGAGAAGTTTGCGCACTCAAGCTGCCGGTAAAAGGGATAAAAAGAAGAAAAAATCATCTAAAGGACCAAGCTTCAGTAAGTAGCAACTTTAAGTTCCTTCATGCTTATAAAACACTATTTTGTTAAAAAAATATACTCTGCCGTGCAGAAAAAGCAAAACAAGCCCAGCCATCTTCCTCAGCTGTTCCCGAACTACTTGCCCAAACTAATGAGCATCAGTTTCAATCTGCACAAGATGCACAGGGTAATGCAACAATTGGAAGACCACTTTACTATCAGGTACACAGAAATATGTACCAGGAGTTTTTCTTTCCTTCTGGCATTTAACCGATCTTATACCATCATGCTTCGTGTTTTGCAGGGTTTTCCAACTACTGCTATGCAACCAAACCAGATCTACATGCATCCGAATTTGCACATGCATCCTGTTTGTGCACCACAGGTATTCTGGTTGGCAGATAGGCCTGACCAAAATTTCTTTCATCCGTTATTCAAGTTGTGCATCATTAATATTGCTTCACAAATGGAAAGAAGTAAAGCAAATAAATTTGAACAGTATTGCTAAACAGAACTACAATACCCTGTTAACCAAACTGCGCAAACCTTTACCCAGCTATCATACTATTTGTGTTTTTCTGCTATTAGACTTGGTAACAATTATACCATCTCTTAACTGACGTGAATAGTTCCAAGAAGATAATGAATTCCTGACCCATGCAAAACATATAAGAACTTGGTAGATGGGTTTAGGATTTCACTAGCATTATGGACATAGGGGCAATAAAAAGGTTCTTGACTTCTTGTGCTCTGTGAACTTATTCGCCAATCATTTACTCATGGCCAACAGGATTTCTCAGCATATCCCGTAGTGCGTCCCAATTCGAATTTTGGTGGCGCAAAGAACATCTAAAGGACACTGAGGTATACAATTACCTAGTAATTTTTGTTTTCCATGCAACCATACGAAACTACCTTCATTAGCATATTGCTTTTGCTGCCACTGTTGGCAAGGGGGCGCTACTTTGCGCGGAACTAGGATGGTAGGACCAGACATGTATCTCCCTTGCATTTTCTCAGATATGTTGAGCATCATAACTGGATACGAGTTTATGCTAAGTTTTGGTACTCCTAACCTCCTGGATCTGCTAGATGTCTTTGGAAAGTCTTGCTTTGAGATGGCTGCTACCAACCGCCAGCGTGAGTTTTGTCAGCCATTACGGGGGCCTCATGGTGCTTTGCATGTTGGTTTCCTGACTCGCTGCCCTCGAGGGAAGCAGCTATTCTGGATTCTACCGTTCCTGTTCTATTCAAGAGAAATTCTTGGGTTATGTATCCCATTGCTGTGCGACGTCTTCTGCAGAGCTTGTTATTAATCTTAAGTAGTCAGCCGTAGGCATGTAAGTTGTAATTATGAGTAGCCATTAGCTATTAACAGGATCAGAATCCAGTTGCAAACTATCGATGTAGGGAGGAGCGTGGTCCCTTGGCCGGAAAGTTGTTTTGTGCTCACCCTCTTGACAAACTTTCAAGAAGAGTGTCCTACTCGAACACAAAGGAACATCAGATTCCACTGATTCGCCGTGTGATACCAGAAAATACCACAATAATCTCAAAAAAAAAAAAGGTACACATACCACTGAAGGCAAGCACAGCTGCTATGGTGTCACCTGATTGAGATAGCGATTCAAGTTTCATTGGCAATGTGTTATGATACAGCAGGGGTTAGAAATCAGGGGCCAAGGAATCACAGGTTTTAATTCAGGTGCTAATGACTGCCGAATTTTGGCCCCTCAACAAAAGAATCAACCTTTTGATGCTTCAGTGGGCAAGCTTCTTTGCTGGAAGGCAGAGCGTCCGTCTTTAGCTCCAGAAGCCTCCGAGCCCACGCCGGGGCTCGGTCAGGCTCGTAGCGGTAATCGTACAACGGGTATGTTCTTTAAGTTTTAAAAGCTGATGGTTTTTGCCTTTTGCTATAGTATCTAGCTGACGGTTTTTGGTTTTTGCCTTCTGCTATAGTATCTAACTTTCAAACAGAGTATTTTCTCAAAATGAGGTCTATAAGTTAAATGATCTATATGTTAAAAGTCTAATATTTGTACCAGCCAAAATTGCAAGTGAGTATCTGTCTCTCCGTAATCTGTACCGTAAACAGCCTTTCAATAATTTCAGTCAAAAGTCAAAAGTCGCAGCTGAAAAGAACAGACCTGCTCCTCGCCTGCGCTGATCCCTTCTTCGGCAAATATGCCTACCCATGATCACCTGGTAGCATGATAACCTTGGCATAGCAATTTGGGTCAGAGGAACGGTTGGCACACTTCGGGTCTGTTTTGTTTTTTGCTGAGACTTATGACTTTTGGTTGTGGATTGTGATTTTTGGACTGTTCGTATGAGAGATTATAGAGCAACAAAAATTTATGTGTGATATAAATAAAATCGGTACAGTATGTACTACAATTAACTAGTAGACCCTATTTTGAAAAGATATTCCGTTTAATTTAAAAACTAATTACTGTAAAAAAGCTAAAAACAGAAGCTAAAAGCTGAAAAAATAATAGGGCCTTCGGCTTGTCTGTAGGCACCAAGAACAAACTGCATTCAAAAGTGTAGCGTAAGACATGGTAAACCAAGTGAGTTCGAACAGGGTGAATTGAGCAGGAGAATAACTCGGCTCATGCAAAAGCACGAGACCAGGCTGGTCAAACCTAGTGATCAGTCCAGCGTGTAACTGGGTTTTTTGCACACCTACCTCATTATTCAAGTTGAAAAGGAATTACGAATTCTCAAGATCGTATATCTTTCCACGCTTGTCTGCTTCCGATCCTTATGGGAGATAAGCTCCCCGGTGTAGTCGCCAAGATACTCATGCATGCCAACACTGTTCTGAAGATCGAGGAAAAGGCAAATAAGATGGGATAAACGGGAGGGAGGATCAAAGGAGCAATTTTACCTTGAGGAATGCTCCCCAGCCAGAAACATCTGATCTCCCAAGACCGAGAACACCGAGGGCGAGCGCCGCCGCAAACACCACGACCTCCCCGCCGGAGAGCGCCCGCACGCAACGGCACAAACCAGGCAACCAACTCGAAGCTCCACCTCGAAATCCGACACCCTTACCAGCAAGGCCCCCCACAAGCATGGTCCGATCTCTCCCCCAGAATCCACTGATCGGCGAATCAACGGAGGCAAATTCCCACCCCGCATTGCCCCCTCGACTCACGCAGGCCACTAGCCGACCGGCGCTCCACGAGCGCACGAGGAGACCGCCGTGGGAGGGAGGAACAGACCTGGGCGGCGCCGGCTGGGGGTGGCTCGCGCTAGTTTCCTCGCACCAATCCTACCCACGCCGCCCTGTCCCGGCCGCAGCCTGGTGCTGGTGGTACTCTCGCTCGCACGCCCGTGCCCAGGTCGCCGGCCTGTGGGCCGTGCCTCGCCCGCGCGAACGTCGGCGCAGCCACGTAAATGGCCCGAAACGCAGGCATCGTTCCGATGGGAAGAAGGCCCGCGCGTGGCCGAAAGCCCACCACGGCCGCTAGCCGCCCCGTTTCTCGCCTCCTCTTCTCCCTCCCCCACCACCAAACCAAACGCGCAGGAGCCAGAGGCACCGCGAGATCTACCCCTCCCCGAACCGACGCGACCGGCCTCACCGGCGGCGATGGGCGGCAAGGAGCTCAGCGAGGAGCAGGTGGCCTCCATGCGGGAGGCCTTCTCCCTCTTCGATACCGACGGCGACGGCCGCATCGCGCCCTCCGAGCTCGGCGTCCTCATGCGCTCCCTGGGGGGCAACCCCACCCAGGCCCAGCTACGCGACATCGCCGCGCAGGAGAAGCTCACCGCGCCCTTCGACTTCCCGCGCTTCCTCGAACTCATGCGCGCCCACCTCCGCCCGGAGCCCTTCGACCGCCCGCTCCGCGACGCCTTCCGCGTCCTCGACAAAGACGCCTCCGGGACCGTCTCCGTCGCCGACCTCCGCCACGTCCTCACCTCCATCGGCGAGAAGCTCGAGCCGCACGAGTTCGACGAGTGGATCCGCGAGGTCGACGTCGCCCCCGACGGCACCATCCGCTACGACGACTTCATCCGCCGCATCGTCGCCAAGTGAAGTGAACGCCAATGGATCGATCACTCGATCCCCCAACTCAGACTTCGTAATAACTCCCCCGTGATTTGATTTCATATGATCTCATCTGATTTGCGCCTGCCTCTATCTATATCTGCTTTGATTGCTACTAGCATATTCTCTGTTTTGTGCTTTGATTGCGGTGTGGCTCGGACAAGCTAGGGTTTGGATAATTGTGTGATTAATCAATTCATGGATGGATCTAATTAATCTTGCTTTGTTTCGCTTTGTGCAATGTAAAGTGTGGGATCTGGTTTAGTGTAAAGTTCAGTTTGTTTCCATGATCGATCGATCTGACCATGATTGTTTCCTTTATCACAGAAACAATGGTATGATTTGTGCCGGTTTACTCATTGATGTTAATATGGTCGCCACTATTGCTTAGATCCTGTACATTTCTTTTGCTGTTTGCTAGATAGGAAAATGGCATTCTCATGGAGGAGCTGTAGGACCTTAGCATCGCCAGATTTTATTTTTGTGCTGACTGTCATCCCTGTTTTAATTGATCGATTCATGTCATCCAACTAGCGACAAGCCTGTCTTTTTCTCGAAATGAAAGAAGCAAACGAATTCTTCAAATTCATTTACAGAAACCAGATAAGTTAACAGGTTCACAGCCACTGTCCAAACAAAAACAAAACAGACCCCAAAATGGTATCAACAAACATTTGCATACCACCTAGGCATAGGAATGGTAGCAACAAACCTATCTTAAATGTGTAGCCACTCGTGATGGTAAAGTTGTGGTTGACATTTACTCATTTAGTCATGTGTAAAGTTATGATATTGTAATATGTGCAAATTATTGAATTCAATCAACCTATAGTTCAATTTACCTTCTTTTGCTAAACTCATGTCTCAGATGATTAGGCCTAGCCTTTTATTAGTTAGTAATCTAGTGGGAACTCTATCAGTTCGACAGGATGAGCTTGTTTTTATACTGATCATGAATTTATTTCCATTTCACTATTCTTGTTGAGAACTTCCTTTTATGGGCATAGTGCTAAATATTTAGAGTTTTTTCCTCATTTACTTGGATGCTCCACCGTTCGTTTAGATCTTCCCTTGAAGCCTTTGCATCCTCATTGAGATTATCGTGACTCATGAACCACCACAATAACCTTCAACTTAAAACTTCTTTGACCTCATGTCTGTCTTAATTCTTATAAGCTCAACTCACGCTCTCCATGGTTTGAGATACACTCAGGAGGACCATAACTACCCGTTTTGCAGGTAGCATAGCCTGTCTAGAGTTCAGCCTTTTCTGAACAAGTGGTATACAGGTGTTCTAACATTTGGAATGTACTAGCTGAATGGCTACGGATTTTAAAATTTTATCATACTACATGTTCTAAAATTAACGAGTGGTAAAATTTATTGAAACGTGCATATAAATATATTCTAATTTTTTTAAATCCGTAGCACGCACGGGTTTCATGGTGTTATCCGTAGCAATTCATGGTGTTATCCGTGCCTCTACAGAGAAAAAGTGAGTTAGAATAGAAATGACCAGGCTTTTTACAACACAACCGAGATGAGTTCCCAAGCAGTACATCCTAGTTCATTTGGTTGCATAAAGGAAGATTTTCCTATTTTCCAAAAAAGGAACTACAAGAAATAAGAACCCAATGCATGTTTCTGATTAAACACTATTTATGGGAAAGTTAACAGAAACAAAGAAATAAGAACCCGATCCTAGTTCATTTGGTTTCATGGAATGTCGACATAAAGTCAGCACAAATCACCATGCGAAGATAAACTCACAACACGTCACGGATATAGTTAAGAGAACCGATGCTCTCACCAGGAGGCATTAGACCTTCTAGAAAGAATGTCACCTTGACCACCACATCGCCTTGGGGAACCAAAGGTACTCACTTGTGTCACTTGAACAAAAATCCAGAGTTCAAAAAAATCGATACTCAGAGTAGTACCAAAAGAAATGCAGACTAAATACGTAAAGATGAGGTTACGGTTGAAGTAAAGCACGGATATTTCACGCTCAATCTTTTTAGTTAAGTAATCAAGCACTTTTAATATACTGCTTTACCATCACTAATTAGATCTGCTTTTCCTTTCCTCATGATGGTCACACCACCAATTCGAACAAAAAAATCGAACACATTACAAATGAAGAAAAAATGATAGTTAAATGTTATGTTCATACTTTTGGCAAAGTGCAGAGTCGGTTGCTCGAAGCATTTTCCTCATTTACTTCACGATTAAGAACCTTCGAACAAGACGCTTGTACTCATATACATTTGGTGTTAGGATGGCAAGAGAGTAATCTTCAACAAGACCAAGATTATTGGTTATAAGGAAAAGTCCATCCTGCAGGTCACACAAAACAAATTCAAGATTGACACATGATTTCAAAATACAGAAAGTAAGTTAAATAAGTTCAAATGGTACCCCATCAACAACAGTTGGGATATTAGCCTGCTGTGCATGCCTCATGATATTACTCACACAATCCTACATAAGTTAAGTGAAGCAAAGGTAAGATGAAGTTAAATGTCAAAATTATCTCATTGTACTTAGACCTAGATGACGAAATCTATACAGAAAATCATTGATATGGAGCACTAATACAAACAGAAAAATTATGTTGAAAATTCTTTGCATGGATATATCTCCTATAGAGCTTGAACAATGTTAACTTCCATGCCCGACAACTGTCCCCACGGTTGGCGGGCCAAGTACAAACAACATGAGAGAAAGGTATGGGACTGAGTTTACCATCCACATATCACATATGCATATTTACTCCCCCTTACAAAGAATATTACCTCATACCATCAAGCAACTTTATGATTGCAAATATCTTTACAAATCTGGAAAGATTACCAAAATAGAGTCAATCTTGGTTCTTGACATAAACTAACACAAATAAAAATATAAATGCCACTCGATTAAAGGTCCGGGCTGCACAGTAAAAAATAAATGCAAAAAAGAATAGCAAAAAAAAGGGAATTCAAAGATGTTTGAGGTGTCAATAACAAATTAACTTCTCTTAAACAGGACAAATTGCAATGGTAGCAACCAGCAACACACAAGAAAAAAGAACTTAATAGGACAGAGATATTAGCTATATTCTTCAAAAATGTAAGTATGTAAGCAAACTAGAAGAAACGAGTCCCTTCCAAGGCCATGACCAACAACAATGCAATCAAAGCGCTCCATCCACTTTGCAACTTCAGTGAGAATTCTAGAAGAAACAGATTCTCTTTCATCATCCCTGCCAAAATAGAATGAGGTTCTCCAAGACATCAAATTGATATTACCATGAAAGTGCAAACATAAATTCAATTTAAGTTACCTTACGCTGTAGGATTCCTCTAGTATTGGATGTACAATCAACTCGGGCTATAGCTCTTAATTATCATTGCGGCATCTTTTGTGCAGAAAACATGTGAAAGATCTGCACTCGAAAGACATCATGTGAAGCATTTGCATCGATGTGTAATACACGTGACTAAACTTTTAGAAGATACTGACAATTTTCAAGGCAGAGATAGCTGCAAAATAAGGAGCACCAGTGTACTCTCGACATCCACCGATTAGCGCCATCCATGAATTGTGTCTCAATTAAACCTTGCATTAACAAATTAACAAAATAAAGTAAAATCAACCATATATTAGGGGAAAAATGGCATAAATCAAATCTTCACCCGCATGGCCAAGTCAGACAGCACAACATTAGGAAAAAATCGACCAGAAAGACCTCTGGCAATAGTCTATTATTAATATGAAGATATGTATCTAATTATTTCTAATATGAAGATACACATGCAACTATTCCTAATATGACCACTACAGTCTACAGTGCACGAGGTACTGTTCACGTGCTACACCCCGCGAAATGCCCTGCAGGGAACATCCTCCTTTATCCTCTTAGACTTCCCCGGGCATCATAACATACATAATGTTAATAAAAAAATTGTTTTGGCGCCATGTAAGAGCAGGTCCCCATTTGCGCAAAGTGTGATACTTGCATTGACCCACAGACCCAAACAGGTCAAACTTTTCACATTTATCTACTTATTTACACATTCAAGTAATATGTCTGTCTACCAAAATTCACAACACATTGCATAGCTGCATGACTTCATCAATTATACTAATTCAACAAAGAACATTGAATTTTGTATGTACACTTGTACTTAAACAAAGGTATCATCTGCACTCCAAATTTTAGTTGGAGGTGGTAAATAGCAGTTAACATGGCGGGACACAAAAGTGTACATACCCAAAATAGGCACAATATCTAGCAGGAACTGCACTTAATGTGTTTCATGTATCTATTCAACAAACTAACTTTGGGTCATGTTTAACTCACTTAAATCAAGTTTATTTGGCAAAGGGGAAGTAAATGAACAACAATAGAGATGAACGAGGAGCATACTTTGTAATGTCTGCAATTCTTCTTTGAAATTGTAACATTTTCAAGTGACAAAAGCACAAAGAAGAGATTAAATAAATTACATTGAGAAGCAAGACATAGTCCCATATATGACTGTAATGACTAATGATGCCACATTAAAACAATTCTCATGAAACACAAGATTGCCCTTTAACACATGCAACGATTGACTATATTTTTCATTTCTTTCCTAAATTAGACATAGATTATTTCTTATGTTCCCTTATTAACCAAGGTTTGTGCGATGAATAATATAGATATAGTGGCATTGAATGTATCTTGTCATTAATCAAAATTTTCTAAAATTTCATGCAAGTCAATTATCTAGTTGCCAATTCAATAAGGGTATAATCAAATATCTCACTTTTTCCTTTTTTGATTCCCCGGATGTTACACCAATAACCCATTGAATCACTCAAGTTCAAACGGACTCAATTTCCCATGATAAAAGAGAACTATATGAAGTATGATCAGACATAAAGCTAATCTAAACTCCGTTTGATAAGAAAAGAACACTCTAAACAATATCGCGCATACCAGCTCCAGCCGTGATAGCACCTCCAAAGACTCTGCATAAGGTATACCGTTTCGGACAAGTGCTACATCATAAAACATACAACCTAAACACTCCAAGAAGTGAAAGAACCGCTGGCACTTACTCCCTGTGCGTAAATCCTCCTAGCCCCTTCCAGTGCGACATCTCTCGTCAAAGGTATTCACCATCTCCAAGACCTCCAGCGTGCTCACGAAGCGCACGAACCTTCAAGCACAAGCCAACCAAACACCTATCAAAATTTGATCTTTTCGACACCACCACCCAGAGAATCACCACATAAGCCAAGCATATCAAGAAACCTCTCAAGCATATCAAGAAACCTCTCGAGGTGCCCTTGCTGAACCACGCAACGCTCCAAGCACCTGGCCGCTCCATGCCATCGCTCCTCCGCGCCAGTGCGCCACGAACGGCTTCATCGACCCTGACGCGATCTTCTCCGTCCACCCATTGCTGGACACCACCAGCTCGCACCTGCACACACACACCCAAAGACGACACCTTTAGCCCACAAAAATAGCACGAACACACCAAAAAAAGTGAGATTTTTTCTTCAATTCGCAGATTATATCAAATATTCAACATCTACCACCCCCTAATATTCTCAATGCAAAGACGCGTACACTACTCCTAATATACTAATTCCATCACTACCATTAAATCGATCCGGATCGCAACAACTTCGAAAAGGAGCGGCCATTACCGGGAATCTTCCTGTAGAAGGGGCAAACTAGGGGCATCCTGACCGCCCCATCCTCCTCCGAGCCTCCCCACCACCGCTTCCTACCGGACCAAACACCACAAGTAGAGGGGGATGATGAGGAAGCCCTAGCCCCAGCCCGGACCCCATGCGAAGGCGCCCATCGTGTGCAAATGCTGCAAGCAGCTTCCCATTGGGTGACACCTCCGTAGCAACGCTCGTCGTCGCTCGGTCGTCGGGCCGGTGCCACCCCCGCCGTCGCCTCCTTCCTCTCCCCCATCCATCATTGGCGGCGGTGGCGGAGAAAAATGGGAAGCCGTAGTCTTGAGGTCATCCAAAGGGTGGGTGGGAGAGCGCGGCGCGGGGTGGGAGGAGGCGGCGGTGGCGGGGGGGGGAGGAGGAGGAGCGGCGGCGCGAGCGCAGCTCGCGCGGAGCGCCGCGGCGCGGCCGAGCGGCGGGAGCAGGCACGAGGCTGGAGCTAGGGTTGGGCTTCAGATCGGGAGGTGGAAGCGGAGGAGGAGCCATCATCGAAACTCCTCCTCGGCGGCGCGGTGTGGCGGGAGGAGGAGGTGGCGGCGGCGGGGGTGGGAGAGGAGGAGGCGGCGGAGCGGAGGCGGGGAGGAGGCGACGGCGGAGTGGAGGGAGGAGGCGATGGAGGAGGAGGGAGCCGAGGGAGAAATCAGGGGGGAGCGCACGGATTCGGTGGGGTGGGGTGGGGGAGTAGGGCGTGGGGGCGCACGGGCGTGAGGAGGGATGGATGGGCCCATATGTCAGACAGAATATTTTTTTTGTCAGAAGGGTGTAGGATGCACCATCACCTTGAACTCCTTCTTTTAAGGAGTAGATTTACGCAACTTCTCGCTGGTGAGACAAGGGAATTCATGAACAGTAGGGCCCCATGTGCTCAACAAAGCAAAAGGACTGTTCTGTTCATCCTTCGTGTGATCCATGCACCAATCATCTCTGTTCATACATGTGCAAGCTATCCTATTGGCATTCTACTAGATCTAGTTAAATCATTTGCTCCTAACAACTAGCCATACATGTCAGGGATGTGGGCCTTGGGCTCAAGGCCCAGTCAATGTATTATTAGGAATTAGAGATTGGTTTCCATTTGAGTTAGAGATTACTTTCCTTGCATTAGAGATAGAGTTAGAGATGTGATATGAGTTAGAGATATAATTGGGATTAGATTCCATCTATTAGGGGGAGCCGTCTATATAAGAGGGCTACCGTATGCTATTGTAAGCAAGTAGAGTAATATCAAAGTCTCTCTTCGTCTAAATCTCTAGTCTCTCTCCCTCTCGTTCTACGCCGACGCCATCCGGCCATCTTCTTGGTGGTGTTTATCCCGGTTTATGACAAACTTGGTATCAGAGCAGTCGATCCCCTCCCACGACTTCTGCTACCATGGCTAACGGCTGAGCGACGCGATCGCGCTCTGCCATCAGATCAGCAAGGAGCTGAAGTAAATCAAGGAATCCTGTGAGAATGTGATGAAGAAGCTACAAGAGATAAAGGAGGCAAGTCATCATTCAACACCAGATCCCCAGATCACCATATCACTAGATCTACAACAACAACAAGAACCATCTATTCATCTACTGCCAGCTCCAAGCGCCACAGCATCTACAAGTCCCTCCACCATCGTCGTCGTGGTCGCCGCAGCATCTCCTTCCGGTCCGGCCGCCACCAAGCATCCGGTCCAACCGGGGGAAACCCTAGTTTCCCCGGTCCGACCATGCAGATGCTTTCGCGCGATTCCTCCGAAGTCGGCCGGCTGTCGCGATCTCCGACGGCGCCCTCGTCGTTCCGATTCGGCGCATGACGCCACCCGCCGCCGCCGTCGGCGTTGCCGTCCTCGGTCGCCGGCCGCCAACCGCCGCACGGATCCGCCACGCGCCAACGCGGCCGCCACCCGAGCCCTGCGCGCTGGGAGCGCGCCACGGTCGGCGTTCTACACCGCCATTCGCCGCTCCCCGCGCGCCGTCTCCGTCGCTCGGGCCACCGCCATCCGTCGCCGCCGCCACTTAGGCCGCTCTCGTCCGAGCCGCCGCCTCGCCGAGCCACCTCCACCGCGCCCCTCTGCGCCTCGCCGGATCCACCTCTGCCGAGCCGCGGCTGTCGCCCCGCCGGTCGCGATCGCCGCCGTCCGGCGATCTCCGCCGGCCGTCGCCGCGGCCGCTCCACCGATCACATGCCTCGGTCGAGTCACCTCTGCTGCGTCGTAGCCGCCGCTGTCCGCTCCGCCCGAGCCGCCGCCGCCGTCGCCGCCGTCGCATCCGCCGAGACGCGCGCGCTCCTCGGCCGCCGCCGCGAGCCGCCATTTTTCGCCGTCGTCGACGATCGCGCTCGCCGATCGCCGCTGCTCGTCGTCGCCGCCGCCGGCCGCCGTGGATCTCCCGGATCCACCGCCGCCGCTCCTTGAGATGTTTGGGCTTGTGAGGTGTGGGGGCCGGGTTGGTCTCGGTCGGCTTTAACCGATCGGTGGATGAGTTAAGGCAAAAACAAAAAAATAATAATTAAAAAATAATTAAAAATAAAAAATAAAAACTAATTAAAATAAAAAAATTATTATTTTGCAGGCATTAAATAACCGAAGGCGCTACTCTTCGTCTAGCATTGTTCCGTTTGGATTTGGCCGGTCGTCTCCCTCCGCTGCAGCACCCCGCCACCGTTCGTCTTCTACATCGGCGTCGAATGTCTTCCATTGGCCGCCGTCTAGCAGCTCGAGGACGAGCTGCATGTCCGAGAGGGGTGTAGTGTCAGGGATGTGGGCCTTGGTCTCAAGGCCCAGTCAATGTATTATTAGGAATTAGAGATTAGTTTCCATTTGAGTTAGAGATTACTTTCCTTGTATTAGAGATAGAGTTAGAGATATGATATGAGTTAGAGATATAATTGGGATTAGATTCCATCTATTAGGGGGAGCCGTCTATATAAGAGGGCTACCGTATGCTATTGTAAGCAAGCAGAGTAATATCAAAGTCTCTCTTCGTCTAAATCTCTAGTCTCTCTCCCTCTCGTTCTACACCGACGCCATCCGGCCATCTTCTTGATGGTGTTTATCCCGGTTCATGACAATACATCTAGCAGTAGGTGAGTTGCTTGTTGCCCTAGCTTGTTTCAAAGCCTCAGATTTGTTTGGTAGATAGATGCATGCATTCAGAGCCATGGCACTGTTTGGTTTATGATTTATCTCTTTTACGTTGGCTGTGGAACCACATTCTCAGCTGCTGCGTTCGTGCATGTGAGTGTTTGATCATTCTTTGTTCTGAACTACCTGTCTTAGCATTAGCACTATGTAAGTCTGTTCATCAGGCAGCAAGTTTCTTTCTGAATTCTGAGGAGGACCAGAATCCTTTTCTGAACCACAATAGACTTGGAGTTACCAATCTATTTTAATTTTCCACATCCTCTTCTTCCCGTTAGCATCAATTTTTGTTTTGTGGAGGATCAGAATGAGTAGCAACATGAACCACAGTTGCATGTGCCATTTCATTATCTGGTTTGGCCGTATGTTTTTGTGGCAACACATGAGTTAGACGGCATGTTTTCCTATGAACCTTCAGAGCCTGCAGCTGAAATGTTCAAGCGCACGCTGGAGTTTTTACCTCAAACTCGCTGATTAAATCTAGTAGAGATGGTGCAACGTACGAACCCTCAGAGCTGAACTACTAATTCTGTGGCGATTGAATGGTCTCGAGCCTTTGGGCAATGTCTGTTTGATGTTTTTTTATGCACCTGATACTCTCCTGTTTTTCATGCCATTAGTGTGGTTAGATTAGAATTCAGAGATGTTGAGAGATGAGGATGTGTTTGATGCAAAGCCTGCATAGGAGTTACTTCCGACTTTAGGCAAAGCAATGTGCGGCGTCTATTAGCAAGAAGCTACTTCTGAGCCCATCCTGACAAGATTTATGTCATATTTCAAATATCGGCCGTTTGATATGACTGTAGTTTATGACTAAATTTTTTTAATTTTAGCTATTTACGATAAAGATTACGGAGAGAGATACTCACTTGCGATTTTAGATGGTACAGATGTTGAACTTTTAACGTATCTACAATTAATTTGTAGGCCTTATCTTGAAAAAATATTTTGTTTGAAAATTAGGTGCTGTAGCAAAAGTCACAACCGGTTGCAAAAACCAAAAAGAATAGACCCGATATCTTCTGACTTTTGGTTTTTAAAAGCTGAAAGTTGAACCGGTGATTTCTCAAAATGGTTTCTTTAAATCGTTTATAAAAGATACTACAGTAATCACTTTGAATGGAGTCATTTCTTAACGTGAGTGTCTCTTACTTCTTTAATTTTTCTCACAATTAGTCAAAAATCACAACACTTTTCAACAATGCTTAGACATATGGTTACTTGTGCGCAAACAAAAAAGTCGAAATTTCCAACCGTACAGAAATATTATCATCTCATCTCGTAAATAAACAGTGCAAAACTTAAACACGAACCAGTACGCCACGACAAAATCTCAAAGCCTCGTGCAAATGAGCACACACACACACCTCAAAAACAATATAATCTTATGTTTTTTAGAGTAAATCTATGCTTATGTTACCCTGAGACGAAATTCAGTTATAAAAAACGAAATTCCACTCTTTCTGTTTCTCTTAAAAAAAGAGAAGTTCCTAGCTTAGACGCTGGCTGGGGTCTTTATATTTTTGGCTTATGTTATAGTTATTAGTTTTAAACGGTGTGTTATTAAGTTGAGATCTACAGATAAATTATAATATAAATTATATTAAATTTATTTATACGATAAAAATAATATATAACTATATTTTCTATGTAGTGTATCTCACGGACAGAATTTAAAACTTTTGCCAATCAACTACAACAAAAGGAAGCCCAACCGTTATGGATCAAAACATCTTTCGTAATGGGCCGTCACTCACTACGGCCCAGCCCAAACTAATACAGCCCTGGGATGGGATCGCGCTATAAGATGCTCCACAAAACCCTAACCCTTACCCATCTGTCCTACCGCCGCTCGCGCTTCTCTCGCCGTTCACGCCGCCGCCGTCGCCGGAGCGAAACACCTCGCTGCCGCCATGGGGCGCATGCACAGCCGCGGGTAATCCCTCTCCCTCCTCACCGCACCTCCCGTATTGTTGTTCTGTTGCAGTGGTTTCTCTGTTCTAATGGCGGGTGCGCGACTCTGTGGTGTAGGAAGGGTATCTCGTCGTCGGCGCTGCCGTACAAGAGGACTCCCCCGAGCTGGGTCAAGACCGCCACCTCCGAGGTGGGATGCCATGCCTTCCCTCTGTTTCTTGATTCGATTTGGGCGTCGTTTTCTTTCCTTTTGTACTGTGATTTTGATATGGTTGGTTCATGTGTGCGCGTTGGTCCTTGGTAGGTGGAGGAGATGATAACGAAGGCTGCTAAGAAGGGTCAGATGCCGTCGCAGATCGGCGTGGTGCTCCGTGACCAGCACGGCATCCCCCTCGTCAAGAGCGTCACCGGCAGCAAGATCCTCCGCATCCTCAAGGCCCATGGTGAGATCCCTCCCTTCTCAAACTCCACTACCGTTGTTGCGTCTGTCTGTTGATGTGTGTGTTTTGATGTGTGGATGTCTGTTTGTTGGTGAGTAGGACTGGCGCCTGAGATCCCAGAGGACCTGTACTTCCTGATCAAGAAGGCAGTGGCGATAAGGAAGCACCTTGAGAGGAACAGGAAGGACAAGGACTCCAAGTTCAGACTCATCCTTGTGGAGAGCAGGATCCACCGCCTCGCCCGCTACTACAAGCGCACCAAGAAGCTCCCGCCCACCTGGAAGTAGTAAGTCACTTGCGCATATGCCAGTTTCCTTTAGTTGTTAGAAGCATAACATAGGGCTCTAACTTGATAATTATTCTGTTCTTACTGAGTAATTTGTTTTATGTGTGCCAGTTGCTACTTCTGAGCTGTAGGGTGATTTGTTCCAGAGTAGGCGAATGTGTTCTGATGTGCTAATTATTTGCTACTCAGATACTTAATTGTGTTGTAGATGCAGTTCTGCTAAAATTGTTTAGATGCTAATCCGTTTAAGGCTTGAAGCTAGGTAGACATGTTTGAGCATGCGATGTGATGCTTCTTTGGAGTTAGCTGAACATTTTGGGTGTTGTACTGGACACCGGTAGTATTTTAGCATGCATACTGAGTACACAAACATGTGATAAAGCTTCAATTTAACTTGTAAAGCTTGTTTTTATAGGTTGATTGTGTCATTTTGGGTAGTTAATGTTTCAAATAAATATAAAGCAGCACCTGATTCTATCAATAATGAAAACTTTTTTTTGCTGTGTAAGATAACTAAAATCAATAGTGCTAATTTTATAGTTGTGAAATGATGTATGCCTCTTGTTGTATAGTCTGGACAGAGATATGAAATTCAATAAAGATAGGAACAGTTTCTTTAGAAATGCACATTTTGGGCTAAATTTCACTGGTTACTGCTATGTTTTGTTAGCTTAGGTATGGTAGTTTTATGCATTTTCTTAGAACTTTCAGCTTAACACATTTTAATCTTTGGTCTACATCCTGTTTTCGTAAGCTAAATACGCCCAGGACTGTGAAAATTTGACCTGTGTAACTTGTTTACTCGGATGCCTTCTTAATCTTTGTTCTTAAAGGCGGTTAAGTGTGATTTATTGTCATCCCAGTTTTTGTTTAATGTATTACATGGTGATTGCTATCAAACGGAATAGCATATGTTTTCTCAAAACTGGCTTCTTTGGTGGCTGCCATCTGACAAATTCCTTGATTTTTTGCAGTGAGTCGACCACGGCCAGCACTCTGGTGGCCTAAGAGAACTCTTCATCTGGTGTGCTCTTAGCTGCTTCAAGATGGGCTTCTTCTAGAAATCAACTTATGTAATGCTTTATGAGTTTGGAGCGAGTTAGATGTGGACAAGATACTGCCAAGTTTTCTATGTTTGGTCAGAGAATCCCATAAACCATATTGGTTTCGCAATTCTGTCTGTTAAACTTTGACATGCATCCATATTTTGTCAGTAACAACTTACAACTAGCATTTACCCTACGTAATTGTTTCTCCAGCATAGGTTGCAATGTGATATCTGCGTTGTTTGATTGGTGACCTTATTGTAACTGGAGAGTAGCGCTGCTAATTTTCAGTTTCGACTAGTCGCCTTGTTTTTCAAATGATACGTCAGATTGTTATTTGCACGCCATGCGATTCCTCATGCGCAGCAGCATCTACTGGTATTGTAGCACCGGTAGATTCAGGGTCAAACCACCATATGCCCCTGAGCAACTTCTCGCAGTTTGTTTACTTTGGCATTGTCATCACCTGTAGGATTGCCAGGAACTACTGTATATGGTAAATTCAATCCTTCGGTTGGTCCATGTGAAACTGTTAAGTCCACATTACCCTAAGATGTTACTACTTATCAGCATCAATTGGGGCAACTACAGAAGATTCAACACAGGTGTGCATTTTTGGTGATGATGTACCATCAGTCCATCACTGACGTTATCATTTATGATTTATCAACCACACACACAAGCAATGGCAAAATCTTACGGCTGATTTGGAAAGCGCGAATTTCGTATGAATCTTGCAGGGATTGCAAAATTCTACGTTCAGCACATTCTGATTAGCGGAATCAAGTTGTGCCCTACTCTTTTTGGCTTATGACTTTTTTTGAATAAATAAATAAAATGATTTCTCTGTTGCCTTTTTAAGCACCTTATCGAGACAGTTTTTTTGAAGTGGTTTATCGTCATTCAGTTTGTTTGTACAAACGCTCGCTCTAGGAATAAAAATTATTAGACACAGCTGAAAAAAAAACAGACCTTTTGTAAAGGTCTAGCCTACATTGCTCTTTACACTTTATGTTATATCATTCTTAGTTAGGGCCTGTTTGGAACTGCTCTGCTCCAGTTTTTTCAGCTCTGCTCTCAACTTTGCTAGCCAAACACGTCAACTCCACAAACTCCACTCCAGGAAAAAAGGTGGAGCTAAAGGCCAACTCCACGTTTTTAGTGGAGCTCCTCAAGGGGTACTCCAGAAACAAGACTTATGTATCTCCTCATGGAGTTAGTGAAAAATTACCCACCACTGCCATTACACAATCTCGTACCGATTCCACTCTTCCCACGCCCATTTGCTCTCCTGCTCCCATCTCGCCCTACTCCGATCCCCACCACCGCCGGCGCTCCGCCCCCGGGAGCCTCCCCCGAGCCCCCACCTCCCACGGCCCTCGCCGTAGTCTGCGGTTCGCGGCGGGCATTCCGAGCGCCGGGTCGCCGGAGACCGCGCCGGATCCGGTGGGCTGCGGCGAACTCGACGGAGCCGCGAGCTGCTGCGGGCGGTTCACGCGGATCTGAGGCTCCTCGGCGGGTGTAGGCGGATTGGCGAGGAGAAACTGACTACTGAGGGTGGAGGATTGGTTTATTGGAGGTTGGTGGACTCGCGTAAGTACATGAGCGCCGGAAGCAGCCTCCACCGCTGCGTCGTCGTCGGGGAGCTTCCGACGGCGCGATGATCGAGCAGTTCGTTAATTTTGTCATCCGGCCGCCACGGTAATCACCTTGTTTTTCTTTTGCTAAACTGGTAACAGCCTTGTTGACTTGTTCCCATTCGCTTCGCCAAAATTTAGTCTGGTGTATGCTGCAAGTAGGTGGAATTTGCTACCTTTTTTTGTACAATATATATGGCGGCTGTAATTGGTCATATTTGACTGTATGAGTTATCTGTGTGATTCATGTATCAATACCTAAACCAAGCATATGGAATCATGGAGCAAATACTGGGTTATCATCTTAATCTTAACAATTGCGAGCATGTGAAAGTTCTGTACTCGAAATACCGTTAATCCAGCATAGGAGCCAAAGTTTGTTCTTCAACCATTGCCGTTGAGAATCTTGTACTAGGATTCTAGTTGAACAAGTAGCTGTTCGTAATCACAAGTGTTGCAGTGGCAAAAGTAAAACTGGGGTAGTAACTGAAAGAGGCTTTTGCATTTAGTTAACACATGTTCATTCATACCAACTGTACTCTTCCTAATATAACTTTATGCCCTTTCTTCAAGATGCTAAAATAATGGAAGTTGGAAACCCTCAAAACTTTGATATTCAACAAATTATTTTACTGGTATGAAGGCAGTTAACTGGCTATGTATTTACAGTGCAGAGTACAATCCAGATCACTATTTATGGGAGCCAGAGAAAACCGATGCAGCTATGTATTTACGTTGCAATTTATGGGGAAAAAGGATGGAATTATTTGACCAAAATATTTGTTTTTTGGTTTTCTCGAATAAATTAATTACAATTACAACTCTTTTCGCTTTCCTACATTTATTACATATGTGTAGTGATTGCCGTCTTCTTCGACTAAGAATGTAAATATGCAAACAGTAAAAAAGTGTAAATAATCCTAGAAATGGACGAAATTGTTCACCAATAACATTTCCCTAAGCAAAGGGAGGCAATAGTAGTGTAATAGCTAGGTTCTTTAGTCAGTGTCGTTGACAATCACACCAGCAGACAACCAGGATACCCAAAAATGAAAATAAATAAAACAGTTTCTTGAAACGATTTTTTCAAACGGTTTTGTAAATTTAAAACTGTATAAATACCCACTGTTATCTTAAAAATATAAATAAAACTATTAGTCATAGCCCAAAAGCATCGACTGCAGTTTGCATTTTTCTAATTGCAATGCAATAGGGGGTTGGACCTTAAAAAACTATTGCAAGGACTCAAATAAAAATGGCCTAAGATAAGTGGCACCCCAAAACCCCAACCCGAGTACTCGACCCCTTCTCTATCCTACCGCCGCTCGCGCTTCTCTCGCCCTTCCCACCGCCGCCGCAGCAAGCACCCGGCCGCCGTCGCAGTAGCCAAACTCCCCACTGCCACCATGGGGCGCATGCACAGCCGCGGGTAACCCCCTCCCTCCTCCTCACCCCCCTGTACTGTTACTACAAACTGGTGAATCCTCTGGTCTAATGACGGCTACGCGACTCTGTGCCGCAGGAAGGGTATCTCATCGTCGGCGCTGCCGTACAAGAGGACCACCCCGAGCTGGGTCAAGACCGCCGCCTCCGAGGTGAGAGCCGTGCCTTCTCTTTGCTTCTTGATTCGATTTGGGCGGATTTTCCTTTCCTGTTGTACTGTGATACTGTGATTTTGATTTGGTTGGTTGATGTGTGCGTCATTTCTTGGTAGGTGGAGGAGTTGATAACGAAGGCTGCGAAGAAGGGTCAGATGCCGTCGCAGATCGGCGTGGTGCTCCGTGACCAGCACGGCATCCCCCTCGTCAAGAGCGTCACCGGCAGCAAGATCCTCCGCATCCTCAAGGCCCATGGTGAGATCCCCCTCTTTGTCCTATTGTTCCATGTGTTTTGTGTGTTGTTCTATGTGTTTGTGTCTTTGTGTGTATCGATGTTTGTGTAGGGCTGGCGCCGGAGATCCCAGAGGACCTGTACTTCCTGATCAAGAAGGCTGTGGCGATAAGGAAGCACCTTGAGAGGAACAGGAAGGACAAGGACTCCAAGTTCAGGCTCATCCTTGTGGAGAGCAGGATCCATCGCCTCGCCCGCTACTACAAGCGCACCAAGAAGCTCCCGCCCACCTGGAAGTAGTAAGTCACGCACGCCCATGCCATTAATCTTTGATTGTTACCTCTTAATAAGATATAGCTTCGGTGAAGCGTGCAGTGTTAGTCTTTACAGCGTTGTTGTATGTGTGCCAATTGCCACTTATGAGCTGTAGAATATGATTTGTCCTTGGGTAGGAGTATGTGTTCAGATGCTTGTGCCAATTCTGTGCTACATAAATACCTAGCTGTGTTGTAGACGCGGTGCTGCTTGAGCCTGCTTTAGATGCTAATCCATTGGCTTGTTTGGGACGTAGGAATTTTACAGGGAAATGGGACCTTAAGCTAGTTAGGCATGATTGTGTTTAATGTGATGCTACTTTGGAGGTAGAGTTTGGCATTCTTATGTTGTCCTGGACACTGATAGTATTTCATTGTGCATGCCAAAATCATAAATGATGCAAAATAAATACAATTTGACTTGTAAACCTTGATGTTATAGGATGTCACTTGTTGCATGTAAATATAAAGCAGCTATGAAATCTAGCACCAATTCTGTAGTTGTGAAACGGGCGTGAGAATGTACGCCTATTTTTTATAGTCTAGACAAGAAATGCAAAATTTGGTAAAGATCATAATACTCTTATTTGAAATGCATCTTCAGGGCTATTTTGCTGGGGGTGGTTTATTTTGTTAGCTGAAGCATGGCAGTTTGATGCAATTCCATAGGGCATATTACTTTATACACATTTTAGTCTTTGGAAGTACGTTTTGTTAGCTTAAGACCAAGAAACTAACAGAACCATGAAAATTCGATGTATGTGTAAATCATTGTTGAATTGAAGGCAGTTCAATGTATTTGACTCAGTTGCCCCAGTATTTCTGATGGCTGTTAACGCTGAATTATCATGTGTGTTTTCTCATACCAACAATTGTTCCGCCGCTGTAATACATAAGATATGCCTGACAAAAATCTTGTCTTTGCAGTGAGTCGACCACGGCCAGCACTCTGGTGGCCTAAGAGGGCTCAGTATCTGGTGTGCTCATAACTGCTTGAAGACTTGTGAAGTGATTGTTCTAGAAATATTTATGTAATGCTTTATACGAGTTTGGAGCGAACTAGAAGCTGCAGATTTTCTATGTTTACCTGGAGAATGCCATGAAATCTTTTAGGTTTTGCAATTCTGTACGTTGTACTCTACTAATATGTTTCCAGATTAGTGGTTACCCTACAATGTTAGCACCTATCTGTTTGCAGTGCTATCTTGAAGCGCATTTTATCAGATACAATTTGTGGTTTGGTGTTTGCTCTAGTTTCATGTGCATGATATGATGAAAAGAAAAGAAAGTATGGACCTGAAAATTAATTATGAATTCTATGTATTTACTATGCTAGTTCCATGATCAGTAGTTAGCATACATATGCACATCGTTGCTTCATATTCATACACGACTAAATAAAACATGGTAGTGTATAATATTAAACAGTCATACATAAGTCTGTAAGTCTTACTTTTATACAAAAGAGACCGGCCGATCAAAAGTTCACATGAAGAGTACTTGTAGTTAAAATAAACGGTAAATGAAGTATAACGGCTCAAGTGATTTACATCATTCTCACATGCAACCGATTGGTGTTAACAAACTGATAGGCGTTATCGTCACCAAATTCTGTGGCATCTTTTTCTTGATCTGATAGTGTTGCAACCGTAAAACTTACATCAAATGCTACTAGCTACATGTTTAATTTTGTTAAGAAAGGCTATTATATCTTGTTTTATTGTTCAAAGTAAATTTTGCTTTTTACAATATAAATAGTAGAATGCAAAAGACATTGCATAGCAATAAGTAAAAGTGGGATTGTAATAGCTAAACTAATTATAATTAATCATATCGTAGAGTACATAGTATAGGTCTCCATTACCTACACTAAATAACGTCTTAAACGTGTATTCTACCCATCCATACTGAGCTAAGGCTTTAAGTAAGGTTCCATCCACCAGCACCATTTTTTCAAAAATATTTTAAAACCAGAAAATCTAACCAAGTGTGGTATTACCAGCGATGTCCCGGGGAAAGGCACAGCTGCATATGGTGGCGCGGCCGCGTGGGCGGGGGAACAGGAGGGGAAAACGGATTCTTGGACTGCGCTAGCAGAGGGTGAAGGTGGAATGGCAAAAGAGGAAGGCAAGTTTCAAGGATGATTGTCAAATTGGGAAGGAAATCAAGAATCCAAACAAAAGCCAAAAAGAAATTCAAAGTTTTGAATCTTGAGGTTGTTTCAGTTCACACCACCAAAATGTCAAATTCTGACATCAAAAAGATTTCTTGGATGATTGTTGCCTTCTTGAGTCACTGCAGACACTGTATTATGTCATTGCTTCTTGCAGCTAGCGGCAGTAGCAGCAGCACCATGCAGGCAGCTAACTGCAGCACAGCATCTATATGATCGCAGCGCCAACACAAACCCTACACGAAACTTCAGTTTTGCCAGCCCCTGCCACCACGGCCACCCATCGTCACGCGAAGGCAAACAGAGCTACATGCGAGACAGAAGGAACTAACGATGCGTTCAGCTTTTCTGATCGATTTCATCGATTTTTTCATGGCATGGAAAGCATAAAAAGATCGTTCCCCTGGCCAGGGTGAACGGGAATGCCATTGCTCACGTGGAGCCCACGGATTTCTTGTACCAAAATCACAGCGAAAGATAAAACGAGTAGCACAGGTACAAACAATCACACGTACTTGCTTGCCTATGACAATTGACAAGGCAGCGCAGGAAAAACTCATGATCCTCTTAGCTCTAGAGACCGGCAAAAACAAGCGCAAAATTTTGCTTTCAGCTCATCATCAATGTTTCTTCTGATAGAAGACGCAATTATGCAAACATACCGGCAGCGTTCCATAATCTGTGCGACAGAGTTAGCATGTCGGATATGATTAGTTTTCGTTGTCAGGAATCGCAGGATGCATGTGACGATGGCTCTTGTCTTCAGTCTGGAACGAACCCAAAGGGGCGGAGAAGGGAGCTGACGGCCGCTGGCACGAATCCAAACAATGCACCATTCCGGGCTGCAGCGGCACGCTGACCCTGAGCGGCTATCTCCTGCGCGACTTCGAGTTCTCGCCTCAGCTTCTCGTTCTCATCGGTGAGCTGAAACACGCACCGGTAGTCGTCACAATTTGGATCACCCTAAGCAAGGCCCTTTGAGGCCATGGCTGAGCAAGATGGACATTTATAGTTTTTTTTTTTTACTGTAGCTGGTTTATTTATAATGGTTTATTTAGCGTAATTAAAATTAAAAAATTTAAAATAGAAAAACAGATTAAATCATTATGGAAAGCAGATTAAAACAGACTAAAAAAGCCAAAAAGTCAAGAAATGACAAAATTAAGGAATAGTGAATTAAAAGACAAACCAGAAGCTGAAACAAACGGGGGAGAACAACACGAGGATGGATGTTTTGATGCTATACCTCTTCTACAGTTTCTTTGAGCTCTTCGACAGCCTGCATGAGCAACGAGATCTCCTGACTTGCGGCGTCTTGGCACGCGGAATCAATGCCCACCACGGAATTCGGGTCGAAGATGATCCCTTCCTGCACAAACAGTTCCTCCAGCAGATCTACATCTTCCTCCTTCAGGCTCAACCTTAGCTGAACACAAATTTTGGTTGCAAGTAAGACATTGCCACAGCAAAATATAGACTAGAATCAAATCAATCACCTCCGGTTAATTGGTACGAACCTTGCTCAGTATTCTGTCACGCAGATAATCTTGATCGTGAGAATCGAGGATGGGCTTCTTAATGCTGTCCACTTCGACGGGAATTGATTTGGGTGCAGTCTTTATGAGCTTCGTCCTGGATGGATATTACCATAGGGTAATGACAAACTGCAGCAGTATAGATGTAGTAACATGCGATGTTCAAGGGACATGCCTGGTTCCAAAGCGAAGAGTAGACAGACTTTCTGGTGCGTTTGAGGCACTGGGAGAACAGCAGCACAGCAATGCAGCTCTTGAGCTGCCACCCTGCAAGCACTAGGCGTTTAGACAAACCAGATGATTTGGAATTCCTGAATAAACTTTTCACAAACCAGTGCATCTTGAAGAATGCGTGTAAGCTTTGAGTCACGGTAAGGCACATGGTTTGGTTTACCTGAAGGTGAAAAAATAAGACAGGCAAAGATAATCACTAATCAGCAGGGCATAATGGTGGAGTAACTATTTTTATGCTTTTTTTCTTTCCAAAAAGAGTCGTTTTGTCTTTACCAGTAGTCAGGGCATTGATAACATTTCCTAGAGCTGAGAGGGATTTGTTGATTGTTTTCGCCTCATCAAGAACTCGTCCTTCAGCACCAGTCTTCTCAACTTTCTCTGAACCAGCTAAGTCAACAAGAATAATTTTCCCTGCTCTTAACCTGTAAGACTAAAAATCACTAGCTGCACACACTAGCATCGTTTTCTTCAGGATTGCAGTTTATATACAATACAGGCAACTGCATTTGCTTTGCAAAAGCAGATTCAACAATTCGAGCAAAAAGAAATCCAGCATTTTGATATCAGTCTATAGAGGATAGGAAGGAAATTTGCATCCACACAAAAATCAATGTGTATTTTACATGAATGGGCACTGGGCAGACCTGTTTTATGACAATATTGATCAATAGCATATCGCGGATTGTTGATGTTTATGATTCACACATACCTCTCATCTGGAGTGGAACCCTGTTGTACCGAAAAAATGTACAGGCAGTGACTTCTACTGCTGGCAAGGTTCATTTCTATGTGCATTAAGGAAGACAAAAACTATAGTTAAATGTTTTACAACTGTTTCAGAAGTGATAAATAGAGGATACGTGTTTCCCCAACTGCTCTGTTGGCAATTCCTTCCTGTAATTTAGACCAGTAAGCAAAACTGAATTGCTATCTACTTACAGAAAGGCGCTCCAACAAAAACTCAAGAAAACTTACAGAGAGGCGCTCCAAGGCATCTGAACTATTCATAATAGATATCTGCAGAGATAATTGAACAGTTACAAGATAATGAAGATATCAAAGGAAAAGCATGGAAGGACAGCTGCTAAGTACTTCTTTCTGGATATGAGGATATCGAAATGCTCAGTAGTTATTTCAGACCTCAGTTGCTCCAGAAATGTAAATCCCTTGGGTTTTACTCTCCTTGATCTGTAGGTTGTCTTTGGACAAGTCAAGAAGGTCCCTGAGATATGAGGAGAAAAAACTTGATCCTCTTGATAGAAACACTTTTTTAAAAAATCTCTACAGAGGAAACATAAAAAAACATTCTCAACCAAATATTCACCTTACTTTTTCCAAATATATCTCCACCTGAGACATGGTAAATCAATGTAAGCTAAGATCTAGAAATGTGAATTCAAAATAAGCACATGAGGCTGGTAATTTACCATTGATAAATTCACAGTCCACGTAGCCATGCTTGCTGATGATCTTAAACATTCAAAAAGCTCATCTACCACTCGCTGAACTAGTCCAGTGTTCTGCTCATTGCAATGCAAGATGCTTGGCCCCTGTGTCAACATCCAAATTATACAAATACGTAATGCCAAACCTGAAGTGGCACCGTGCTCTCAAAAAAAAACCTGAAGTGACACAATCAGTAATCATCCATAAATTAAATCCCAAGGGGATGTTCACTTTACCTCCATGCTATATGTCTTTCCAGCTCCGGTCTACAAATGCAAAGTTAGAATAAAATGTCACTGTCATCACAAGTAGCTTATTTCAGACATAGGTAATAGGTGCACTTTAAATGGTAACTGTGCAGTGTAAATTTGAGATATGTACTAGGCCAAGCGCCCAAGTATAAGCAAATTATGGTTCTACATTTACATCTTGTGAAGCGAAATATTTGTGGACAACTAATGAGTTAGGGTACAGGGTGTTTGGAGCAATACATACCTGACCATAAGTAATTATAGTCCCATTTATTCCATTGATGGCATCTGCTTCCAAAAACCAGTTACTTGGTTAGTACTAAGTGTGATGGCTACTACTAAAGAATCCTGTCATGACATAACTACACAATAATAAGCAAAATCTTTTATTATCTTGATGAATAAATTAGAACAGGAAAATCAAGGAAAACCTGCAACGATGGGCACTGCAAGGAAGTTATAGACATCAGACTGTTGCGCATCTTGGTAGAACACCCTGTCAAAGCTGAATACGACATCTTCCTCCCTCTCATCCTAAAGTAGTGGCCAACACATCAGGGAAAAGGCATTAATTAAACATGACAAAACACAAAAGCATGCCAGCAAGATCACAGGGATTTGACAAGGAGAATGCATATAGAACAAAACAAACAGAGAATGAGCACCTATTATGTACTAGTTGTCTAGGGGATGCTCAAGCAGGTTAATGTTCAGAAAGGCATGGGCATGAGACTTTTGACAAATTCAGTTATCTAGAGTTATAGAGTAGAATACAATTATGCGTCACACAAGAAACAGCGCCATGAATATTCACTGCATGCCTTATCTGCTAAAGCTAAGGACAGGAGTGTCCAAACCTCGAAAACAAAAGACTCCGAGTCCAATTTCTTGAAGCAGACCTTGTCACCATTAGCCTTCCTCTCTTTTTGGCTCAGCGGTCTGAATCGCACGCACACAGTCACGTTGGACATCCTGGCAGTCAAACAGGTGCCAAATTTGGGAACGAAAAAAATAATCCGCTGATCGCTAACTGCAAAAGCCTACGATCCTACCAAATCAAACAGAAAGCGATGCAAGTATGTGAGCACAATATCAACACATACAGCAATATGCAGAAATGAATCGTGCTACGATTGGCAGGTTTGAGCCATCGAGTTTTTCAAAATTGAAACCGTGCCATCACAAACCAATACACTACTCGTCCTACTTCTACCTTCTCATTTTTAGGGTGTCTACTTCTACCTGGCAAGGAACAAGTGGCGGAAATGCCAAACATATAAGCTCTAGCTTCCTCATGATCATATCGCCCCGATCTTAAACCCCACTAGTGCGCGAGGAACTGGCGAATTGTGCGCGAGGCGGAACGGGAACAGGCGCGCGACGCGTCGAACTGGATCATCAGAAGGGCTAATTACCTAGCCAATCATCTATCCATGTAGTCTAGTTCGGAAATTCTAAAACTAAATTCCAACCGCACGCACATCGCAGAAGAGGGGAACGATTTGGAACAGCGAAGCGCATGCGCACGCCCACCAGATCGGCTAAACGCGGTACTACATGAAACGGATGAACTGAAGGGCACACCTCGGGGCGCGCGCGCGCGCGCGCGAGAGAGAGAGAGAGAGAGAGAGAGAGAGAACGGGGGGAGGGATGCTGTTCACCTCGGCGAGACGATGGGAAACGATGGCTCCGACGAGCTGCTGCTGTTCTGCGGAGAAGCAGCGGCCGACGGGCGAGGGATTCGAGGTTTCCACACAGGGCGCGCGCGCGCGTGGGCTTTATAGGGGGGAGGCGCGAGAGCGGAAACGCCGGATTCCAGGCCTTCCCGACTCGCGAGTGGGCTTGTAAGTTGTACCGTTCCCCTGACCGTTGGATCCGCGAATCAACGGTGGCCGTGGATCGCTAACAATGACTAGGGCTAGATGTGTTCCGTGAGATTTGAGACTACGTCCTGTTGTTATTGGTTTTTGTTAATAGCTTTTAGCCACAATAATAAATAGTAAATAGTAGTGCCTGATAAATAATAGTGTATTATATAAGAAAGATGGTGAAATAAAAAACACTACAATATTCGACCACTATATGACTTACAAAATTATGAGATAATAAAATACAACATACGTTACAGTATGTGAAAACATATATTATAGTGACTGATAAAAGCGGATTATAGAAACTGAAGCATTTGTATTAGCTTTGACTTGATCTGAAAGTAAAGGCAACTTACAGAAACTAATATGAGCAGATCCTACTTGTTGCGATGCTCGGCTTAATGATGAGTTGAATTGTATGATAGGCTAGGAATTTAAATTAAAATCCTAGTTGATCTATGTAAATATACTAGAATTTTGACATATCCAAATAAGGCCTTTCTACTTTTCATGTTAGGGTGCGCGGAGTTTAGCCAAGCAAGCAGGATCAATTTTTTCTTTACCAGTATGGCCAAGCAAGTACTAGGAGAATGTCATTAGTCATATCTAGACTATGCACAACTTGTTGCTTTTACTTTGTATAATTTTTTTTTACCGTAAGTTTGATTTTCATCGGAGAGCCCGTGGAAATCTAATTGTTAGTGATGTACACTAGAGATAATTATAAAGATAATTAAATCACTTCTATATTTAGGATCATTTGATTAAATATTATTATGATCCTAGAATGAATCATCGTATATACAAAGGTTGGCAAGTATACGACTTACTTACTGGCGAAGCTCTTTTTTGTGTGTGTGATAGCATTTTAGAAGATCCCTGGTCAGATGTCACTGGTCAAGACACCAGTAATTATAAACCAGCACTTGTATGATTAATTACCACGTTTCACTAGTCATATAAATGGGGATATCAAATCAATAATATTGACACATGTTATAGAATGTAGTGTTGTATTAACTCACCTTGAGACATTGTTGAGATTGTTATATTTTTTATGTCATCAGTTGATCTTGAGTAATAATGATGTATAATCATTTGTATTTGAGATTAACATAGTTTTCTACATGTGCAGTAGTACATTGAGAGGTAGCCACACGCTGCTTTGTAATTAGGTAGTTGTAAAGGCACCTTTTAGGTATACTATGAAACATGTGGAGGAAAGTGACTAGTCGAATATGTGATTTGCATTTGCCCTCATACATAACAGGAGAGATATCCCTAGACCTCTCGGTGTAGTCAAATAAAGAAAGTGCATAGCCATGTCACAAAGTGGTTGAAGAGTCAGCCACATGAAGTTATACATTACTAGATTGGGAAAGATAAAACGGTCAATGATGACACATTTCTCACCCAGAGTCCAATCGGATATCGTGAGGCAATAAGAGAATACGTAAATAGGTTGTTTAGTCCGACAAGATATGAACTAGCGATATGGATATGCTAACTGGTCATGACCTGATCGGACATGTCACAAACTAGTTTATGAACTGGTCGTACTAGATACGATCTACTCATAAGGAGCTATAAATCAATTATGAGTGAATTGGATCTGGTTGCATATCATATTGCATAAAAAGTTTGTTCATATTGATCTTTGTGTATATTTGGATCGATATGTTATGTTAGGGACCGCTATCGACCAGTGATTGGAAATACCATATTTTTGGATTACAATCAAATATATATGAACCTACAAAGTCACACACTTAACAGGTTGAAACAGTCGAAGGCTTTCCGAGTGAGATATGATCTCTACTTGTATTAGATAAAGATTCAGTTGAAGACTTTCAAAATAGGATACGGTCTTTATTCATATTGGATATTGATTTAATCAAGTCTCTATATGGGTGCATTGGGCTATGGGTTGCGTGCGAAAAAATACGCACTCACTAAAAACACTAGCTAGGTTGCGTGCAAAAAAACACACTCACTGAAAACACTACCTGCCACCTCTTTACAGGCCCTATTGTGGATGCTGGTGCTAACATATCAGTTCACGGTGTTCCATCTCCGAACATGTGAACTTTGATAGATACACTGCTACGAATATGGCACTGATTGGGATAATCCAATGAGAAGACACAATTGGCTCATGGAAATCGACTATCGCTCGAGGACGATCATCTTCCGGGGACGTTGATCGGGATGTTGGAAGATCGACTACTTCCACTATATCGACGCTCGCTATGTTGAACCGGGCTACACCATCACATGCCACACGTGAAACGCAATGCAATGCATAGCCTCCTCAACACACGAAGATAAAAACACAACAAAAACCAAAAGGAATCATAAAACTGAAAACGATAACAGCTAATGTGCACAAGCATCACCCCATCACTGAATCCAGCGAGAGAAGTGAATGTTCTTTTACATAACCCATTTAGGTGGTGATCGGTTCGGCTGAAAAGCTCATGGCTTATGGCTGAAAACACTGTAGCTGGCTGAAAAAAACACTGTAGTTAACAGAGGCTTATTTAGCATAATTAAATTTAAAAAAATTTAAAAATATAAAAAAATATGTTAGCCCATTACGTATAACACAAACAAATACGGGAAAAAAGAACCGGCAAAAAAGCTCAATAAAAAGCTAAAAGTTCAGAAAAAGACGAAACTTATGAATAGTGAAAAATAAGTTAGAAACCAGAAGCCAAAGCCGAGTTGATCAGGACCTTAATTGTCATACATAACGAGATTCTAAAAAACTTAATTATCATCATATGAAAGCTCACCTTTGGTGAGTGCGCCGCTGCTGCACTAGCGGACACCCATCAGTGACAGTGGGCCCCCCAAAGAGTCGTAGACGCTGGTGAACCTCGTGCACCGCGCTAGCCGCAGCAGCAGACAGCGGTGAAGCTTATAGCCCTATTCTTTTCAGTTTCTAAAAGCTACTTTTCAATTTTTCTACAGTAACTAGCTTTTAAACGGAGTATTTTTTCAAAAAAGGTCTACTAGTTAATTGTAGTGTATACTTTGCTGACTTCATTTATATTAGGAAAAACCGCATGTGAGTTTCTGTTACTCTTTAATCTCTCGTACAAACAGCTCAAAAGCCACAAGCCGCAGCAAAAAAAACATGCCCTATATAATTTGACTGGTTCATTTCCACTTCCAGTCAATTTATGGTTCTATATACTATAGTAATTAATTTTTAAATAATATATTTTTTAAAATAAGATTAATAGAAAGATTATAATAAAAATGTACCGAGTTTAGCTGTATCAACCAAAATATATACAATTATTTTTTTGTGCGTACCAACTCTCGTGAACATACAGAATTCAAATATTTAAGCCATAAACTCAAAAGAATCCACTTAAAATTTTAGAGTTTAGACAAATCAAACTATATGTGCATTTATCTAAGACAATATTACTTTCAATCTCACTAATTATAAAAAAGTTTCACTATACTTTTACCAGTGAGTCTGAGTGGTCGTCTGTGTCGGCATCTCCGCCGATGGCAGGAGGTTGCTGACGGAAGTTGGTGCATGCCGTGGTCTGGTCTTGGAACACCGGGTCCAGCGAGGGGTTTCCTCCCCGCACCAGAGGACATGCGCGCTTTAAGCTAGGCGTACAAAAACAAAGGGAGGCTACAGCGACGATTAATGCCGCTGTCTGCATGGCATGACGTGAATCGTTGATATGGACGTGCGACATCTTTTCCGGAAGGAAAAGAAAAGAGACTATACTGTTGTGGCTTGTTGGTTTTGCCTTACTTTTCTCTACCCCTAAAATCCACCAGTTCAGTTCTTTCCTACGACCACCCCAAATTATGCCCCCAGCAGTCATGAGTTTTCCTGCGTCCACACCAATTCGTGTCCCCAGGAAAACCAACCAGTGAAATCAACGATCAAGAATCAATTCCCACCTTTCTCTCTCCTTACCCACTCATATCCAACGATCCGACGCCCACCTTGACTCCCTTGTGCCCCCGCTCAATCTCTTCTCCCCTGTGCCCCGCTCGACTGCGCTACCCCTCTCTCGCGCCTCCTCCTCCTCCTCCATCCGCGCCTCCGCTCCTCCCCGACCTCTCCTCGACCTCCTCCCGACCCTCCTCCTCCGGCCGCGCCCCGAGATCCTCTCCCTCGCTGGGCGCGTAGCCTCCTCGACTCCTTCCTCATCGCCTCGAGGAGTTCGCGCCATCCTCTTGGCGGCGGGCGCCGCCGCCTCGCGCGCCCCGCTCGATCGCTGTTGGCCGACTTCCTCGGCCGCGTCAAGGCGCCGACCTCTACCGCGCCCTCGCGGCGGCCCCATGGAGACCTCCTCCTCGCCAACCACCATGCGCGCCTCCGCGCCCCATGGAACCTCCTCCTCGCGCAGATCCGCGCCGGACCCGGCTCAAGCCGCGCCTCGCGCGCCGCGCCGCCGC
The DNA here is from genome assembly GCA_036346575.1 of Dendrocalamus sinicus. Taxonomy (NCBI): domain Eukaryota; kingdom Viridiplantae; phylum Streptophyta; class Magnoliopsida; order Poales; family Poaceae; genus Dendrocalamus; species Dendrocalamus sinicus. The sequence goes on along the minus strand of CM070662.1, from coordinate 1,658,924 downwards.
CGCGCGATCCAGATCGACGCCGGCTCGTCGCGCCACCAATGGCGGCGCCGCCTCAGCGTCGGCGGCGTGCGAGTGGACCTCGCGCGCCATGGCAACACCGCCCCACCCCGGCGGCGGCGATGGATCTCCATGCGCCGCCGCGATCGTCGTCGGCGGCGTCGAGCCCAAGATCCGCCGGTAGGCCGTCACCCCGCCTCGGCCCCATCCGAGCCCCCGCGCCGCCGCCGCCGCGCCAGCGGCCGACGGTCCGCCGGTCGCCGCCGGGTCGGACCTCTCCCGAGCTCACTCTCCCGTCATGATCCACTGCGCCGCGCGACCTCCTCGCCCCGGCTCCCCTCTCCCGCGGCGTCCGGCGCCTCTATAATACACCAAAATTTGCGGTCGTACCGCGCCTCGGCCGTGGAGGAAGGTCTGTTGTCACGTTGCTTTCCGTCTTCTCGGTCGTCGCCGACTTTGGTTTGTGTCCGGTGGCGGTATGCTATTGGAAGGTGAATTCTAAATTGAGTAGTAGTGGTGATGGTTCATGGATGTTGCAAATTTCCGTGAGAAATTGGATAATAGCCGATAGATATCTGATTGTCCTTTCAAATGGAGATACACTTATTTTGAAATGTAATTTGTCCTTGGATTTATTGGTGCATATGATTTTGTTCATTCTGCTCATTCAGTTTGAAGCTATTAAGCTTTAGAAATTATTGGTGCATATGATTTTGTTCATTCCGCTCATTCAGTTTGAAGCTATTAAGCTTTAGAAATATACAATATGGTGGGAGTAACACACATGCAAGCAACCAAGGAGATGGAGGCATTGCAGGTTGGGCAAAACCAAGAAACCAAAGTAAGTGCTATCAGCAACAGTTCCTTTGTTTGCCGTGGACTGAATCGCTAATGGTTTTTCTATAATATGAGCATGTTTACTTTGCCATACTTCATACTTCCATTTGTACATGGTGGACATGTTGGGGATGAACAAGAATCATACATGCTATTGACGATTATTACATTTTGCGAAATTGGTCTTTTAATAATCGTGATAACTACCCATTTTTCTTGCGTACTCATGCTTTGTGCGATATTTGCTTATTCATTGTGTTTCTTGGCACATTGCTTTCATATTTTATCTCAATCTGTCCTTGTAACTTATGGCGTGCATTGTCCTTGTTTTTACTAATCCTTTGATTAGAGGACATGGCTAGCCTTTCCATAACTCGTTAGAAGAAAGTGATATGTGATTGCAGGCTCCTACAAGTGATGTCACTCTTGTGGTTACATGATTGCTGAACCTCATAATATAGCATCCTTCTCTTGATTGACCCTTGCACTGCTGTATATTTACTTTCATGGTAAGTGAATTTCCCATTTTCTTTGCAGGAGAATCGACTAAGGCGGTTAGTGTACAATCACATGTAACCTCATCGAAAGAAGTCAAAGTTGCAGATAGCAATGGTGGGGCTCTGAGCTCGAGTTCTCATCACCAGAGGATGATGACAAAGCACAGAGCGGATGGTCCATCTCAAGATGGAGCACCGGTGACGACTCTACTTTGCAAGTTCTCATTCTTGAGTTTCTCATCTAAAGTGAAGCTTCACGCTATTCTATCTAGCATTTGGGAACTGGGATGTGATTTGTCTAAGCTGTTATCTTTGAAATGGATATTTTTCGAAGCCGCAAAGAAGAAAAAGAAGAAAAGCAAGGCCAAGTGAGTTCTGTTATTCGTTGAACCATTCATATTCTTGTTTTGTTTGTTCTGTTTCTGAGCTTGTCTCATATTTTCTTTAGAAAGAAGAAGGACCCTCTTCAGCAGACAGATCCTCCGTCAATCCCGGTTGATGAGCTTTTCCCTTCAGGAGAGTTTCCTGAGTTTCCTCATGGTAATACTATCATGTCACTGGCTTGCTGCAGTATACCTTTTGTTCATTTATTATCTTGTGTTCGAATTTTTTTTGTGAAATGTGGCATGACCTGATGTGAAAAAATTTAGGAACTTATAGAAAAATATGTATAATGAGACTAATGACTATACTGTCAAGATCTTGTCATATAGTTTTCATATACTGCTCTCGAGTTTATTTGTGTTTTTTTCTTTAGGTGGGACCTGTAATGTATTGCAGCCGGACTATTTTTGAGGATGCTACTCCTGACCAGTTTAAAGTGCTAAGATCGAGCCTTGCATGTGCATGACCAGTTTAAAGTGCTAAGATTACTGCAAATTGAATCTCTATAGTTTAACTTTTTATGTTGCGTGATTAGCATGCGATTCCTCCTCAACTGTATGAACAATCGATTTTTAGATTTATAATGCACTTACTGAGAATGGCCATGGTACATGTATGTGCATAATTTACTTTTCCACCATCCACTAATAATCCTACAAGTGGGAGACTTGGGAGTGAAAAAAAGGGGAGGAGGACCTTTTAGCTAAAAGTTGTAGTATGTAGCATAGCCACCCCCTATTTAAACAAGAAATCTTGTTAGTTTTGATGAATTAATTCTAAATGCTAGGGTTTGGTTGCCTGGGATGAACTTAAACATGTTCTTCATCATGGTCCCCCATGTGCAGTGCTTGTTTGTTGCCCACCAACCATATTTCATATTCAGCGGTTGTTGTTAACATCTCTTATGGGTTTGATGACTTGATTTGATGTTATATGCTAGAATAGTGTTTTGACTTCATGTGAGATTGCTTGCTTATTTGTATGTATTGCAATTGACGCTGACGGGCCTAGCTTCCGTTGTTAAGTATTATTTTTCATGTACTTAACTTTCTGTTCTTGGTTGTTACCAAGTTGTGTTGTTTTGGGCATAACAATATCTATAAGTAATTATTGGCTGTATTGATCCGGAGTATCGGGTCATGGGGAGGATTTAGTTTATGTGCATGAGTATTTGAACTTACGTGGCTTGATGCTTTAGATGAGCGTTTAGAAGTTCTATATTGAATGAATTTGATATGAAGTTTTGTTTTGAAAAGTGGATATGAAGTTATATGGCATTTTAGGACCAATATTTTACGAATGCTGTTCTATGTGTGACTGTTCTTTTATCGTATGGTTGATAGGGAATCTCCTTGGAGTAAAGAGCGTTCATGGTTAACTAAATATTTTCTTTAATGTTCAAAACGGTTGTTTTCTTAAAGAGCTTCTGGACTGGAATTGAAATTAGCTTTTACTTCAATTTTGGAGACACGCGCTTATGGACTGAAGAACCTGTAGGGATTACCAGTTTCACATCCAATTCTGCAATTTCATATAATGATATGGCTCTGTGTGGAGCACCCGGAGGAACTACCAAAAGTGAAAATGCTCATGTATTTGTGGTTTATCCAATGGTATGTTATGATGTTTGACAAAAGCTCATGATTGGTTTGTCGTAAAATGTGGTCTATTAAACCAGAACTGATAGTACAAGTGGAGCCTTTGAGGATCCATATGGCCTATCCATTATTGATGATAAGTTGGATGCCATAATTGTCAGGTATGTATAATTGCATTATCGCTTTTCTGGCATTTAGCTATCCATAACTATTCCTTTTTGTTCTTTCATGGATCGAATTTAACCTACTATACTAAATGTATAAAACTAGATGCAAGTAAACTTTGTTTACAAGAGTAATTATCCTCATTGGAGTTAAGAGTGCATACGTATCAGTTAACTGGCTGAATTTTTGTTGGACTGAAATTTGTCCAATTTAGTCTTTGTTGTTGCTTGTATTATGAATTTATGCAATAAAAATTCGGATGAGACTCGAGAAAAAATCCAGTTAGTTGTCTATGTATAATAAATCCAACAAATAAGGTGTAATTAATATTTAGATGAGAAGTCCCATCATGCATACACCAAGTACACAAAAATTCTCACACATTGGCGGGTGTGGTGCTCTCAGGGTGGTCGGGGCTAGGGCTTGGGGCCACCGCCACCACGGCTTTGATCGAGGCCTACATCTCGTCTTTGTTGCTCGTGGGGCTACGGCTGCGTCTTGCTTGGGCTCGTGGCGATATCCTCCATGATCACGGCGCCTCACTGATGCGCGACTGCTCTGCTTGATCTCTCCTGCGTACACGAAATCATGGGCGTTGGTTCAATTTTTAAAATATGTATATCTACTCTCAGTATATATCAGCCATTGCTAAAGTAGCATGGCTTCGCACAAATAAGAAAAGGAGCGAATGGAAAGAAAAACTTGTTTAGTGGATCATGGTAACAGCAAAGTCGCTTGACCTATGCAAAAGAGTAACGCATGGTGACATATTGCTCTCTGCATAGCGTAGCTTAGATATACTGAAGGTTTCTCCATGGACAGCATTTCACATCTACCTATGATAAAAAAGGCGAGAAAATAGAAGGTAAATTTTGGCGGGAGATGCAAAAGCAAGTGTTCGATGTTCGGGATGCTAATGAACTTGGGGTTTTCTTCAAACCAATTAAACCCTTGAAGTCTTGAACTAACGAAACAAGTTATTTTACTACGGTCATAAACATTCATGACAATCTCGATCTCATGTCGGGAAGAGGAAAAATTAAGGATCGAGACGAAGTGATTTGTTTTAATGAATCAAACCAAATGATCTTGGTGGTCGCGAATGTTTACGACCATGCTCGACTATTGAGTGGTCGTTAGACCAGCTTGGCCATGGTCGAAGTCGCGGGAGGCGTCGACCAATTTTAGCTATGGTCGAAGGCCATCGGGTAAGTTCGACCACTTGTTGGAAGTCGAAGACCACTAGGCATTTACAACCATTTTGGGCATGGTCGGAGTCGTTCGGTCATTTACGATCACGTTGGCCATAGTCGAATGCAACCGACCGGTTGTCATGGTGAGCGGTTGGAAGTCGTAAGTTGAAGCTACGACCACGTTGTAGTGAAATGCGGTCGAAGTCGGCGCTCAAGTCTCGACCACGTAAGAAGTCGGCGAGTTCGACCACGTTGTGGCGGTCGAGCGAGTCGGTGCGTCGGACTCGATCGGTTGTGGTCGTGGCCGGTCGGTGCGTAGTCGTAACGGTCGGAAGTGGTCGTGGCTATCGGTAGCGTGGTCGAAGTGTTGGATTGCGATCGGAGCGCTTGGGAAGTAAATGGCGGTCATATGTGGTCGGACGGGCTCGTGCGCGGTCGGAAGCACTCGTAAGTGGTCGAAGGGCTTCGACCACGATGATATCGGTGTGCGTGGTGCGAGCGGGGTTCGACCACGATGGAACCTCTGATTTTGGTCGTAGCCTTTTTGAATCGGTCGTAACGACTTGGGATGAGGTCGTAGGGCCTTGAGCATTGCTTGGCTTGTAAGTCGTAGCAAGCTACGTGGTGGTCGTAGCGATATGTGTGCGGTCGTAGGTGTGGGAAGTCTTTGGTGAGCAGAGTGTTTCTCTATTTGGTGCAACAGAGCGGTCGTTTGGGTCTAGACTTTGTGCGGTAGAGTCGTAGTGGCTTGTGATGGTCGTAGCAAGCTTTGAGGTGGTCGTATGGACCACTGAGGTGGTCGTATGGACTATGGATACGACCACGTTGTAAAGTCGTGGCGTGGTCAAGAAGGCTATGACCACGGTGTAAGTGGTCGTAAGATGAATTATAACCACGGAAAATGTGGTCGTAGAACTTACGACCACGGCAAACCGTCAATAAACATGGTCGAAAGGCGTTGGACCACGGCAAAACAAAAGAGGCGTGCTCAAGAGGACCTACGACCACGACAAGGCAAAGTAGGAGGCGATTGGTGGTTTACGACCACGTTGAAGGAGCGCAGAGCGTGGTCGTAGGGGTTATCGACCACGGCCAGGGCGGTGTTTTTACGACCACGGCAAACCTACGATGAGCGTTGTCGAAGGTGTTCGACCATGGCAAAACCAGAAGGCGGTGAGGTCGGCAAGTGATACGACCACATTAGAGAAAGATCAAAGGTGATCCGAAGGCGTGCGACCACCTTTGAGCATTGCGTGTTGGGTGGTTCCGGCCAGGTCACGTATTTGTGTGACATTCATTTTGTGACAAAAATATTTGGTTATACAATATATGAGGCGTGAATCTTAATGAATCTGATTGCTCGTTTTATTTTTTACAAATTTTATCTTCTTTTGTATTTTACCGTAGCGTTAGCACGGGCACACTACTAGTCTTGTAAGGTTCAATGCTTAAGGAAAAAACAAAAGTAAACATGTTTAATGTTAAACAGTACAGAAGAAGCATTTGAAACAAACAACGGAAGAAGCAGCCCCGTTTACTTCAGCTCGAGATTTTAGTTTTTGGCTTATTTTTTCACTATTTCTAAATTTTATTATTTTCTGATTTTTTAGTTTTTTCAACTTTTATTGTTGGTTCTTTTTCTCCGTATTTGTTTGCGTTGTCCGTGATAGGATAACATGTTTTTTCATTTTTAATTTTTTGAAATTTAGTTACGTCAATAAGCCACCATTAGCTACAATGTAATTTCAATTATAAGATAATTTATTTTAGCCCAACCGAACAGCACCTAAAAATCTCATATTCTCACCAACTAAATGTACATTACACTTCTAAACAATGATTTTGTCCCAATGCTTCGTTTGGAATATGAGATTTTTTATTTATCTAGAAATTAAATTATTTCATGTGAAATTTCAGCACAATTAACAGGCCTAAAAACGTGAGGATCTAAAGACCAGTTTTGGAATAAAAAAAATGCAAAAATAAGTGAATTATTTCAGAAATCCGGTGGAATTGTACTCTGCAAAACGGGCCAAAAATCACGGAGGAGCAGGGGCCAAAATACATGGACCGAGTCCACGGAGCACTGAGCGCCACTGCATTGTAGGAAGCAGCTAAAGGCACAGCCATCCCACGCCTTCCCCCCTCCTCCCATTCGAACGAGCAGCCCGAGGAAAGGAGGAGCAAAGCCTGCCAAGCGAGCACGGCGATGGCCGCGGCGAGGCCGCACAAGGCGTCGCCGGCGCGCGTGCCCACGCGGTGGGTGGCGGCGCTCTGCACCGCCTGCTTCCTTCTCGGCGTCTGCGTCGTCAATAGGTTCGCGTTCGCCCCGCAAATCCGTCGTTTCCCTTGGAGGGAGCGCCTGTCCGCGCTCCCATTTCTTGCTCTTCAGGCTTTACCTGCCCCATTCTTTTCTTTTCCCCACAAATTAAGACAATGCTCGTCGATTTCAAGGCCGGAAATGGTGATGTTTACTCTACTTTTGCAGATATTGGGCGGTTCCTGAGCTTCCCGATTGCCCAAGCAAGGTAATCCCGATTGCCCAAACAAGGTAATGTGTGACTTTATTTCCACTCTTCTCTTTTTCTTTGATGTTCATTTGGCTGCAAATTGCCAATTGGTCCAATTTTGTAGACAAGTTCTGATCATTCGAGGGCCGTATCGAACCAAGTGTCACAAACTCGCGAAGTCATCATGTAATGTCTGAAAGCTTCTACAGTCATGAATCTTTCCACCAAGTTTGGATTTGCTTATAATGTTTCTATTTGCAGGGCGTTGGATAGAACAATATCCGACATTGAGATGCGCCTGGCTGCTGCTAGAGCCGCCCGAGCGATGAGCCAAGGCGTGTCGCCGAGTGATTCGGGGGGTGACCAGGGAAGCATGCGGCCTAGAATGTTTTTTGTCATGGGCATTGTGACCACGTTCGTTAATCGTAAGCGCAGAGACTCTATCAGGCAGACGTGGATGCCACAAGGTAGAACCTTTTCTAAGTAATGCACAGCAGAGGTTTTGTTTCATATGTATCTAACTTGGTGCTTTCTAGGTGAGCATTTGCAAAGGCTGGAGAGGGAGAAGGGCATTGTCATCCGTTTTGTTATTGGACGCAGGTATGGTAACCTGGGGGAAAATTAGTCAGTGTTCTTAATATATTACTGAATTTGGGACTTCTCCATGTAGTGCAAATCCTAGTCCTGACAGTGAAGTGGAGCGCGCCATCGACGCAGAAGATAAACAATACAATGATCTTTTGAGACTTGTATGCTGGGTTGATTAGTTTCAAATACTTTATTTTTGATCAATGACTAGCAGTATCAATGAGTTCTCAACACTGGCCATCCTTCACAGAATCATGTCGAAGGCTATGGTGGGCTTCCTTTCAAGGTTCAGATGTTTCTTTCAACTGCTCTCTCCACGTGGGATGCTGATTTCTATGTAAAAGTGGATGATGATGTTCATGTCAACATTGGTATGCCAACCCAGGACCCTTTTAAGCTTTGGTTGTTGTTGCTAAATGTTTGACCGGTGTTCTGATTGATCCAGGATTGCATGTACTGAGCTTGACACTCTCTTAAAACAGGTATCACCAGATCGATTTTGGCGCGGCACAGGTCAAAACCTCGGGTGTACATTGGCTGCATGAAATCCGGACCTGTTGTTGCTAAAAAGTAATACTCCATAAATCCAGATTGTTTCCAATTGATTAAACAGAATGGGGAGCGTGCCAAATGCGAACTCCCATAAAGTGAGAATGTGAACTCGTGATATGTGTTTTCCAATCGAGTGAGGAAGGATTATTATCCATTCGATTATGGGAAGTTAGTATTGCTAGCGTTCCAAGGGAAGCTAGCAAAACAAATGTCTCGTTTTAGATTCAACAAACATGATCCATTCCCATGCTAATCAAAAGTAAAGTCACAAGTTCGCATTCTCCTGTCATAAGGGCACTTCTTACTAGATACTAACATTTCTTATCAGAAACCAGTAATAAAGTGCCTACTTATTGCTAACAGTGATTCTAAGTATTATGAACCGGATCATTGGAAGTTTGGGACTGAGGGCAACCACTACTTTAGGCATGCAACACGGCAGCTGTATGCTGTAACCAGGGATTTAGCGACTTACATATCAGCAAACCGGTCAGTTCTAATGTGGATATGCAATGCCAGATAAACGAGATTATGTTACTGCTTCACTTCATATTAGCTTAACCTGGATGTATCACTTTCAGGCATATCTTGCACAAATATTCAAATGAAGATGTATCATTTGGCTCTTGGTTGATTGGGTTGGATGTTGAGCATGTTGATGAGAGAAGCCTTTGTTGTGATACTCCCCCAGGTTGACATCTTACTTTTACTATCGATTTTCCATGTCGCCTCAGCATATTCTCCATGCATGCTCATTAGGACATTGGCATGATTTCACTTAATCTGGAAGTTATATGCTTTCTGTACAAATTAGTTGAGCTAATCTTTTTGAATTTACTATTGAGAAAAAGATGATATGAATGTCTTAACAACTACAACGTTGGTTGGCACCTATCTTCACTAATCAAGACTCGAGACCTGCTTTTACCACCTTTCTGTCCCCTGCTCTCCAGAAATTGCCGTGTACTTCACCAAACTTGTTCTTATTTCACATAAACATTTCATTTATCTAAATGCTACCGGCGTTGAGCGGTAGCTGATTACTCTTACGGTCTTACCTGAATGACCTCCGAATAACATGATGCCAATGCCTGTTGTTTGCATATCTAGTGGGTGCTGAGCTATATTCTGTCGCAGTTATTCTCTTGTCTCTTGCACAGTTGCACTTCTTTAGGCATGGACACATGGTTCTATATTCTCATGTACAATGTGGTGACCATCGGTGTTCTATTCTTATTCCTCCATCTCTGGGAACGTATGTCGTCCACATACTTCACCAATTATTACTGCCAGCTCTGATCATTATGGCATGTTTTCAGATGCACCTAAAATTGTCTCAGCCATCACTAACATCTAGCATCCATCTACCTGGAATATGTTGTAAAGCCGTTCAGCTCACTGTTCATATTACGGACATATGTGGTTGCTCTGGGCAGTCTCACTATGCTCTTCACGCATCATGTGGCATGTTTGATCTTGCAGACTGCGAATGGAAGGCGCAGGCCGGGAACCCGTGCGCAGCGTCCTTCGACTGGAACCGCACGGGCATCTGCAATCCGGTGGAGAGGATGGAGGAGGTGCACCAGCGATGCTGGGAAGGCTGCGGGGCCGATTCGCAAGCACAGTTTTGACAACCAACGGGTGGCACATCCGGTTTTGTTCCCTTCCTGTAAACCCATGTAAATAATTCTCAGCGAGGAGTAGGTGGCGCTCCTGTGCCGGGTGCAGCTGGGCTGGGTGGAGACGGAGTGGCTACGCATTCTCAACGAGTGGGCGAGCCTGTTTTCATGCGTGAGAGCGAGTTTCTCCAAGCACTTCATTTCAACGCCATCCACGACGACAATGGGAAGTTAGTCAACATGTGTCAGTCATTATCATCTGATTTGTGGTATGTATACTCTATTAGATGTTCCCTTGGTCGTATTAAACTAAATCCTAGATCATTTCATTTTGTTGTTCTTTTTCTTTGTTCTCTGAGTATTTTGGTTTATCCATACTCAGCTGATGTATGATATTACTAGCCACGTAGGCGTGGCGAAACGTCACGCCAGTCACCGTGTGGACCGAAGTAAAAGAGACGAAAATTTGCTGGAAAAAGAAAGTGTAGGGGCTTTTTGGCAAAAAATCGAGAGCCTTTTCGCAATAAAAGGAGAGTTCAGGGGTTTTTGGCAAAAAATTGAGGGCCTTTTGGGAAGAAATAAGGGCCTGTTCGTAATTACGGGAAACCGCGGGTCCTTATCCAGCAAAAAAGTGCATAGGGGCTTTTTCGTAAGAATTCAGGGACCTTTTTGCGAAAATCGGAGACCTAAACGTAATTACCAAATCACACAGGGACTTTTTCGCAAAAAAAGTCACCCGACCCGTCGCAGATTTCCCCGTCACACGTCGGCCGGAGCGCGCGCAGGAGCGACGTGGGCGCTCTCTCCACGCGGGGAATCCGCGAGGCATAATAGGGAGTGATGTCCTTATTTATATACATCTAATGTTTGAAAAGAGAAATGAAATGTCCATGTATAGGTGTAGTTACCATACGAGTAAAGTGACGAAATGACATCACCAGTATACGCCTCCGCGTTTACATAATCGCAAGTAGTGAGAAGACACGTACTTGATTTGGATGCCATATCTAGGTGTTAATGGAAATGATTGTATGCCGTTGAAAACAAGTCTAAACTAGAGCAAGGTTTTTCTTAGAGCAAATTTAATAAGATTGACTATGCTAGCTACAAGGGAATTTATGTCAGCATAGTCCTATGTGGAGGGGAGAGAAAAGGAGAGAGAGAGCCAAACCGACTCTCATGCAAGAGTCAGGCTATAGCACAGGAAAAGATGCATTATCCATATATGTACCCATAGAATTAATTGCTATACCCATGCATGTATTAAATTATCAATACCCATGTATGTATTAAATGAATGAGAGCTTTTGTGGAGACAACTTATAGCCAGCTTATTGTATTAGTTGACTGCATCATTATCTTTTGATGACATGGAAATGTATTGGAGGTAGCAGCTATCTGTACTATTAAATTTTCTTCTTACTGCAACACTCTTTTCTTCTTTTTTCTGCATTGAGATCTGCAAGCATAGTAAAGAAGAAATAATTGCACAGACTTGAGGAACAATTGCACTTGGATTGCCCGATTATAAATTCTAGTGATTGGTTGATTGGTGGGGACGGGAGATTGGAGGATTTGCCCCATGCATAAACATGGAATTTGATGATTTGCCCCATTTGTCTCGTTGACATGTAGGCCTTGGCCCCACATGTCAATGAGACATCATGGGGCAAATCATCAAATCCAAATGAAAGGTGTGGCAAAAGATCAAGGGGGTGTTTGGTTGCCAGTCACACTTTGCCACAGGTTGCCACGCCTAAGGTTAGGCAAGTTTGACCAACTTGGCAGCTGTTTGGTTGTAGCCACAGTTGTGGCAAGATTCCCTTCCAGCAAACTAGGTCCCACGCGTCAGTGACTCAAAAAAGTGTGGCAAGATTCCCTTAGGCTTGCTAAGGTGTGGCAAAGAATTTGAGCACCTCAACTTGGCAAGTGTGGCAATTTTTGTTGGCAAATAGTGGCAAATAGTGGCTAGCAACCAAACAGTCCCAAATATCTTTGTGCACAATGGGTGTGCTTTGCTCATGATTGATACACGCAGACGCCTTCTTGAGATGGGTTACGAAAACTCCATTCTTCTTCTGCATCCATTGGGAGGATTCACAAAGGCAAACGACGTGCCTCTTAGTTGGAGAATGAAGCAGAATGAGATGGTATTCAGCTATAACAATTCTACCATCCCATCCTCTCGATTTATGTTTTTTCCAACTCCTATATAGTAACAGTTGTCCTAGAAGGGATGTTAATTGAAGTCCAGGATAAGAAGAATGATGCCTTGTTCTATGGTGAAAGCATCGATTTGATGATATCACTATAGTGCACATTAAGATGTAAAAATGTCTGATTATTGCCCTGTTGTGATATTCTTCTTGATACCATTCATCATGTTAGATAAGTTGATTGACTTGGTACAAATAATTGATTCAGCATATTAGGTAAGTTGATTCACCATATTAGGTTCCGTGATATGTTTCAAGAAAAGTAGTTGTCATGTGTATATATGTTAGGATAATGTTACATGGGAATAAAATTCTCTATCCATATAAAACAATAGTGTCCTTCCCTCAACAAAAAACATAAACTACTGAATACTTGTTTGTACATATATTTTGCTTGATATGTGAGAGAGAAATTTGATGCCTATTTTACTGTTTTGGGATTATGTTTGATGATACATATCATTCTCTTTTGGATGCCGCCCATCACACTCGCCATTGACTACCATGGCCGGCCAGATTACTATGCTCACCACCTTACCAACACCTCCTCCCTTTGGATGCCGCCCCGCCCTTGACAGAGGACTCCAAAATCTTGCACCTCTCTCCTCTCTTCCACATCTCTGACTCTATCTCCCGGGCGAATGGAGCCCTCGAGGAGCCAAATGTCTTGCTGCACCATCGTTGGGTCCGCTAGAGCTAAAAGGAGCTCTAGGAAGGAGGCCTTTGTCTAAGGATTGGTTGCACCACCATATCCCTGGCTAGCTCGTCTTGGATTTGCATTGACGTTGCTTATGTCCTTAGTGGCGGAGGAGCAATGACTGAGGTGGTCCTTGCCTGTGCAAATGTGACGGAGTAAAAGTGCAAGCAGTTGCGGTGCGGGGAGATGGCTGGCGGGACGGCAACAAAGTTCACCGCTGTTTCCTGTTGCTTCCCATGTGCTATCATTTAGCTTGTTGTCCTCGCGACGATGTGCATGCTCGTAACACTATGCCATCGCGACATCCACTAGCGCGGATGCAGGGGTGCCAGTTGCCAAGCGGAAGGAGAAGAGCACCGCATGACGGAGGAGGAGGAGCACCGCGCGGTGGGGGAGTAGGAGAGGAGGAGCTATGCCTTTGGCGAGGGGATTTTTTCTGATTGGATCTGAAAAAAGGGAGAGAAATGAAGTGAAGATGTGAAACTTGGAAGATGAGGATATTGGATGTTGGAATTTAGAACGAGTGCACAATGACATAAAGTTTGAATTTCCGTTACAATATACAGTCATCTGACTTTGTATGATTTGAAACAAGATTTATACATACGTAAGATAAAATCAATATTTACTGTACAATTTGAAATCATGTTTAATGAAATATATCATCTCTTTTAAGATTCCATTGCAACCAACACCTTACTGGTACAAATATACACACAGGCTGAGTACCGTACATACGTACGTCGCACGATCCGCGCACCGAGCCCGAACAGTAACGACACGAATCGCCGTGTCCTCCCTCCGCCGCCTCCTCCAAGCAACACAACTCCCAAAGTACCCAACTCGACCGCTCCATACTCCCCTAGTCCTCACCATCCCCTCTCCTCCGCGCGCCATGGGAGCGCGAGCTCTCTAGGGCAACTCCTCCTCCACCGCCACCATGTTCGAGGGGGTGGTGAGCCAGGTGCTCGCCGGCCTCCTCGGCCGCTACGTCAAGGGCATCCAGAAGGAGCAGCTTAAGATCGGCATCTGGAACGGTTCGTCCTCGGATCCCCTCCCCCGGACACTAGCACCACACCGCGGACCCCCGTTCCGTCGCTTCGCCCAATCACGCGCGAACCAGCAGTTGTTTTGACCCCGCTGTTCTCTAATTCGCCGCGCCTTGGCCGCCGCCGCTGCATTTTTTGAATTCTATGGCTGCGTTTAGGATTACGGTTGTTTGGGTTTTGATTAGAGTGTAATTAGCGTCGAGTTTGATCGTGGTGCGGCTTTTTTATGTACAGTTTGTGTCAATTTCAATGGTATGCTTGTTTATGCTTTGTGCCGGTGGTGGATAAATATGAATTGCCGCATAGGATTAATAGCATTTAATGCGGCTTAGCTCGTGATTGTGCTGCCTCTCTGATGGTGGTTAAGTTTTTGACGACTCCATTTTTCACAGAGGAAATACTATTGGAAAATGTAGAGCTCATTCTGGAAGCCTTCGACTACCTGCAGCTGCCATTCGCACTGAAGAACGGTATTTATTTATGATTCCTCTTGGACTGTTTGGCTGGATGCTATCACCGATACTTTGGCTATTTTGTTGTGCACAGATAAAATCATTGCGTACTTGTAAATTCTAAGTTCCCGTTCTACTGATTTACAGGACGAATTGGGAAGCTAAGCATAAGGATTCCATGGAAAAAACTAGGATGGGACCCTATAATTATTGTCATAGAAGATGTCTTTGTATGTGCATGCCCACGGGAGGATTCCGAGGCATGTCATTTAATCTGGTCGTACATTGTTGAATTAGCTTGTCGGTGGTGTTTCCACCCTGTTGACCCAATATATGCTCTGTTTCTTTATCAGTGGAGTTCAGATTCGCTGGATAAGAGAGAATTAGCTGGAAAATTGGCTAAACTTAATGCTATAGAGCTTGCTAAATTTTCCAGAAGAGTTACAGGTCTGTCTTGATTCCTGTGTTCTTCGATTTTTTTTTTCAAATTTCAATGGCCAGTTTGTTACTATTATTTACTTCACTGTTAGCTCGCTAAACTTCAGCTGTATGTGTTATTGGTAACTTCAGGTTTCTTGTCCTTACCGTTTTTGTTTATTTCCTATCTCATGCCTTTTCACCTCTTGAATAGATCTTTGCTACATTAACAGGTAATATAAGAAAAATTCCTCAATCTACGTAAACTAACTACCACTCCCTCTGTCCACAAATGCAAGTCGTTTTTGACTTTGGATAGTCTCCAACACAAGACTTTGACTATTGCTTTTTCATCATAATATACTAGCAAAAATAACAATTGCATATTATAAAAGTATTGTGCAAGACAAATCCAATGGCATTATTTTCATACAGTGAATTTATATACTTCAACATATATTAATGGTCAAAGTTTCAAAATATTAGAGATATATTAGGGATATGTATAGACTTACCCCTTACTTGTAATACAAGTTGTACTTGGCTATATATATCAAAGCCACCCCCCTATTTGAGTGTGGGGGGTCCCCCTAATTCTCTACATGGTATCGACACTTTTCTGGGCATCTTCCTGCCCTTCTTCTCTCGCTTTCGCCGCCCACCTCCTCTGTTTCCTCTGTTTCTAGGGTTTCTCACCCGCCGCCACCGTCTCTCTGTTCCACCGCGCCGCGCTCTCCTCTGCGCCGCTTCTTCCCAAATCGCCGCCTCTGCTTTGCTCTTCCTTCCCGTCGCGATGGCGACTGAGCCCGCGGCCCTCTCCGACACCAGCGACGCCCTGGAAATGCCCCCGTCCGGCAGATCGTTGTAGCTCCCTATGCAACGCTCGCCGTGCGATCTCATGTTCCCGTCGTCCTCGAGCTGAAGCACCCCAACTTCCACAAGTGGGTGCCATTCTTCAAATCCTTGCTGGGGAAGTTCGGTCTTCGCGGCCACATTGACGGGACCCTGCCGGCCAACCTTGCCGACCCCCAGTGGGTTATGGACGACTCCTGCGTCCACAGTTGGCTTCTCGGTTCCATCGCCGCCGACGTCCAGGACCTCACCATGGCGCACGATCAATCGGCGCGCCAGCTCTGGGTTGCCGTCGAGGGTCTCTTTCTGGCCAACAAGGAGCCTCGCGCCGTCTTCCTGCATGAGGAATTCTCTTCGATGAAGCAGGGTGACCTCTCCATCAACGAGTATTGCCAGCGCATGAAGATCGTCGCTGATGCTCTGCGCGATGTCGGTCATGCTGTCTCGCCGTCGCAGCTGGTCCTCAATCTCCTTCGTGGCCTCAATCCACGCTTCTCCAGCACGGCGGACCATATTGCTGACACCACGCCGCTTCCCGACTTCAACACCGCGCGCGAGAAGCTTGTCCTCAAGGAGCTTCGCCTTGCCTCCTCCGAGATTGCACTCCTCGCCGCCGGCTCCTCTCCGTGCGCGACGGCCGCTGCGTCGCCTCGCGTGCCGGCGCGGCGCAAGGTCGGCGGCGGCCAAACTCCTCCCACAGAACAACAAGAAGGCGGCGGGGGGCGGCAGCGATGGAAGCGATGGCGGCGGTGGTCGACGCGACCAACAAAGACCGGCATCCGGCGGCGCCGCGCGCGCCCCCCTCGGGCCGTGGTGCCGCTTGGTCCTCTGCCGGCCAAAGCGGCGGCGACCATCGTGGTTTCGCGCGCGCAGCAGCAGACGCCGTGGCGCGGCGAGGCCTTCTTGGCGGCTCCCGAGCTCATACGACATTCGCGCCTTCCCGCTTTCTCCCGATGGGCGTTCAGCGACAACGATTCTCGGAGCATCTCCAGTTGGTGGTTGGGACCAGGCGGGTCTCATTGCCGCCCTAAATCAGATGGCCCTTCAGGGTGCGGCCACAGGTCCTCGACACTGGTGCTACTTCCCACATGTCTTCGTCGGATGGTATCCTACTCACCCGCCTCCCTCCTTCTTCCTCTATCACTGTGGGCAATGGTCACTCTATTCCTGTCATCAGTCGTGGCACTTCCATCCTTCCCACAGCCAACACTTCCTTTTCTCTCAACAACGTTCTTGTTGCCCTTGGTCTTGTGCATAATCTTCTCTATGTTCGTCAGTTTACTCGTGATAATAACTGTTCCATTGAATTTGACACTTCTGGTTTTTCTATTAAGGACCTATGGACGGGACGCGTGGTTCTTCGCTGCAATAGCAGCGGAGACCTCTACACCATCTCACCAGCTTCGTCCTCCTCCACCGCTAGTTGTAGCCTCGCCGTCTCGTCCACCTTATGGCATCACCGCCTGGGTCATCCGGGCGCCTCCGTCATCGCTTCTCTTCACAACATGTCGGTGCTCAAAAGTCATAAAACAGCACGCTCCTTGTGTCATGCTTGTCAGCTTGGCAAACACACACGTCTACCTTTTGTTAGCTCAGTGTCCACTACTTCAGAACCTTTTGCCTTAGTTCATTGCGATGTCTGGACGTCACCAGTTCTTAGTAATTCGGGCTACAAATATTATTTGGTCATGCTTGATGATTTCAGTCATTTTTGCTGGTCTTTTCCGCTGCGTCATAAATCTGACGTCTATGGTCGTTTTGTTAATTTTGTTGCATATGCTCAGACTCAGTTTGGTTCTATACCTAAGTGCTTTCAGGCTGACAATGGCACTGAGTTTGTTAATCATGCCATGTCTACCTTCCTTTCGAGTCATGGCATCCTGCTTCGCCTTTCTTGCCCCTACACTTCGCCCCAAAATGGCAAAGCCGAGCGTATGATCCGCACCATCAACAACACCATCCACACCCTCCTCATCCATGCCTCCATGCCACCGACTTACTGGGCCGAGGCGCTTGCTACAGCCACCTATGTGCTAAATCGGCGCCCCTCCTCCTCCGTCCGCGACAAAATCCCGTACTAGCTTCTTCATCGTTTCGTACCAGATTATTTGCACCTTCGCGTGTTCGGCTGCCTGTGTTACCCCAACCTTAGTGCCACGACCCCCCACAAACTCGCGCCTCGTTCCGCTCCTTGCGTGTTTCTCGGGTATCCCTCCTCTCACAAGGGTTACCAGTGCCTCGATATCGCTACACGGCGGGTGATCATCTCCAGACATGTCGTGTTTGATGAGTCGGTATTTCCGTTCGCCACCACTCCATCTGGTGCCTCTTCACTTGACTTCTTGTTGCAAGACACTCCCTCTGCTGCGGTCGCTCCACCTTCGGGTGTCGAGCAGCCGCTCTCCTCTTCGGTTGCTCCTGAGGCCGAACAACCCTCGCTCGACGACCCGGCCATCATCACGGTCGGTCCTGTGGTGCGGCCTGCTGGTCATCTCGCCCCGGCTAGTACTTCGGGCGGGTCATGCGCGCCGTTTTGTCTATCACCGCCGTCCGCCGGAGCCGGCACCACCGGCACCACCCGCTACTGCAGACGACCGCCGGTTCGGCAAGGTGTACCAACGTCGTTTGCCCCAGCCGTCTTCCTCACCAGCCACGGCCGGGGTTGGCTCTTCGTCCGTCACGGTTCCATCATCTGCTGGGGAATTGCCCAGCGACGCCACCCCTGATCCGTTGACCGCTGAGCCGCCGGCAGGGGACGCCACTATTGCCGCAATTCAGCCACTGCATACCGCGGCAACGCATGGCCGGCAGCTACCTCCTGCTGGCTGTCTGCCTCCGCTGACCCGGCCTGCCCCCATGACGAGCTCTGCGTCCACCAAACCCATCTTCGACCGGCTGACTCGCTTGAAAACTGGGGCAGTGCAGCCTGTCAACTACCGGAACCTCTCTGCTACATCGACCTCGCCACTGCCAGCTAACTACCGCGCGCGTTGGCTGATCCCAACTGGCGTGCTGCCATGGCGGACGAGTATCAGACTCTCATTGACAATGGCACCTGGCGACTTGTGCCTCGACCACCTTGCGCCAATATTGTGACAGGCAAGTGGATTTTCAAACACAAATTCCACTCCGATGGATCTCTTGCTTGCCACAAGGCTCGTTGGGTTGTTCGTGGCCTCTCAAACGACGACGTGTCGACTACGGCGAGGCGTTCGGCCGGTGGTCAAGCGGCCACCGTCCGTCTCGTACTCGGCATCGCCGCATCGCGGGGCGCCCATTCATCAGCTTGATGTGAAGAACGCTTTCCTCCATGGTGACCTTGAGGAGATCGTCTCGCCAAAGCACTCCCACGTCAACCCTTCGGCCCCTGACTCCGTCTGTCTCTTGCAGAAGTCTCTATATGGCCTCAAGCAGGCTCCTCGGGCGTGGCACCAGCGGTTTGCTTCGTACATCTGCCAGCACGGCTTCACGGCGGCAAAATCCGACACGTCTCTCTTTATTCATAAAGATCGAGATGATGTCGCTTACCTGCTGCTCTACGTCGATGACATCATCTTGACGGCGTCCTCCCCGATACTCCTGCGGCGCATCACCGACCGCCTCAGCTCCGAGCTCGCCATGACGGATCTTGGTGCCCTCCACCACTTCCTCGGCATCTCCGTTACGCGCTCCTCCGACGGCCTTCTTCATCGCGGTGGCGATATCTGCCGCCGATCTTCTTCACGGCCGGCATGGCCGAGTGTCATCCTACAACGACTCGTTGACTCGAGCCAAGCTGTCCGCGAATCGACGGCGCCCGCCGACAACCCCTGAGTACCGGGTCTAGCTGGCGCTTTACAGTACCTCACTCTGACTCGGCCGGATCTCGCCTACGCCGTTCAGCAAGTCTGCCTCTTCATGCACGACCCGCGGGAGCCACATCTTGCCCTGATCAAGCGCATTCTGCGCTATGTGAAGGGCACCCTCGATGCCGGTCTACATCTCAGCACTGGCAGCGTGTCCTCCATCACTGCCTACTCTGATGTTGACTGGGCCGGCTGCCCGGACTCTCGGCGTTCTACCACCGGCTACTGCATCTTCCTAGGCGACAACTTGGTCTCCTGGTCGTCGAAGCGAGCCATCTGATGTCCGTTCGGTCAGAGAGGCGAGTATCGGTACATTGCACATCTTTATTGCTGAGTCTGTTGGCTGCGCCAATTGCTTCAGGAGCTTCATGTCTCGATTCCTTCGGCGACCATTGTCTATTGCGACAACATTAGTGCTGTCTACATGACAGCCAATCCGGTTCATCACCGTCGCATGAAGCACATCGAGATTGACATCCACTTTGTCCGCGAGAAGGTTGCTTTGGGACAGGTCCGTGTTCTCCATGTTCCCTCTGCACATCAGTTCGCGGACATCATGACTAAGGGACTGCCTATACAGTTGTTCACTGACTTTAGATCCAGTCTCTGCGTTTAGTTCCCTCCCGCTATGACTGCGGGCGGGTATTAGAGATATATTAGAGATATGTATAGACTTACCCCTTACTTGTAATACAAGTTGTACTTGGCTATATATATCAAAGCCACCCCCCCTATTTGGGTGTGGGGGGTCCCCCTAATTCTCTACACAAAAGCTTGTCTGCACGGATCCCACGGCGACCTATATGTGTCGATGGAGGGTGTAAGTGTGTAGATAAATGTCACCAAGATTCAATACAGAGGTCCAAAGGCATGTTTCTCTGAGAACCTTCATGAGAAGATTTGAAAGCTGCCAACAATAATCTGATTGTCATCAATTGCTAAAATGTTTCTTTTACGTATGTTTATCATAATGTGAATATAACTGTTGTGAATATCAGGTTTGGATAAATTAACATATTTTAAGCTATTCATGACAACCCTATTCTTTTCACTTCTAGATAACCAAACGGGGCAGTCATTTTTATCCTACATATCAGCGAAGGTAACATGCTTGCGCTTTTCTTGTTTAAACAAAAGTAACATTGATGTGCTGAAACATTTATTATTTTATTGCATTTGTTTCACTCTTGTTTGCAGATACTGGACAACATCCAAGTTTCTATGCGAAATGTTCATATGATATATGTCGATTGCCACAAAGATCAGGTATGTGTGTTTATATCATATTTTCTTTTTTGTGAATCAAGTGTTATGTACAGTTCTGTACTTCTGTTTTGTTCGACATTCAAGTTTGCTTTTGTTATTGTAACCTGGAGCTATTTCTACTTGTCTTATACTAATTATAGGCTTTTGTTTGCACACTGTTATTGAGTACTGGAGGGTTTCGGCCATCAGTGATATTTCAAATTAGGTCCAAATCTTGGTTTTTTTAGGTTTTTGCCAGATGAAAAAAAGTAGGAAGTATTCCATGCTACTGATTGCTTGGTAAGTATCTAGTGCAAACCCATCTTTGGGTGCTATGCTTTCACGTGAACCGTTGGGTTTAATTTGCATTGATCAGATATAGAGGGACTCAAGGTGGTGGACTATCACTTACATTATTTCAAAATCTATGAAGGGACCATTTCCAAAATGTTCATCCTTGTGCCCCCCCAAGTCTCCATGAATCTAGTCCATTGAAATCTCATATTTTTTTCTAATGTAATTGGGATTCGTTGCTCAGAAAAAAATTTAAATATCATCCAATGATCTACATTTGGAGTTTGGATGATAGAACCCGACGATAGGTTTGCGCTAGATATCCCCATTACCTCTAAAGCATTAAGCTTAAGCAGTACTTGCTGCTTTTGTATTGCTACATTTTCACATCTCATTTTAAACTCAAAAGAAATTAGTTTCATATCTATATATCTATCAATTTTGCATATCAGTGATAAAACTGTCTCGGAATAATCACAGTTGGAAATTCTACCATGGAAACTTCCTCAAATGCTCCTTGCAGTCGAAAACATCAATGGTTGTGCTGCAGATATACCCTAGCAGCAAACTCATTAGTTTTTAAGTGCACTTCACACATGTGTTCCCACATCCACACTTCTCCTCTTTAGTGTTTTTATTTATTTTCCCTGTTGATATGCCAATTAATGTCAGCCATACTTATTTTTCTTGGTGTATCGATAGGGGAGCTTCATAATTGGTTTGGAATTTAGCAGCCTCTCAATACAAACAGATACCCAGAAGCAAAGTTTTGCCATGTGAGTTAACCCAATCTTTTTTTTCTTATATAGCTGCAAATATATATATGTGCGTGCGTGCGTGTGAAAAATTCATTCTACTCTCAGGTGTATTTACTCCCACCTCTGATATACGACGTAAACGAGTTTGACATACTCCTTTATCACTTTGGGTATACTAATGTACTAATTATAAGATACTTCAATATGAATTACATGAAAAAATTACAAGAGAGTCCATAATTTTTAGCATATTTTGAAAATACCTTCATATGCGCACATAAAAAGGAGTATATCTAAAAAAATATACATACCACCTAAATGGTCTTATATACTCGTATACTACATATACATACCCTCCATTACGCATGGTCCTAGATACTCCTTACGTTGTGAGATACAATATAGGGTATATATATACGTATATGTATGTGTGTGTGTATAGAAATAGAAATACTATTGTGCGCATAGGTGTAAAATGCGCGCCGGGAAGTTACTATCGTTTGTGAGTAAAGTTATTGCCAAACACATGCAGAGTTACTGCTAGTACACAACTGGATATTAATTCTATATGTATTTGACAGGAACTTCACTCACAACGGTAGTAACTTCCCGGCGCGCACGCGCTCGTTAGTGCTTCCGTGTGTGTGTGCGTGTATAGAATTACTAATCAATGGCTACGCGCAGAATAAGTGCGTGACCCACCAATCAGCCAATCATACATAAAAAGTTATCATCTATAAATCATTAAGTTACTTACAGTTCGTAAAGATATCATTTAGTGGGGTTGTTAGTTATGGAAAAATTACTATCTCTTGAATATAAAGTTATCATCTGTAACTTATCAAGTTACTTACAGTTCTCACGCGTGTTATTATCTCATGCACATAAAGTTATCATTTATAATTCATGAAGTTACTTACAGTTGGCAAAGTTATTATCTCATGCATAAAAAGTTATTATCTATAATTCATAAAGTAATTATGTCATGTGCTAGGAAGGTAGTAAAAATGACACGAATTTCGCAACATCAAAATATATTCAATATGGATCTTGTTTTGTTAAATTCGTAATTTCTAATATAATGGTGCAAACGGATTGCAAATTGAACTTTCGATGAAAGAGTTATTTTATTTTTAGTTTGTAGACAAGATAAAAAATTACACGTCAATCGCATTTATTCTCTTCTCTCTTCTGCTGCATGCATGCATGTGTCACAAAGGTACTATCTCATGCATATAAAGTTATATTTACGAAGTTACTTACAGTTCTCACGTGACAGCTTTCACATTGCAATGTTATGGAAAGTTACTATCTCTTAAACATAAAGTTATCGTCGGTAATCCATCAAGTTATTTACGTTTGCAAAGTTATTATCTCATGTATCAACTAAGCTATGCATTAACTGCAAATCTAGCCAGTGACCAGCGTGTGGCGTGCGCGCATGCGCTCATTAGCGCAACCGTATATATATGTATGTATGAGAACATATAGTATGTACTCACCCTTACGGTGCACTCGTCGTGCACTCAAACTAAAAATGGTAGAGAAAAATTCTGAAAAAAATTCTAAATGTACTCTATGGTTTACTCCACTTATGTATAAAATTTCAAGTTTAAATTCGCTCCATGTTAAGAGTATTAAAAAGAGAAAATTCTGACAGCTTTGAACTTGTAATTTTTGTCAGAAAATATAGAATGAATCTGAACTTAAAATTTTATACATAGGTGAAGTAAACTATGAAGTACATCTAGGATTTTTTTCGGAATTTTTTGTGACTTTTTTAGTTTGAGTGCACGGTGAGTGAACCGTAAAGGTGAGTGCATACTATATGTTCTGTGTGTGCGTGTGTATGAAGTAAAATGCTTGCAAGTCAGTGAAGTTCCTGAAAGTATTACAAGCATTGGGAGTTTTTAAAGTAACCAACTTAACAGGGAAGCATACTTTAGAAACTACGATTCTACATGACTATTTGACTACTCTAGGAACCCAAAATTTTATAAGAATTTAACCTCGGAATATGTCAAGAGTTTTGTCTGATGAGCAATATACCATGAAACCATAAGGACCTTCCAACATTTTGTTGTAAAATTGTCTCTTACACTTTTTTGGAAGAACATTTTAATGACTATTGAATGTGGACAAATATGTATGGATATTGTTGTTTAGCTGTATGGTTTGTTAGGCTTGCAGATAATTTGGCATTTCAAGTGCTTGATTGTAAATGTGTATTCATATTTTATGTGCTTTAGGTCATTGATGGCTAAGATAATAGAGATAACCGATGTTGGAATTTACTGTCATCAGTTCAAAGGACAGCAGGGTCTATGTGATATTGTTGCTCCTACTGAAGCTCAGTTTAGTTTAAGTCTTGGATTGGCCCGCCCAAGAGATGATTATCTTATAAATCCATTTGGTGTGACTGTGTCTCTGCTTGTAAGTGTATTTCTTCCCTGTACATGTTTCCATCAATGATGGTATTGTCAAGCAGTCTTCTTTGGTCAAAAGGTTTTCAAAAGCTTTCTGATTACTTGCACAGTAACTTTTCCCAAAGATTATTTCTGAATGCTGATCAGCCTGATCTAATGGAATTCCATCTTTATCACAGGCTAACAAAGCTGGAAAGCTTGATGGTGCACCTCAATATGACATGACTGTAGAGCTAACCGCCTTGGTTTGTTTTTTTCTATTATTAGCAAAGTGTAAATGTGTTAAGTTACTTGAGTACTTCAGGATGATTTGAATATTGCCTCCTTACATTTTTCTTCTTATCTTTGCAGGTCCTATCAATTGATGAAATCCAGCTTCAGCAAATCTTGAATCTTTGTGATTATTTCACCATCTGTGCTTTGCGAACAAAGTATGTTGTTCTAATTTAGATGACTAAAACTGCTATCCTATTATTGACATCTGTTATAGGTTCCACCTGCTATTAACGTTGGCTTATCCGTCAGTCGCGTCGTGTCTGCCGCTCTGTTTTTGTTTCATTAGAAAAGCATTGGCTTTGTTTCTTTGTTCTTCGTTAAAAATTCTTATTCCTGACCTAAATATAATCTCTAATGCACAATATTATTCTGCTACCCCTTGATCTACCTTTGAAGGAATGGTGTTGTTGCTGTTGCAAACAAGTAGAAATAGAACCACTATAATCTAGCCAGTAAATGTGGTTTGAGGAGTTATAGAAGAAAAGCTCCCTGATGAGCTTCACATCATAAAAAATTCTTGACATGGAAAGCCTGTTCTCGAATATAATGAACTCCTTGGGTTCACTGATTTGTTGAATGTGAACAATGGACGGAACAGCACCTTTTGATTTACTTGGAGCATTTGCTGATATGGTAAACATAATCTAACAATGTCATTACCACCTTTAATGCTCGTTCCCATTATTTTCACAGATATGGTAGGTACCGTCCATCTCAAAGCTCTCTAGCTAAGAGACATAAAGGTTGGCACAGAATGTGGTGGCACTATGCTCAGAGATCTGTTTTAGCAGATGTTCGCAAAAGACTGAGGAAAACTTCTTGGAGTTACTTGGGGCAGCGACTGTGAGTTTCTTGGCAACTCTTTCCTTGTTCAACTTGATAGGCAATATGTGAAATGAACAGAAAAAATATAGTTGAATCGGTACAACTATTGCTGGATGCGATGATATATATATATATATATATATATATATATATATATATATATATATATATATATATATATATATATATATATATATATATATATATATATATGTATATATATATATATATATATATATATATGTGTGTGTGTGTGTGTGTGTGTGTGTGTGTGTGTGTGTGTGTGTGTGTATATTTATATATTTATATATATGAGATACATTTTGTTAATATGTTTATTTATTTATATATATGAGATACATTTTTGTTAATATGTAGGCCCTCGTAATCTCTTAGACATGGTGGGTTTGAGAATTACTTGAAATTTGTTCTTCAGGACAATTTAAGAAACCTGTTGATTTGATGGTTTTTTTTTATGTCTACTTTAGGTCGTCAATGACAACAAATGCACTAAATGATTTGATACATACATGTTTTTATTTCCTGTTTTCTTTTTGAAGAAGCTTCAGGGAGCTCAGAGCCTCAGACTTAAGTAAGGCAAGGAACCTATCTGCTGACAAATAGAGATAGCAAATCAGCATTTTATTGTGCTGTAGATGATACTAGCAATTGCTGATTTGGTTTCTTGTCCTAACCTTACAACAACCACTCTTGATGTTTTAAGTCAATCAGCAGAAGCCAAGACTTAGCGTGAAAATACTTTCAGTTTGATTATTCATGTTCACTTGTCTGTACTGCTTTGCGTATTGACCTGTTGCACTGATATGTTGCTGTTGGCGATCTTGCATTTAGCTATGTTTACAATGTTTTGGTCTTTTGTTCACACAACATAGTTGTCATCTATCATATTCCTGAATAATGTGAGTATATTTATTTTAAACATGCCGGTATTTATTTTAAACATGCCGGTCTTTAGCTATGCCTCCTTGATATGTTTAACAGGGATTACCGTCGGAAATATGTCAATTTATACCAAATGAAACTGGAGCTATTGCAGAAAGGACAGGTTGTGCGATTTTCTCAGTATAGCATGCTTTTCCTCATAAACTTTTTTATGTTTCTGAAGCACACATTAACATATGATTGTTACCTATAGTTTAGTGCAATGAGGCTGGTAGTCTGTAATTTTGCTTACTTATATGTTGCATAAAGAAAAAGGAAAGCCAATAGAGCGCGAGGGAGGGGGCTATAGTACACATCATCATTATGTCCGATGAAATTATTTTTAGACCATAGACCAATAATGGTCCTGCTTTTTACTAAATTAAGACAAAGTTTCCAGGATACTTGACTAGGGTTGCCAGTTTTGCCAAAACAGAGAACAAGGTCAAAACCACCTCAAACCTAACTAGTACCACCCAACACTCCTTCCCTAGAGATCAGAGATCCAGCAGTAGACTGACAACAGAATAGCGCCAAATAGAGCAGGATAACTATCCTAATATGTCCGACAAAATTGGTGACAACATGTTTTTGCTGTTTTTTTTTGGTATTGCCTGTGTGATAGGCCAAATGCATATCAAGGTTCCAAAAACCGGAACCGGAAGAAATCCCGGTCGGCGGCCGGTAACGGTAACCGGGCGGTTACCGGAAAAACCGGTCACAATTTGAAAATCAAAATTTGAATTTTGAAACCGGTAACCGGAAAAACCGGCCGGTAACCGGAAAAACGGAAAAAAACCGGCCAAAATTCGAAAAATCAAAAAATCATACCGGCCGGTTTTTTGTTTACCGGTCTCTACCGGTAAAACCGGTAACCGGCCGGTAACCGCCGGGATTTTGAACCATGATGCATATAATATGTACTAACGTTAATATTAGTTTCTTTTATGATTGTGTTAATTTTGTATATTATACTATGTTGGAACCCTATGAACATCCTGAATGACAAACTCTCTTATCCTAAACAACCAGGTTTTGTTACTAGTAGAGTAAGAGCCAGCATCTGATTCCCACCTTATTTTAGCTTGACATTATGTATATTTTTTTGTCTAACAGTATCTACTTAAGGAGGAAAATGCTGAGGTCACATTAACATCTTTGTGTACACAGTGATTGGTGACTGACCAAATTTTTGTTCTAATGAGATTTGTTGGTCTAGACTCTAGATCATAACTAAATCATACCAGTTAATTATGTCAATCTAGTTATATTGGTCACACTGACTACATAGCCCCAGCTCTGGCTGGTGACTGTAACCATTCTAGCGCGTATAAATCATACTGCATACTTTGTATTCCCTCTTGCCAGTAAACAGTATTTTGTGCATGACTTTCTCTGTAGAGCAATCCTGTATTGGATTTCAGATATAATAATAGCAGGACCAGATTATATATTTATGCTTATCTAGTTTATACATCATACTTTTCATGAACTTACTTTTTGAAGTTTGCTATTTTCAGCTTGTCAGTAAAGACATTCTACAAGAGCTGGAAAACATGGACAGAGAATGTGATATAGGTGATATACTTAACTACAGAACAATTGCAGAGCAAAAACTACAGGTACTTGATACTTCTATTTGAAGATTACTATGGGGGTGATACTGCAAATTTTTTTTTGTCAATCAACAGTTTGACTTTAAAGTTGAAACTGTCTTTACCTAAATATTTTAGGCTTTTAGCTGCTAAAGTTGAAACTGTCTTTACTCTTTACCTAAACAATTTACATATAACATCCATGGTTCAGCATTGCTATACCACTTGCCTTGCCGATTGCCTAATATTCTTATTCTGGATTGATGGTATTATTAGACTTGGGAATATTATCAAATACTGGCTCTCCAAGGCTTGGACACGACAAACCATGGGGTTTAGATTCCTCCTGGTACATAGCTATCCACACATCAGATTTACATGTTGTGGTAACACAGGGATGACTTTGGCATCACAAATGCCATATTGAGGTCCTCCTTTCATTTATCACTTGGCACATCGAATTTCAGCTTCTGAAAAAAAGCCTGATTGGTGGCAGTTACTGTGGAAGACTACTGAATGGCATTAGGAAGCGTAGGTTCTCCAATGTGGGACTACACAGTCATATGGCAACCTCTTTTTTTGTGTGTAGGAAGCGAGTAAGCGACTTCAATGTGTTACAACAGTGATCTATAATCTAGATTTGTTGAGTTTATGCAATATTGGAAGGTTTACATCATGTTTGTTTCCAATGTATGCAACATTAGGAGGTTTATATCTTTGGTTGCACTTTCTTCTCATTTTTCAATATAACAACAATGAAATCTGCAGTTATTTTAAGTATGCCCTGTAGAGTATGCAGATGTTCATGTTTTACATTGCATTTCTGTCCCCTTTTTTTGCGTTACGTTTACTAACATCTCACTGCTTATTGGCAGGAGTCATTGGTGAAATCTACAAAAGATAATTTTTCTAGTCCAGGAAGTCCTCGAACTGATGAGCAGTCAGCAGGGGCAGGCCGGGGATGGTTAAACTGGCTTTCTCTTGGAATGCTTGGTGCAGGTGGAACAGCTGACACTAGCTCATTTGCTGGTGTTGTTTCAGAAGACATTATTAAGGTCAATACTCTATAGCCCTTAACTTATTCTGCATAAGGTCAGCCAGTTTTAGTGCAATTGATATTCAGGAACAGGCAGTTCTAACATCTTTTTTTTTTTCATTTCAGGATATATATGAGGGAACAGAATTTCATCCTGTTTCTTCTGCTGAAAATCGTTTGACAAAAGAAAACTACTATTCTTTGTTTGTTAGACTATCTATTTCTCAGATACTCACAACTGTTACCTCCAGGCAAGTGTTTCATCTCTCTCTCTCTTGTACTTTCATATTTGTCTGTTGCAGTAATTATGTTACTATTCATAATAGATTTAGGGCCAGTGTGGCATCGCTATGCTGTGCTAATAAGCAATTAAGTAAGTTAGTTACAAAAAAATCTTTGCCAATTTTAGTAAAATATTTCTGTAATGGTTCTAAAATGGTGGTTGCCTATTAGTTATTATATCCAGCAGTAGAGCGCTCTAGTAGCACCCCCCAGGTCCTGGGTTCGACTCCCAGTGGAAGCGAATTTCAGGCTGGGGAAAAAAATCCCCTCGCTTGCCCCATAAGCCAAAGCACAGGTCTAAAGGCTGGCCTAGGTCGTTGGTCGCGGGTTGAGCGTTGGGCTCCCATTGGTCGCTCTCACATAGGCTGATGCCGCTGTGTCAGGGTGGGGCAAGGGTTCGGGGATTTTCTCGATCTACGTGAGAGGATCTTCTTCTTAAGCATAATGCCCGGGGGGTTTCTTCCCCCCCGCAGGTCGAGTTTTTTTTATTATATCTGTGAGTTGGGAAAACTCAAGATTGATTGATGAGGAACAGAGTTCATGTACATATAGGCGAGGGTAGGGGAGGCTTATGGAAATACAACCGGCCTCCAATATCCTTGCCGAATACAACTCAATCTCCTAGAGTCCCGGACGTGAAGTCCAAGGAAACTCCCTAGCCCAAACCGGTCCCTATACAGAGTCCTGTCTAACACGCCCCCGCAGTTGGATCGTCTGGTGACCGGACGTTCAAACTGGACCTGAACTCCGTGAAGATCATGGAAGGCAGCCCCTTGGTGAAAATGTCCGCAAACTGTGAGGAAGTAGGAACATGAAGAACGCGGACATGACCAATAGCAACACGCTCTCGAACAAAGTGAAGATCAATCTCAATATGCTTGGTGCGTTGGTGCTGAACGGGGTTGGAGCACATGTAGACAGTACTAATGTTGTCATAGTAGACCAGAGTGCTGCGGCGAAGTGGGATGTGCAACTCAAGAAGTAGTTGCCGTAACCATGAAGCTTCAAAGAACGCGGCATTAACAACGGCTTCGGTATTCCGTGACCGAACGAGACACAGTGGCCTGGCGTTTGGAAGACCAGGAGACAAGATTGTCGCCAAGAAACACCGCATAGCCGGATGTGGACTTGCGAGTATCAGGACAACCAGCCCAATCAGCATCTGAGTATACCACCAAATTAGATTGTGAAGAAGGCCGAAGTACCAAGCCAAGATGCAAAGTGCCACGGATATACCGAAGAATCCGCTTCAAGGCCGCCAAATGTGGTTCGCGAGGATCATGCATATGCAGGCAAACTTGCTGAACTGCATATGAGATGTCAGGACGGGTGAACGTAAGATACTGAAGTGCACCTGCCAAGCTGCGGTAATCTGTTGGATCAGCAACCGGAGCACCTACAGCAGCAGAGAGCTTCGGATTCAAGTCGACTGGAGTAGAACAGGGCTTGCAGTCCTCCATACCTGCTCGACTCAGGATGTCAAGCATATACTGACGTTGGGAAAGAAGCAGTCCTCCGGAAATGCGCTGCACATGCATGCCAAGGAAGTGATGAAGTTCACCCAGATCTTTCATAGGAAACTCCTGCTGAAGGGATGCAATGACACGCCGGAGAAGAGCAGGTGAAGAAGCCGTGATAACAATATCATCAACATAGACCAGAAGGTACACCGTATCACCACCATTATGATAAATGAAAAGGGATGTGTCAGACTTGGCTTCAATAAATCCGAGCTTGAGTAAGTAAGATGCCAGACGACTGGACCAAGCACGCGGAGCCTGCTTTAACCCATAGAGCGAGCGATTCAGACGGCATACAAAGTCCTTGTGAGCTGGATCCTCAAAACCAGATGGTTGGGAGGAATAAACTGTCTCAGTTAATAGCCCATGCAAAAATGCATTCTTCACATCCAGCTGATGAATCGGCCAGTTTCGAGAGAGCCAAGGAAAGTACCGTACGAACTGTGGCAGGCTTCACAACAGGACTGAAAGTCTCATCATAGTCAATCCCAGGACGTTGAGTGAACCCTCTGACCACCCAGCGAGCCTTGTAGCGCTCAAGAGAACCATCCTCCTTGAATTTGTGTTTGAAGAGCCACTTGCCAGTCACCAGATTAGTACGAGGGGGACGAGGCACGAGATCCCAAGTGTTATTAGCCTGGAGAGTGGAGAACTCCTCCTCCATAGCAGCACGCCAATTCGGATCGGCGAGAGCTGCACGAAAGGACCGAGGCACAGGAGACAGAGGCGCAGCATGATAGATGGATGGCATCCGAAAACCACTCTTGCCCCGTGTAGCCATGTTGTGCTGATTGGACACCGGAGGAACTGGAACTGCTCCCTGTGGAAGAGAGGCGGGAGCAACATGTGCCGGAGGCAGAACCGAGGAGCCAGCAGAAGCTGGTGGTGTTGCAACAACCCGAGGGCGTCGAACGTAGACGAACCGAGTATCCTTTGGAGGCACCGTGGGACCTGCAGGCACCATGGGACTGCGCAGAAGATCGAGCAGGCCGCAGAATGCACCGCTAGTCTGCGAGTGTGGCGCCGGCGGGCAGCGCGCCCCAAAGCAGATACCAGTGGCGAGCCGATGGACCGAGAGGAGCCAGCACGCGGCGCACATGGTCTGTGCGCGGAGTCTGCAGAGGCGCCGGGGGCCGCACATGGCTGTGCGGAGGGACCTGCAGGGAGAAAAAACTGTGACGGTCCAATGGGGGCCGGCACAATGTCAGTAGAAGCATCCAGAAACTCGAACTCTTGGGAAGAACGAGGAGAATCGGCCGCTGCGAAAGGGAATGAAGTCTCATCGAAGACAACATGACGAGAGATGATGATGCGGTTAGAAGCAACATCAAGACACCGGTATCCTTTGTGGTGCGGCGAGTAACCAAGGAAGACACAAAGAGTCGAGCGAGGAGCAAGTTTGTGGGGTGTGGTGGCCGACAAATTGGGGTAACATGTGCAACCAAAGACACGGAGGTGAGCATAGGATGGGACTTTGCCAAATAAGGCAAAGTGAGGGGTAGAAAACCCAAGGGTTTTGGTAGGCAAGAGATTAAGGAGATATGTGGCGGTGCTGAGGGCTTCAACCCAGTACGAGGGAGGGAGACTGGCCTGAAAAAGAAGAGAGCGAACGACATTATTGATGGAACGAATAATGCGTTCAGCTCTCCCGTTCTGAGGGGAGGTGTGGGGGCAAGACATGCGAAGATGAACCCCTCGGGAGAGGAAGAAGGCACGAGCGCTGGAGTTGTCAAACTCCCGTCCGTTATCACACTGAACCCCCTGAATAGCAGTGCCAAACTGCGTAGCAACATAGGAGAAAAAATGAGACAACGTAGGGAATGTGTCGGATTTGAGCTTAAGTGGAAACGTCCAAAGGAAATGAGAGCAATCGTCAAGGACAACCAGTAATACTTGTTACCAGAGATGCTCGGAATAGGGGATGTCCAGAGATCACAATGAATTAACTGAAAATTCTTAGTTGCACGAGAGGACGACATATGAAAAGGAAGACGAACATGTCGACTAAGCTGACAAGCATGACACAAAGTATGACTAGCACTATTATGACAGGGGATAGCTAAGGACTGAACTAGCTTCGCCAAAACTTCAGGACCAGGGTGCCCAAGACGCCGATGCCACAAGGAAGCGCCGGTTGCAAGGAAGGAAGATGCCGGGAGCTGCAGCGGGTATAAGGGCCCGGAGCTATTGCACCTGATGATCTCTCTCCGGGACGGAAGATCCTTGACAGAACAACCAGACGGATCAAATTCAACAGAGCAATTATTATCGGAAGTAAACTGGCGAATAGAGATGAGATTCTTAATAAGGTTTGGAGCAACAAGGACATTATTAAGGCGAAGTGATGAAGCAAGGTGAGTGGAACCAGTGGAAACAACAGGAAGTAAGTTCCCATTGCCGACAACAATAGATGAAGGAAAAGATGAAGAAGTGGAGGAGGGATGAGAGAGGATACCGGCGTCGGAGGCCATGTGATTAGTGGCACCTGAGTCGAAGTACCATGGCTGCTGGAGAGACATGGTACTGAAAGCATTGGCAAGAGCGTGCTGATCCCAAGACGGTGCGCCAACAGCGGGGTTTTGGAGCCCTGGTGAGGGAGGCATGAAGTTCGCAGGCGCCCCTGAAGTCTGACCAAACGCCTCTGAGGTGTGACCAAAGCCCCCTGGGTAGAAGCCACCTGGCGCCGGCCCTGGAACGCCGGTGAAGTAGGCGTGGGTGAGACACGTAAGGTCGCCGCACCGAGGCCGCGGACGCGCTTTGAGGAAGGGGTGCCAGAGGTGGAGGACGGAGACCAGGGCACATCTGAATGGTCCCAGTCCATGGGTTGAGGAAGCTAGGCGCCCACGAGCCAGGCCTGATGCTTCCTGAAGAATCTGCTGCCTGCTGTCCACCAGAAGGACGGCCACCCTGAGGAGGGCCGTTCTTCTTCTTCTTCTTCTTCTTGCCGCCCCCATAGTTGGTGCCGCCCCCGTAGTTGTAAGATGGCTGCTGCAGGGGAGGGCGAGGAGCGCCACTGCTGTGCTGATTGAGGGGTTGACCAGTACCTGGTGTGGCAACAAAGGCCGAAGGCGTGGAGGAGCGCTTGGCGAGGTTGAGTTCCTCCAACAGAAGATCATTCCGAGCGACGAGGAAGGATGGGAACGGCCGAGCACGCTGCAGGTGCATCCCAATCACTGCAAACTTCTCGTTCAAGCCGCGAATAAGGTTGAGAACCAGTGTGCGATCCTGCACAGGTTCGCCAAGGTCGCCGAGGGCGTCAGCCATGCCCTTGAGACGACGACAGTAGTCCGCAACACTGAGATCACCCTGCGAGAAGTTCCAAATTCAGCATCCAGGTAGAGGGCGCGGGTCTCACGGTTGCCAACGAATTGATCTTCAAGAGCAAGCCAAACAGTACGCGCAGTGGTAGCAGGCGCCATCACGGTCTCGACAAGATCAGAGGAGATGGTGCCGTAGAGCCAAGAGAGGACAACACAGTCCATGCGAGACCAATCTGGCAGCATGACATCGGGGTCATCGGAGAGGACGTGCTCGGAGAGGGCAAACTTCCCAAGGATGATGAGGAAGTGTCCACGCCACTTGTTGTAGTTGCCGGCGGAGAGGTCAAGGACAACCGGTACGAGGGACCGGATGTTCTGGACGGAGACAACTTGCGCATGGAGATTGACCACAGCAGCTGCCTCATGGAGAAGGAGGGCTGCACGAGCATCATGATGATCAGCAGTGTTGTCGCCATGAACACTGAGATCAGGAGGAGGCGGGGCAGCGGCGCGAGAGAGGGCCTCACGCATGCGGGTCTCGGCGAGGAGGACTTCCTGATCAGCGGCGTTGACCTCAGCCAGGGCAATAGCACGGGCTTGAGCAGCCGTGGCAGCAGAGAATGCCTTGGCATGAGCAGCAGCCGCGACCGCGAGCGTCTTCTGGGCAGCGACGACGGCAGCAGCAGCAGCGGTGTCATCTGGAGCGGCGGCAGCGGCGGATGTGGCCGTGGTGACCACCGCAGTGGCCTTCTCATGATCCGCGGCCGCCGCATCAGCAGCCTCGCGGGCCTGGATAGCAGTAGCCGCAGCAGCCTTGGCGTCGGAGATGCCTGACGAAGTGGAGTGCTCGGTAGCCATCGATCAGGGAAGGAGAGAAGTCACGCGAGAGAGGGAGAAATCGCGAGGAGGGGGGAGTCGCGGGCGGAGAGGCCGCGCGAGAAAAGCAGCGGAAGGAGAGGATCGAGGCGATCCGTTGTTACATGTTAAGGCCGGCTTATGCCCATCCTTCAATGCCTTTACGTGATACCATGTGAGTTGGGCCGAGATCAGGCCGAGCGCCGCCACCGCGCACACTGCTCGCCGTCGAGACCCAATTTCTAAGAAGCGAATCGCGCGTCCTCTACCTCGACACCGAGTTCCGTACGTTCGTCCAAGGAGACCTCTCCATTGCTGATTACTGCCGCCGCTTCAAAAGCATGGCCGACGCACTCACCGACCTCGGGGAAGTCGTCGCCGACCGGACTCTCGTCCTGCATGTCATTCGCGGCCTCAACGAGAAGTTCACCGCCATCGGCCTCCACCTCCAGCGCAGTAGGCCTTTCCCCTCCTTCCTTGAGGCTCGTGCTGACCTCCTCCTGGAAGAACTCCATATGGCCAACCGCAAACATCTTCCGGCCACCGCTCGCTTCTCCCGCGCCAATCGCCTCGACCACCACCAACCGCTCCTCCACTGCTCTCAGCAGTCCTGGAGGCAGCAACGGCAGCGGGAGCGGCGGCTCCTCCCACGCTCGAGGCCGGCGCGGCAAGCGCTCGCCGCGCCCGCCGTAACGGCGAGAATAGCGGCGGCGCGGGCGCGGGCGCCTCGCGCACCCAAACTTGGTGGTTGGCCCGGCCTTCACAACCCTTGGTCCGGTACCATCCGGATGTGGCTCGTCCGCATCCTCCTCTTGCTCTCTTCCGCCAGACGTGTCTCCGCGCGGCCGTTTCCCGGCGTCACCGCACTCTCACAAAGACCATGCTTTCCTGGCCACACACCCCCAGTGGACTCCTCCCGATCACGCTCCGCCTCCTGCTCTGCTGGCCGCCCAGCATCCGTCTGCTCTTCCCGGCCAGGCTACGCCGCAAGCCCTGCTGACCGCCCAGCACCAGTGGGCTCCTCCCCCCCAGAACCCTGGTCTCTACGGTGGCTCCTCTGCTGGCCAAGCCTCTGGGCATTCCTGGGACCAGCGCAGTCTTGCGAGTGCCTTCTCCACCATGACGCTCACCCCACCCCCGCAACCCGAGTGGTATTTCGACTCCGGCGCTACCTCCCACATGGCCTCCGACCCTGGTATCCTCTCTCACTCCTCCGCTATTCGGTATTCCACTCCTTCCTCCATTGTTGTTGGCAACGGCTCTTTACTTCCCGTTACTTCTACCGGCACAGCCAACATTCATGGTTCCCTTCGTCTTAACAATGTCCTTGTTTCTCCCACCCTTATTAAAAACCTCATTTCTGTCCGCCAGTTTACATCTGATAATAACTGTTCTGTTGAATTTGATCCCACTGGTTGTTCTGTGAAGGATCTTCGGTCTCGGAACGTGATCATCAGGTGCAATAGCTCCGGACCACTCTACCCCCTGCATCTTCCCACCGCCGAGTCGCTCCTCGCCACTTCCTCCGCTCCGCTTTGGCATCGACGCCTCGGTCATCCCGGTCATGAAGTTTTGTCTAAGTTAGCGAGTTCATCTACCATCCCTTCATGTAATAAGACTACAAGTCCTTACATTTGTCATGCTTGCCAACTGGGTCGTCATGTTCGTCTCCCTTTTCATGTGTCAGCGTCCCGTGCTTCCCACAAGTTTGATCTTATACATTGTGACCTTTGGACATCACCTGTTGATAGTGTTTCTGGTTACAAGTATTATTTGGTCATTCTCGACGACTACTCACATCATCTGTGGACTTTTCCTCTTCGGTTCAAGTCTGACACTTTTTCGACACTCGCTAACTTCTTCTCACTTGTTTCCACTCAGTTCGGCGTCACCATCAAGGCAGTTCAGTGCGACAACGGCCGCGAGTTTGACAACTCCAGCGCCCGCACGTTCTTCCTCACCCGTGGTGTCCACCTCCGAATGTCCTGCCCCTACACCTCCCAACAGAATGGTAAAGCTGAGCGTATCATTGCTCCATCAACAATGTCATTCGCTCACTTTATTTCAGCGCCTATGCCACCGTCCTTTGGGTTGAGGCTTTGACCACTTCCACCTACCTCCTCAACATCCTTCCCACCAAGACGCTGAATTTCTCCACACCTCACCATGCACTCTTGGGGTCTTCACCTCGTATGATCATCTTCGCGTCTTTGGATGTACATGCTACCCAAACCTTGCCTCCACGGCCTCCCACAAACTCGCCCTCGCTCCGCCTTATGTACTTTCCTTGGCTACTCCGCCCATCATAAGGATACTGATGTCTCGACATGGCCTCCAATCGTGTCTACATCTCTCGTCATGTCACCTTTGATGAAACTTCCTTTCCTTTGTTGGCCTTCCTTCCACCCTTCCACGGCAGACTTTGAGTTTCGGATGACTACACTAACCCCGTGCCGACTCCCATTGACCGTCGTGCACCTCTTTGCCCGCAGTCTTCCCACGCCGACTCCGCGCTTTGGGCCGAAGCGTCCGACGTTTCGCGCCGTGCCACGCGCGGCCGGACGTTGCCGCACGCCGCCACTGCCGCGCGCGTCGCCGACGACATCGCACCGCCATCCTCGCCGCGCACACCGCCGAGGTCGACGCGGTGTGCGTGGTGTCGCCCCTCCACCCGCATTGCCACGGCGCCCGCCGCCGCCGCATCATACGCCATGTCTACACCCGCGTGCGAAGATGGATCCTCCACCTCTGCACCGGCCGTAGCATCCTCCACGCGCCGCTTCCTCCGGTGCGATCTGCGGTGCCTCCGTGCTCAATCAACATCCGATGACGACACGTGGCAAGTCCGGTTTCGGCTACCCGCTCTACCACGCCACGCAGCTTGTCACCGTCCCTCGCGCTTCACGCGCGACTCGCCGATCCCAATTGGCGATGCTATGGAAGAAGAATATGCGCTCTTTGCAAAACCATACATGGGATTTGGTTCCTCGCCCGAGCAAGGCAAATGTTGTTTCTGGCAAATGGATCTTCAAGCACAAGCTCAAGTCAGATGGCTCTCTCGAGCGCTATAAAGCCCGTTGGGTGCTACGTGGTTTTACTCAGCGCCCGGGAGTGGATTTCGCCGAGACCTTTAGTCCCGTTGTGAAACCGGCAACCGTGCGGACAGTGCTGGCTCTTGCTCTCTCCCGGAAGTGGCCAATCCATCAGCTTGACGTGAAGAACGCCTTCCTTCATGGGACCTTGTCTGAGACAGTTTATTGTTCACAGCCATCAGGATTTCAGGACTCTGCTCATCCGGAATTTGTCTGCCGCCTGAACAAATCACTATATGGTCTCAAGCAAGCTCCACGTGCTTGGTACAGCCGGTTTGCCTCATATCTCCTATCCCTTGGGTTCATTGAGGCCAAGTCTGACACCTCCCTGTTTGTGTACCACCGCGGCACTGAGATGGTCTACCTGCTCCTTTATGTTGATGACATTGTTCTCACCGCCTCATCGGCTGCGCTCCTCCGTCACATCATATCTCGCACCACAGTTTTCCATGAAGGATCTTGCTTCATCACTTCTTGGGAATGCATGTGCAGAGGTGTCGTGATGGTCTTTCCTCTGAAGGATCTTGGACATCTGAGCGTCATCACTTGCAAGCCATGCACCACTCCTGGACACCAATCCCAAAGTGTCGCAGGTGATCTGTCGTGATCCGGTCTTTCTTCTCTCCTCACATTCACGGGCGGACATCTCATATGCGATTCAGCGGTGTGTCTTCATATGCACGACCCTCGAGCCCGCGCTGCCTCAAACGGATTCTTCGGCATTCGTGGCACTTCCATCTCGCCTCCTTATTCAGCCATCCTCGCACCACTCGATCTTGATGACACCACCTCGGGCTATCCCTTGGAACAACCTTGTTTCTGGTCTTCCAGCGCGAACACGGTGTCACGCTCCAGTGCATGAAGCCGAGTATCGCGGTCGGCCGTTGCCGAGGCCTCCCACGTTACGCCATCTTCTGTTGGAACCGCATACTCCTCTTCTGCAGACTACCTTGGTGTATTGCGACAACATCGGCTCGCCTATATGTCCTCCAACCCACCCAAAGATCGCACCAAGCACATTGAGATCGATCTTCACTTCGTCGGTGAGTAAAAACTCAAGATTGATTGATGAGGAACAGAGTTCATGTACATATAGGCGAGGGTAGGGGAGGCTTATGGAAATACAACCGGCTCCCAATATCCTTGCCGAATACAACTCAATCTCCTAGAGTCCCGGACGTGAAGTCCAAGGAAACTCCCTAGCCCAAACCGGTCCCTATACAGAGTCCTGTCTAACAATATCCAGCACTCCAAAAGCCACTGGCAAACACTCCCTCGACCCATTTTGTTCTAAACAATAACAAATAACAACTTCATGAAATATTAAAATGATAGGCCTAGTTAAAAGTTCCAACAACCCCCAAGAAACCACTTCCGTCAAAAAAGCCCATGTTTTCAGTTACAGAATAGCACAGGCTATGTTGTGTCCTTACGAAAAAAATGCTACGTTTAGTTATTTTTGTAAGAGTTGCCAAGAATATTCCTTTTCCTGAACTTAACTAAAACAATAAAAAAACTTTATTCTGGATTTGACTAAAACAAAAAACTTTACTAAATTTCTGTCACTGTAGCTTCTTCAGAAGTCCTTCCCGGTTATACTTATCCATTTTATGAGATGGGTATGTAGTGGTGGCAGTTGGGAAACTTGCAGTTCCTACTTCCTGCAGTTCTGTTATTTGCTGCCAATGGTCAATATTTCTTGGTTCCTCTTTACATGGTTTAACTTATGTGATTACTCCCTTTGTTATTGGCTAACTTTGCTATACATTGATTGTTTAGGAGGTTTGGCATGAAACTTGCCGATTCAATGTTCACTGGGCTTGGTATTGAATGTAAAATATGGGATGATTCGGCAACTATCCTTGCTTGGCTTGATTCACTTGAGATTATTAACCCGTTAAATAAAAATAAAGTCTTGCTGGCTGAAAAGGTTCACATTACAGTTTGATCCTCTTAAGACCTTTTTGTGCCCTTCTGTGAATTGCTTGTCTTCTAAATTGTAATCTATTTTAGTGTAGCACTGGTGATGGAGCACCTGTTATCAGTGTTCAAATTGACTTTCCCAAGTCAAACCAAAGCTCAGAAGCTTCAACACGGGTACTTGTATTCTTTCTATCCAAAGAGAGCTAAATTCATTACATAATATCTCTGTGGTGTTCTTGATTGCTGATTTTAGATATTTTCTTTTTCCTTTCTAGGTTGTTGTCCAGGAATTCAATGCCATCTACGAACCAGAATTCTTCTGTAATGTCCTACACATCTATGATTTGTTTTCCTCCTTCCAGTTTCAGCATGATAGGGTAAGCATTCCTGATCTATATCCATGTTCTACTGTTTAGGGGATATGTATTAATCTATTTTCTATTTCTTTCGTTGTTTCCTGAGTTTTTGTATACAAATCAAGTTTATTCAATATAGCTAACCATTGGTATTGAAGCAAGAGATAGATGCAATAGCCAACAACAATAATAATAAGAAAATTTGCTGTAACTATATTTCCCACTGTGTAAACTCCTTTTGTTTTCATTTTTGTTGAGGATTTTTTCCCTAAAGGCAGTACCTGACTTCCTGTGATCTTGAATGTGATTTCTCTACTCTTCCAATATTCTGCCATAGACCAGCTGCTTTAAAAGACTTGCCTTTAGGCATATTATGCTATTTTCCCTGGACTTAACGTTAGCTCATTTTGTCATTTACTTGTGCCTTCCATGTACTTTAATATACTGTATACTCTCGCAGCCTTGCTTAGTTTGAAAATTTCATCTCCTGATGGAAGTTTTGTGGGTGTAAATGCATCAAAAGAAGTTATATGTTTTTCCCCACAAAATCAGAGGGATCTGGGATTCTATGCAATTTTCCCAATATGAATTGTTATGTAATATTCTAGCTATTCTGCATTCACGCAGGTGCTTTCCTCTCTAAATCGTTTTGATAATTTTGGAACAAGACTTCTCTCCAAACTAAAGTAAGTTCTTGCGATCTACTTTTATTTTTTGTTAACAGTGTAGTATGGTACTACACTAGAACTCTTAACTCATTGTTTTAATGTAATTCTAGGTACATGTCTGCAAACCGAAAGAAGCTTCTTTGGGATTTAAGGATTCACCACTTCATCATTAGGCTACCATCACAGAATTGTGGAAGAGAAGAACTTAATATGGTATGTGCTAATGATAAACAATATTGTTTTACATTTTGGTCATGGAGCATGTATTTTTGGTTTTTATATGATCACAAGTGTCCATGGATCAGTTTTCCGAATCCCTGTCAGGAACCACCAGTTAGCGGATTTCCCCTGACCCTACCAGAATTTTGCGGCTGAGTTTTATTTATTTCAAGTTGGGAATTTAAAGTATAAAATAGAGAAATTTTAAAGGCTAGAACTACTATCGTATACAGTCCCATTTGCCCTTGATTTTTTTTTGTTAAAAAATAGGACCCCTACGAAAAACAGGGGTGCATTTAGTCCATATTTTCATATGCATACTGCTATTAATGTTAGAATTGGGTGAAAGCTGTACCTTTAATAAGGGTTGACAAGTCAACCTTTTCTTCTCTCGCCTTGGTTTCACCATTTCTTAATCTTGATGTGAAGCGGAATAAGGCTTTAATAAGGGAGCACTTAACTGAAAGACAATGACTGTCATGAACCTTAGTTCATAGGGAGTAAACACCACCAAGAAGATGGCCGGATGGCGTCGGCGTAGAAGGAGAGAGACTATAGATGAGGAAGATTTGGTTATTTCTCTAGTCCATTCCAATAGCACGCGGTAGCCCTCTTATATAGATGGGCTCCCCCTAACAGATAGAATCTAATTCCAATCATATCTCTAACAATATAGAAACTAATATCATATCCCTAATTATATCTCTAACAGAAGGAAACTAATCTATAACTGAAATAGAAACTAATCTCTATTTTCTAATAATAAACCGGCTGGGCCCAAGGCCTACGCCTATGATATTACACCCCTCTCGGACATGCAGCCCGTCCTGGAGCTGCTAGGCGGCGGCCATGGTTGCAGTTCTACGTCGACGAAGTGTAGTGCTATATGATGCCTGCAAAGAAGTTTTTATTTTTAATTTAATTTTATTATTATTTATTTATTTTGTGGCCTTAAGTCATCAGTCGGTTTAGAAGCTGACCGAAACCCATGAACGCATCACCAAGCCAGAGGGTCGAGAGTGGCGACTCCAGCAGATCCGGCGGTGGATCCGATGGTGGCAGGCGGCGGGTGCTGAAGCAGGACGACTCCGGCGGCCTTGGGAGCTCGGCGATTGGGAACGGTGACGTTGGCTGCGACGGATTCACCGGCAGATGAAGATGACGCGAGGCAGCAGCGACGGGACTCCAGCCGTGGATGGAGGCGGCTGGCCAGATCCAGGCGGAACTAGGCCAGCGGGATCCGGATCTCATGGATCTGGCGTCAAAGTCCGGCGAAAGGCAGCATCGGTGAAGAGTCCGGCTTCGGGGAGGACCCGAAGTGAGGCGGTGATGCCAGATCGGATGCAGACCTTGGCGGCGACGATGCGGACGGCCGCGACGAGGGTGGCCTGGTCCACCGTTCGCTCGGCGGCAAGGCAGGCCGAAGAGATCTCGGCGACGGCGGTGCGGGCAGGTGCGGCGAAGGTGGCCTGGGCGACCGCACCCTTGGCGACGGAGAGCTCGTCGAGGAGCTCGCAGAGGTTGGCCTTGGCCTTCCTAATGGCGGAGAGCGGGAGGATGGCCAGGCCGGCCGCAAAGTTGTAGACCCCGTGCTCGGCGGCGTCCTCGACGGGGGAAGACGGGGATGGCCCGGCGCTGAGCGCCTCCTCCCTCCCTCCCTCGGCTCATCTCTCTCCTGCAAGCCCTCCGATCTGCTGCTTTCTTCTCGAGTAGGGTCTTTGAGTGCCGGTTTTGATGGATTCGTTGCGGTGGTTGCAGGAGACGGAAGAGCGACAGGGCTGGGTCTAGGGTGATGGAGGGTGGAGAAGACGCTGCGGGAGCAGCGCGCGGTGCTTGCCTGGCGATGGAGTTGTTGGAATCTGGCAGTGGTTGATGATGTGCCTGGCTCTTTGTCTCTTGTTGCACCTTCCTCAGATTCAAGATATTCTCCAAGATGGCATGCATGTCGAGGAAGATGTCTGCCATCCCTTTGTCGATGCTAGCCATCTTATTAGCGTTAACTTTTATTATGGCCAACGACTCGACAGCAGGAACCATGGTAGCAGAAGTCGTGAGAAGGGATCGACTACTCTGATACCAAGTTGTCATAAACCTTAGTTCATAGGGGGTAAACACCACCAAGAAGATGGCCGAATGACGTCGGCATAGAAAGAGAGAGAGACTATAGACGAGGAAGATTTGGTTATTTCTCTGGTCCATTCCAATAGCATGTGGTAGCCCTCTTATATAGATGGGCTCCCCCTAACAGATAGAATCTAATTCCAATCATATCTCTAACAATATAGAAACTAATATCATATCCCTAATCATATCTCTAACAGAAGGAAACTAATCTATAACTCAAATAGAAACTAATCTCTACTTTCTAATAATA
Source organism: Dendrocalamus sinicus (assembly GCA_036346575.1). Lineage (NCBI taxonomy): Eukaryota > Viridiplantae > Streptophyta > Magnoliopsida > Poales > Poaceae > Dendrocalamus > Dendrocalamus sinicus. Next base: position 1,615,510 of record CM070662.1, on the reverse strand, counting down.
AACCGGCTGGGTCCAAGGCGCACGCCTATGACAATGACCTCGAACAAATGCAATATGTTAATGGTAAAGGATGAAAGTAGCAGCAATTGGAGGCGATTGCTGCAGTCAGGTTGGCGAGATGCCAGTGCCTGGTAGCGAGCTTCAAGGACGTGAAGCACTCGGTCAAGATAAACATATACTGAGGATAATGCATGCGTGATGAATGCACGTAGGTGAAAAATATTGTTATGCTTAGAAACTGCTCGGCAGTTTCTTATAAATAAGGAAGGAATTTGAATAGTGAGGTTCTCTGTATTTAATATTATGCATAACCATAGAACTGTCCAAAAATGTAACTTAAAGCCTTCAACAACAGACACCAGATGCCTGAAAACCATGTGTTGCTGTCCCATTTCACTTCAGGGAGCTCGTACTTGATTACTGGCCGATATCAAACGTTATTAAAAGAAAGATGGTTCTGGCTGGCCCATATTATTGCCTTTTTTTTTCATTTTCCAACTTTTAAATGGTTCATTCAGTAGCTAGCTTTGTCATTGAACAATAAGTACAAATTGCAGGTTTTGGAGGCTGAAGATGTATCCATGCGATCCAAAGGTACAGTTGAGGATGCTTCTCAGACACAAGAAAGCAATTCCTTTCTTGATTACATATCAAAAACTCTTCCTAGTTATTTATCTGACGACCTACTACTTGGCTTCCAATTGGATGACCTTTATAACCATTTTGAGGTTGGCCTCACCGGATTTGAGGTTAGGCATGGTGCATATTTTCTATTTCTGTGTTTTGTTTGTTCATCCACATGAACCTTTGATAAATATGTGTATGTTTGCAGGTGAAGGTATTGATGCCTGGCAGACATGATATTGCCTCCACACTGATCAAACTGGATGCTTCTGTTGTATTTGGATTGTGCATATTCTTAGATGAACCAGTGCTGAAACAATTGGAGGTAATGGTTTGTTAAGGATAGGTGACTTCTTTTACGGCTTGATGCTCTGGATTCTCATGTATTTATATAAGTGCTACAAAAAGTGGTTTGCTGTGATGTGTACAATATGCTATATTTTAATACGGTATGCTCTGTAAGTATAAGTTTATCTAAACATATTTTTCGAAACCATTGTTTTGACAGGTTGCTTTTATTGTGCCATTTGCCAACATATACTTCTCGCAGACAATGTACAGTGCTATTGTTAATTTTTGTACTTTCATGAAAGAAAGCAACTTAGTTGAAAACAACACTTTCGATGATACCAAGACTTCTGGACGCAACAAACCAGCCTTAAGTATGTCTGCATCTCTCAAGCTAGCCAAGCTGAGTTTAAGGGTTGACCTTGAAGACAATGATGAGGAAAGTTCAGTCATCACTGTTGATGTTGGAGATGTTGACGTCAGGTTAATAGATGTTCACTAGTCTTGCAATCTTGATTATTTTCTGTGAATTTTTATGTGTGAGTTGGTATCATAATTTGTAGGTATGCTATCCAGGAATTGTCAGAACTTCGGGTCATCACCAAGATGGTTAAAATTACTTCCACTAATCTGAAGGATGAATCGAACTCACATGTGCTATTCTTATCAGGAAACTACAAAAGTAGCACTTGTGTAAACTTAAAAGGATGCCCTGAAAGTTCTGCTGCTGAGGCTTGCTTAAAGCTGTATTACAGAACTCATAAATATAATGATCAAGTTCATCAAGTGTACCAGCTGAACTTAATTGATGTTGATCTGCATGTTAATCCTTCTGTATTTGGTCAGATAAGGAAGTTTTTGAGAAATCTTGATGCAGTATCTCCAGCTGGCAGTGATGTTGTGTCCTCGATGCTGGATCAGAGTTCCATGAAATCTGGAGCAGCTAATGCCAAATTTCCCAAGTTTTCTTTGTCAAATTTTTGTGGTGCGGAGGGCACATTATTTGCAGGAGTTTCTGTCGATCACTTTCCCTTTTTACATACAGATTTCATATCTGGACATAATTGTGGATGTTTAGAAACTCAAGGTGTTCAGGCATTATATAGTACATCCTCAAAGAGTAAACAATGTCATGAGACTTCAGGTCTAAATGGGTACTGTGCATCAGAGCTTGCAAGCAGTTTACTGCATAAAACCGAGCATTCTAACTGTTCATCCACCTCATCAAACAACACCAAGAATGTCAGCATAACCGTTTTAGATCTATCACTTGTTTCAGTTAGAGTACATTTCCATGAAGCATGTGGTATTTTAGCAACACTTACTGTTCCCGAGTCTATAGCAACACTCTCATTGGCAGATGCAAGCTCGTGGGACTTATTGTTGTCTGCTAAAGATATAATGCTTGCTTCGTCATGGACATCACCCAATATACATGAACTACTCTGGGGCACATCTTCACATGGTAATGCTAATGTACTCAACATCCGTGTTAAAAAGGACTTATCTGCACTCTCAACTGAAGTATGTATTGGAATTCAAAGTGTTTGCTGTGTAGTACTGTCAAAGTTACTGGCTATGTTTATTGGATATTTTTTGTTGGATGATTGGGATCCTATGGCAGAACAAAATCACTGTGTGGCAAGTAGCAATCTCGAGTGCTCTGATGGAGAATTGCATGATAGTATCACCTACAAATTTGAGATTTATGATTGTGTTGTAGTTTTTCCTGTGGAAAAACAAGAACTTTTTTGTCTAAAGCTTGGGATTCCATATTTTTTTTGTGAATTCATTCCAACTGGAAGTTCCACAGAATTTGCAAAGCGTATTCCCAAAGAATTCTTCAGTTCAGAGTGTATAGTTTCCAGTAGAGTTGATGTCATCAGCTTATGTGCAAGAAATGCATCCATTTCACTTCTGTTCCTAAACGAGCAAACAAATCTCATCCTGAAGCTTGATGAGGACATGCCTAGCAGAATTCAATCTCTTGTGGAAAAGCTTGATGCTGGTATATGGATTCAAGTTCCTTGCAAAGAACTATCCTGCTCCGAGCAACCTTCTTTGCCCATATTCATTATGAGCAAAATATCAAAATGCAACTTGATTGTTGAAGGTATAGATCCTTATAGATTTTATATGCCTTTTAACATCTCTTGAAATATCTTGGTTATGTAATAATAGCTTGTACTCTTATACAGATCTCTGTTTTATGGATGGGATGGAGACAATTCTTCATGTTATTGATGAGTTAACTTCGATCGGCAAAGAAAGTAAACTGTACAAAGGCAATGCCTTGCAGTTTTTAGAACATAGAAGTTTCAATGAGGAGAACCCCGACCCTAGTGAGCCCACTAATATCACTATTTCTATCAAGGATCTGATGATTCTCTTCGGTCACTCAAAAGATAAAGGTTTGGCATTGGAGAATGTTGCCACTGCAAACCTGGAGTTTTATGTTTCTGCTGTATTGGTTAGTGAAAAACCAGAGCGTGTTGGCATGGATATTGTCTCTTTAGCTCTGCAGTCATCTGGTGGTCACACTCTTGTCTCCATAATTTCTGATGGGCCATTGTCTCCTGTTTTCATCAAGTTTACAAAGCATTATGCTGGACAAGATGAGATATTAATTTCTGTTCCTTTTCTCGAGATCTGGTTATATTTAGTTGATTGGGATATCATTATCGATCATTTTCATTCATACATAAGAAAGGAAGAAAACACGCCTGTGGGGCATCCAGTGGCTTTGCCTAGTTTTTCAGAATCTGCAATGCCATCATTTCTTGCATCAGACTTTGGTTTGCAAGACGATTCTAACTTGGTGGTAACATGTGAAAATATTGCTGGTGTAATTCATGTACCTATCTGGGAGAAAGAAGAAAATCACAGAGGGACTTCTGGTTCTTGTTCAATGCAAGTAACAGATGATATTCGATCTCTTGAACCAAAAGGTTGCAAGTTTATCACCTTAACTTTCGAGAGTAAACATTTTGTGGTGATGTTAGGTAATAGCTGGGTGAAGTTCAAATGTGATTTAGATAGGATGAAGGTAACACTGAAGATGATTCAAGGGAACAAGGGTACCTCTGTTCCGTTCATGCATATATCTAAGGTTAAAGCTGATGGTTATATTCATCAATCAGAAAGGGACTTGCTACATCTTGTTATTGATCTACAAGCAGAATACATGGATGTTGGTTTCTCACATCAGATATTTAGCTTTTGCCGCAGTATGGAACTCAAATTTCCTTCATCGACATCATCATCTGTTTCCTCGTTTTGTTCTGTGACATTCAAGGCGGGATTAAGAAAAGGTTCTCTGCTGCTCAATGATGGAAGGGTAAGTTATGTTACACTGCTAGTTGTTCATTTGTTGTAAATGAAACACCACCAATATAAGGCTTAAATATATAACAGGTATCCTTAAACCAACTACTTATTGAATGTTTGATTCAGGTTTGTGATTGATTCAGTATCACCATGAAAAACTTACAGTCTCATCTGACTTAGCCATTTTCTGGGTCATTTGGTGGATAAAAAGTTTAACATAATTTGAGCACCTTTAAGAAAGGAGCATCATGAAGTGCTAAAGCGAACTGAATGTCACAATGGAACATGACCTCGTTTCAAAAAGTCAAAATGTTCTGAGCCTATAGGAGGACTTGTATTATTCATTTTTTTTGTACAAAGAAGATTTTGTACCATGAACAGTAAGGGATAATTAGCTTTATTTGGTCAACCTTGCAAATGAATGTGTAAGACAGGTTTGAGGTTTATTTGGCCCCTTTCTTTACAAAAAGGAGTCCATGTTGGAAGTAAACAAACAACACAAAGTTTTATATGTTTGCATGTGCTTTTTATATACCCAGATATGCTAAGTGGTATTGTTCTATTCAAGCTCTAACCTTTGACTCTCTCTGGTTCTGGATAATGCTTTTGACAGTGGAGCAGTCATGGCCCTGTCATAGAGACCTTAGTGAAGAACTTATCAGTGCAATTTAGTCAAACAGGTGATCAGACTGAAGTTTCTACTTTTGTTGACCTTTTAGTAAATTACAACAATATTGACAAGGTAAAGTTATACTTTCTTGCTGTCTGGCGTATTATGGTTATCATTGTAAAGGAGTAACAATTGATATGCGTGTAGGTTATGTGGGAGCCTTTTATGGAACCCTCAAGTTTTCAGTTAAATGTACTTAGAAAATGTGCTGATCATGCACTGGATATATCTCCCAGTACTGAAGTGTGGATTAGTTCAAGCAAGCAGCTTAATCTAAATATATCAGAGCCCTTGATTGAGGTATGTGATCCTGGTATACTGTATTTCCACACTTGCTGTAACTGTCAATATCTCCAAGTGATCAACACTGGATCTCCAAGTGGAATTTGTACCACTGCTAACAGTGATACAACTTCTGTTTCTTACAAATCAACTTGCTTTGAGTCCCAATTCTCAACTATGTTGCTCTGATCTCATCATTTGCATATGTAGGCTATCCTCAGACTTAGTCAGATGATTAAAGATTCTCTTAATCCAAGTAATGGAGGTGGTCTTCGAGAAGATCCTGGAATCCTGAGGTTAAGCCACGATGATGTGCATACCAGAAGATATGCGCCATACATTCTCTCAAATGATACATCATTGCCATTTAGGTTCAAGGTGTACCGTGGTGCTGTTAATTCAGATGACATTGATAGTTTCTCTATAGTAGATGAAAATTCTGTGCCGGCAGGGAATGCTGTCCCAGTTTATGTTGAAGAAACTCTAGATGAATTCTTCTTTCAGCACAGGAAAGCATGGTCTTCTGAACACCTCATTGAGAAACAGATGAGTGCAGTCTCACACTATATGATCTCCATTGAGTTTGACGGAACTTTGGGGCCCTCTAAGCCAATGTCAATGGACCTTGTGGGAATTTACTTCTTTGAAGTAAACTTCTCTTCACTTAAGAAGCCAATTCTTGGTGATGAAAGCTTGGAAGCATTCACATCTAATAGAATGGGTAGCCATGATGGATTAATTGTGCCTGTGGTACTCGATGTTTCCTTACAGAATTACAGCAAGCTTATACAAGTTTACTCTACGGTAATGACCTTTTGAACGATTGGTTACATCATTAGATGCTTACACAGACTAATGGTCTCCTTTTGTAGGTCATACTCTACAATGCAACATCAATACCCCTAGAGTTGCGATTTGATATACCATTTGGTGTTTATTCAAAGGTATATATATTTTTACTAGTTTTATCTTGCGACTGTTTCAAAATTCTTTTGTGGATGAGGTTACTACTAGAATAATTAAATGTTGGCCTCCCTATGGCTTTAGATTGTTCACTTGTGTTCAAGGTAAAAAAAATGGGTTTCATGAAAAAAAAAAGGCTGGAAACTGGGGGAAAACTAGGTGGTTGGTAACTCAAGTTCAAACTTCAAAGTCACATTTGAATTCAAAACTTTTAATTTATATTAACTAAAACCTGAGCAGTTTTCCAAAGCACAAGCCCTACCAGGATCTCTGGTAACTTGCACACTACCAGCGGCTTTAAACTCTTGTTCTATTCTCGGACAATGCACTGGGTATGCTGCCCAGTTGCTGCTCCTGCTCAAATCTGTGCTTTCTTTTACTCTTCTGTAACCTGTTCTTGTATACCTCATTGGCTACCTAATGTCCACTTCTGAACTATTCACAGTCGTGGTTAATTTGATGACACACAAGGAGCCAAACATGAGATTTTTCATGAAACTTTGTTCTGCAGGTAATAGGGCCAATTCTTCCAAACAAAGAGATTCCACTGCCGGTTCATTTGTCTGAGGCTGGTCAGATTAGGTGGCATCCTGTTGGCAGAACTTATTTGTGGAGTGAAACCCACTCCTTATCGAGTTTGCTTTCACATGAAAGCAGGGTTGGGTTTATGAAATCATCTGTGTGCTATCCTTCTCACCCTAGTAATGATCCATTTCGTTGCTGTGTATCTGTTGAAGAATACAGTATCCCTTCATCCAGTAGTACCCAGAGAGGCCAGTACTGCACTGAACATTTGAATGCACAGCCAGTTTTTGGAAATTCTGCTCCAAAGGCTTCTAAGCAAATTTTGAGAAGGAAACATTTCATCCGGCAAGTCAGACTTAGTACACCTCTTCTCATAAAGAATTATCTCCCTGTGTGCATACCTTTGACAATAGATAATGGTGGTGTTGCACATGAGGTCTTACTTAAGGATGTAAGTTTCCAATGTTATACGTATACATTATCTCAACTTTATTTTTTTTTCTAATTTGTTACTGAATGGTATTTCCAGGTAGGCACCGCCTCTATTTTTTTTGTTGACCCCTCCAACGATCTTGGAATTACATTTCATATTCAAGATTACAGATCCTTGGCCATAAAGTTTCCCCGTGTGGAATCATTCTCTACTGCAGCCAAATCAAATGGCTTGAAGTTCTCCTTAACAGAGACCATTACATTCTACTCAAATGTGTCGAATTGTATGCATTTTAGAATTTCTTTTTATTCTGAATATTTAATTCTGCAAAAGGTGAAGTTTTGGTGGTGATTTGTTCTGCAGGTTCTCTCAATGTAACACTGGAGAAAGCAATGGATGCTCATTCTGGTGCAAGAGAATTGTACCTTTCTGTGCCATTTTTGTTGTACAATTGCACAGATCTGTTGCTTACTGTCACAGAAAGCAGCTATGAAAGGAGTGGGTCAACCCTTGTGATCCCTTGCAGTTTCAAGTTGGATGGGCACACAAGACATTTGCTTGGAAAAAATGGTCTTTCTCTTGTTTCAGAAGACCCATCCATGCAGTCAGTGCCTTTGTGGCCCTTAAAGCATCTGTATACCTGTGCTAAAAAAACTACTTTATTTTCAGTTCTTCTGTCTGTAATAACTTATGTGTGCATTTCTCTTACCAGGCGCTTTGCAACAAAAATGCCACAGTTGGATTTTATGGGTGGATGCACCTCTTATTCAAACAGAAGGGATGCTAATAACAGTGAGCATGCACAGAAAGAATGTGACAAAGAGGCTAAAGCCTATATGTTTGCTCCTGCTGGACATACTCCTGCAACTGAACTTTCGGTTAAGCTGAATGCATCTGTACCTAATAGTGGAACTGAAACAACTCGACGAGATTGGTCAAGTCCATTTCTCCTTGCCCCTGCCAGTGGTTCAACGAATGTCACTATTCCACAGTCATCTACTTCTGGTGCCTTTTTAGTTGCTGTAACATCTATACCTGTTTCAACAGAACTCTTTGGAAGGACAAGGGCTATTGCTTTACAGCCCAGGTAATTGAAAATTTCCCATTTTCATCAGCTGGTTATTATGGCAACAAGATTGTTTTTAGTGCTTATCGTTATCTATCTTAATTGTTTAATAAGTTTAGAGCCATTTCATTTGGAACCAGCTCCAGTCACTAGAAAGAAAAGCAATAAAAGAATACCATGATCGTTTACCCAGAACAAATGGAACTTAGCAAGTTAGCATCATGGAGATCTTGCAATAGCATTAGCTGGTTCATTCTTTTTAACATGATTAACTCCATCCTTGTAATCCGAAAATTTTTGTACAGAAGGTTATATGTGGAATTGGTATTTGATCTAACTGCTGAGGGTATATATACTTTTCTGCACTGTGCATGTTTTCCGGCTATATCTTAAAGGAAACCACTTGATCGATTCATTATAGGAAGATTTAAAATGGGAAATGATTGTGTTGTTGGTCTAAAACCTTAATACAAAAATTAGTAGAACACAAGTTCTTCTTATTCTTCTTTAAAACATAATTCTTATTTTCTTGCTGTGAGAGATCATCTGATGTTTACCTTTATCTAGATATGGATTTATAATTTCAGACAGCAAAACTTTTCCTCATATTCCATTCTAGCTTATCCCTGTAGTAGCCAACCACAAGGAATCATTTGCTCTTCTTTCGCTATCTTCTCCCATGTAGCTTTTTCATTCTACGGTGGCCTGGCTAATGAGTTCTTCCATCCACTGTTCCTTCTATTTTCCAGATATGTGATTTGTAATGCGTGCAGCAATGATCTGTTCTATAGACAAAAGGGAACAAGGTTTTCTAAGCATTTAAGTTCTGGGCAACACTCTTTTCTTCACTGGGATGATACAGCAAGGTGATTTTCTATCCTCTGTATCTGAAGCTTAGCCATGAAATTTTTTATCTTTAATTACCATGCTTTGTTTGATCATATGAAATGGTTACCAGATAAATATGGACGAGCGTACGGTTCATGCATGTATGCTGTAGAAATCTGGATTTAAATGATAAGACTGGCTCCACTTTTTCCAGTGGTGCATGGCTGCATGCATGCCACTACCCCTTACTTAATATACTGATGGGACTTGCATTAAGATTTTGAAACTGAAATCAATTGTCAATCTTATCTGAACGCTATGGTCATCTGTGTCATCTGTTCATCTTCTTTCAATCTTTTAATGTTTGTGATGAAGAAACTCTGTTTGCAGAGAGTTGCTTGTTTCGATTCGATTTGATGGGCCAGGATGGCAATGGTCAGGTAGTTTCTTCCCTGACTGTCTGGGAGATGCTCAAGTGAAAATGAGGAATATTGCCTCAGGTGTATCAAACATGGTTCGAGTTGAAGTACAAAATGCTGATATAGACATACACAACAAAAAAAATTCTGGAAGAAACAATGGCAATACTGGTACTATATTGATTCTGCTTTCTGATGACAAGACTGGTTTTGTACCTTACAGAATTGACAATTTTTCAATGGAGGTAACTAGTTCTTGCTGCCTAGCTTTCTTTGAAAACTGTATGGTCTCAAACTTATGATTACCTTTTCAATAAATTCAGAAATTGCGGATATATCAGCAGAAGTGTGAATCTATTGAAACAATTGTTCATCCTTACACGTCCTGTCAATATGCTTGGGATGAACCTTGCTATCCTCATCGTCTTACTGTTGAGGTACTTTATTAGCTTCTTTTTTTCAGTTTTTTTAAATAACTTCTTTTTTTTAGTTTAATTTGTCTTAAACAATTATACAACATGGTTTCTCCCCCGTACTATTGTACAGGTTCCTGGAGAACGGAGTTTGGGTACATACAATCTGGATATTCTCAATGATGTTGTTCATGTGTCCCTACCTTCCACATCCGAGGTAATTCAATGCCTTCAAATCGGACTGGCATGTCTTGTGGCTGCTGCTAACTGAATACATCAAGGGTTAAGTAGGCATTTTTCTTCTTAACAAATACTATTGAATGGAATTGGTACCTTTGCTGAAAACAAGGTTGTTAAATCATGGAATTTCAGAAAAAACTAAACACACGTCATTCAATAGTATATGTTAACAATATTATTTATATTTCTCTGTTGCTTTCTAATCTGCTTCCATTTAAAATATTATTAACAGAAAGCGGAAAGAAAATTCTGCATCTTGGTGCATGCGGAGGGAGCGATTAAGGTTGCTTTCCTGGGTCCACTAACTCTCAAGAATTGATCAATCCATTTCTTTTTGTCAGTTATTCATTTGCAATAATAAATTGCAGGTGCTTAGTTTTATTGATTCAAATTGCCACAATATGGACACAAAAGAAACAGATTTCCTTGGATCAAGGGAACCAAAATATGCTGATCAGAAACTGGAGCTCGAGTTGAACTTTGCTGAAGTAATCAAAATACACTTACCATTCATTGGGGTATCTTTGATAAACTCTTCTCCCCAGGTGAACAGAGTGCCATGAATGATGTTAAATCCTAGCACGATTTTTTCAGCACATACCTCAAAAGAGAAGTTTATTTTACTACTTTTTTTGGCAGGAATTGTTGTTTGCTTCTGCCAAGGAGATGACAATTGTTGCCATGCAGAGTTTAGATCAGCAGCAAGTAACGATTGAAATACAAAGTATGCAAATTGATAACCAATTCTCTGACAGCCCATACCCTGTCATGCTGTCATTTGAGGGAAGCCATAAGGGAAAATCCATGAATTTTTTGAGGAGTAAAGATACCAAGCTGAGATCTCCAAACGAGAGTAAAAATTCTTCTAATACCCCAGAACCTGTGCTGAGATTTGCTGCAGCTAAATGGAGAACTAGAGATGCATCATTCATTTCATACCAATACATAAACATAAGGTATTATTTACTCGATTAGTATATGTTCTTTCTCATGTCTAGATCTGAACTTGAAGTAACTTCATGTGTTGGTTCACAGTGTAGCACCTTTTCACCTTGAACTTGAAGAACGAGCTGTGCTGAGCATGATTGACTTTTTTAGATCTGTTTCATCAAGAGTACTTCTTGGGCAGTTGGAGAAAAGTTTTGACGTAAGTATTTTAGATGGTGCTACAAATATTTTTGGTGAATATGAGAAGATTTCAAAGCACTTATCTGACAAGCCCCAAAGCTCCTACACGGTGGAGGCACAGCAAGACAGTGGATTGCTGCCTTCTGTTATCCCAATTGGTGCTCCATGGCAGCAAATACACCTATTAGCCAGGAAGCAGAAAAAAGTATATGTTGAATTGTTTGAGTTGACTCCTATCAAGTTGACTTTCAGGTTATCTCTTTTCTATGTTTATGTTTTCTTGACACCACTGAGAAAAAACCATTATCAGTTTTCCATGATTGGTATGTCTTTTGTTGTAGTTTTACGAGCACTCCATGGCTCAATAGGAATGAAGGTGGTTCAGATGCCAGCACAAGCTTCAGCAACAGTACTGCAATTCAGGTGGAAAAATATTCCCTTCCCCTTGCAGAGTTTTTTTTAAAAGAAACTTTGTGTTTCTGTAATATTATTCGATCTTGCCTCTTAAAGGATAGTTGCTCCATTCTGTATTGCAACTTCTTTAAAAGATTTCCCCTAAAAAAACTTCTTGAAAAGAATGGCACACCGGTCGTGCTTTCATTGTCTACACAAGTTCATTCTACAGTCTACGATAGTAACTGCATTCCTATAACATTATCAGCACCCGAGGCATGACAGGAACTATGTGCGAAGAAAAATGCAAACGCCGGGCCCATTGAATGAATTCTTTTTTCTATAGGAGTGTGTCATGCTTATTCTCGAAGTTCACAAGATAGTATATCATCAGTGGCTCTGTCTAAGTTGCGTCTAAGTTGCACAGTTATATGCACAATGTGGAAACTTCAAACTTGCCAAGTGCCCAAACAAAATCTTTGCTCATCCTGAAGCTCTAATCTGGTTTAGGTACTATAAATGTTCATGTGTAACAATAGCTCCCCAGTAGCACATGGACTGCCGGCCAAGGTTCCAAATACTGGCGGTAACCGGCCGGTTACCGCCGGTAACCGGTGCCGACCGGGATAAAAAAACTGTCGGTTTTTTATTTAATTCAAATTTAAATTTTTGAATGTAAAAATTAGTTTCTTTAATGATATTTACATTGTTTCACACTAATAGAATGTATTAGGAAGATGCATGCACTTCCTGTGCATGACTTCATACATTTGCCATGAATATATTAGGAATTTTCAAATTTTAAATGTAAAAGTTAGTTTCTCTAATGATATTTACATTGTTTAACACTAATGAAATGTATTAGGAAAATGTATGTACCTCTCGTGCTTGACTTCATGCTTTTTACCATGAATATATTAGGAGTTTCCAAATTTTGAATGTAAAAGTTAGTTTCCCTAATGATATTTACATTGTTTAACACTGATAGAATGTATTAGAAAGATCCATGCATCTCGCGTGCTTGACTTCATACTTTTTGCTATGAATGTGTTAAGAATTTCCAATTTCAAATTTGAAAAACCGAGTTTTAGTGGTTTTCTCCGGTTTTTTGGACGGTTACCGGCCGGTTTTTCCGGTTACCGATTTGAAATTCAAATTTTGACGCGTGAAATTCAACCGGTTTTTTTTCCGGTTACTGGCCGGTTTTTCTGGTACCGGCCCCCCGGCGGGATTTACCACGGTAGCGGGATTTGGAACCTTGCTGCCGGCTGCCCTCTCTGCTCAGTGTTGGCTAGGGTTCTAACTTGGTCAGGCATTGACATTTTGATAACTTCTAGTGTTATGCTTTGCAGTTATGAAAAGTTTATATGAAATGGGCAGCAAGCTCTCAGTGCGATTTTCTTTTTATATTTTTTTTCCCTTCGACATGCTTTTAGGAGTATGTTAATCTGTTCATAGCACTTGGCTTGTATGTATGCTCTGCAAACTAATTTCGGAGTGCATTGCCTCTTTTGCCTTCTGAGTTTAGCATTTTGGTCGCAGAGAGGTCTTATGGCCCTCATTGATGTTGAAGGAGTACCAGTTCACCTTGGAGGAATAATGGTGGAAAATCTTATGGCCAGTTGGCAATCCATTCAGGACATTCTTGTGAGGCATTATAGCAGGCAGTTGCTTCATGAGCTTTATAAGGTAAATGGCTACCATGCAGGCTAGCGTTCTTTCTAGTCAAGGATTTCTTTTGCATCTTGATAGTAATGTCCAAAATAACCTTACTAAAATGTGAATGCTTGTTGAACAATCCTGGAATTTTTAATCTGAAATATCTTTATCTAGAAGCATACCACTTGGATCCAAGATAGCCATTAATGTATTGAACAACACATGGCAATGTAGATGCTTCAATTGCATTAAGGCAGTTACTCTGTGAACCAAAAACAATATGGATGTTTCTTCTCCCTCCCTCCCTCCCTCAGATCATGTGCTGAGTGGCTGCAACCGTGTGCATGTTTGCTGTCCACCTTGATAGTTTCGCTTGCTGGAAACTTCCGTGGTGAATGTGCCAACATTTACCTTCTTTTTTGCTGATAAGAGGCGGGAAGTGAATCTGTAAGGACTACTTTGGTTTCTACAAAAACAGGAGCCGGGGAGTCTTCAGAAAGATACGTCAAGTGCAACGTTAATCTTAGAGCTTGAAAATAGTCTCTATTTCCAATGTCTAGCAGTAATATATATTATATAGTTAACTACATGAATTTTTGGAGAGTAGAATTTGTTGTGATAGACTATTTAAGTGCAGGTTTTTGGCTCTGCTGGCGTTATTGGAAATCCCATGGGTTTTGCCAGGAATGTTGGATTTGGCTTAAAGGACTTCATATCTGCCTCAAGGAAAGGGAAATGGCAGGTTTGTAAATGCAGTTCTTAGCAGGAATCTGCAATTCTCTAATCCTCCATCTCAAAGACTATGCTTTGCTGTTCGACAGAGTCCAGTTGAGCTATTAAATGGTATCGCACAAGGTTCAAAAACTCTTATTGGAAGTACAGTTTATGCAGTTAGTAGCGCCACTTCTCACTTTAGTAAAACTGCTTATAAGGTATTATGCTGAGCACCAGTTTGATCATTGAAAATTTACGTTCTCAAGAAGTCACAGCACAGGAAAATTTTCATTATGCAGGGTCTTGTTGCATTTACATATGATGACCAAGCGGCTTCTAAAATGGATGAATGGGAAAGACAGCTAGGTTTGCACGGGGAAGGGGTACTGAATGGGTTTCTAGAGGTGAAAGCCCTCTCTCTTGATTATGCATTGTCATTTTACCTTTATATCCAATGCCTGTTCACACGTAATTGTGACTTACATTAAGGATTTGAAAAGATGATGACTCCAATAGTGGAGATGCCAATATATAGATAACCACATGGGCATGGGCCTATAGTATATGGGTCTTGATATACTTAACACCCCCCTTCAAACTCAAGGTGGAAACAGAGATTTTGAAGTATTGTGTTTGAGCAAGTGAAGCCGATGTTGCTCTCGAGTTTGTGCTTTAGTGAAAAAATCTGCCACTTGCAGTTCTGAGGGCACATACTGAAGAGCAATTGTTTTCTGCTGACAATGAGACCGAGTAAAGAAAGTATCAACGCCAATATGCTTTGTAAGTTCATGCTTCACAGGATCATTGGCAAGTATTATCACATAGAAGAGGTGTAGGAGCATCACAAGAAATACCAAAATCTGCTAACAACCATCGAAGCCATACAATCTCTGAAGTGGTAGTGGCAAGTGCTCGAAGTTCTGCCTCTGTACTAGAACGAGATACAGCCGCCTGCTTCTTAGACTTCCATGCAAGAGGAGAAGAACCAAGAAGAACGCAATAACCTGTGATAGAACGACGATCCGTTGGATCACTCGCCCAGGTGGAGTCCGAGTAAGCATGAAGATGAAGCGGACTTTTACGAGCATAGAACAAACACTGAGAAGATGTCCCCCTTAAGTACCGTAGTACACGAAGCAAATGTCCAAAATGAATGGAAGTAGGAGCACTGACAAACTGACTCAGAATATGAACCGCATGAGCAATATCAGGTCTAGTAACAGTGAGATAAACAAGGCTGCCCACAATATGCCGATATCGAGAGGGATCCTCAAGAGGTGTACCATTAGTAGGACGAAGTTGTAAATGAAGATCCATAGGTGTCGCAGCCGTTCGACTATCTGTAATGCCAGAGCGAGCAATAAGGTCTTGTATGTATTTGGACCAAGAGAGATAGTAGCCCTTTGCAGAATGCAACACCTCAATTCATAAGAAATAACTAAGAGGACCCAAATCAGACATCTGAAATTGCTCACCAAGTTGCTTCTTCACATGAGAAATGTGTTCCACTTCATCTCCCGTAATCAACATATCATCAACATATAGAAGAAGCAAAGTACGTCCACGTGGAGAGAGATGAATAAATAGAGCAGGTTCATGATCACTAGGTGAAAACCCAGCATCCCGTATCACCGAAACAAAACGCTCAAACCAAGCACGAGGAGCCTGTTTAAGACCATATAGAGCACGACGAAGGCGACAAACATGACCAGAGGAGCATCAACACCTGGAGGTGGTTGCATATAAACTTCTTCATGCAAATCACCATGAAGAAAAGCATTCTTAACATCCATTTGAGAGATGGTCCAAGAGGAAGTAGTAGCCACTGAAATGAGAGTACGAACAGTAGTCATATGAGCAACTGGTGCAAAGGTCTCATCATAATCTTGACCCTGAGTTTGCTGAAAACCTTTAGTAACAAGATGGGCTTTATATCTCTCGATAGAACCATCAGACTTGGTCTTAATTTTGAATACCCATTTAGATGTAATAGGCACTGCATGTGACGGTAATGGAACAAGATCTCAAGTTCCTGTACGATCAAGGGCAGCAAGCTCCTCAGACATAACAAGCTGCCATTCCGGAATATGAGAGGCTTCCTGGTAAGTGGATGGCTCATCAACAACGGCATTCACACGTGGAAAACCATACTTGTCAGCCGGACCAATAGCAGTACGATCTCGTAGATTATATCTTGGACCAACCTGTAACTCATCAGAAATAGTATGAGACTCATCAATATTATTATTAGAAGCATCAACAGCGGTTGTATCAGGACTGGCCGTGGTGGTAGAACTGGGTGGAGGCGCTGTGGTGTTTATAGGACGACGATGGAAAACACGTGTGATAGGTGGTTTAGAATGAAAAGGAGGTGGTGTAGGAGGTGTAGTCTCCTGTGAAGGTGACGTGATGGAAATAGAAGGAGCAGGAATGGGCGTAATATATGGAGAATGTGTGGTCACATCAATATTGGGTGAAGTAGGAGGAAGACACAGGAACGATGTGGGTTCTGTGGAGGAATATGAGGGCTGAGTAGAGGGGTTATAAAAGAAAGGACGGTCCTCAGCAAATGTCACATCACGAGAGATACGTATGCGATGAGAAGAGGGATCATAACACCGATATCCTTTATGCTCAAAATTATACCCCAGAAAAATACACTCAACAGATTGTGCAGTCAACTTAGTTCGCTCACGAGGTGCAAGCAAAACATAGCAAGTACATCCAAAAACTCGGAGATGATCATAGCTAGGAGAAGTACCAAAAAGAACTTCACCAGGACATTTTCCAGACAGTTTGGATGAGGGTTGTCTATTGATGAGATAGACAGCAGTAGAAATAGCTTCACCCCAAAAATGAGAAGGAACAAAAGATGAAATCAAAAGTGTGCGAGCAGTCTCTATAAGATGGCGATGTTTGCGTTCAACAACACCATTCTGAGCATGAGTGCCAGGACAAGAGAGTTGAGCAAGAGTGCCCTCAGAGGACAAAAATTGGCTAAAAGCATCAGACAAATACTCACCACCAGAGTCAGAGCAAAAACTCTAATAGGAGTAGAAAATTGTGTGTGAACCATGCGAACAAAAGACTGGTAAATGGAACACAACTGAGAGCGATGTTTCATGAAATAAATCCATGTATATCAAGAATGATCATCGATAAAAATAACATAATGTTTATGACCACCCTTTGTAGCAAAAGGTGCAGGACCCCATACATCTGAGTGAATAAGATCAAAAGGTCTAGCTGAATGAGAAAAACTAGATGAATATGGTAGTTGTATTTGTTTTCTAAGTTTGCAACCCTTACAATGAAAACTAGAATCAATATGTGTATGACCTAAACAACCTTTATTTATTAATGTGGACAACTGGGACCCACAAAGATGACCAAGACGATGATGCCACTGGGCGAAGGAAGAGGCGGAAGACGAAGCATCGGATGACACACGAGCTGGAGACTCAATGGAAGAAGGAAGATGCAAGGTGTCGAGGATGTAGAGGCTAGGAGCACCTTTACAGCGATGGCCAGTCCCAATCACTTTCCCGCTTCGACAGTCCTGAATAAAACAAGATGAGTCATCAAATCCAACAAAACAATGTTGGTCGGTAACTTGACCAACCGAAAGAAGATTCATGGACAACTGAGATACAAAAGAAACATCAGGTACAGAAAAATGAGGATTGCAAAGTGAACCCTGGTGAGTGATATGACAAAATGTACCATCAGCTGTCTGATCAGAAGCACCCTTAGTAACCGGCTTGCAAGCAACCAACTGGGACTGATCAGATGTCACATGAAAAGAAGCTCCTGAATCAAGCACCCAAGACGACGAAGAAGCATTAACAGGCGAAGCAGCAGCAACGGACACTGAACCTCTAGGAGTGGAACCAGTACCACGACCACGAGCAACACGACGTGCACGATAGTTAGCCAACTTCTCTGGATAATGAGAAAAACAATTTTCTGGAAGATGACCAGACTTGCCACAATGCTTACAGAGTACTGAAGAGGAACTTTTTGGTGCACTGATCCTCTGAGAAGCTGCCAACACACTATGAGGAACAGATGCAGAAAAAGACATAGACTTAAGACGTGTTTCTTCTGCAAGTAAATCAGACAATGCCTGTGCCATGGTGAGAGCAGAAGAATTGTGAAGCAATCGTGTACGAATTTTGATACTTGCGCAGTTCTTTTCAGTAGCCGCGTCTTCCATTGGCATACACTTGGGACGAAAATCACCCATGTGTCACAGCTCATTGCTATTATATTCCCTTTTATTTTTCACTTTGCGCCATAGAATCTTGTTGGACCTTCTTCTAAAGCAGCATATACCTTTCGCATTTCAATCATGTTCTGCAGGGTCTGACTGGGCTCCTCCAATCACCAATCAGGGGTGCTGAGAAACATGGTCTTCCCGGGGTTATCTCAGGTAATGCAATTCCAACAGGCCTTTGTATTCTGTTATTGTTGTTTCAATCTTTGACCAACTGCATATCTGTTTTTACAGGTATAGCATTGGGAACAGCTGGGCTTGTGGCCAAGCCTATGGCAAGCATTCTCGAAGCCACAGGCAGAACCGCACAGAGCATAAGAAACCGAAGCAATCCTCATGAATCCAACCGCTTGCGTGTCCGTTTCCCAAGGCCTGTGGCCAGAGATCGTCCTTTGTTCCCATACTCCTGGGAAGAAGCAATTGGTGTATCTTTGCTTCTTCAAGCTGATGGTGGTAGACTAAAGGATGAGACATTCGTCATGTGCAAGCTTCTCAGAGTGCCCGGGAAGTTTCTTGTGCTTAGCGAGAAACTGCTTTTGCTAGTCTCGAGCCTGTACTTAGTGGATTTAGGGTCACCCCAGTTTGTTGGTGTTCCTCCTGACCCACAGTGGGCGGTTGAAACAGAGATGAACCTCAAATCCATTGTTCATCTGGACAGAGCTCAGGAGGTAGTGAACATTGTTGGGAGCAACGGAGAAACATCACCAAGGGACAAGAGAGGCAGCACGAGGAACAGGGCCACGAGCTCATCCTTCATTCCCCTATTTCATTTCAGTGTCGAGCTGCCAAACATTGAAGACGCAGAGGGCACGTTGCAGGTCTTATTGGCACTTATCGAGAAGGGGAAGGCACGGAGATGGGACAAGAACATCCTTCACCGAAGCAACATTAGCTGAGGTTTCTGGGTCTTGATCTTTGCTACCATTCTTGTCAGTGGGTGCCATCGGTTCATCACCAGCCACGATCACTTCACAGCGTCTGGTGAACGTCGTTGAGCCTGGGAACAACTGAAATTGTGGCAGCTGAATCATACCATAAAAGTGTTTTGGCGGAAGCCCGTTAAGCACAATGGATCGCCATTTGTTAGCATGCAAGTTATATCATCAGTAGATCTGGTTAGATAGTAACATACAGGATGGACTGGAGTGGCTAGTGTAATTTTGTGATAAAGCAGTGGTGAGTGGCGACCCGGACCCTTTTGTGTATCGTGGAAGAGATCCACCACAGCACAGGGAGGATGGGGTTCGTTTTTCTGTAGGCCAGATGTACACATGTAGGTTTAGGGAATTTGTAGATAGCTCTTGTAAATGAAGGATGTTGAGTTGTTGACAATGCCATACGAGATGTAGCAAAAGGATGGTAGTTAAGGGTTAAAGACTGTGTGCTTGCATATCTCACTAGCCCTGGTGTAAAATTTTGTGGCAAATCACTTTTGGAGGTCCAGACTCAACTCTCCGGCTGGCCTTGTATCAAAGCAGGACGAATTTATTCTTTTACTTGCGGGCTGCAGGTGGTCACCTTGTCGTACTCTATTATATGTTAATTAATCAGACTCCCATCGTACAGAACCAAAAGTGGTCTAAACGTGAGGTCTTTTTTTTCATCTTGTGCCGCCAAATTTATACAAATTCTCTTGCAATTGGCTAATTGGACGGAACAAGTATGGAGCAACTTCGTACATAGCTTGCGTGCCCTTGGCTAAAACCGACTGCCTTTTAGACCTGACCTGAGCTCCATCAACAAGGGATGTAATATTTCAGGAAGATTTCGAAGCGCCGGTAGCGTAAAGCGACGGCGCCAGCTCCCATAAGAATTAGCTGCGGCTTTGATGGCCTTGGCTTGTCATCAGCACAGGCGAGGGGATGCGATCGGGGACAAGAGAAGGTCATCGCATGTGTTTTATAGCCACGGGAGGACAGGTGGCCATTGGATACCACGAAGATCCGTGCTGAGTTCTGAGGCGGCAGAGCTAGACGCACGGCACGGCGTAGGGCGGAGCTGGTGTGCAGCGCGGAGAAGATTTAAGGTGGAGGGCACACGTAGAGGCAATGGGTGGGTGACGATCGCGGGCACATGGAGCTGACATGGTGACATGGCGCGGGGGAAGGAGCGGGGCGTCCGAGCGGAGTAGGCCGTTTGGGCTGGACCAAATCCAAGTGGGCCAAGCCCAAGAGAGTTTTGGAGTTTAAAATTTTTAAAATTCAGGTGAATTTTGAGTTGACATTTGGAATTCGAATTCAAGTTTGAATTTTTACTCAAGCAAATTAAAGTTCCAAAAATGGGATGTGAAACAACCTCAAAATTCAAAAGTTTTGAATTCCTTTTGGATCTTTGTTTGAGTTCTCAATTCCTTCCCGAATTGGCAATTCTCCTTGAGTTTTCAGCTTTCCTCTTTTGCCTCCCCGCCTTCCTCCTCCCGTTGGTGCCTCTGGCGAAGCCGCCTTCGCCACCGCCTCCCTGTTCCTGGTTCCACGCGCCTAGCTGTCCATGCTTGAAGTTGTGGCCGCGCCACCCTCTCCTGTTCACACTTGTCTTGCTCTAAGTTGACACCGTGGCCCCACCAGCCAATCGCCCAATCCTCTGCCCTCTCCCTCGCTTCGCGCCTTGTCTAGCTCGCTCTCTCTCACCGCAGCTCACCACCTCTCCTGGCCGATGCGCGCACTCCCATCATACCATTTGCATTTACGCTTGCCAACTCTTGCAGAGATGCCAGTGCCACATCCCCTGCTCTCCCTCACCCCGGTAGAGCTCTCACCGCCTCTCCCCTCCACACGCCAGAGCCACCCGAACCCTACCACTGCTCCCACCACCTCAATTCGTCTTTTAAACTCAACTTCCATTGCAAAGAACCCTCGCACCACTCCCATCTTCACACTAGAACCACCCAATTCAGCTCTCGCTCATCGCAGTGCCACCGCCGATCTCCCCTGAGCCTAGTGAGCCTTAAACTCAATCTCCTTCATTTCTCGATTAAAACTCAATTGCATTTGCTAATAGAGTCTTCTTTGTCTACTGATCACACTGGTGAATACGCTAGAGCATGAGCATTTCTCTATAACCCTATTGACAAAGACCACCGCCGGCCAGAGTGCCCTCACCATGGATAGCCCAGTCAAGCTTTTCCCGACCAAAACCAATATTACCATTATGAACCCTATGCGCCACAAATGGCCAAACCATCCCCAATCTCATCAAAGAACCATTGATGAAGCCCTAAGCCACCATGGAAACCGCTACTTTCTCTCCTAACGCCAACTGCCATTGCCTATACTCCCACCTCCCAAAGCCCCAAAATGGACTTCCCGTGCTCCAATGAACTCAACCATGTCTCTATTTTTCTGCCGGTGTGCTTCGCCAGAGTTGAATCGTAGAGAGCCGCTGCTATCTGTTTTCCATCGAGTGGTGAAACCGGAGGAAGAAGACGACCCGGACTTGACATGGCCGCATCGTGGCCGATCGGACCAAATCGAATGGGTGCGCATCATGGCCGTCCGCGCGCCGTGGCCGATCGGACTAGTCCGATCGAAGGCTAAATCATAGCTATCTACTAGTGTCGAGGCCAATCGGACGCACCTAATAGGACGAGGCCAATCCCGTGGGTGGGCCATTCGGCAGCGCGCGCGTGTTGGGCCGAGGTAGGCCCGCTTAGTCGATTCGGTTTAAAATCATTGCGGGCCACACTGTTCACTTTGGACCGATCCGGCAATGTTCATTACTGTAGTAAACACTGTTCATCCGAACCCTAAAATCTAAAAATACCCATTTCGATCGTTTCAACATCGTGGATCCATTTTTGATCTCCTTTCCACCAAATAGAGGTCCAATAAAATTCAAACCCCTCCATTTAATTTTTATTGCATTTTATTCCTTTTTATTTAAATTTATTTTCCTATCTTGATTAGACTCAAGCATGGGCTTATGTTATTTTATGTGTTTGTGCTAGCTCCCGAACTTTCTGAGGTGACCATGCAAGGACTAGAACCGGGCAACAAAGTATACAAGATAGTAGAGTTTGTAGAGCAGCAAGGTAAGTTATAAGTTTTTTTATCATATTGAATTCCATGAAATTTAAATTATTTAATTACAATATTTGCATTAATGTTATTTAATTAAAACAAATGTTTAGAATGACATGCTAATTAGTTATGTCCTACTATTTGAAAATGTCATGTTTAATTTGAGACCATATTCAGCTTCACAACCTTAGCAATAATTAATTATTGTATAAATAACTATAGTTTATTTCACTCAAAATTGTGTACTACTAAGTGACTTGCCTTTTGGCCGATCAAATTGTTAAAATGATTCTAGGGTAAGGAGGCATCGTGGAAAACCACGAGATGGTCCTCGTCCACGACCTTACCCTAGGGTGGATGTTTGAGTAGATGGGTGGTAATGCCGTCGAGCACAGATGATCTGGGTTGTGGTTGGTAGCCTCAAGTGAAAAGTAAGGATAAGAATCTTATGCCAAATAAATGACACAGTGATCGCTCAACCATAAGTATTGACTTATCAACCCAGGTCTAGTAGCTACACAACTCGATTGAATCTCTACAAGAGGTAGGAGTGTGGATGATGAGGAGTTGGTATGCAGAACGGTAAAACTATACCTAACAACGGTAGGTGCTACTTAGGACGGGTGAGGTGTTAGAACTTGGTGAGTAGATACCCGGGTCTGAGTGGATCTACTAGGTAGAGCCTATATAAAGTGATGAGCAGTAAAACAATCTTGTTTTCTTAACCCTATCGTGGGGTTAAGAAATCTTGTGGGTAAAGTTGGGCAACTCTGCAGAGTAACATAAATGATATTCAAATACGTCATGCTTTCGGTAAATGAAACTGTGTTTATAGGGTGATTCCAACAGTAAGACATAAGTAGATTGTATTATGTTTTAATCTAAGAAGGACGAGTAATTCACTGTTGAAAGAAACCCTTTAAATCTTAAGAAGTTAGTGTTATTTGGCTTTTGTATAAAATGCTTGCAAATAAAATTACATTCATTCGAATTAATAGAACCAGAATATTCCCTTCCTTTGAATATCCTTGCAAGTAGATAAGTTAGGATTTACCCTTATGACTTGCTGGGTACGATTGTACTTATTACTTGTTAAACAACAAATAGAAGAACAATAGAACTGTGATGACCAAGCTGTTGATGATGCTCTAGAAGAACTTTGCTATGCTGAGGACGACTGGTTTTAGGTCTTAGCCGTGCTCATGTTTGCCTGTGGAAACTTCTTTTATATTGTAAGATAGCTTTGGGTTTGCATGCCCGCTACTTCAAAGCTAGGTTGTTAAATCATATTTCTGTATTATAGCTTGGCTCTTTTGTTGTAAGCATGTGTTATTATGGTACACGCCATATACGATGCAATTCACTGCGACTATGCGGTTGTGGGGTGACGAGGTTCAGGTTATAGTTAGTGATCGTATGCGTGACGAGGTTCAGGAGAGTGACGTGGAGGTACGACGATATCTACGCATGTACATTTATAATGTTTTGTACAACAGATGTTGGTGTCATAGTGATGTATACCGACCAACAAATACACCACAGTTGCGGTGCCTACGCAATAGAGGATCCAAAACCTAAACATCAGGAGTGCAATTGCCAATTGGTGCACAGAGGATCCCAACGCCTCCTCCCGTGCAGGTGCAGCTGTGCTCCTCTCGGGCACTACGGAAGAAAGGAGCGGCAACGCTGGTTGCACACAGGGCAGGGCTGGCGAAACAAGACAAGGCAGTGCTCGGATATTCTCACACACCAACCATCGATACACCCTCTCTTCCGGAAAGGGAGAGTGGCCCTAGTATTCTTGTCGCTCCTGTAATACTCGAATACTCTTTTTTATACATACTATTTTTTTTAAATTGGATAAGAGTTTATGCGATATGGTATAAGCATGCATGGTATTAAGAATGAACAAAATGAATCTTGTAGAGAGAAACAAACTAATGACGTTAAAGCAACCACAACAAGAGATAAAAGATTTGGCGAAACCAACCGCAAATTCCTTAAGTATAACTTCAAAAAAGTACAAGAGATCGTCGTTCTCTCACAACCATCTCGAATATTTTAAGACCATTAGATCTTTACCCTATGTATACAAGAATCTAGTATTAAAGAATAATCTAGTCTCTAATCCTTTCATACACCTTTACTTTTTAGATAGTGATTTTTTGCTTTTTCGTTTTAGATGAGTGGTTTTTTTGCTTTGTGGTTTGGTTGTTTGAGTCCTTTATGACTACCCCTCGTAGTTTTATATAAATCTCTTGGCTCTTCTTGAAAGTGGAGTAGAAATTCTATTTAAAAATATGAATTCTAATCTTATTAAGATTTCTTATAACATATCTTGATTTTTCTTATAATATATCTTTTTAAATATTAAAAGACTAGAATAGAGTCAGCGGAACTCCACAGCTCCTTCTCGAGTACATGCTCACCGGTGTTGGTGATCAAGCACAACGAGATGTTGCTCCCGTACAAGAGCTTCGCGCTGAGGTCTGCTGCCGCGGTCCGGGAGAGCTACGAGAGTTACGGTGCCAAATCTGCTCTTTCCAATGGCCGGAGGCCAGGTTTGCTCGGTGCAATGAAAAACGCGCCGAAGCTGCCATTTCCTGAACTCTCTCGCTGACCCTACCAGCAGTGGCAACGCTGCAGGAGAGAGAGAGAGGAGCAGAGCAGCAGCAGCAGTAGGAGGAGAGAGAGAGAGAGAGAGGGGGGGAGAGAGAGAGAGCAGCAGCAGCAGGAGGAGAGAGAGAGAGAGGGAGGGAGGGAGAGAGAGAGAGAGAGAGAGGAGCAGAGCAGCAGCAGGAGGTAGGTGGTGTCGTGGTGATGATGGCCATGCTCGGCGCGTGGCGGGAACACCGGATGCCAGACCAGCCCACGCCACGGACGGCCGGCCGTGACGTCACCCTCCCTGGTCCGTCTCCTGTTGCCTCTCTCCCTCCAAAGGGGTGTTCAGAATCGTCAGAGTAAAGCACAGCTGCCTGCAGAGAGGATTTGGATGCATGGGAGGCCGATATTAACATGGCATGGCAGGCAGCAAATTTTCTTTTCTTTTTTAAAAAAGAGGGAGAAGTACGAGTTCAAACGCCAGCTTTGGTCTGCGCCCTGCCCCTCCTGCGACGGACAGCAGCTAACTGAATCAAAGGTGGTGCTTGTTTCTTCTTTTAGGTGCCGTTTAATTGGGCTAAAAAAACAGTGATTTATAATTGAAATTGTATTGTAACTAGTTAAAATTACACTGTAGTTAAAGGTGATTTATTTGGCGCAATTATATTTAAAATAGAAAAAAATATTAGTGGTTTATAGTTAAAATTACACTGCAGATAAAGATGGTTTATGGTTAAAATATAGTGGTTTATGATTAAAATTACACTGCAGATAAAGATGGTTTATTTGGCGCAATTAAATTTTAAAATTTTAAAATAGAAAAAATATGTTAGTTTATCACAGACAACACAAACGAATACCAAAAAAACCGGAAAAAAGCCAAAAGTTCATAAACAGACGAAATTTATAAATATTAAAAAATAAGCCAAAAGCTAGAAGCTCAAGCCGAAATAATTTTGGCTTAAGCTCAAGTTTTGGATCTTTTTAACTGTAGCATTTTTTTATACTATAATTACTGTTAATTTTTTAGTATAATTAATTTTAAAAATAAAATAAAATATATCATCATAGATAGTACAAAGTAATAAGAGAAAAAACAAAATACAAAAAAGCCTAAAAACAAAAAAATAGAAAAAGATGAAATTAAAAAGCCAGAAGAAGTAGAGGCTCAAATGAGCGGGACTTCAATTATAATTTTTCGAATTTCAACCCGCAAAATGGCGAATTATAATAGATAAAATATTTTACGGTTTGTTAGTATTCCTCGCAATTTCCACGTGTCCCGCCAGCACGGAATGGGGAGGCTGCCTGGTCCGGTTCCAGGTGAGCGGGGAAGGCGACACGGGCTGGCGCCGTGTAAAGCCTGCGGTCCACGGAGAGCCGGGTCCATGCGCTGGGATAAGGCTGACAGCTTGTACTAGTCTAAGAGCAAGGCTAATAATACAGCCTTCAGCTGGCTGTATGGACACTTACATCCCACTTATCAGCCCATTCATATAGTAGTTTACAGTCAGCTGAAGGCTGTATGACCACCCCTTTCTCTCACAAAGTTTCTTGGTTCTTGTGCTTCACTGGTCAGAAACTTATAGCCCACCTCTCTTCTCTCTCCTCCTCTCTCTTCTCCACCTCAAAGATACAAACTGCTAACAACCTCTTATTATACTTGCTCACTGGTACGCAGTAGCTAGCCATATAGCTCTCTCTCTCACATGTGTCAAAGGCCCAGAATGCAAATGACAGTGAGAAGCTTCCTCTCTTCTCGCCTCTTCCGTCGCTAAGAGCAAGTATAATAAGAGACCATTAGTAGGTCAGATCTTGAGGTGGAGAGAGAGAGGAGGAGAGAGAAGAGAGGTGGCTAGAAGTTTACTGACCACCAAGCACAAGAACCAACAAACTTTGTGAGAGAAAGGGTGAGTCATACACCTTCACCGGTCAGAAACTAATATATGAATATGTCGATAAGTGGTCAGAAGTGTCCATACAACTAGTCAAGGTCAGATTATTAGCCTTGCTCTAACCCCTGCCAATGCCTTGTTTTTGCATCCCTAGCCTCTATCCACCGATGAATTTCACAATTGGGTAGATCTTTTTCGTAGGATTTCTTTTGTGCTGTGGCGTAATATTTTTTGTATGTTAGGCGGATTTCTTTTGTGCTGTGGCATAATATTTTTGGTTTAAAATTTGAAATTCTGGTAATTTATGAGAGAGAATACGAAGAGAAATATTTGCGTGTGATTTTGGCTGATATAATGAAGTTGGCATAATGTCCACTATAATCGATTTGTAGACACCGTCTTGAAAAGATGCTCCGTTTAAAAGCTAGTTACTATAGAAAATCAAGTCAGAAGTCTAAAAGAACTCAGCTAGAAATTACTTTGATTAATTTTAGCTAAGAACTACAACAAAAAGATCCATAGGAACATATATGAAATGCTTGTTTCAACCCGAACATAGATTTAAACTCCTATTCCAAACAAGTATAATTGAGGATTTGCCATTGTGAATATATGCAATTGAGAATTTAGTCTTCCATGTGTCACTGACATTTGGCCCTAAGACCCACCTATCATTGACACATCGAGGGCAAATCTTCAATTGTATCTATATAGGGTAGGCAAATTCTCGAATGCTTCTTCTCAGGCTGTGCTCCATTAGGCTTAAGGGGGCACTCAATTCAGCTGAAATAAACTGGTTTATACCTTATTTTGCACTATAGCTGGCTTATTTTGCACTATAGCTGCTGGTGATTTTTTTGGCATAATAAAATTTAAAAATTTAAAAAATAGGCTAGCCCATCACAGACAATGTAAATGAATACAGAAAAGGGCGAAAAAGCCTAAAAAAGCCAGAAAAAAATACAAAAATAAGGAATAGTGAACTAGAACTGAGAAGCCGAAACGAGCAAGCTTTTGACTTTATTTGGTACTGTTGCACTGTAGATGTTGTTAGCTTTTTAAGCGTAATTAAGTTTTAAAAAATGGTTATATCATCGTAGACAATATAAAAGAATAAAAATACAAAAAACCAAAAAAACCAGAAAAAGATAAAATTAAAAAGATAGAAGTTAGAAATTAACAGTTGGAGCTCAAATAAGCATAGCCTAAATACTAGATTAACACTCGCTTCTTCCAACAAGGTAACTCGCCGCAATTGAATATACAACAGTGACTTTAAATACACAACCTCCAGCACCGATGTCTACTTCCAAACTAGCTGTATTATTACAAAATTGTGTAATTTCTCCTATGCTCCAACTTATATAAACACAGCCAGCCCAGCATCCTTGACGTTAAGAGCAAGTACAATAGTATAGCCAACTAGTGGTTATAACACTTGTGTATTTTATCTATGGCCTTTAAAAAAATAGTTCATACAATAAGGTAGCTATTACAATAACTATTTGGCCCCACGTGTAAGAGAGTGAAATGTATATTTTTACGTGCTATAGCTAGCTGTAATTTAGTAGCCAGCTTCTTTCTCTCTCTTCCTTTCTCTCTCTGCCACGTAAGATTTAGTTGATATTATATTTGGTATAGTCTGCTGACTAAGCTTTATTGTATTGCTCTAAAAACTCCGCCAAAATCCGGAGCGTTTGGAGGGGTTTCCCGAAAAAAAGCCGCCCACCCGGCGGGCAACAGGAGAGAGAAAGGGAAAAAAAGAGGCAGCGAAGTGGCAGTAGGCTCACTCTAGAGAGAGAAGGAAGCGAGAGAGTGAAGGCAAGAAAAGACAGGGAGGCAGGCAGCGGAGCGGCCAGTCCCTCTAAGTGGCTTATAAATGGAAGCTTATAATATATTTTGTATTATACATACTATTGATTTATTCTATATGATTAAATATTAAAAATAAATTATAAAATAAAACATTATGTCAGTATAGATAATACAAAAAATAAGGAAAAAAGCTTTCCAAAAAGTCAGAAAAAGAAAAACCATAAACCATAAGTCAGAAGTTGAAGTAGTTTGAAGCAGGGCCTGATCAATCAGAGCGAATACGGATGGTTATCTTTTATTCCGTATTATATTTTATATCTTTTAAAGTTGGAGTGAAATATGGATAGTGCTAGATACCTATTTCTTTATTTTATATTTGCTGCACAAGCTTTTGAATGGTTAATTGGATGAAAATTATCTGTTTTTCTTGCACCCATACCCCTACATAGGACATTGAACAGTAGTGGTACAATTAGCGTGAACACAGATAGACCAATCATCGAGATGTCGAAGAAAAACCGCTCAGTATTCCAGTCTATTTAGATACGACAATCCGCTCATCTGTTACCTTGTTGTTAAATTAAGTCACAACAGATTTACTTATATCCCTTGATATACATATATCGCTTATTCTATATTTTATTATATATTTTTTTCCAGAGTGAAAGTCAGACATAAATAGCGTTCATATCCATTTTTGTAAAATTTCGGTCAGTTGGACAGAATTATCCGCTTTTTTTCACCTAGCCCCCTTCGCCTCCTCTCCCAAAAAAAAAAGCAAAGCGGAAAGGAGGAACATCTCTCTTCCTCCTCTAGAGAGAGAGAGAGAGGCGAAGCAGCGCAGAACAAACAAGAGAGAGAGAGAGAGGCCTCACCGGCTTCCCCTGCTCGGCTCTGCGCCGGTCGGCTCTGCTCTGCTGATTCTGCTGTCCCCTCCCACCCGCCTCCGTCCGATCCGATGCGTTCTTAGCCTGCAACCAACCACCCCTGCGGTTGGCTGTCTCCTTCCCCTCCGGTCCACCTCCGGTCATCCAACCGCCGGACGCCTATATATACCCCCCACCCCGGCGGGCCTCCCTCCCCTCGCGAACCTTCCAGAACCCTAACCCCTCCGAGCTCCCGACTCCTTCCCAGCCAAGCGCCTCCCCGCCCCGACCGATTCATTTCATTGGGATGGCCGTAGGCGAGGCCTCCGCCGACTACGCCGCCCCCTCCGCGGCCTCTCCCGAGCCGTACCGCCCGGAGGGGGACGCCGGCGAGCGTGAGATGCGGGATCTGGAGGACCTCCTCTCCAAGCTCAACCCCATGGCCGAGGAGTTCGTCCCGCCCTCCCTCGCCGCGCCGCCTGCCCACGCCGCACCCTACGGCTACTACCCCAACCTCGGCGGCGGCGGCGGCGGCGGCCTCGCGCCGGTCGCCTCGCCGGGCCACCGCGGGGTCGTCGGCTTCCCCGCCGCCGATGGCCTCGGCGGCCGCGGCAGGGTAAGGGGTGCTTTGATCTTGTCGATTCCATTTCCGGGTTGGTACTGCGCTCCTCTGTTTCTGCCGCCTGTGTTCGTTTTTGATCTGCTCGTTCGTGCGTGCAGAAGAAGGGTGGAGGAGGGTACGGCGGCCACGGCCACGGGGGCAAGCGCCGGATGAACAGCCGCACGAGCATGGCACAGCACGACGAGGTGATCCGCCGGACGGTCTACGTCTCCGACATCGATCACCAGGTCAGTCCACGGATCCATCCCCGCACCCTCCTTCCCTCTATCGATTATTCCGCCTGCGATGCCTCGTTCATTCGTTCGTCCTAGACGCGTTTAATCTCATCAGTTAGATTTAGCGGTTTACCTATCGATTGATCCGTGAATTGTGATGTCATTTTGCTATGTTCTTGGTGCTTGCTGTGATGATTGCTCAGTTAGATTTGGGGTTCTGGCTGGCACGGCACGCGTGCTGTTGGGAGGGGGAGAAAACCATACCCGTATGAGGAGAGAACATGAGATGAGATGATGTGGTGTAATTAATGGGTGGATGGTTGGGAGCAGGTTGGGATGTATTATACTCTACCGTGTTGCTACTTTTGGTCATCCTTTTTTCGCTTTGGTTGATTTGGATGCCACTTTTCACTATAGTTTGTTTTTGCACTTGTTGGTTATTTGTTTCGTATGGAATCTGGAAAGTTGTATGGGCTGTTTTTCCTTTCATGTGCTTGGGTGAGGTGCGGCCAGCCTTTTATTGTGTTCTTCTCTGGTTTAGGGTTGTTATTTTCTTGGCTTATTCACATATCATGCGCTTCTGTTTGCGGCATGTCGGGTAGCTTTGATGCGTGCACCAGGCGTGTCGGTTTGTCATTGGATTTCTTGTTGGATTAGGATACATGTTATTACTGGATTTATCTAGTATGTGCCAACTTGTCCACCCTGAATGTAGGAGACTAGGAGTTTATTTAGTAGGCAGTGTATTCCTGGTAGTGTCTTATTCATGAGCCCTGCTTCCATGTTCCCTTTATGGAGTGATCGTAGGAAGGAACAGCAAGTATTCAAACCATGCCCTATGGTAGATTGCCTGCTACAAAATTTAGATGTCTCAAGCCTATGGATTCCTGCATTTGTCAAAGAATGCTAGATTTGAGGGTGAATGCACATTGCTCAAGATTTCCTATTTGGTGCAATACAGATAGTAGGACCAGATATTATTAATTTTTTAATTGGTGTGCACGGTTACTTTTATGCTTTTAATAGATGCCTTGGGTATGGTTGTTGACTTATTAGATCATGTACAGTATTGATAAGTGTGTAAATTATGTTGATTCTCCTGCTTGGTCTTGTATTGTTTGTATCTTATTCTAATTGTTTTCTAAAAAAACAAAAGAACTTATTCTAATCGTTTTGTAAAAAAAGGAACTTATTCTAATTGACATATATGCTTCAAGTTGTAGCTTGGAGCGATGTTGCTCATATTTACGTACCGGAAACTCGGAAAGGAACATAGACATACCTGGCTGTGCTTGAACAGTTGATAAGATCAAGGCATTGCAATTAGAAAGATTTTATATGACTGATTCTGTTTACTAGTGAGTGCATTTCTTTTGTAGTGCATAGTGATCAATGTTTCATTTGATATATGAATCCTTTCTAGGATTTGGTAACCTTTCCCGAAAAGAAGTGTTCACTAAAACAGTTTTGTGCCATGTTTGTAAGACACAGGCATGGTTGTTTCTGAAGGAAGAAAACGGTGTTTTCTCTCTCTTTGGTGTCACTGTTTTAACCAAAAAAAGAGAACATCACCTTACATAGTATTTTCTACCTTGTAATTGTAGTGTTTACATAGTATTTTGTACCTCATAATAGTAGTGTTTATGCATTGGCCATGCACTGCACTGCACATGTTCATTGGCTGTACATTCATGTAATAGTAGTCATATTCTTGGCTGTAGCGAGCCGAACACTTAGCATATGTATTCTTTCTGCCTTGTTTGAGCTTTGTTGACCAGACCTGAGTACTTGACCAAATGGGCCGTCGGCACGGCATGGCACGACATGGGTGAAACGATTAGGCCCGGTATGGTTGATCCGAATAAGTTACCATGCCGTACTAGCTCACATGCCTTCTCTTCGACCCGGTCATGGCATGGAGAGGGGTTGGGCTGTGCTGAGCTAGCCCGGGCACGCTTAGCCCAATAGGTCACCGATGGCCCGTTGAGCAAGTTAATAAGTTTACTGCAAGTTGCAAGTAATTTTACTGCTAAATCACCCGCTTGCGCTCAGAAGAGTGCAATAACCCTAACACAAGTAATTTTACTGCCAATCGCAAGCAATTTTACTGCACTGGGAGGTTTTTTTGGGGGGGGGGGAGGGGTTAAATGGTGTGGCGTGTTGGGCCTGCCCGCCGTGCTGAGGTGCCGACCCAAGCATAGCACGGCCCGTTTACTATTTGTGCTGTGTTGTCCCTGGGCCGGGCCAACAATATCGTGCCTTAGGCTGGCTCGGCTTGCCCAGCCTATTTGGCCAGGTCTACTAATGACATATTGTATATGGAGCAAGATGGACCGGGCCAACAGTATTGTACCTTGGGCTGGCACGGTTGGCCTAGCCTATTTGGCTAGGTCGAATGTTGACATAATGTATATGGAGCAAGCTGATACATATGGATGTGTCTTTTTGAGTGTCATTCTAGCTGTTGTTATGTAGAACCTGTTCAGAGGTGTTTGAACTTGAGCTTGGAGTTGGCATGGGCTCTAGTTCATTCAAAAGTTTCAAACCTTTTCTTACGGGGCATGTATTCTTTAAGTTTTTTTAGATAAAATTAGGCCTCATTTAAGAAGTTGACACTTTCTCATTGTTTATGGGCTCATAAGGCTTGCCTAGAATTTCAAGCCCAAAGCTTGCCTTTAGCCCTTCCATCTATAGTAATGTTTCTGATGTGAAGCTTAAATGGGATTTGGAAGTTTCCTGTTTTATTTTGATGGCAAAGATACATGATTTTGCTTTGTAGTATAGTTTGTAGAACACATAATCCTTAACGTGGTCTACATCATATTAAGTTTATGACACATGAGTACAGTTAGTAAGATGTCAATTGATCACTAACTTCAAGATGTCAATTGATCACTAACTTCTCTGTATGCAAGTTTCTCAGTAAATAGTTAATCAGTCGCATTTATTAAGATGTGCGGACAAAGTCTTCTGATTGTATCTTTGTATGTTTGCAGAATTTGTTTTATATGTACCTTGTAGCGTTAGTTTTACGCCAACTTCCCTTGAAGAAATTGTGCAACAAGGGCATGCACTGTCTGTGTTAATCTGACATTCAGCACTTATTTATTTATTTTTCACTTGGCTACTCTGGCCTTTTGTATTTTATAATGCTTCTAAACCTAACTTGTGGAGCGTGTTAAATTCCATATTTATGTTAGCTTGCGCTGTTCGTTATTTATCCGCTGTTGTATTGTGTGAAACAATCTTCTAGTCTTTTTTACTTTCATGTATTTGCAAACTGGCAATTGTATGTAGAGGTTAGTTGCTTATATCTTTCTTGGTGTTCAGGTCACTGAAGAGCAACTGGCGGCACTATTTATCAACTGCGGGCAGGTCAATTTATTTATTTCCCTATGTTTTCTGAGGCCAAAAGGCTTTGTTGTTGTATATGTTTTCTGAGGCCACTGTGCATAATCTTGATTTTTTCTTTCTGAAGGTTGTGGACTGTCGTATGTGTGGGGACCCAAATTCAGTTCTTCGTTTTGCTTTCATAGAGTTTACTGATGAGGGTAAGTGGTTGAATGATAATTAAACATGCTAAGGCCAATTGTCCATTGGTTAAAAAACTGCCATGTTGCAGAGAGTGCAAGGGCGGCTCTAAATCTGTCAGGAACTGTGCTCGGATATTATCCTGTCAGGGTGCTGCCATCGAAAACTGCCATTGCACCAGTCAATCCAACATTTCTGCCCAGGGTAAGCCAAATTTCAGGACTCCACGTATCTGTCCAAGTTTCATTGTTCATTTTTACTTTAATGGATGTACATGTGATGCCTAAAAATTTGGCCTTTTTTGTGGTCTGCAGTCTGATGATGAACGCGAGATGTGTGCAAGGACTATTTACTGTACAAACATCGACAAGAAGGTTTGCTACCCTACCATTGTACTCCGCATCTATATATTCTTTACACTTATGTTTCTGTTTTATTTGATGCGCTTGGTACAGGTCTCTCAGGCAGATGTGAAATTGTTCTTTGAGTCAATATGTGGAGAGGTTGGTCATTCTTTTCCTTTCCCCTATTATACTATGTATGTTGCCACTGTAATTGAAATGCAATTCAAGCAATGACATGCTTATTTACTCATTGCAACTGCAATATCTCCATTGCAGGTCTATCGGCTGAGGTTGCTTGGTGACTACCATCATTCTACTCGCATTGCCTTTGTGGAGTTTGTGATGGTTAGCAAGACGCCTTATCTGTTTCTTATTTGTGTAAAAATGTTGCAATATGCATTTCTTTTCTAATGTATTTTTAGTGTTACTGGTGGGTGACAACACAGTATACTATTTTAAATTCTATAATGCTAAACTGTGCCATTTGGAAATTTTATCATGGACATTCATAGTATGCCATATGTTTGCTTGAAGCAGGGTTTCTTGTACTGTTCACATAGCAGAAAATATGTACCGCCAGTTTCGGTTTCTGGTCAGTTTGTTGTGGTTTGTAGCCAGGTAGCATGTACCCAAATTAGTTGAGCCAGAAACCAGCCGCATCTTTTTCTGAGAGTTTTAGCTCTGATCACCCAGATTAATTAGCTAGAAAACAGTTGGAAACCTGTCGTGTGTTTGAGTGAAAACTGTGGAACAATGAGTTAGGATGTGATTGGTTTATAAAGAAATGTCTACTTGTTACTGCTCTCTTCTGTTCTACTCCATTAGTCTTTCCTGAGCAATGGTTTACTAGTTTATGAATGATACAAGTTTGGTTGGTTGGTACCCGTGAGTTATGATCTGACGTTCTGATGTCTAGCATTGCCTGGCAATCTAGGTGGATCTTTTAAGATCATGTCTTGGAACCTGAAGTGGTCCTAAGTATCGTCAATAGAAAAGCTAACAATTAACAAGAACTACTGTTGCTTGCTGTTGCTGTCTGTCCTCATGCTAAGCGCATTAACATGATCTTACTCAGCACTGTTTGCAGTTCGGGATATTTTGTCGCTACTATATATGCTATGTAATCGGTCTGTTCGTTACATTGTCTTTTGGTTTTGGGGCCTTTTGATGGGTATATTTGGATGTCTAGTCCATAGATGCATAATTTTTCTGTAACAGCAACGTCTGTAAATGGTGCTAGTGTTTTTTTAGTAATAGGTTGCTTTCCTCCCTTTCTTAACTGATTTCTATCTTAAGGTTTATTTATTTCTTAATTTTCAGGCTGAAAGTGCTACTGCTGCTCTCAACTGCAGTGGTGTGATACTGGGTTCCTTGCCAATAAGGTAAACTCGTGGTCTTTAACATATTGCAAACATATGCATAATCTATTTAGTTAAGGAAATGATGAGGTGCCTTACTGATATTTCAGGGTGAGCCCATCAAAGACTCCCGTGCGTCCCCGTGCACCTCGCCAACTGATGCACTAGATGTTGTAGGTACAGGAGGTGCTGATGGCACTGCTTATATATAGAGAGATAGACATATATGAAAGAGAAATTAAGATATATGTCTTTTCCTTTTTATTCGCTCGACCTTCTCTTTATTGTACCTTAAGTATCTACACTCCGAGCGGAGGGGGGAAATCGGAATCGGGTTGGTGTTTACCTTTGCACATAGAGCTTTTTAGAAGCGGGTCTGACGCTTTTGTCCTTGATGCAACAAGGCGAAATTCCTGGACTTTGTGTTCAGTTGTTTGCTGTGTCTTGTTTGCCAGTCAACCTGGAGAACTCGTTACTTGAAAATGATGAACACTTACCATTATGCTGTATCATTTGCCCCCGTGCTATTTTTCTTACCGATGCTTATCCTCTTGGTGCTATCATCTGAGATAAAAGTCACGAGTATTGTACTATTGTGGCCGGATGCTATCTACTACTTATTTTCAGTTTGTGCATCAACAGCTTAAGCATTTTTGTTACATTGTGCTGTGGATTTGCTCGTTATATGAGTTGTAGATTACTAGTTCCTGAGAAATTGCGAGGTTGATTGCCTCCACAGTACGACGTCAGTAGATTGATAGTTTGATACAAATTGAATATATCAGGGTGTTTGGGCACCTATTCACCTCAGTTTTTAAGTTTGGTCAACCATGGTAACTGCGCCCAAACCATCTTAATTTTTTATAACCCCTTTCGGTAACTCGCAAGCATTTCATTCTTGTCGAGTTGTAAATATGGCAAAATC
Organism: Dendrocalamus sinicus; assembly: GCA_036346575.1. Classification (NCBI taxonomy): domain Eukaryota; kingdom Viridiplantae; phylum Streptophyta; class Magnoliopsida; order Poales; family Poaceae; genus Dendrocalamus; species Dendrocalamus sinicus. Next base: position 1,579,074 of record CM070662.1, on the reverse strand, counting down.
TGCAAAAGCAGGAGCATGTGATGTTTTACTGTTGGACGCTTGCATCTACCACATGGGATGCATCGCGCATGTTGTTCGCTCATCCGCTGGTTTAGCATCTCTCAGGTTCAACGAGGACGAGCAGCCTGTTCTAGTGGTACATCCATTTATTTTTTAGGCTAAAAAACCATGTGACGAAGCGTCAAAACCGCGGATTTCTAATGGTACAGTAACGTTTGTTACACACATACAGGTTGTGCACTCTGCCATCGTTCCCAATCGCACGCACCTGACCTGACCTGAGCTAGCTGATGATGCTCTCACCTTGGCCGGTGCAGCGGTGAGCCGGCGGCGCCTGTGTGCTCGTCGATCTTGATCTGTAGGTTTGTTTGACCCTGCCACGGCAACGAGCTCCTCCTACAGCCGACATACGGCCATGGCAGGCACAAGGAGGGCTCAACCAGAAAATGGGGATGCAGCAAAGAAAAAGGTGAGAGATTCGATCACGACGATTCGAGTGTCTCACTTGTCCAGTGCAGTCCGCATCTACAGGAGCCTTTACAGCCTACAGGTGAGCGTGAGAGGGGAAAAGCAAGGGAGGAGGAGGATGATGATGTGATTCAGGCGAGAGGACAGGAAAAAGCTAGCGCTCGCGTGCCAATCCCGACGCCTCCCCGGCTCCGGCTGGTACAGTGCTGCCCCGGCCTCAACGCCGTGCAGTGCTGCAGGTGCAGTACAGTGCCTTTCATCACTGCATCTCTCTCTCTCTCTCTCTCTCTCTAATTACCACTAGTAAGTGAGTAATTTGATGATACATACAGGCTAGCCAGCTGCATGTGCGTGCACAGCGTCTTGCTGTTCGTTCGGACGGAACGGCAGCGCAGATTCAGCAAACAGTTGCCTCGTGCCGATGCGTCACATGAGCGGGCTCCTCTTGCATTGCGCATGTTGTCTAGTGCGATGTGACGAGGTTAGATGCCGCATCAGATCTCAAGTCGTTGGACAGATTAAGTTCCAACCTATTTCTCTTGTTCGGACCGTAGTGTTCTCGTAGGCTGCAGTTCTGGGGGAATTGCAATTTGCCTCGTGTATTTTTTTGTGTGTGTCAATTTCCTTCCTATGAGGTTCCTCTGATCTTCTTTGTGTTCCAAATCAGCTCTGAATTGATGCGCTAGCTAGCTAGCTAGTAAGAAGAGGAGGTGCGATCTACAGTGTTCATGTGTTGTCCTCACACAATTATTTCCCTGATTTATCCATCCTTTTAGATTGCTGGTCCTCACCCCTCAGCCTGTCCGGGTTCCAGCCTTCATGAGAACGTACCAGGATGCCATCACCAGCAGGTCCACAAGTACACACCAATTTCCTGAGCCTGCCTACCAACCAGTGTACTGCTACTACTCTTCATGCATGCACATTTGTGCTGAAACAGGGCATCAACTTAATTGCACAGCTCAAGTGTATACCTACGGCTTATATATATATATCTCGCACTATATATATTCCAACGCTATATACCGTACCCATATGATTGATCCGAGTCTGTACATACATGTCAAACAAACTGTAATATTGTAAGACCGAAGAATATTCTCTCATATTACCGGACAAGAGAACGGATCAACAGGAAAGGAAAAAAGAAAACCACCGTACCTTGCACTATAGATATATAGATTGGCACTGGCCCCTCCATTGCTGTTCTGCCACAGATTTGTAAACCTCTCAAATTAAGCAAATTAAGCCCCAAATTGTGTAGTATGGATTAGTATGAATGCAACACAACACAATATGTCTGCACGCATGTCACCATGCACATCTAATCTCTCAGGCTGGCCGATAAGGTTGCTTGCACACGACAGGTTGCTCTGCACCCAAGGAATGTATCAAAAGCAACCTGCCGCCCCATTAGCCTATGTCCATTTGCTCAAGCCAAGCAGGCAGGCATGCATGACTAGCACGAGCATGGCCCATGTCTTCAGGAGATAACCTTAACCGATAAGTCAGCAACAACAACAACAACAGCAGCAGCATTAGGAGTCCAAAAGCTTGTGCATGTGATCTAGACTTCACTAGCTATCATAGATCACTTCCCTAATTCCCTTGTAGAGCATGAATGCACGCACGTATACATGGAGTATATTTGTTTCTTGCCGTCTCGATCCATTCGTAACCAATCTCTTGACGCTTGTCCAACTTCATGTGCTTTTGCTTAGCTTGATTGCTTCCTTGCTTGCTTCTACACCTGACCTGGCTACTTATTACATGCATCTAGCTAGCTGAATCTCTCTCTCTCTCTCTCCATCTCGATCTCTATATATACATGTGTGCATGTCACGTACAACAATTATATTTCTTGGTATTTCGTAGAATTAAAGGTAGTACAAGAGATTAATTACTACTAGCAGTCTAGTAAGTGTATATAGTGTGTATTAATTCGGTATATTTTGATCGATGGGTAGCTGTGCCTCCAAGAACACGACAAACGGCAAGAGGCTCAGCGCGGTGCACCCATGGACGCCGCCGGCCGAGCTGCCGGCCGGCCAGCGGGTCACCGTGCGGATGCTCGCCAGCGAGTTCCGCGCGCTGGCGTCTCGCAGGGGAGCCGTCGGCGACGGCGGCAGCATCGGCCGGGTCATCCTGGACGGCTGCATGGCCGGGCGGTGGACGTGGTCACTGGCGTCGTAGTAGGAGCCATATGTGTCATGTAGCCAAATTAAGTATACACATACATCTTGTAGTTGACTTGTGCATATATGATTTGTGAAAAATGTGTGTATATATCAGTATAAAGAACGACACAGTTGCCTGATCGATTTGTCGTTTCTCGTAGTTGTTAAAAAGAGAAGAAAAGACTGATCTATCTGAAAGACCGAAGGTGAAAACAGAGCGGCATGAATAATGCCTTTTAATTTTCTCAAACTATTTAACACTTCTCCAATAGCTACAAAGTGCGAAGATTGGAATGCGAAACCACCAACAAACAAGCAAAAGAAGTTGCTAAAATTTTAGAGAGGAAACAGAAAAATCAGAAGTACCGCTGATTGCATTGCGGTACTACCGATTTTCGAAAATACCGCTATTTTCATTGCGGTACTATCGATTTTTGGAAGTATCATTATTTGCACTGCGATATTACCGTTTCCGTGATGAACAGAAATTTTAGCATGAGTTTAAACAGATGAATCGAGAGAGCTTTTGACTTGTAGATCTAAATTACATGAAATTTGATAAAGATCTACTCTAGGGTATTATAAACCTAATCCAACAAACACTCATGAAAATCATGGCCAAAGTTGAGACATTTTTTAGTTTATTGAAGGATAGCACCAAAACTGAGCCAAAACTAAAATCGGTGAATACAATCTGCTCATGGGATGATGATGAGCAAGAAGGGTCTATATGTATTCCCATACATTACATCAAGCTAGAACACCGAAGAATCCCAGCCAAAAACCCTCGGAACTAGAGATAGACCAAAGAGGCCAAAATCAAGCAAAACCGAGTTTTCTTACCAATCTTGCTATCATGGTGCCTAGATGGGTGGAGATGTATTCTCAAGGATTATCTCCATATCTTACACGTCCTTGGCATAACAAGATCACAAAAAGGAAAGAAGATGGATCAAAACCAACCAAAAATCAAGCATATCAATAAAAAACAAGGACTTAAGAGTTGCACAAAGATTGATGTATTATTTACTTGAGAAGATATGTTTTACAATCACTCCACCTTAGAGGACAAAGAGCACACAAGACACACACTCTCGAACCCTAACCCTAGAGATGAGAGCACATGAGATGGGTTGGATGTTAACCCTACATGGCTCCATCCCAACCCCCTTTTATAGGTAGGCAACCAGCCACCTACATCTCTTAATGGATTATATCCTATCTACTATTACAATGGAGGAAATCCGTTAACTCCACATATATGTTATACTCTCATAAGTTCACTTATGCACGTATTTCAAAGCACATAAATGTACATTTGCTAAATCCTTAACTTGATCCATCAACTCCATCTTGACTTAAACCGCTCTCCAACATATCGCCCATGTTCCACGATTTTGATCTAAAATGATTTTCGGCATTTTGGTCAAAACACCAAAATATTGTTTCTTGACCGGTCATCATCAATCATTGCAAGCAATCGCCATGCTTGCCACGTGTAGGTGCACCACTAGCCTGCTACATAGCCTGTGCAAGCTACATGGCGCCATCCCGCCGTTCGAACTCGCCTTCAATATTCTCACTTTTCTCGTACCATGCTTGAGCTCACCATCTCACTCGGTATCCTCGATCGTTCTGGGCCTCAACTCCTCCATGAGTTTAGCCCCGATCCTCGCCGTTGATCACGGTTGACTCCAACTGACCATGCACATCTAATTAAATCATTTCTAGGTACAAGTTCTTCACAACTTAACATACATTAACTAAGACATGCTTTATGCAATCTTAATCCAATGATCCAGGTCATCCCAACTCAAATATGTGACTCAATTCCCTAAACCCTATTTTTTTTAGAAAGATCGAAAGTACTACGCCTAACACACCGGTATATTTGTAATGTGGAACTACCGCTTCACAAAACGGTAGTTTCGCACGTTGAAAATCTTACCTGGAGTTCTTTGGAAAAAACATGCTGCAACTCAACCCAGTACTTCCGCCAAGCGGTACTTCCGCACTTATACATACGGTACTTCCGCCAAACGGAACTACCGTATTTATACCTGCGATACTTCCAATTTTTCTGACACTTTCAGAAGATAGCTTAAATCAAATATAATCTTTATAAAATCATTTCATCATTTTATAGAATTTATAATAATTTATCACAACAGTATGCTAGACGTTTTCACATGGTCTTGACTATCGATGGATGAATGTATGGATTAGTTGGATCGATTGCATGGTACATGTGTAATGTGTATGCTTTGACTTGAAATCCTCCGTCGACAAGGCGTGATTGAACGCAACGATCGAGAAATATGGGGGCTCTCGCGCACTACTGGATTCCACTAACGCAGGCAGGCAGCCAATTCCTTCCTAAAGTAAACCAACTTTTTTTTGCCATCGATCGGACACTGACAACAGCGATGTTATCCACTAACTAGCTCTCTCTCTCTCTCTGTGTGTGTCTCTCTCTCTGTGTCTCTACTAGGCGCCCCATGCATTAGCATATCTATCTTCGAATCTTTCCTCTTCTTGCATTGGCGACACTTGGCATGGCACTGGGATGCATCTATACATTTGTCAATGTAGTCTACTCCAATTTCCATCACGGCACACACACTGTAACTCCAATCTTTTCAGCTGGTTGCAGAGCTAGCTAAATCCTCTCTCTACACCCTAAATATAATTAAGGTAGTTCATGCATGCATGAACAGACAGATCCATCTTTATTTGGGACACAACACAAACACGCGTATCCATCCATGGATTATTGTGTGTGTGTGAAGCTTTTAGCTCACAACTGGCATCAGTGGTTTCTGTCATCTGATCGCTCTACATCGCGGTCGATCGGACATGCAAGTGGCGATCGATGGCCCATGCAGCTGGGTTGCTTCCTGCATACTTGTTATTCTGCCATGAACCCACGCGTTCTTTTCTAACCATGTATACATCAAGCCAAACCTGATGATGTATGGATCATCCATCGATCCATGGTGCGCATCGCCATCCGCTTTTCGCGATCGATCAAGCACGTAAAGATGTTCAAGACGACACAGATCGACCGGTCAATTGTTAATTACTTAATTACTTTGTACGTACTAATTGCTTGTACTTTCTGCCATTAACTGTCATGCATGCATGCACATATTAACAGCACATTGTTCAATTCATCTTGATCAAATTCATTTACGTGGAGCTCTTTAGTTCTGTCGTACCTGTTCATCGATCTCAACTAGCTAGCTAGCTAAAGCACATTGATCGCATATATCTTCATGCAGGTAGTAGTAGTAGTAATGCATGATCCATTTCCAGTTCTGATGGTCATCACGTAAGCCATAAATAAAAGCATATCATCCATGCATCATATACAAAAGGAGGAAACACGAACTTCATTCATCATGTTGAAACAACCAGATGTGCAGTGACTTAATTGATGATATATACCCAACTCATTGTTCCTTCATTCATCTGAATTCAAAGATGGATGCTAACAAATTAATAGATCGATCGACAGATATGTCAAAGTGTGCAGTGTATGGCTGATTTTGAGCTGCATGTTTAATTAGGTGCGTGGCAATTTTCAGCTGAGGAGGAAAGAGAGCTAATGATGCATCATGCATGATTCAACATGTCAACAACTACATTCCTGCAAAGTCAAATTGGGTGAGGTCGGGGAGTTCGTACTACCGTGTGCGTGCATGAATGCATGCATGCTTGCTGCTCCTTCCTAGCTAGCTGCCTCCATCTTTTCAGCTAAATCTTTCACACATTTGGAATGTTATTAGATAGGCATGTGAATGAAAAGCTCTATCTGCACATTTTTTCTCTCTAGCCAGAGCTATTCAATCACAACTTGCAGGGAGTTATTAGCTAGCTGTGGCCTCAACCATGGGGTTGGTGCAGTAGGAGTTATGGCATGATACATACCCTGCATCTTGTTGTTCTTGTAGTACTAGCACCACAACTCCTTTCTTGTAATTAAGTTCTAAAGAATTAGTAATAAGTAGTAAACCTTAAGTAACATGTGCATTTTACACATCTTTGCAACCAAAACAGTGCTTGAGTTAGTTGGACAACATATGGCTCGGACCACATGTCACTGACCTATTCACCCTAAGTCTCTTTATCTAGCTAGCTACCACTCCTGACTGCTTGCTTGTCATTTTGTTCTCTATTTTGGAGTAATTTTCTTCTCTTGTCACTGTCATATCTTGTGAAGCGATCAAGTTGTAATAGCTACTAAAAATTTGAAGTCTTAAGTGTAGATCGATTGCACATGGAACACATTTCAACCTGTAATATAATTTTAAGACAGATGCAGAGGATCGGCTTCATGTCAGATATGACCAATTATATGATTATCGTGCCTAGATTCTTCTTTCAGATCATTTATATGAACAATGATAGATTATTTACACCATCGAAAGATCATGAACAACAAACAGTTCACCTTTTCTTTTGCTCGGTCGGTCAAGACAATAGTTCTTTCACACCAAATTCGTAATAGCGCGTGACGCATTTGTACTATATTGTACTACTACTGAGAAAAAGTGTCACTAGAAAAGATCAACTCAAGTGACGTTTTGATAATGTCGAATTAATGAAGCTGTCCCCCTAAACAGGGTTTTGATTTGTGTATAAACACGGCAATACCCTTAATGCAAGCATGGCCTATAGGAGAGCCCTCAAGTCAAGTGAACTCAAGTGATTCTTTATTACAAGGATTGGATCCAACAATACTCCCTCTCTCTCTCTCTCTCTCTCTGTCGGAGAGATAGTATTAGTCCCCCATCAGTTGTCGTCATTTCTTTGACTGTTGGTGTCATCTTAATTGAGCCTTTTCTTACGTTACTCCATATGTATCTCTCGGTGGGGTTTTTTTTCTATGACTGATGATCTATAGCTATAGCTATAGCTTTTTTAATTCTAGTATAAGCGTTTATGTGAACGAATCCAATGCCAATGTACCATTTCGAAAAATCTGTCTTGATAAGCTGTTTCGAAAAGATAGCGAAGTAATCGACCTATTTATTTATTTAGGAAAAATCATAAGCTAAAAAGAAGGAGACGATTGTCTTTTTCTTTTCAATAATCTTAGCTGACTTGACATTGTTCATGCATGCGAGTATGTCAATGCGTGCCATCTTCACCTTTCAATCACTTGTGTATATTGATGTGATCATTTCATACAAACTACTCCATTATTTGGAGAAACATATGTACTTTTTATCCCTATACTATAACTACTACTACTACTAGGTCTATAGTATATTTTTTCATGCATTCTGAATTGTTGATTGCTCGGTCGAATTCATGGGCAACGACAACGTACGGGTCCCGTACTGTTTCATCATCTTGTCATGATCGACCATACGTTCCAAAAATTGCACAAAATACATATTACTAATATGCGAATGTTGTTGGGTTCTTGCTCACAGCGACTTGATTGAGTGCAGCTATATTGTATATGCCGATCTTTAACGTTCCAAATTGAGCAGACATACACAGAAAAAGGTGTGGAGAAGATTAATAGCAATTTTCCTCTTTTTTTCTTCTATCCTACACACACACATATATAGGGATGTGCTTCTAACTTTCTTCAAAGTGATTTGCACAACTTTTAAAGTAGAACTAAATGGTGGATAGTGATTACTTACTCTTTCATATACTTTGAGATTAGTACTATTCTTGTTAGAGTAGAAAGTATTGAAGCACTACACACACATATATAGAAAAATACCTTTACTTCCGTGTGTAATTACATCCACATCTAATATACCACCTATACAAATTTGAAATACTCCTTTATCACTTTAGGTATACTTACGATACTTCAACGTAAACCACATGAACAAATTGCAAAAAGTTCATAGTTTTTAGTATATTTTCTAGATACCTTTATATACGCATATAAAAAGGAGTATGTCAAAAACATACATATCACCTCTGAAAAATTATCCATACCACTTATATGGTCTTAAATACTCATATACTATACGTATATACCCTCCGTTACGCGAGATATTCCATACGTTGTGAGATACAACATAGGGTGTAATTATATATATATATATATATATATATATATATATATATATATATATATATATATATATATATATATATATGATGCCTATATAATTGAGACTTTCCATCCATGATTGATTTAGAATGCTAAACCAATGACTTCCTTTCCAAATTGACTTTTTTGAATTAATGAATGTTAACGGTTTGCTGATATATTAAAAAGCAATCGAAAGACAGAAGGCTTGGTGCATAGACACCATGATGCCCCATTTCAGCATATATATATATATATATATATATATATATATATATATATATATATATATATATATATATATATATATATATATATATATATATATATATATATATATATATATATATATATATATATATATATATATATATATATATATATATATATAGGATTGAAATGGGACACCTAGTGCCTGCACACCTAGGCTCCCCATTAGATTGCTTTTAGATACGTGCAGAGCAATGGTATATATGGTATGTAATATATTAGGCATGCTAAATCAATCATGGATGGAAAGTCTCAATCACACTAGCACGCATCTAAAAGTAATCCAAAGGTAGGAGACTAGGTGTATACACCTAGGTGCCTATATTTATACTATATATATATATATATAATATGTGTGTATGTGTGTATATAAAGGAGAGAGAAGAGAGAAATAATTTCATACTCTTGGGAGCATACACTCTTACTTCTTATATACTATCTAAATGATGTTGTTATATATGCCGATATTTAATGTTCCAAATTGCACGAGCACCTCCCCCAACACACACACTGATTCACATAATACGATATCTTTACGCATGTACAAGTTGTTACTCCACTGCATAATAAATCCTAACTTTTTTTTAATTTAGCCCAAAAATCTTGTCCGCGTTGTGATCACACTTAGCTCCGTTCATTTCGGCTTGAGCTTTTGGCTTATTTTTTACTATTCTTAAATTTCATCTTTTTCTAGTTTTTTTAGTTTTTGCCTATTCTTTTTTTTCCATATTCATTTGCGTTGTTCGTGATGAGTTAATATTTTTCTATTTTTATTTTTTAAAAATTTAGTTACGCTAAATAAACCATCATTAGTTACAGTATAATTTCAGCTAGTTACAGTACAATTTTAACCATAAATCAGTTAATTTCAGCCTAACCGAGTGACACCTAAAATTTCTTTGTGTAGATATGTAGCAATATCATTGCCCATGTAGAACGAAATCATGAACGGACATGATTGGGTTGTTGCGACTAGCGATGATTGCGATCCCACCGCACGTGTCAATTAACTTTATTGCTTCAGTTCCTTTTCCTTTCATGCGTATATATGCTCCCTTCTCTTACTGGTGCACCGCACTGTAGTGTGAATTGCTTATCAAAAGCTGATATGAGTGTTCATTTGAATGCAAACAGACAAGAACAAATAAAAAAAGGTAGGTTAGTTATTCTTCCAAGATATAGATTAGTAGTACTCCTGATGTACCAGGGATTGATATATATATGAGAAACTCTTTCTTACCGGGACAAGAAAGTTGTTTGGCAGTTTCTGACTTGTGCTAAACTCTAGAAAAGTAGAAATTAAGTTTCTAACTTCCACGTGGATCACAACTAAGCTTGGCTTATATACACACATACATGTGTGTGTGTATGTGTGTAGACACAGTGATGATCAAACTGAGAAATTGCACATTCATCTTAGCTTGTGTAATCAATTAATCTATTGAATTTTTTCTTCTATTAATTGGGTTCAACATTATTAATTTGAGTGAGAAGTTTCAACTTACATTAGCTAGCTAGGCCAAGCTAATTCTTAGGGGTAGTTGTTTGGGTGTAGTAAAGGGTCGTTTTGGAGGCTATGTAGCTTTGTCACATGTGCTAATTTTTATAGCGTGAATGTAATGTTGCGTGTAACACCTACTAGTGTTATTGTTATTATTATTATTATTACCGTTTTTTTTACTTTCTCTAGCAAGTTTGTTTGGTGAACGTACCAGTACGACTAGAGATAAAAAGGAGAGAACGCTTGTCAAAAGTTGATATCATGTTCACTTGAATACAAATGAAGATGGAAGACAAATTTGTTCACAAGACTGAAGAAAAAAAAAAGCAGTGCTCGATCCGGCCGCCCTTGTCTCTCTGATGATGATTCAGTCAATCGTCCTTGATTGAACGATGATGGCCCAAGTTGTAGAGGAGTTCACACATGCAGATCCCTTGGAACTGAAATCGAATATAACCTCGTGAAAGATGAAACTAATTAACATAATTACCGTGCGTGACTCAAGATTCCCAATGAAGTTGAATTTTCTAGAACTGGATAGGAAATGTACCATGTTCCAGTGTAGCCCTCAACATTTTCAATAAAAGATAGAGAAAGCTCATATAATTAACAGTTGCACTGTAGCATGACACCAATGCAGAGATTGGAGCTAGCCTGGAGCACAGTCCGGCCCCATTTGGAATGACGAAAATCGAGAAAGAATAATGTCATGCCCCATGTTATTATTATGAACATGACGTCGGACAACATGAACGCATTATTACCCTATAAAAACATTGTCCTATAAATAATAAGCCACATCAGAGTATTACAGCTGAATAATTAATAGAGATGGTACAATATTATTATAAAATCATTGTCACGTAGGGCTACAGTCATTAACATGGCTATACTAGACTGCCCAAATATTGAAATACTTGGAAAAAGAAGTGGTACCAACTAACAATTATACAAGTACAAAAACTAGTAGATAGCGACATGCTAATATACTCGGAATCACGTAAACGGTTATCGGCCGCCACCTACTCATCCCCAACCTCCATATAGGGCATCTGTCTTATACACATCGTACTCCGGGCCAATCTTGTTTCCCTTGCATAGATGTTCTCCGCGTAGACCTCATCATAACCGGGTAAATCATCATACCAACTCACCTCTAAATAAGAAGGATTAATAGTAAGGATGAGTACAAAAGTATTCACTAAGCATTAATAGCAAATATGCAATAGTATGACTCATCTCTTCATAATTAAATATCTTATTCCATCTCTTTCTCATTAATACAATAAGTACTAAAAAAAGAGATGATCTGCATGTTTTAGCATTCCAAACACTTCTAATCACCCCGGTGAAGAGAAAAAACCCTAGTCGGTCTCCGTAGCCTCTAATCCAAGAGACAATCATGAATTTATAATTTAATTAGTACTATGTAGATTGTGTCACTTTACTCATAGCTACTCCAAGCTCTTTGCAACTAGGTCATCTGTATTTCCTTAGATGCGATGCTGAGTTAGAGTACAGAATGTTTTTCCTAGTCCCATATTGTATCTCCACCCAACTATTCATACTCGTTGGTTCAGGACAGTTTCTTACCCTCACCTGAAACCTCACCTGACTGTGAAATATTCATTGGTTGTGCTGGACTCACTTTCACCCGACACTTCATTGCGCTAAATATAGGCACCGGGCTTATCTTTTATGGCCTTGAGATCAATTGAGACTTTGCCCATGAAATCACTTAGATAATCTATGTACCCTTGCCTATGAAATCACCTAGATAATCTACATGCCCATTGTGGAGTGTATAATAACATTGCAGGGTAGCATTTTTTCCTTGTTGAATGAGAATATGGTTGACACTAGAACATACAGCTTCATACCTGAGTGACAGTTGTTTAGTATTTATATTATAACCATATAAGGGCTCTATCTCTGTCACTATCTTTCCTTTCCCAGGCATCCTCTAGCCACCTATTATTTATCTATAGGACAACGGCTCCTCCAACTATCTACCCTGCCATATACATCATCATTAACATCAAGCGCATATTCATCCTCATTAACATCAAGCGCATGGTTTCTTCCAAAATTTATTTTATGTAGAGAGTGATATTAATCTAGCATAGAAATAATTTTTATACAAAATTACTCTAATCAAATGATCTAAGGCATGCTTGCCTGGGATCTAGTAGTAGTTTCCAGGTTCAGAAGCACTCAAATTGAGTCCCTTTTCTTAACTCAGGTAGCCACTTGTAGTTAATATGTAGCGCTACGATTTAATTTATAGAAATGTAAAAATATGCTACGTTGATTCAAAATCTAATGCTGTGTGTCTATTTAAATTCTAGTTTTGTACACTAGTTGTTTGCTACCATGTTAGCTAACGTGAAAATATGTCGTTCTATCAATGCAATATGTCGATAACTATTTAACTATTCATCATGGCAAAATACCATTTACGAGCATATACGTACACATATATCTATAAGGGTGTATTTCACCTTCTCTCTCCTAGCCGGCCCAACATGCCTCGGCCCATTAGCCAGTCTACTATTCCCCTTATGTCTATCTCCTTTTCTATCTATTCGTGTAATAGCCCTATTTTTTGGAATAAGGCCATTGTACCTTCCACAATAACTCAAGAGTTCAGTTGTGGATAGAAAGAGTATCATACCTGCTCACGAATATTTAAAAGGGTTAACTTAATTAAAATAAAACCTAACAGTCAACTTTACCAACTTTATAGGCGTCCAAGCCCAAACTTAACTTACATTTAGAAGATCCAAAGAAATCCCCACAGGAACGCTTGAGTGTGGTCGTAACCCTAACATGTAATCTCGAAGCATTATTTGTCATTCTAGCATCCGTTCTGATAAATATAAGTAAGATTGAGTACACTAAGTACTCAACAAGTCCTATAGTAGAATGTATTTATAGGACTATTATCTACATGCAAGGCTTAACCCAAGAGATGGTTTTATATTTCTTTTGCGTGAAGCCAGTTTATCAATATTATATCATAGTTAGTTTTTAAACTTATGACTTAGCCATTTTAACTAAAATAAAAATGTCCATAATCAAATGACTATGTGGGAGCAACTCTCCTCATAGTTATTTCCCGTGTCCGGTGCATGGACCTTAGTCCATGTCCTTTAACATAACACCATGCCAGTAACCATTTTATGAAAACTACACACCGTGGTGCTTTCACACTTTACCCGTGACCAGGGCATGGCTATTCGAATAGATTATAACACTTGTAGAGGTGTACAACTTACCCACAACATATAATTATATCATAATATCGGCTCTTACACATTTCCATACATGAATGATTGAGTAATCATAACAAGAGCTTTATAATACTTGTTTCGATATTTTCCCTACTCCAAAGGTATGGATTTTCCCTACTCCAAAGGTATTGACCCTCAGTGCTAAGGGCCTATGTTATTAGCTCTGGTCGAGTGCACTCTCTCTCAGGGCAGAAACCTTTCGGGTCTCCCCTAGGCAGTGTCAACTATAGGTTCACCCCTAAGATATCTTTCCTAGGCAATGACCCCGTAGGTCATCTCCAACTTGCGCAGGAGTCCATATTGAAACAAAGAAAATTAGTTGGCCAAGTCCGTCCCATGTCAGACTTGTGGTTGTATGATGGGGTGTAGAAATAAGCGCACACAAATTTGGTTTTTAATTGACTCAGATGAGACAAACCAACAATTTAGACCTTAGGCAGTACCTGCACCGGTCTCAAGTCAACCACTCACCTGGGCCTTCATTTTATAAAAATTCCCTCTTTTCAATGGTGACCCATGTTACCACTACCATTATCATGTTTCTAGTTTCAGTTGGTATTGTTTGTGTTGTATTTACTATTACCGCTAAAAACATATTTAAGCATAACCATGATTTGCAATATTACTATTGTGGTAATCTTAAGGTGATAAGAGTAAGGTAATATCAAAAGGGGAGATAAAAGATATAACTGTATGGTGTAGCTAGGCAATCTATATAGACAATAATGGCAAGCATACATTTGTATTTGAAAACAAAATATTGCATTTGAAAACTAGGTTCAACATGATCAATATAAGGACTTGCCTCCTTTTTTGATATCTTTGGTCTTTTCTATAGGCTTTAGACTTAACTCAATTGCTCCTGTAGTTCTTTTGTTAACCAGCTCGTTGGGTCCATATGCTAGCGCAAAAAACAAATGCAAATAAGTTCTTGCTTTGCAAGATGCAAGCTGGGAACAAAATACAATAAAATAAACAAAAGATGCAAAGAAAATAGGTTTGGTTAGTTAGGGTTTAGGTGGTGCGTGGTTTGGTTGATTGGAGTTGGAAATGGGCTAGGTGGGTTTGAGACGGTCGAAATGGTTATATATGTATTAATGAATCTTTGGTGAAAAGTAATGGGTCTAGACGACATCTGGCCTGGGTTTGAAATTAATGTCTGGGTTGGCTAGGATTTCATTGGAGTTTTTAGGCTAAACAGAGTTAAAATGGACTTCATGGGGTCAAAATGGTCAAAATAAATGTTTGTGGATTTTTTGAGTGAATAGTAACAGGTGGTTACTATTCATCACAGGTTGGTGTGAACAGTGTTTGGGTTTTACTGTTACTCGGGTTGGGTTTCTACAATATTCGGGTGAATAGTATAGACAGTATTGGTCTTGGCCCAGTCGGCTTTACAGCACTGGGCTTTCACTGTTTTGGCCCAGCCCAGTAAATAGTTGTCTTCTTCAACCTTTGGTTGTTCCTGTAGTGACTAAACAGGGGTTTCAATGGTGAGTGATTGGCGGAGCTATGGAGGTTCCTAAGGGTAGCCGAGGGTATGGATGGACCCAGGGGACAGAGGGGATTCCATTTTTGTGCTTGGTGTGCTTCAGGGGTCACCGTAGGGGCCGACAGTGAGGTGGTATTTCCTAGTACAGGACCACAACACAAAAGCAATATGGTGGCTAATCGGTGAAGGTAAGGGCTGTTGGAGCATCTATGGGCCAAAGGTAAGGCCAGGGTAAAGTTGGCTCGTGCCATGGGGTTTTGAGATGGGTTGTCCACAGCGGGGTGGGTTGGCCAGGCGGAGGAACTTGCCGACGGCGAAGTACGAAGCGGGGAGTGCTAGGGTGAAACTTTAATGGCACTTGTGAGCTCTCAAGGAAGCTAAGGGAGGATGCAACTGAAGACTGATGAAGTAAATAACATGAATTGAGAAATGACTTGCTAAGGGGTTCTCGACGGTAACAATGTTCTTTTGGATGGCAAGGAATTGGGATGGCCTGGGGACTACTGGGCACCGATGCAAGGTCTAGGAGGTGTTCGTAGCCTTTTATTGCCGAGGAATAGTGGTTTGGCATAGGAGGCCCTCTGCTCGAGAGATGGCGCGTGTCCATGGTGGGGAGGCACGGGAAGATTTGGCGTAATTCAAGAGCAGCGGTGGGGTAGTCGACAGGTTAGTTGGCACCTCAAGCCTGACATTTCCTTAGGAGGTGAGTTGCAGTAGCCAATTTGGCAGTGATGGCAGGTTTGCCATGAGACGGGCGGAAAGGTGACGATAGTGAACTCAGCTTGTCCTGTCCGGTGGTTATCTGGGAGCATTAAAGCATGTTAGAGGCTGCTGGTAGACGGTGTCAGGGCTTGGACGATGAGGTGTACAATGGGTTGACTCGAGTGTGGCAGCGGTGATTGAGTAGTGTGAACGGTGGTGGAATTTGGCGGTGAATTTTGTCGAATGATGAATAGTGCTGGTTGATAGGTGGTTTACGCAAATAGATAGAGGAGACATTATGACCAGGAATGGGAAGTATAGATAGTTAGGGGAAGTGTGAAATTGGGTAAAGATTTAATTGAAATCAAAATTCAGTGAAATTCAAGTTTACTTTGAATTCTGTGGTATTTCAATTTGCTCGATGCTCAGCTCTCTCTCTCCCACTTCATTACTTCACCCCACCGACAGTGCCACCACCTCCTCCGTTGGGATCCAGCCTTCTGGTTGCTGAACTCCTTGACGAAGCGCCATTGTCGTGTGCACATTCCCCTTCCCTTTCTCTCAGGTCTTCTCCCTCTCATTGACCTCTAGTCAACTAGCCACCAGCCTCCCAGCCTACCCTATCGCTAGCGCTGCTATTCTTGCCACTAGATCCGATGTTGCTGCACTGGCTGTGGCGTCGCACAACCAAGGATGAACACCACAGCCCTCACCGGCGTTGCCATCATTGGCCACTATCCTCTCCCTCCACTCGGCTCCCTGCTTCCCTGACGTTGCCCGCTGCTACCAGCCTCACCCGTCACCACCTTTACCATGACGCCACTGCCTGACCACTAGATCGATACTCCCCCACTGGATGGATCCACTATGACTACGGTGATTCTAGATATGATCTCAGGGATTCTAGTCCTCTCACTATCTCTATCTCTATTTCCCCAATTTACTTTCTTCACCTTTGTTTTGTGATTTATATTCTGATATGTGTCTTTTTAAGAGAGATTTGGGGGTGATGATGATGGTGATATGGTGCTTCAGCCATGGTGCAATGTGAAGCCTCCTCATGCTCTGGGGAGCATGGTGTAGTGCCACCAGGTGCGCATAGTCAGCCAGCCATGGCACGACCTCACTGTTGTGAGCCAGTGACACCACATCTATGCATTTTGCTGCTCTAACTGGCTTGGGTAGGTTTTCACTCCGTCCCTTAAATTCGGTTCTAGTCCATGGATGCCTACCCATGGTCCTAGTGTGGAGATGTGGAATGTGATGACAGTGATGGAAATGTGATGCATGTGGGGGCACCTTTCTCGATCTTGTCAGGGTTTGGGTCTTCGGTGATGGTGATTTCCCCCACGTGCTCCTTTGATTTTGGCTACCTCCACCTCAGTTCTTCCTGGTTTCGGCCTTCTCTTCCTCGCTGGTCTTGGTGCGTTGGAGCTCAGGCCCCTTCTCCCATAGTCTTCGGCTTCTGTGGGTTGGATTTGGGGCAATCATGTGGGGATGGGGATGAAAATGGAGATGGTTTGCTCGGTCTCCTCTTTGGTGTTGGATCCCTCCCCCTTGTCTGGTCACGGCGAGGTTCATGTACCCATCTCCTCTATCCTTCGCTTCGCTTGGGTGGATTAGGAGGAATGTGGTGGGTGGATCTGGTGATGGGTTTCTTGCCCAGGGCTGCGCCATGGTTCAGGATTGCAAATGCTCTCTCTCTCTCTCTCTCTCTGGTGCCTCGCTTGCAGTGTTCACAATTTCAACGAAATTTCAGAAATTTCATTTGTTTCGCTACCCAATGAGAAAAAAATATTTCGTTTAAGTTTGAATTATGAAGGTTTAAAGGACCATGACATCCATTGCTGGTCACATATTTTCTTCTAGCCCAATGGCTAAGCCCCCACGCTTGTCCCACAGGTCCTGGGATCGATCCCTCGGTCCTACTCCCATTTTTCGGTATTTTTACGGAGGGTGCACTGACATGTGGGTCCCACACACAGGAAAAATAAAAAGAAGCAAACCCGGGAATCGAACATGCAACCTTTCAGTCACGAAGAGAGCCCCCCACCACCGGACCAAAGCAGAGGTTGCGATAAATACTCACTTTACGCTCATTTATCCTTAGTTTTAAGGTTCAAAATTCAAATAGTGTTTTGAATTTTTCGTCTAAATTTTGAACGAAATTTCGAAATTTCGTTCATCTCGCCGCCCTCCGAGATTATTTTCAAAATGAAACTTAAAACCCTGCTCGCTTATTCTTATCTCTTCTGCTCGTGTTTCATATGGGTTAAACTATGATTCATAGCCGTCAGTGGATTACTATGGATTGATGTGTACTCCAGCAAACTGTTTTTGTTGGGAATGACTGACAATGAAAATATGCTCAGAATTGATCCAGGTTTGTTTTTACGCTGAATGATGATACCCGATTAGCTAGAGGTGGTGACCGGTCCTGGATAGTCCTGGTATCTCAATGAGTAAACCCTATGGGATGATATGGACTAATAGGTTCTGACGGCAATTCTTTCTTATTTCTTTTCTTTGTTTTTCTCTTTTCGACATGTAGGTGTTTTTCTTATAGAAAAGTGAATTGGAAACTATGGCTTAGCAAATATTAATGTAATTTTAATCATGATGTATTTATTTATATTCTAGAGAGGATTGTCATAATTGAGACCGAGAAATTTAAATTGATGTAATTGAACTTTAATTGACTATGGACTGTCATATTGTTATTTGATTTGGAAAGAATTTTTTATTATAGTTTGACTAATGTGATGATTTACTTGATTAATTGTGTTTATTTTGGATCTAGTTATTAGCGCTAATTAAAAAATACAGTTACAAATAATTGTCTCTAATTCCCTAGCTTAGTATACCTGGGGAGGAATAATAGAAAATGTGGACCTATATTAGAAAAACTGTGAACCCAAATGCATCAAGAAAATAAATTAAGCACAGGTAAACAATATTATGTTGCATGAGGTCATGCATGTGATTTGCTTTATTAATTATGTTTATTTTGAATCCAGTTATTAGCGCTAATTAAGAAATGCAGTTGTTACAAATAATTTTCTCTAATTCCCTAGCTTAATATACTCGAGGAGGAATAAAAGAAAATGTAGACCCACATTAGAAAAACTGTCGACCCCAAATGCATCAAGAAATTAAATTAAGCACAAGGAAACAATATTATGTTGCGTGGGGTCATGCATGTGATTTGCTTGATTAATTGTGTTTATTCTAGATCCAGTTATTAGCGTTAATTAAGAAATACAGTTGTTATAAATAATTGTCTCTAATTCCCTAGCTTAATATACTCGGGGAGGAATAAAAGAAAATGTAGACCCACATTAGAAAAACTGTCGACCCCAAACGCGTCAAGAAATTAAATTAAGCACAGGGAAACAATATTATGTTGCATGAGGTCATGCATGTATATAATTGAGGTGCTAGTGAACATTATACTACCCGTTTATTTCCTATGGAGAATGTAGGGGCTACCCTGGATACTAGCCTACCAGGCTACTACAGCTACTACCATTTGTGGTTGCGAGCATTAGCATGACCATCCATCGATCCATCTGTCCATGTGTGCGAACAGAGATGTTTTTGGGTTCAACTTCTAGTTTTTGACTTAATTTTTACTATTTCTAAATTTTGTTTTTTTTTTTTAGCTTTTTTGTCAGTTTTTTCTGTATTCATTTGCATTATCCTTGATGGCTTAACATTTTTTTTCTATTTTTAATTTTCTTAAGTTTAATTATGTCAAATAAACCACTATCAGTTACAGTATAATTTTAGTTGGCTATAGTAAAATTTCAATCATAAGTCACTTTTTTCTTTTTAAATGAGTGGCATCCAATAGAGTTAGCTAGACAAGTAATTAAAAAGGCCCTTTTTGTGAAAGACATATGGCCACTAATCGTGACGGCGACGGCCACAAAGCAAAGGAAATTAGCACATAACACGACCCGATTAGTTGGGGGCATTGATTAACCACCTCAACGAACGCCGTTTTGATGGATCGAAAAAGAAACGCACATTACTTCTTTATCATGATTTTTTTCGTTCCATCAATCTATCTTTTAATTAATTTGAGCCTTTTTTCCCCGATCGCTGATCAAATCTGCACATGTTGTTGCTATATAATATATCGTCGCTAACACGCCTGGACATTAATTATACGATCTGAGTACTGGCGTACAATTTGTTGGAGGTATGCACTTAATTGATTGATTGGGAGTTTGATTTATTATCTTGCTCAATATGCTTATATGCTCAGAATTAACCAGGATGCGAACCAAACAACACAGCTAAATACTCTGCTTTACCGATTTCATTAAGATTTTACTATTACATATGACTAAAAAAATGCTTTCAGGTAACTGATAAATCGAAAACTTAAAAAAATATTAGTGTTTTTGAAAATCCACCGAACAAAAATGCATGTATGTATACATATAAAAAATGATTTCATACTCCTGAGAATACGTACTCCCACTTCTTATATACAACTTAAATGATGTTATTATAACTCTTTATCTTTTTGAGTATGCTCTAATAATTATTATAAGATACTCTAAAGTGAGTTTCATGAAAATTTTATCACAATCCACTTTTTATTGTATAATTTGTGTATGTACTCCTTTTATATATGGAAAATGGTATATAGCAAAAATAAAGAGTTCTGATGAATTTTTTAGCTAAGTTGCATTGTAGCATCTTAGAATTAGTATTTAAGTATATATCCAAGTGATAAAAAATATGTTTATTTAAATGGTATAGAAGTGGGAGTATGTACTCCTGGAAATATGGAAAAGGCTTCCACACACACAAGGGCGGAACTAGAACAAAAATGACCGATGTTCACCACTTCACTGTATATATAACAACATATATAGTTTTCAAGTAATATTGTACTAAATAGTAATGTGTTCAGTAATTTTTAGCATCAATATATACTTTAACATAACCTACAATAGCATATGATGATAAAAAAGTAGTGATCAAAATATTTTCCAAAATAAAAAATCCCAATAATAAAATGCATTAGTTACAGCAAACTGAATGAACTAAGAGCAAAATCACAGACAAAAGTTGATCGTCATTGATAACATACATCATTCAACCTCAATGGCTTGTTAAACAAGAACAAAATTACTTAAAGTTTTCAAATAAAAATAGTAGAATAATCAAATATAAGTTAATGTATTATATTTTAGTATTTACTTTCTTTCAAGTTCATAAAACGACAAACCATAACATTATTAGTAATTTTAGTTAATTCTTATTTCTCCACATAGCAAATAAGTGTATCATTAATGAAATTATCATCAATTAATTGAAAAGTTAATTAGATATTAATATGTTCAGTAGTTTAAAAATAATATAATAGAAAATATGTCCAGTGGCTTACTTACTTGGTATTGCAGTCAAATGCTACAATTTTGCCCCCAATTTGCAATAAGCTAGGCTGGTATTCCAAAAATCAAAATTAAAACTCTAAGTTTTAACCCTACAATTCAGCAAAAATAACTCAACAATCATCACATTGAAACCCTAACTCACAAATTAGTATAATTGAGAGAAATTTGGAGCAAAATACATATTAATCGAGTGGACCTAAGCTCCATTCGGTCAGAAAGGGTGTGAAGCAATAGGGACCAGGCGACGGCGCGACGCCACTGTGAGATGGTAGCTGACGGCAGCCGGTGGCACCGATTTCTCCCATTCTCCGGTGACTGGTCGCTACCTAGCTGGGTGCGGCTGTGTAGCGGATGTGGTGCACATATCCTGATCAACCATACGAGGTGAACAAGCGTCAAGGGTTGCTGTGAGGTGATATGCTTGGGATCATTAAATAGATGCCGTGGCCTGTTGCGGTCCCCCTCTTACGTTGGCTCAAGAGCTAACTTAGCCTACTGTAGTTGCCTCATGGACTGATGGAAACGAAGGCTTCTCGTGGGCCACTACTAGCTACTGGGAATTTTGGGCTGCTAGTGTTCCCTTCATTAGGTTTCATAGAAAGAACTGGGTACATTGAGTTTAGCTTAGAGGGTTTACACATGGAATAAAGGTATTAATCCGTGCTAAATTTTTTTTGGACCTGGTATCCTGTAACATTGGGACACACTACGTGGTTCCGCCCTGCGCGTGTGCGCATATATATTAATTACTTAATTGCGAACCAAATGCCGGGGCTAGGTCTTTTTCCTACATTATTTCTAGAGACCAACAGTATGCAAAAGTGCATCTACAGAGGAGATAAGTCTGTGTTTCGTGAAGGATCGACCAATATATAGCATCACTATCATCAAGACCTCGCACCATATGAAGAAAAAGATCGTGGAACATCATCATCTTTAGGAATAAAAGCCCAGAGAAAATAAGATATCTTCCCATAAAAGAAGAATCCATCATCATGCCACTGCGCAGGATATTCTTCTAGATGAAAACTACGGCCGGAGGAGAGAGAGAGAGAGAGAGAGAGAGAGAGAGAGTAGTTAAAGTTAACCTCACAACGTTATACATGTATATTTTTTCCTGCTTGATTAACTGACTTATTTGTGGGGCATGCATATATGTCATTCCGTTCGAACATATATGACGCTAGCTTCATTTCACATGCAATGAAACTTTTTTTAAAAGAATTCTAAAATCTTTTTAAACTTGGACTGCTAATATATGAATTATTGTGTCACCTTTTAAAACCTTCACATTCTGTATGATGACTAGCTTCTTTAGAAATTTTCCTTGTTAATTTGATATTTGGATTTCCTCGCAATTTTCACACACACACACACCCATGCATATTGAAGGTCTATATGAGAAGATCCTAGTTTATAATATGATGAACCATTGCAATTTAGAAAATTTGAAAATTTGATTGGCAGTGTTGCTGGTCGGTCAAGGGAAGGTTGGTCAAACCGGCATTGTGCTATATACTAGTCTGACAGGTTGGTGTCAGTAATCAAACCGCTTGGGTGGATTGTTTTGACCGGTTGGTGTCAGCGATCTGACCGCCTAAGAGTTGGCGGTCTGACTAGCTGAGGATGTCCAGCTGGGGACTTTCGACCAGAGTTTATATTTGTGGATTTTGAGTTGAGGAATGGGTTTTGGTGAGTATGGTCACTGGTTTTGTGTTGCATGAGCTAAATTAAAGCTAACGTGGATCAAGTTATGAAGAACTTGTGCCTAAAAATGATTTCTTTATCTTTGGATATACAGGGTCGTTTGGAGTCAACTGTGGTCAATAGTGAGGATTGGGGCTAGGCTCATGGAGGAGCTGAGGCCCAGAATGATCAAGAATACTGGGTGAGATGATGAGCTCAAGCATGGCACGAGAAAGACAAGAAATATGAAAGACGAGTTTGAACGACGCGATGACACCATGTAACTTGGACGGGACAAGTGAGAAGTGGTTCGGTGGAACCGGGATGGGAGAGACTTGGTGATGCGTGACAAGCTAGTGGTGCACCTACATGTGCTAAGTATGGTGATTGCTTGCAATGGATGGTGATATCCGGGTCAATGAATGGTATTTTGGTAGTTTGGCTAAAATACCAAAAATTATCTTGGATCAAAACCGTGACGCATATGTGGTGCTTGGGAGAGCGGTTTAGATCAA
Organism: Dendrocalamus sinicus; assembly: GCA_036346575.1. Taxonomy (NCBI): domain Eukaryota; kingdom Viridiplantae; phylum Streptophyta; class Magnoliopsida; order Poales; family Poaceae; genus Dendrocalamus; species Dendrocalamus sinicus. The sequence goes on along the minus strand of CM070662.1, from coordinate 1,555,492 downwards.
GGTAGAGTTGGTTTGATCAAGATGGGTTAAGGCTAAGAATTTAATGGATTTGGGCTTATGCGCTTTGAAAGTGTGCATAAGTGAACATATGTGAGTAAAATCCGTGTGTGCGGGGTTACCGGGTTTTCCCATTCTGCTAAGTAGATAGTATTCACTAAAGGGTGGATGTGGTTGGCTAGCCCATCTATAAAAGGGGGTTGGGATGGAGACATGTAGTTAACCATCCAACCCACCTCTCTTGTGCTTTGTTGTTTTAGGGTTAGGTTTTGAGTACGTGATGTGTTCTCTGTCCTCCAAGGTGGAGTGGTTGTATAACTTTTCTTCTCAAGATTCAATCTTTGATTATCCTCATGTCTATCTCTTTTTTGAATTGATTTGTTCTTGATTTGGTTGGTTTTTCCTTTCTTCCTTCCCTTTTTAATCTTGCAATACTAAGGACATGTAAGAGATGGAGAGAATCTTTGAAAATCATCTTCCACCCATTTAGGCATGTTGGTAGCAAGTTCATCAAGAAACTTGGTTTTTGCATATTTTTGACCTTCTAAGTGATTTCTTGATCTGAGGGTTTTTAGAGTAATTTTTACGGTGTGCTTACTTGCTATGATATGTGAGAACATATCTAAAGCATCTTGGTTATCCTCTGCCCATGTGCAGTTCTTGATCATTGTTTTTGGTTATCGTTTGGTGTGGGTACAACATTGCTTAAAACTCAGAAAGGTCTAAACTTTGACATGGGTTTTTGTGATCTATGGATGGAATAGGTTTCTGAGACCTTAAGTAAGGTGTGTACAAAGTTTTACGGCTTTTTGATCATCCAATCAAAAGTTACGTGGATTCGAAATCTCACACCTGTACTGATTTTACTGTTTATAAGCCTAAAAACATTGTTCATAGTGGCCAGATCGCCGAATAGAGGTCAGACCACCCCTTGGTTGGTGGTCAGACTGCCAAGGAGAGGTCAGACTGCCCCCTAGTTGGTGGTCAGACCTCTAGGAGTCAAGTTCTTCGAGATTTTGTGTTCTTAAGTGATTAGCTTTGGATTTTTGGTAGTATATTTGATTCTCAGTAAATCTATAATTATTTAAGAATAAAATTTAGAATATTTGAGGAAAAATTTTAATCGGCATCATTCACCCTCTCTGTTGCCTTTTTGATACTACAAGTGGTATCAGAGCCTGGTTTAGCTCTTCTCATAGATCTTAATCGATCTTAAGAGCCATGGCAGTAAACAAGTATTCCACCAAGCCTCCTACATTCGATAGAGTCGACTATCCCTTTTGGAAGAGTAGGATAGAGTCTTATATTTAGGTTTAAGGCTATGTGATTTGAAAAAAGGTTAAGACTTAGTTTGTTGTTCCTACCGATGATAACAACATGGTTATATATAAGCCAAATGTTGAGGCAAATGCTAAGGCAAAGAACATTATCATTTAGGGTCTTAGCCAAAGTGAGTTTGATTGTATCTCTCATCTCACGTCAGCATACGATATTTGGGTGACCCTTGATGCATACCATGAGGGCACCACGCAGATCAAGACTGTCCAACAAGACTAGTACAAAAGGGAATATAACAAATTTGGGATGATTGCTGGCAAGTTCTTGGATGAGTGCTTTGGTAGATTTCACAAGATATTGAGCAATCTTTGAGCTGTTGGTCTCACATACCCAGACTCGGATAACGCTCGATAGATGCTTTCTGCCCTGGATCTCAGAGTTTGGGAGATGAAAGTGACCACCATCAAGGACATGACTGATCTATCGACCTTGAGTCATGACGCGTTGTACTCTCATCTCAAGACTCATGAGATCGACGTCATCTCTTGCAAGACAAAGTCGCAGTCAATGTACTTGGTCACTAATCCCACATCTGCTTTTGAACACCTTGCGCTTTTCTTTTATAGGCCACATGCGAAGAATAAAAATAATCCAATGAAGAATAAAAGAAATAAAAATGTTTTGCTGTTAGAACCCATTCAGCCTTATAATGCCGAATCTGTTAGTGCTCATCGAGATACCTGGGCTGTCTGAGGTAGGCTAGCACCTTTCACTTAAGTAGGTCTTATAATTCAGCAGAAACCTTACCCAACACCCACTTTGTTTTTTACTGACTTACCTTACGGCGCAGAAAATCGAAGCATAGTACTAGAGCAAATCCATGGCCCAAATGTCCTAGAGTTTTACCCATTGCATAGCTAACCAAGAGAGCCAAAAAGATAAGACCATGCATAGCTAAAGTAAGGGCACAACAAGGCAAGAGTGAGATAGAGATAAGACCAAGCATCCAATGCACAGCCAGAGAGCACCGGCCACTCCCTCTCCTTTCATAAGCAAGCCACACAAAGCCTTCTCTTCCCATTCCCAGCTCACCCCCCCAAACTAAGAGCCAACTCACAGCAAGGCAAAGCACCATTCCATCCTTGTATTGCTAGGCCAAGATAAAGCCCAAGCCAAGAAAGCACCACCACCCCCAAAGTCCCATGGCAACCACACCAAAGCAGTGAGGAGGAGAGATTTGGAGGAGGGGAGCTAAGGGTGTAGGGGAAGACGAAGGAGAGAAGATGATGACCACAAAGCGAGAACCATCGATGCCTGTTGGGACTACCTTCGGTCGACCAAGACAAAAAAGAGCAACAATACGACACCACTTGGCAAGGATAGGAGGAGGCCGACCAAATCCCTCAACACATGAGAACCAAGTCATGGCCACCACGAACATTTTCATCGCCCATTCCCTTTTCTAGCCCGACAAGCAAGTAGGTCCCCCTTCACTAACCCTTTTTGCTCCCTGTCCATGGCACAACACCACCATAGCACAAACACCATAGCACATCACACAAGGCAACCAAGCCGGCCAAAGTAGGATAGCATGATGAGATCAGGGAAAGTCTTGTACCTCGGCCAACAAGGCCGCGATGCTATGGCGATGAGTTCGTGGAAGAAATCACTGTGCACCCGTGGAGGATGGCATGCTCCCCAGCGCATGCCACCTGCCAAGTACCATCATGGTGGCAAAACCATCGACCTTCCCAAGCCATTGTGTATTCATGCATATACAAAAGCTGAAAATTGCACTCAATTGCAAAAGAATGTAAAGAGGAAGTAAATTGAACTGGCGGCCAGATAGAACTGACCGCGGGGGAGGAACCAAGAGGAGCCGAGGGAGGTCAATCTTGGGGAAATCGATGGCGAGAAGGTCACCGGCAGTAAGCTGGCAGGTCGTAGCTGGAGACCTTGAGAACCCCCCGAACCGGTGCTGAGGAAGAGGGCCAATTTGATGCATAGTTGAACTGGGAAGAAGAGGGGGATGAAGGGGAAAGCTAGGAAAAGCACTCAGAGACTCACCGACGACGAGTTCGAGTTAGCGCATCTACAGCGCCACCCAAGTCGGCAAACCCAAACCAAGGTCATGTTGTGGTCAAACCGGTGAATCATAAAGGAGGAGGCGAAGCCGCACATGGGGGATTCGATGGAGGAACCACTAGCTGACGGCGAGCATCTGGTCGGCACGCCCAAGGCACTGAGGCGACGTCGCGTAGAGGAGAGAGAGCTAGGCGTTGTGTGCATGTGTGGGGAAGAGGGAGCCGAATGCATGTGTGCGCGGCAGTGTGTGTTTTTGTTGTGTGCGTGTGTGGTGTTAGGGTGTTTGGGGTGTGTTGATCTGGTGTGGGAGTAGTGTTTTGTCTTTTGGGTGTTTCATGTTTGGTGTGTAGGTTAGTGTGTGGTGTTTTGTGACGTGTGGCATTTTGTGTGCGCGTAGGGTAGTAAGAGTGAAGTATGCATACGAGCCACCAACAGCAAGCATAAATTACGTGACCACTTAAGTAGCGCTAATAGATCAGGAGGAAGTAACATCGGGAAAGACGTGAAATTAAGTGAGTGACTGATAAAAATCTAACTAAATAAAGCATGATAAAATCCACCCAAACAGGGGAACTAACTGTATAAAATTAAGAAGCACCCAAATTATTAAGTATTTTAAATCATAAGGCTACTCTATAATGTCGAAGGTGGACCGACACAAACAGAGGTAGCGGATCCAGTCATGGTTGACACCGAGGCTTTCGAAGATTTCAAAGGCAAGCTTATTCTTGATCACTTACCTAGTTATCTTAGATGGTAAACTACATTCCTGTATCATGTATTATTTATGTGCATCAAAAATATATTTGAAAATCAAATTGGATGAAAATATGAAAGAAAGAGTTGAAAGAAAAAGAGCAGTTCAGCTGAGAGGACCAATTGGGCTGTATGAGAGGATGGTAAAGGGTGCTCTGGTCAGGAAAGAGAGGGAAGGTGGGACCCTTTGCATATGGCTAGAACATAAGGACCAATAAACTTTCACTTGGAAAGGGGCTGTACTCAAGTGTCAGCCATATTCCCATTTTTGACGGGCAAAAAATGCTACCCTGTTACGTTAATACTTCTTTCTATGATGGGTAAATAGTATAATTAGTGGAGGAACCCAGGATCGGTAGAGAGTCCGAAAGGGGGGGGGTCCAAGACGCATATATTAGAGTTGGTGGAGTGTTGGGTGATGGATAACCGGCCCAACCAACATCTATTTAAGGTCAATATGTGCCGGGTGAGGGTGAAAAACCGCCTGGGTCACCGACGAAAAATAGTTGGGGTGGAGAATTAATAACGTAACATGGGAAAACATTTTATACTCTGAACTTGGGCACCACATCTAAGAAAATACGGGATAACTAGTTTCAAGAGAGCTCGGAGTAGTTATGGGTACAGTGGCACAACTTGCGTAGTGCAAAACAAAAATCATGAATTCATGTGTGTCTCTTGGATTGGAGACTACAGAGACCACTAGAGATCTTTCTTCTCGCCGAGTGACCAGTAGCATTTTCTTTAATTAAAATTGGCAACTCCACTTAATTTGATAAATTAGTTTCCAGAAAAGAGATGAACTAGAAATTGTGACAAAGAGAAAGAGATGAGTCATACAGTGCATTCTTGTTATTAATACTTACTGAGTATATTATTACTCACCCTTGTTATTACTTCTCTTTGTTAGATCCCTGTCTGACCAGGGAGTACCTCAAGTGGGACACGGAATACGCAGGTGTCGATGAAGCCACGTGGGATGAGGGTGATCACGCCAAGGACCAGGGTGAGGTGGACGCTCTATGCTGCAGCTGAGATGAGTAGACGGCCGGTGGAGCTGAGTCGTCGAGAGATAGGGCATAATTATCCATATCTCCTTTGTATATAAATAATTGTAGTTAAGACCATAGCCATGCATGACTAATTGTTGTATTAAAGCGCAATATCTAATTATAGTTCTGCTGCGCAACTATAGTAATACCTATTATTTCCTAATTTGTTAGGATTAGAGAATAATAATTCGTTGCCTGGTGTCATGTTTTGAGGATAATGACACAAGCCATCTTATTAAGCTTCTAGCTAGTGGCATAAGCTAAAACTTCCTTAGGCCTTAGTCAGGACCTGAATCACCAAAACAAAAGCTAGCAATTCCTGCAAAAAAAAAGTGTTAATTTCCAGCAGATTAACTCGCTCCAATTAATTCACAAAAAGCTCTTTATAATTATCTGCTCATAATTTTAGGTTTCATTCAAGTCCTGAACAGGGAGGGCTAGCCCGAGCTTGTCGTGATCGGACCCACAATTGATTTGATTGAACCTCGATGGATGAATTAGGTGTGTGATAGAGACACACTCAATGATCCCTACATGCATGCGTCACATTGCAGGATGCATGCATGGTATGGTACTACGGGACATCAACGGGCCCTGTCAGGCCCCGTGGGCCACCCTTCTCAGAGACACAAGAGAGAGAGAGAGAGAGTACTAGATGTAATAGCAGGTTGGCAGGGTTTTGTCCTTGGCGTCACCATGTCCATGTATTAGAAACCATGAGAGGGAGAGACCATGAGAGAGAGAGAGAGAGGCAGGGTTTTGTCCTTGGCGTCCCATGTATTAGAGAGAGAGAGCATGAGAGAGAGAGAGAGATGACTGAGGTTGGTTTGTTGCACAGGTCCGGGGGAAAGCTCCGAGAGATGCTCCCCTATCACTGGTTTCCTTGAATTCGAAGGCTACAGATCAACGCATTTGCATTTGCATATGCATGGCTTCGGAGTCCACGTTATATGCGTCCGATCGAACCAATTGGACCATCCATCCCCTTCAATTCCCTTCTCGTTCCGGCACATACATGTAGCAGCCAGCCTAGCTACTAGCAGTCCTCCTGTACGTCTTAACGCATTCATTTATTTGCTGGAATATTACATGTTGATCATTCAGCAGTACAAAAATATATGTATGTCAGAAATGCATGCTAAGTAAAACTGCATGTTGTGTAAGAAATGGAGTCGCCACAAGATGGGTAGATGTATCCGTACATGCAAGTGGACAAATTAATCGGTTGTTCGTCTGTTTTCCGACTGACGATCAATGTAGCTTGGAGAGAAAACAATCGTTCGTTTTGGATGTTCCATCGTAAGTCGATCGACTTGTTACTTTCGTTTTTGTATCTATCTGTCTGCCCCCGTCTTTCTGTCTCTTATATATGTCCTTCCGCCTTCTAGTGGCATGAGTCATCTTTCTTCATCTTCGCCTTCAAAATATGACCTTGCGACCGAGATTAGTGCGGTTCTTACATATCTATTAGACAATTAAAACTATGTTAAAAAGAGCTTCAAGCTTCGAGAGGCTAGAGGATCGAAAAGGAGGAAGAGACCCACCTCTCGCTGCTTTTTAGCGAGCTCATAATCATATAGATAAATTAGATAAATGTATCGCGATATTTGAGCTACTGCTGTTTTATAACAAATATAACTATATCTTCAATTGGACATTAGGGAGTGCTCCCCTTGTGTGCCTTAATTTTGTGTCACATGTCATGGGTTGCACGCATGGTACGTACTATTGGTACTAAACAATGTTGCTTGAAATAATAATTGACGAGAGAGATCCAGATGTATGATACGGTAAAAATCGATGATCACCCAACAGAAGGGGAGGTTGACGTGCACGATCGACGGAACCCCCACTAGCCGCTGGTTATGACTAATTTCTTCACTAATTAACGCGAAGTGTCACGGTCAAACTCGATCGGAGACATGCACTCGGCAATTGAAATCTAAATTTCTTGCATGCAATTATATATGTTGCCGCGATTGATCGACCGATATGATCGATCCCCCTTTTGGGCCAAGGACGACGACACAACTAATTGGGCGCTTTAGTTTATGATCGATCGATCGATGGCGTATTATTTCGACAAATCATGCAGGCTTTAATTGTCGCCACATGAGCTTTTCCCGTGCCATGTGTGCGTGGGCCATGCATGTACATTGGCGCCAAAACGGTCGATCAATCTTTCTTTATTTCGCAACTAGCTATCTTTAAGGAAATTAATTAATATACATGGCACAATAAAAAAAAGAGAGAGCGAGACAAGCACATAGAGACAAAGAGGTGAGAGAGATGAATTAATTAATGGTCTAGTTCTTTTTTATTTATAATTTATGATTTTTTATTAAATAGATGAGACGATTTTTTCGTCGTTGTTTGGAAATGGTTTATCGGGACAATATTTTCAAAATAGTTTATCTATTTATTGATATTCGATTCGTTGGCACATTAGGACCAAAAGTCATCTGCCGTAACACAAAAAAAAAATCCACCCAACGTGTAGACCTGAAATTACTAGCCAAATGGGAAGGTCGATGGAAAGGACTAGTAGGTCGTGTGTTTATTGTTGGTAAGTCGCTGCTGGAGTTTGGAAAGAGATATTTCAACAGCGCGCGGTGTACACACACACACACACGGCGATCGATCTTTACTTGCCTTTTGGCTTGTAAAGTTGGCAGCATTCCTGAGTGGCTGTTGCGATCGATCATGGCGTCGGAGACCCTATGTATGCTTGTATGGTGAGCACTGACCACGACAGACACGTTATTTAATCACTCCCTTTATTTGCCTATTAATTTACAGTACCTGCATGTTTTGTGGACATTCATGCATGGGAGACGTTTTTTCACCATGCAGTGGAGCTCAATAAAAATTATACATCTGCCAATGGCTAGCTAGCTAGCTAGCTAGCGTAAAGAACTTGCGTAGAACTCATATATTGTATTGGATGTAGTATGTGTGCTATCTTTCACATCATGACTTAACCAGGCTTATCGCATATATTATTCATATATATATGCGGATCTACTGTGGGGACTAGACCTAATCTATCTATTATATACTAAAGTTGATGATAAGCCTTTTATAGTTGCAAAGAAAACAAAGAAATATGCTAGAAATTCTCACAAAAAGTAAAACATCTGGTTCTTAATTTGGTGGGTCCTAATTTTAAATGCTTAAATTTGATAGTTGAGTTAGAGACACAAGAATCTATCTATATCTGGGCAATATATCCTATGCACTTAGCTTGTGGTGCACTCATTGTACACCCTAACTAAAAGAGTTATAAAAATCTATTTTTTTACATGTACTTCTAAACATACTTCAACTATGCATAAAATTTCAAATTCATATTCATCTGAACTATTAAAAATTAACAAATCAAAAAAATAGTCCACATCAGTTACAATCTAAATTAACTAAAAGTTAAGAACAAAAAAATTAGTAATTTGATTTCTATATGAATTTCAAAGTAAACACCCGAAAAACTAAATTTAGAATAATAATTAGAAAAAATAGAAATTAGTTTTTATACAAATTGTAGCCTAAAACTAAAAATAAATCCATGGCAAGTACAATCCCAAAATATTCAAATTTGGAATAAAAATTAAACAAATATTACATATTGATTTGTGAATGAATTGGAAAACTAAATTTCAAAAATATTAAAAAATTGCAAACCTATACTAATTAGACACTCCTAGGAAGCTCCCGTATTAACTAGAAAGATTTGACAATCTATGTCATAGACCTAAGTTATAATAGCTCAGATTAAAAAAAAAGAATCTTCATGTCAAGTACAATCCAAATTAACTAAAATTCAAAATAAAAGGTAAATAAAATTAGCAATTTGATTTTTATACGACATCTAAAGTAAAATCCATAAATATCTAAAATTTAAAATAATAATTAAATGAAAATAAAATTTTTTGTATCAGGTACAATCCAACTTTACTAAAGTTGGGAGAAATGAATATTAGCAATTTTATTTTCATCCAAATTCCAAAGTAAATCCCCAAAAAGACAAAATCTATCTATTATATACTAAAAGTTGATGACATGAGCTTTACAATTGCTAAGAAAAAGTGAATGATTACCAGTGGGTGTCTTAAAAAAAAAAGGAATCCATAAAATAAGCTATCCATTGAAAATTTTAGATGAACCCAATAAATAAAAAGAATCTTAAATGGTCTGCACTAAAAGCCACGTACAAGAGGAAAAGATTGATGTGGACTGCAAAATACATGAGTAAAAGTCATGCATGAGACAAAAATAAAAGGTGGCACTCGGCAAGGAAAAAGAGAAACAAAAAAGGCAAGAACTATTTTACCTGCATGCTTCCCAACAATATGTGTTTTACAACTATGAAAATTGTTTTACTAGAATCGCCATCGATACGATGGATTCTAATTAAAGTTGAACTATATCAACCATCGGATGTTATCTATCGTACAATAAAAGCTTAGAATGGTTGATTACATCAGCTAAAAGAAAAGAAAAATATTGTAAAATTCTCCCAAAATAAAAAATCTAGCCTTTAATTAATTCTGTTTAGCAGTCCATAACTGATGATGTTACTTGATAAATAAGAATAATTGCTTGAAATTCTCACAAGAAGAAGTGCATCTAGTTCTTAATTAAGTGGGCCCTTCTTGTGATTAACAAATCATAACTAATGATTTTTATTGATCTATGGAAGTGTGCATAAAGTTGATTTGCCTTGTGCTATGCATACACGTATAGTTAGGGAACTCTTGTATGAAATTAAGATGAGAGATGCTAGAGATAGAATTGAACTCAAGCGATCCACCCACAGACACAAATTTGCCTATAATATCCATTATAATTTGAATTCTTTTAATTGAATTAATATTGATACAACTATTATCTCTATTATTGTAGATGCTGATTCAAAATTATAAAGAACAAGTATTTGCTCCCAAAGATATAATTTATATTATTTGCTTTAACATATACTACTATACATTAATGTCACAAATGAAACTAATTCTACAAACATGAAAAATTAAATCGAATTGATAACTTTCTAAAAATTCTAATATTTGAATTCTCTGCAACCCCCCTTATTTTTGTATATAGTTTCTTTATTATCTATCACATATATACTATTAAACCAATTAAATATGTTATGAGAATGATGCCCACGCGCAGAGGCAGGCCAGCATGCTAGTTAACCAAAATGAAGCAGTGGCATCGCTGGCTTCACTGCACCTCTAATATAATCTAAGAGGTTTAATGTTGATTAGCCGTAAATGGTTCTATTCTTTTCAGCATCTAAAAGTTGATTTTTGGCTTTTCTACAGTAATTAGCTTTTAAACGGAGTATTTTTTAAAGATAGGGTCTACTAGTTAATTGTAGTACATACTTTACTGACTTCATTTATATCGAAAAAAATGCACGCGAGTTTCTGTTACTTTGTAGTCTCTCGTACAAACAGCCCAAAAACCACAAGCCATAGCAAAAAAGAACAGGCCCAATATCCGGCCTAACTGATATTTATGTTACACACGTACTGTTCTCTTCAAAAAGCAACGCAACACAAGACCTAAAAGCTGATCGACCAGCGTCTTCATGCATGCATTAGTGGATCGTCGATGCATGCCTGAATATATGTGCGCATGTCGCCACACCACTTAGCTAAGATTGATGCCTCCTTGGTGGATACCATGCATGTCCATGCATGATTGACCATTAACTTGCATGAATCTTTTTAGCAGAAGTGCATGCTAGCTAGCTTTGTTCAAGCATATAAATATTGGTGGGGTAAAGCACGCACCAGCCACCAAGTACACTTCAATTCCCCAATATGAATTGGTGCACGGTATGGCGAGATCGACCTGAGGATATATTGCTTCAGGCCGGGTCATACACCGTATGATTAACAACCACCTTGAAAGGTACTTGTCAAGAGTGGCCTTAACGTGATTCACACCTTCTGTAGTTTAGTCTTGTTGGAAAAGCTTAAAAAAATCGATGCATGTATCGATCGTAAATATGCTATGCATTCTTTTGGTCAATGCATGGTATCGTGCATGAACACGGAGCACACACGGTATATAGTTTTAAACTCGAGCAATCAATTATCCCTTTCTGTTCCATGACTTCATGGCATTGTAAGTGCTCGGTCGTATATATATCCACGTTTATTTCCTCACGAACAAGGCATGCTCGTTAAAGCAATGTATTTGAGATTCGGGACGCTTGGCGTGGATATCCTTGCATACTTATAAAAAAAATTGTATTTGAGATATCAAGCTTCTAAAGAATTGAATTTATAAGACCATGCAGTAGCAGGCCCATGATGATGATGAGCATTTGATTTTACTTGTGCCTTGCTATTAATGTTTGAGTTTAATTTTGTACCATTGATTATATGGTTTTTGCTGTCAGAGTGGTAGTGGTCTAACCGGCCTTTGGCTTGCGGTTTGATTGAAAATTGCAGGGCGGTTTGACCGGTATACGGTAGTGTTGGCGCTTTGTTGGCGGTAGCTATTTTTCAGAGAAGGTCTTTTAGAGGTTTGAGCTATGACCTGGTGCGGTAGTATCGGCATTGAAAAATATGGTATGACTGGAGAGGAGCGGTCTGACCGATGTGTACTGGGCGGTCTGACCGGCTTGGTGCCCGCGGTTAGACTAGCCCATGTGCCAAGTTGAGTTGATTTTGGTTGTGAGTCATGGCAGTATCCATTTAGGTATTAGTCATTCCTATGATCTAACTTGCTATGACATGTAAGAATCCATTAATTAACATCATCTAGATTATCAAGGACCCACGGCAAGAGTAGATTAATATTTCCTTCTTTTGCCTTGTTTTAGTTCAACTCCTTTTGTTTTGGGTAAAGGTCAAAACTTTAACATTGATCTTCACGATTCGTAATTGGAATAGGTTTCTGACATCCTAAGGAGGGCTTGTGCTAAGTTTCATTGCATTTGGATTAGTGATTTAGAAGTTAGCTCTTTTCTTGTATAGTATTTAGTGATGTCTGTACTGTTTCTCAGCGAGCGGTCAGGCTACAAGGGGCCGAGTGGTCCGACCGGCCACCAGTTAGACCAGCGCAGTCAATTCGACCAACTGCCAGACCGCTTGTTGGCTAGTGATCAGACCAGTTGAGAAGCGTCTCGGGCAATCTTTTCGATCATTTGGTTCTTGGCTTTGGTAAACTTATGAGTTGGTGTTTTCGCTATGTAAAGTTTATGCCTTGGGAAAGATTTAGAAAAGGTCATACACCCCTCTAACTCGTCATACTTAGTTTAACCAGTTTGAGCTAGTTTTATAGAATATACGCACTATAGTCATGTTAAATTCAAAGTTAGTTCAAACTAATTTGAACTGAGTTCAAAACTCACTTACCATAAATCTATCAAAGGTATAAAATATTTTCATACTTAAAATCTAAAAATTTTATCGATAATACATATGAATAAGATGGTTCTCACGTGGGTGCTCACATAATTTACCAATATATACACACATGGTTATATATAGGGAGAGTGCAAAGAATAAGATGGTTCTTCACGTGGCTGCTCACATAATTTACCAATATATACACACATGGTTATATATATAGGGAGATTGCAAAGAAAGAGACCATGCATAAGGTCGATCACGATCAGGACAGCCCTGATCTTCACGTACGTACGTGTGCGTACGTCGATTCTGTTGCCCTCCTTTGACTAGTTCAGGCGTGTTTACATGTACCAGCACATGCAGTACAGTCCCATCTGTTCATATATATGTACTATGAACGACGGCCCACACTACATACACAGTGGCAGCTCACCTGTCAGTACGTAATAGCTCTACATGTTGCCAGTACACGCACACACTCATTGGCATTTTGGCGCGCACATATGTTACAGCATCAGCATGGACGAGCAAGGAGACGCAGGCTCACAGACATCTATCCCCACGGCGAAAAGCGACGGGCAACTGTGCAGCCATGGAACTGTCGCGCTCGACGGGGGTACTCATGGTCCCCGGCCGGCACCTAGACAGAGATAGGAGAAGGCAAAAGCGCCATTAATTTCCCATATAGCTAGAAGAGAGAGATGCATGCATGTTCTCCTTCCTTCCATCGTCTAGCTAGCCAGCACCGCAGGCGCCCCGCGGTGCGAAATAAACTTTCATGGGACGATCGGGATGCATTTCACAGCCGTTCGATCGTGCTACGGTGCATGATCGCACGGCTACACACCACGCCTGCACTTGCATCCCCACGTGGTGACAAACCTATCCCTCGCGCGGTGGTAACGGAGCACACATCCCTTTCCACCGTTTTTTGTGGTGAAGCTAGCTAGCTTAATTCCCCCATCCTACTGCTGCAACGACGACGACATCATGATGTAGTAGCTAGTTGCTGCCTTTTGTTGAGTTTTGTGCATTTGTGTGTGCGTGTATTGAAACAACCCTAAAATTTAAAAAAATTTGAATTTATTTGAATTTTGCTAGAATTTTGAGTTTTTGCCAAATCGAGAAAGCTTCCAAGACAAATTGTTTTCCCTTTTTGGAAATACGCATTCCAAGAGTGGAGGCGCACTCAAGCCATTCCGACAATGTACCTTGTTCTTGTTGTCGCACGCTACTACCCCATTCGCACCCGCGCTCACTGCCTCGTGTGTCCGTCGCCAATGTTCGCGCCAAAAACCATACAGCGCCCACTCCACCTTGCTGACCGCCCGTACCAAGCCTTAATGCCACCATTGAACTTGCGCTACGCTGTCCCACTATTGATCCACGCCACTAGCCGCTCAACACCTTGCGATCACCGCTGCTTACCGTGCCACCTCGTGTGCTCACATAGAGGCAATGCCTCTCCCGCTGCCAACGCGCTCACCAGCTTCACTGCTGTAGTGCGAAAACCACGCGCCCATCCAAGCCACTATCCACTCGCCAAGCGCGCTCTTGTGCCACTACTGGCGCCACCGCCTTCATTGCCTACTTAGCTGAGCCACACGACTCCCTCACCCTCTTTTTGCACCGCCCTGCACCCACTACCACCCCTGTTCTTCCTCAACTTTGGCCACACCGGTTGTTGTAGCCGACGCTCAAATCGCCACCGGTGAGCTTAACGTCGATTCCTCACCTCCACCTCTAATCTACTCAAATTGCTCCCATCCATAGCTTTTCCCCATCACCATGAAGGTAACCTCTAGCTTCTTACTTAGCTTCACCGCCTCTAGCTCGCTATCGCCATGTGCCATTGCTCTGCTGCCCACGACCACTGTCACCAGCTATCCTAAGACCATCGCAAGCCAAGCCGACACCACCACTGCACTTCCCTAGCTCTAGTGATGCTCAAGCCGTTGCTGATTTGGCTGCATCGCCGTTGTAGTGCAACCACGCTGCTAACATGTTCATGTTTATTGCATGATATTGTGAGTTTGAGGTATCTTGTGGGTAAAATTGGGTAACTCTTCAGAGTATAAAATGTAGTATTCGGATACGTGTGCTTTCGGTCAATAGGGGTGTGCGTAATAGGTGATTCCATGAACAAGACATAAGTAAGATTTCAATGATTTTAAGATGATAAGTAAGGTTGTTAAATCCCCTATTCTCTTACTAATATAGGAGTAAATTGCACCACACGTATACAAACTTATGAGGTGGGTGCATCTATATCACTAAACTATGAAAGCATGTATAATCCCCAAACAAAGCCGGGGTTTGCCGCGTCCGCCCGCCACGTCGTCGCGCCAGCGCCGGCCGCCGGCGCGTGGCGGGATTCTGTCGGGCGGAGGAGGAAATTCCTGTACTTTCCGAAAATTACGTAGAGGTCCTTTTTTCTCGCGACAAGGTCCTTTTTCCTCGCGAAAAGGTCCCTGCCGGGGTTTTTTGCGGCGATTTTTTCTGAAAACACCCCTCCAATTTGCAGGATAGCGCCCCGCGGTTTTCTAAATTGCGTACAGGTCCTCGTTTCGTTACATACGGGTCCTCAATTTTTACAAAAAGGTCCTTTAGCTTTCCCGAAAATACGTACGTGCCCTCGGTTTTTTTTAAAAAACTCCTATGAGGCGTACAGGTCCTCGTTTCGTTACATACGGGTTGGGTCCTCGTTTCGTTACATACGGGTCCTCGATTTTTACGAAAAGGTCCTTTAGCTTTTCCGAAAATACGTACGTGCCTTCGGTTTTTTTTAAAAAACTCCTCGTGGATCATCGCCTCTTTTACTTCGGTACACACGGTGGCTGGCGCGTCGTTGCGCCGCGCCTAAAAGCCCCTGCGCATTTTTTTGCTCGATAGCGGCCCGCGGTTTCCTGTAATTACGAACAGGCCCTTATTTCTTCCGAAAAGTCCCTCGGTTTTTTGCGAAAAAGACCCTCCACTCTCCATTTCTTGCGAAAAAACCCTCAATTTTTTGCGAAAAAGCCTCTACGCTTTCTTTTTCCTGCCAATTTTCGTCTCTTTTACTTCGGTCTACACGGTGGCTGGCGTGGCGTTGCGCCACGCCTACGTGGCTAGTTTATGTTAATGAACGTATTAAATCATGCAAAAGAGGTGCCCAAAATAGGTTTTGCAAGGTTGACAAGGCATCCATATGGCGCTAATGCATATGTGGCAGCTTTTATCCTTCTTTCTCTCATCTCACATACTTTTCCTCTATCCTTCACACTCTCTCCGTCGAACACTAGTTGGCTACTGACGAGGATTCTTGTCCAGATCAATATATTCGGTCAACAGGAGTGAAAATAAAACTTCTTGTCTAGGCCCACATAACTAGGGTCCCCTACGTACCTTTTCTAGTCTATGAACACATAAAAGAGTAAGTTTCCCCTTTAATTAATGTAATTGGTCGAAGATCGGTTACACCTAAATGACAACCAGTTGCCCTCAATTACGACCAGTAATCATTCACTTCCTGAAGCAGAGTATTAATTGGTCAAGACTGATACGATTTTCCATGTGGATATTTAATTTGACATGTGAGAGTGGTTAATGGTGTTTTCGACAAAGGACACAACATTTAATGGCACAGAAAAGACTAGCGCGTGAAGACAAGTGGCACCTATTCAAAACGTTAGCTACCATCCTTTATATTTGTACAAATAGGAAGGTTGAGCACATCCAGCAACTCAATTAATGAAATCATTCACATTCATTGTCACACTCTTGCAAATACTCTTTGACCATATATATCAGTAAAGTTTATTGGTGATTAGTGTTTCCCTTTGTTATTATCACAAGTTCAATAGTAGGTAACGTAGCCCATGCACTAACAACCGCTTTCAGGTCTCGGGCCGCGTCCTCTTGTCCAGAAGTGAGAATAGCATGATCCTCGAGGAGGCATGGCTGCAGAAGTAGATGACATCAATAAAGGAGGGGCGCCACTTGATGACTCAACGTGTTCCTTGAACAGGGACCACAAGAAGTAGTCAGTCATGGTTGACACAATCTAGAGCATGTGGATAGGCATATCGCCTTCTTCTTCGTTGGCCCTTTTTTCTCCATCTCCATCTACTAACAACTGCATCAGCACCATGTGCATCTCATGCGACTAGAAAGCAATAAAAATTCACCTTGCAATTAATCCCATCACTGTAGCAAGCTCGTAGTTTTCCTTCTAAATTAAAACCAAATTACTTTTGAACACTTTAGAATAGTGTCGATGGACACGCAGATGGACATAGCTGGCGGGGTGGAAACAGAGGCCTTCAACTTCTCATGTCAATGTCCACATCAACGCCATATAAGCATTAGTACCACGTGGATGCCTTTATCATCCTTGAAAAATCTCTTTTGGACCTCCTTTGCATGGTTTAACAAGTTCATTGACCTAAATGCATGGTTTCAATTTTTAGTGACCCAGATGCACCCACCTCACAAGTTCATATACCTCAGGTGTAATTTACTCATAAAATGGTATTTTGTATTTCCAGTCTAAAGACATTTGCAAATAAACATGCTTTTATACCCATAAAAATAGAACCTCCATACCATGTTCTATTGAAATCCAAGCAAATAGTTAAGTAGATATTCTCATGTAGCAAGAGCTTGTTGAGTGCGGTTGTACTCATACTTGTTTAATCATCAATAGAAGGAGTTTGAGAGGATACCGATGAACTTTTTGAGGGAGATTTCGATGGCTCTTTATAAGATGATGATTATATTACTATTACAAAAGAACGAGTTAGTGGTCGTACGTCCATTCTCCTCCAACTGCTCCATTCTTAACTTCTCATTACTCTCCATTTTTCAACTGATTAGAGTAGCTATCTTCTATAGCATGATTCTCTATATATCCAATAAATTTCGTTGCAACGCACGAGCAGGTGACTAGTTGGTTCTAAATCTCGACTATGCTCAAACGTGCCTGTGATTTAGAGAGATCTTTTGTCTTATATCATAAAATTTAGACTTAGACGACTTTAATGATACAAACCTCATATGCTAAACTATACTTTTTTTTGTAATAAAAATTTGGCTTTTATCACAGCCGCTGGAAGACGCCGGGCAAGTGCCGCCTGGGCATTACTCTCCAACAAACACCCACTCGCCAGTTGCCACCCTCTCTCTCTCTCTCTCTATATCTTTCTTTCTGTGCCTGTGATGTAAGTCTGTCTCTGTGTAACCTTTTGATAGTTTCTCTCTCTAGAAAGTAGCACTCCTACTCAGCTAAGAGCGAGGTGAGGTGGAGAGAGAGAGAGAGAGAGAGAGAGAGAGAGAGAGAGAGAATTATTGGGGACCAAAAGGGCACTACGACATTGCCCCCCGGTACGTGCGCTGGGGACAGCAGCAGCAGCGAGCGAGCCCGATCGATCGATCAATCGATCTTTTTCTCTGCTGCGTGGGCCCGTATATGCTCTCACTCTCTTTCTCTCTCTCTCACCTCTCCTTTCGCTGCTGCTGCTGCTGCTGCGCCCTTTTCTCCTGTCACGACAAACAAGATAACGATCTGCGTCCAACATCGACTGCTGCCCCAATTGTCATACCTGTAATAATTAATCAATCAATTAACTAATTAACAACTCTTGCAATATACACAATACTACTATGCACCAATAGGGCAAGCCATTGTGTAATCGATCTCGTTACACAGTTACCGGTAACAATGTTAGAAGAAGTCAGCTCTGCACGGCTGAAAATTCACTTATGTATATATATTAATACATGGGACGATGTACGGCTATCTGGTACAAGTAATACACACCTGGACCTGGATGCCTAGCTACTTCATCTCATGGGAGCTGAGTTGAAGGGACACTGGACACAGTACGTACGTACGTACGTGCGTACGTAGCACCAGCGTCCACACCACACGACATGCACCATGCATACGTGGACACTACTCAACTAATTAAGCAAGCTACTTGCCTAGCTAGGTAATTACCAATTAATCATTATATATCCGATATATTATGCATATACTCCTAACTGAACAATGTATAATAACACCGACCGATCGACCTTAATTATATAAGTAATGATATGCTAGTAATATTGTACTAATCAACCGGGTGGGGTTAATTTAATCCCTTTTTTCTTTTCTGTTCTTTTCTCTCTCTTAATTTTTTTGCTCTCTCACTCATCGCTCTAATCACCTTTGAAATCTCTCTCTCTCATTATTGTTGTTCTTGTCTCATTACTGTACTAGGGCAGCTTGCTCCTGCGTCGATCGCCACCTTTCCCTCAGCTCGGTACGGTAGGACGATGGAAGCTACAGTTGTGTTACAGTCACACGCGGCTCAGCCGCTCTGACGTGGCTACTGACGATGCTGCCGACCGCGTGAAGCTCCACAGGTCGTCGTCGCTGCCGGTGCTGCCGCTGGGGCCGTCTCCGGGGGCGGCGGTTCCGCCGAGCAGCCTCGTCGGGGCGGAGGAGTAGAAGGCGAGCACGTCGACGGCCGCGTCGTCGTTGTCGTCGCCGGGGCCGGCGACGTTGCTGCCGTCGAAGCAGAGCTGGTCCGTGGACGCGTCGGCTTGGCCGTTGAGGTGAGACGCGACGAGCCGGTCCATCATGGCCCAGTCCGTGATCCCGCCGCGGTCGGCGCCGTCGGCGGCCAGCTCGCAGCCGCCTCCGCTCGCCACGGGCTGCGTCAGCGCCGTGGCCGACGGGCTCTCGAGGGGCGGCAGCTTCATGAACCCGTGGCCGCCGAGCACCGTCTCGATGGGCCGGAGGTACCGCGACGCCGGCCTCCCCACACCGCCATGCGGCGAGAGCTCCTGCTCCTGCTTGCACGACCTGCCCATGTACTGCAGGATCTGGTCGAGCGCGTCGTCGCTGGAGGAGTCCTGCAGCGAGGAGTGCCCCGCCTTGGCGCCATGGCCGTCGCCCCCGCAGCCGTGCTTGCCTCCTCCTCCGCCGCTCCCTGCCTCCTTGTGGTGGTGCTTCTTCTTGAACACCCTGCACACCACCCAGCCATCCTCCTGGCCGGCGTCCGATGCAGCAGTGACCTGAGCATGAGGTCATCCAAAGGCAAAGGCAGGTTTAATTATTATTACCTTTTGGGACACATGAAGCACATGGAAAAAGCTAATCTCGCTCCCTGCCTCCTAGTGGTGATGCTTCTTCTTCAAAAAAAGCTTAATTACCACACAAAGAGGGAGAGAGAAAGAGAGGGAGAGGGTGAGAATGAAAAAGGCAGGAAATCGGGTGCTCGTACTCCAATCATTGCACCACCACCCCCTTATAATTGTTACAGCAATAATTAATGGCGGTGTACGCCAATAGGCGGTGCATAGTTTAGCTGTTTAGGTGATTGAGCTGTACGTGGGGGCCGGCGGGGAGCGGCCTTGGTGACGTACCGTGGCGGTGTCGACGCCGGCAGGCTCGTCGAGGCGGTACTCGTGCATAATCCAGTCGGACTTTTGGCCGTGCGGAGCGCGGCCCTTGTAGAAGACGAGCGTCTTGCGCATGCCGATGCGTTTAACGGCGTTGTAGATGGCCTTGTCGCGGCCGGTGGCCTTCCAGAACCCCGCCGCCGTGGCGCGGTTCGTCCGTGTCCCCGTCGGGTACTTCTTGTCCTTGTGGCTGAAGAAGTACCAGTCGTTCTGAGGCCCCGAACCGATCTTACATTTCTCTGCAACCAACAGATCGATTGCACCAAATTGATCATGCATCCATCATATATGCATGCATGCAGTACAACACTAGTACTTCATTACTTGATGATCGATGAAGGAGCCTAGTAGCTAGCTAATTACATCTATCCATCTAATTCTAATCAAGCTAGTACTTGTTAGCCAAAACGAGATACATTCATCAAGAGCACGCTTCTTCAATGACTAATTTGCACTGTGAAACTACGGGTTACTTCATAAACCAAGTAATATAATGGTGGTACTAAGCTAGCTAATGCTAGTGCAAACTAGCTAGGTGCAAGCCGGCCGGCCGGCCGGCCGGCATGAGATGAAGTTACACAAGTACCTTGGATGTCCCATGGCTCTAGCTTGTTGAGATCGACGTCGCGGATGACGTCGAGGTCGATCTGCTCGGAGGCGACCTTCTTGCGCAGGTAGTAGTTGAGAAGCTCCTCCTCCGTCGGGTGGAACCGGAACCCCGGCGGCACGCACGACTGCCCGTTCACCGAGATGCTCATTGATCTCGATTTGATCTTCGCCTAGCTCGATCGATCGCTCGCCGGTGTTGAATCGATCTTGCAAGGAATTCCTTGTGAACCAGCTATGTGTGTGTGTCACAGCAGACTGGTAATCGGAGAGATCGACAAATAGATCGCAAGGAATTGAAGAAGCTAGCTAGCCGCCGAGGAGGAAGAGAGATGGAGACGGAGAGGGAGAAAGATTAGGAGGGTGCCCGTGGGGAGGGAAGGCGGCCATTTATATAGTGGTTGGGCAATTGCGAGTGAGCAAGGGGCAAGAGAGAAATTAGGGGGTGATATTGCCATCATTCCATGCTGTTGGGTGTAGCTCTTGCTCTAGCTAGTCACTGGAGTGGGGCTAGTTTTGCCACCCACCCATGACAGAGATGGACGGAGAGACAAAGCTAGAGAGGCCAGTAGTAGAATTAAGAGAGAGAGGGAGGACTAGAACGGTTTCTATCTTTTCATGCATGTGTATGGGGAAGAAAAAAGGGATCATCTGTTAATTCACACATATACTAGCTACTTGATGAGTGCCGGGGGATCTTTTGGGGGGGTAATTTTGTCCCTTGTGCTAGTCGGATTGATTTCAGGAGAATCTTGGCTTGCAGTTATTTAACATTTCTCTTGTTTTCTCTCAGCTATATATTTGTGTTGGCTCTGTTGCTTCAAAATATGATGACACTACTCCACTTTGCAGTGCTAGCTAGGCGCAAATTAAACCCAATGACAAGTTGTTTTAAGGTAATGTTCATTTCGTTCTTTCATGGGCATGTGTAAAAAGTACAATGATGAAAAAAAAGGGCAAGGATCAATTTATAGATAATCCATATTATTGTCATTTTCGACAAGCAAATCAATAGACGGGTTTGTTCTTTTGGACTGCGGCTGGTGGTTTTTAACTGTTCGTGACAGGGGCGGAGGGCCCGGTAGGGCAAGGTAGGCGCTCGCCCTACCTTGGCTCCGCCGCGAATCCCCACCCCGAGTTGATCTGGCTGCCATGGATGCCAGGTTGAAGGTCCTGCTGCTGCTATTGAACGAAGTCTAAATGTTCTCACGAGGAAGATGACTGAATCGTTACTTTGTAAGTCTGTTAGTCGACCTTTGGCCTTTGGGCCTTGACGCTTCATGCTTGCGGCTTGCCTTGTGGGCTTGTGGCTTGTGGGCCGCGTAACATATGTGGACTGGGACTGCGGTAGCCCGTTCGTTTTCCAGAGCAGCGACGACGCTTTGCCTTCAGCTGCCGGCCGCTCCAATTTTCGCGACTCGCCAGTTTGCGTTCTCGCCAGTTCGCCAGTTCGGAGACGAATCCATTAGCTGCGGATGAGCGGATCAGTTGGCGACTATCATTTTGAGAGATATTACTTTACTATCTATGTTATCGACTTCGCCATACCTTAAATTTTTTTCGTCCTCCGCCACTGGTTCGTGAAAAAGAGTACGGAGTAAGAGAAACTCATACGTGGTTTTAGTCGATATAGATGAAGTCGTTATAATATCTATAATTAACTTATAGATTCTGTTTTAAAAATATATTTTATTTAAAAGATAATTACAGTAGAAAAATCAAAAAACATAGCTAAGAAGAAGGATCCCATCCTTTCTGAAAAAAATCTTTCAACACAAAAGACGACTATATACCTAGTAAACTGTTCCTAATAAGAAGGTCTAAACTTGCACCAGTCAAAGACTCAAAAGTATATAAAATTTGCATGGGAACTAACGTGATCCAGCAAGCCCTGCACGTGTGTACGTACGTACGCCCATACATTGCTTTTCCATTTTGGAGAATACATCCAGGGTTGCACTTTGTCGTATGTATACCTGCTAAGTTGTTGTACTAGGAAGCTGACAGCGCGTCCAAGCACAATCAACGAAACTACTAATTAATACCGTGTAATGACAATTATTAGTTCCACTTCATCACTAGTTAATTTCCATTGCTAAGTCTTCCCTCATCTCTAGTAACCAGCTGCTGCTGGGCCATGCATGTCAAACATCTCCAAAGTTTTCTCTCGAAGTTACTCATGGATGCAAGGGCGACCACCGGGACAACCGGTCCATTTTTTTTAGCAGGATCAACACCCCTAGTTAAAAGTGGAAAAAAGAGCTCGTTAGTAGGATTGTTGATTCGATTCAAAATTACTTTAATTATATTTGTTAATTGGTTAAATACTGAATGAGTTGATTTGAGATGAAATTAAATTTTGTTTTTGTTCGGCTCGTTAGCTCGATTGTAAAAATACTTACAAACTATTAATAAAATAATATTAAATTAAACTATGTCAATTTCAAGAGAAACTCGGTAAGACGAGAAACTGGTTTGATATCCACCCCTACCTCCAGTTTATATGTGAACTCCCTAGTCTAAACCTAGTGCACTCGGTTCTTTTCTTGAAATCCAACAAAGCAAACACTAGCAGTCCAAATTTTTAGTAGTTAGCAGCGGTCCACTAGGAGCCTCTGCTTCCCTCAGCCCACAAGGTAACTACAGCAGACCAAGCCAACCCTTAAACCAACCTAAGATGGAGGACCGCAATAAGCAACAACGTCTATTTCTTTGATCCTGAAGCGTGTCATCTTGTAGCAGCCTTTGATGCCTATTCGTCTCGCATGGTTGACCGAGAGATGTGCACCACGTCCGCCGCCCGTCCTTGCCTACCATCTCACTACGACACCGCCTGGTCTCTATTGCCTTGTGCCCTCGCTGGCCAAATGAAATTTAGGTCCACCCGATCAGTATGTACTTTGCTCTAAATTTCTCTCGATTCTTCTAATTTGTTTCCAGAAGATGGGCTAAATTTGTGAGTTAGGCTTTCAATGTAATGATTGTGGATTGATTTCTGTTGAATTGTAGGATCAAGACTTAGGGTTTTAACTTTGATTTTTGAAATACCAGCATAGCTCATTGCAAATCGAAGGTAAACTTATAGTATTTGACTACAATGTCAAATAAGTAAACTATTTTATGTATTTTTCTATTATATCGTTCTTCAACTATTGAATATACAAATTACTAACTGACTTTTTCAATTAATTGGTGATGATTTCCTGAATGATATACTTGTTGGTTATGTGGAAAAATAAGAATTGATGAAAATTACTAATAATATTGTGGTTCGTCGTTTTATGAACTTGAAAAAATGTAAATAATAAAAGGTAATGTATTAACTTACATTTTATTATTCTATTGTTTTTACTTGAAAACTTTAAATAATTTTGTTCTCTTTTAACAGGTCATTGAGGTCGGATAATGTATTTTACCAAAGTCGATCAACTTTTGTCTGTGATTTCTCCCTTAGTTCTTTTTATTTGCTGCAACTTACCATATTATTATCGAACTTCTTTATTTTGGTAAGCATTTCGATCACTTCTTTATCGTCATACACTGCCATCGGTTATGTTGAAGTATTGATTCTAAAATTATCAGACTTATTACTGTTTAGCATAATATTATTTAAAAATTATATGTATTATATATATATATATATATATATATATATATATATATATATATATATATATATATATATATATATATAGTGAAATAGTGAACCTTGATTATTTTTATTTTAGTTCCGGCCCAATATGGGTGACAAGTACTACGCCTCTTTTGCCCGAGAGCTTTTATCATATATATCAGGAGTACTATCGCACTATGAGTGTGAATTGCCTCAACTCAAACTAATCCCTTGATAGCATAATAAACCACAAGAAGGACGATCGATCAGGGTTTATATTGCATTTATTTTAATTATCAACATCAAAGATCGCCTAATTTTGGCGATAGACGAATCTTATTTTTATACTTTCACATTAAATTTGCAGGAGTGTATATACATATATACGTATATATGTATATGCATATATACGTATATATGTATATATATGTGTGTGTATATTTGTATATGTATATATGTGTTTGTGTGTATATGTGTGTGTGTATATGTATGTGTGTGTATATGTATCTCTACTCCTTAAAAATGTGAGTTGGTGGTCATCGGTCCACTCTTCCTCTTCTATTCTCAGCCGTCTGATCAAAGATCAGTCGTCCAGATTCGCATGTAGATAGTTCTTTCGATCCTCGTAGAAAAGGCCGGGCCGATGCATGGGCTGCGCTCCTCCTCTTCTTTACCCCTGCATCCTCTGCCTCCCACAACCACTCCACCTCCCGCAACCGCCGCCTCCTTCTCTCCCCTGAACCCTCGTGTCGCGCCTCCTCTTCCTCAGTGCTGCCACCAATTCCTTCCTACGCGGCAATGTCTGGTTGCAATCCCCCAACTTCCCCAGCAGCGTCGCAACCCCCCGTCGCTGCCTCACCAACGCATTCGCCCATCGCCTCCTTTCCCTATCTACCCGCCGCCGCCTCCCCACCTCCACCTCCCGCAACCACCGCCTCCTTCTCTCCCCTGAACCCTCGTGCCACGCCTCCTCCTCCTCCTCAGCGCTGCCACCAATTCTATCTCCCATTGCCCCTCCAACCAGCGGCACAACACTCGGCGGCAGCGGCCGGTGGATCGAAGAGAATGGTGCTCGGTGACAGTGGTCGGTGGATCAGAGAGAAGGGTGCTTGGTAATGGCGGCGGTGGCTTCCTCTTTGTACGCCTACCCACGTAGTCGAAGGGGGCAGTGGTCGAAGTTGAAGAGCCGTGGATGAAGTTGGTCCGCGGTCGAAGTCGAAGGGCTGTGGTCGAAGTTAGGCAGTGGTCGAAGTCAAAGGGTCGTGGTCAAAGTCCAAACCGTGGTCGAAGGGGACAGTGGTTGAAGGACGTAGTGGTTGAAGTTGAAGGGCCGTGGACGAATTCGGTCTGCGGTCAAAGTCAAAGGGTCATGGTCGAAGTCCAAGCCATGGTCGAAGGGGACAGTGGTAGAAGGGTAGTGGCCGAGTCGAAGGGCCGTGGATGAAGTTGGCCCGTGGTCGAAGTTGAAGAAGGCCACGGTCGATGTCGGGGCTGTTGTTGAAGGTGGCCGTGGCCGAAGTCGAAGATTCGTGGTCGAAGTCAAAGCCGTGGTTGAAGGGGGAAGTGGTGGACGTCGAAGGGCCGTGGTTATCGAAGGGGACAGTGGTCGAAGTTGAAGCTATGGTTGACGTCGAAGGGTCATAGTTGAAGGGAACAGTGGTCGATGTCGAAGGGCCATGGTCGAAGGGGACAATGATCGAAGGGGATAGTGGTCGAATGGGGAAGTGATCGACGTCGAAGGGCCGTGGTCGAAGGGGACTGTGGTTGAAGGGGGTAGTGGTCGAAGTCGAAGATCCATGATCGAAGTCGAAGCTGTGGTCGAAGGGAGCCGTGGTTGAAAGGGGAAGTGGTTGACGTCGAAGGGCTATGGTTGAAGGAGACAGTGGTCGAAGGGGGACGGTGGTTGAAGGGGGAAGTGGTCGACGTTGAAGCGTCGTGGTCGTCGAAGGGCCGTGGTCGAAGGGGATAGTGGTTGATGGGGCAAGTGGTCGAAGTCGCAGATCAGTGGTTGAAATCGAAGATCCGTGGTCGAAGGGGGTCGTGGTCGAAGGGGGAAGTGGTTGATGTCGAAGGGCCATGGTCGAAGGGGACAGTGGTCGAAGGGGCAGTGGTTAAAGTCAAAGATCCATGGTCAAAGTCAAAGATCCTTGGTCGAAGTTGAAGCCGTGGTCGAATGGGGCCACGGTCGAATGGGGAAGTGGTTGACGTTGAAGGGTCATAGTCGTCAAAGGGCCGTGGTCGAAGGGGACAGTGGTCGAGGGAGCAGTGGTTGAAGTCAAAGATCCGTGGTCGTCATCGAAGCCGTGCTCGAAGAGAAAAGTGGTTGACGTTGAAGAGCCGTGGTCGAAGGGGACAATGGTTGATGGGGGCAATGGTCGAAGTTGAAGGGGGGAGTGCTCGAAGTCAAAGGGGCAGTGCTCGAAGTCGCGGTCATGGTTGTAGTCGTAGCGCCCGTGGACGTGGTCATAGCGGTCATGGTCGTAATCATAGCGCCAACCCGAAGGGCACTTGCTGGTTCGTCCACCACCTCCGCTACTATGAGTTCCCCCTCCAGTTGGACATCCCCGTCGCCTACCCCCAGGTCACCCCTGAGATTGAGCTCCCTACTCTCGACGATAAGACCCACAAGGTCTCGTACTCCACATAGATTGTAACATGCTTTTGACCACGAGGTGTGATCGACGACTTTCGATTTACAACCACAAGCGTTGGTTGATGTATTCCGACTTACGACCACAAGGTGTGGTTGATGTATTCTGACTTACAACCACGAGCGTTGGTCGAAGTCAAAGATTCGTGGTCGAAGTCGCAGCCGTGGTCAAAGGGGAAGTGGTCGACGTCGAAGGACCGTGGTCGAAGGGATAGTGGTCGAAGGGTCAGTGGTCGAAGTTGGGGCTGTGGTCAAAGTCAAGGACATGGTCGAAGTCGACGCCGTGGTTGAACGGGGCCATGGTCGAAGGGGGTCGTGGTCGACGTCAAAGGGCCGTGATCGAAGTTGGGGCTGAGTAGATTGGGTGGGTCGAGTAGGCTGGCGCCGGTAGTCAGGCGACAGGGCATAAGTGCACCGGAGGCCTGCCAACGTATGACCACCAGCGATGGTCGACCGCTCCCGACCTACAATCACACGCGATGGTCAACAGCTTCTAACTTACAACCACGAGGTGTGATCGACGGCTTCCGATTTACGACCACTAGCACTGGTCGATGTGTTCTGACTTACGACCACAAGGTGTGGTCGATGTATTTCGATTTACGACCACGAGCACTGGTCGATGTGTTCCGACTTATGACCACGAGGTGTTCTCGATGGCTTCCGATTTACAACCACAAGGTGTACTCGAAGGCTCCCAATTTAGGACCACGATTGATCGTTGACCGCTACCAACTTACGACCACCAGCGATAGTCGACCACTCCCGACCTATGATCACGCGCGATGGTCGACGGCTTTCGACGATGAGGTTTGCTCGAGGGCTCCCAACCTACGACCACGAGGTATGGTCGATGTCTTTCAACTTATGACCACGAGGTGTGGTCAATGGCTTTCAACTTACTTGACGGATTTAAAAACTTTTAGAACATGTTTGTATGCAAAGTTTTACAACATGTAGTATGATAAATTTTAAAATCCGTAGCAACGTACGGGCATTCAGCTAGTGTGTGTGTGTATATATATATGTGTGTGTGTGTGTCTGAAAACGATTCCATACTTCTGAGAGTACGTACTCCACTTCTTATATACAGCTTAAATAATGTTGCTATACCTTTTTTATTATTTTGATTATATTCTAATAATGATTATAAGATACTTAGAAGTGAGTTCTATGAAAAATTTCATCAAAATCTATTTTTTATGGCATAATTTGTGTATAACTCATTTTATGTATAGAAAATGATATATAGCAAAAATAAAGGGATCCGACAAAAAAATTTCAACTAAATCGCATTGAAGTATCTTATTATTAGTATTTAAGTATATTAAAAATGATAGAGAAGTATAACATTTTCGTTTAACTGGCATATTAGAAGTGAGATTAAGTGCACCGGGAGTTTCTCTCTCTCTCAGAATATGTACAGAGGGTGAACCCTTAGTTATTTTGGTGTGAACCGGCCGTACGTATGTACACAATCAGTTATGGATTGAAACTTAATTTAGAGACATTCCTAGTTAAATAATTACTGTTCAACGCATATATAGACTGCTCTAATTGCTAATTAGTAGGCTCGTGTATCAGCTTCTGAAAGTTTGGTGTCAGACGGGGACGCACATGCTGGAAAAGCGTTTAAGTACCCCGTATAACTACAATGAAGTGATCGCAATGTCACCATTAATTGATTGACTAATTAGGTTCTGGAAACGTATATATACGATCGGTAACCTCTTGCTAGCTATCTATATATCACGCTTACAAACTTTTTGTCACACTTGTCATGTCCTCCTTTGCCAAAGAGGACTAGTAATTTTCAGTGAAATCAGGTGGAAAATACAAGTATATATTTTCCAGCTTAATTATTCTATTCTTGGCTGGCTCAAATAATGGCATTCAACATGGCAGCCAACGTGACCAGCATTTTTTTTCTGTTACTTCTTGAGAGGGATCTTTTTTGTTACCTCTGACTAACAGAGAGATGGAGAGTAACCTCAGCTTGCTTTGTTTTTTTTTTAGAAAAAAGAAAAGCAGATTGAGTAATACATTTCACACTTCTAACAAATTAAGAGAGATGTAAAAAGAAGAACAAAACAAAGATACATGTAATGGAAACAGGAAAATATTGCGCTGAAAGTGAGGAAAATCTTTGTGACGACGACAACTGAGTGTGTAGATCAATTTTCACTCATTAGAGGTGGGTAACTAACCAGATTTTCTCAACAAGGACCGATCGACCAAGTCAAGTGAGTGCTGATATATAATTAAGATGATATCTTTTTTGCTTGTTGGCGAGCGATAAGATGATGAATCGACGATGGATTGATCCGATGGATCGATGGCGATGCACTGCACAGCGACTTGACAAGTTTTACTGCAGCATTGCCCGTACGGGCGGGGTTCTTCCGTCCGAAATAGAGAAACTTCGTTGTATGGACCATGCATGCACTTGGCTTTAGGTTATACACCGTTATAAAGCGTCCGTACAAACCAGCTAATAATCACCATTATCATCTTTGCTATTATTATTATTATTATTATTTTGTGTGTGTGTGTGTATTATAATTAGCCAGATGTTCGCTTTGCACGGGTCATACCATTGATTCATGTATGTATCCTTGTCTTTCTACAAAAAATGCGCACATACGTAAAGCAATTTGATCGCATACGCAGTGTCTTGTACATTTTACATGTCTATATTGTAAATTTCACACATATATGCAAGCAAAGAAAAAAAATACTTCCCTCAGATAGAAGAATGGCTCAATTATCTAGACTGAATTCTCTTCTTCTCCTTCGTCGTCGTCAAATTCTTTGTTCTCTGTAACCTTCTATGCATTATTAATATATTAGCGTGTACAGTATGATCATTTCCTCCTATTTTTTCCATAAAAAAAATTGCAAATACGAGTTAATCGCGTCGAAACATTGGGAAATAAAGATGAACAGATTGGAAGCTTATCGGAGATTGTGCAGATTGGAAGAAGTGTCCGAGAAAACATGAACACGAGCATGCATACACTTCTCATCCGTGCACGCAGCATGGCAACATGGAGGAGGGAAACATCGTACGTAGGCGGACCATACGCACTGCAGTGGCCAGCTTGGCGACAATTGCCCAGTGTCGACGTTTGTTGGGTACTTGAGAGTTGTTGGCTTCTGCCTCCAAATATTAATTCCTCTTAATTAGTCTCGCCACTGGAGATCAAACAACATTATAGTATTTTTTTTTCCATTTGGCATCTTCCTGTGTCTCTTATTTATTTATTTATTTATTTATTTTTGGCAGAGGCTGTCCCTCTGCTCTTAGTGGCAGGCTGTAGCTAGTGTGGCATCTTAAAAATTTGCTCATGGTGTGTCTCATCTAGGTGCTAATTAAGATTCTCATCGCCATGGACAGCATATGCCAACCAAGGGAGAAGTAATAATTGTACCATGCATGGCGTGTTTGCTGGGGTTAACTCGAACTTAAGCTTACATTAATCTTCCAGAAGCTTATCCTCCCAAAACAGTGTGTGACTACTGTACGTAGTGTCGTACTGCTCCACATTTTTCTCCAAGCTAAAGGTTAGCGGTGGTAGTATTTCAAAGAAGCTTTATGCCTGTCTGTATCTGGGCTTCTCTGAGAAGCCCAATTAAATTACGAGGCTTCTCGGAAAAGCTAAACCCTCCTAAGCAAAGCTTTGGGGTGCTTAGGTGGATTTTTCAGCTGTGATTTATAGTTTATGATTTAAAATTTTTAATTCTAATTAACTGTTTGTGAGAGATAATATGCAGAAGAAAATAGTTGCATACGATTTTGGTCGATACAGTGAACTCAGTACATTTTTTATTACAATCTTCCCGTTGACCTCATCTTGAAAAAACGCACCGTTTGAAAGCTAGTTATTGTAGCATAAGACATAAGTGGAAAAGAACTCAACCACCTGTATTTGGGTTTTTTTATTGGCTATGTCTTATTTTTCAATGTTTGACACTGTAGCTGGCTTATTTTGCACTGAGCTGCTGGTGGCTTTTTTGGCTAATTAAATTTAAAAAAATAAAAATGAAAAAAGATTTGCCTATCGCAGATAATGTAAAGGAATAAAAAAAAGAAAAGATAAAAAAGTAAAAAAACTAAAAAATTAGAAAAATACGAAATTAAGAAGTTAAGAGTTAGAACCCAAAAGTCCATGGAGAAGTCAAAAATGAGCTGGGTTAGAGTTGTGTTTTAAACTATCGAGACGTACCAGCTTGGACCATTTGAGCTGCTCAAATCAAATCATGCTTAATTATCAGAGGATTGGTTGTCAAAGGGGCCCTACGAAATTTCTCAAAACACAATTGTAATGCTATGCAGAGGTACATGTACCGGGTTGATTGATAGAAAACGAAAACCGTAAATTCGAGATCGAGAGGGGTACATCGATCACATCGTTCGTCCGGTGGGTGATGGACTCCAGTTAGTACGAACGTACGTACACATGTACGGGACTACGTAGCAGTACGTCTGTACCGTCACGAGCAGTCCAATTTTCTACATTGTATCGGTTAAAATTAGCTCCCCTATTCATTTTCTGACAAGTACAATGTCGAAATTAGTTTCGTACTTCGTACATGTCAGTTTCTTTTTGTACGCTACAAAATTTAGCTGCGATCGATTTGCACTCGATGCCTCTGCTGGCTTCCCTCCGCACGGTACATCTCTGAAAAAAGAATAAACCAAATCATTATGCTGGTAAGCATCTCTAACCATTCAAAATTAGCATGAATTATGCTTGGAAAGAGCTAGTTTTAAATTACCGTGAAAGGAAACGAATCCAATTATAAAACAAGGGTGGTTGTGATCATACCTAATTTTAAAGATATAGATATTCCATGTTGGATTTCTGACGGCCTGTGTTCAAGGCATATGCTGCCTGCAGATCTATCGAAGCGAAGCAGTTTGTTCTTATTTTAGGGCAATATGCCAGATCGAGGTCGCTTTATTGTCATTTTCTGGATTACAAGTGCCAAGTTACAATCCGAAAGATCACAATCGCCGGTTTAGCGGAAAGGTGAGCATCAAGACTGGCGTCCCTGCACCGCAGCTAGCTGTGACTCAAAACTCCAGCAGCAAAATTAGGGCACTTCAACTTGAGCAAAAAGAATTGTAAATTAAGCCCAAGACAGAGCAGCTTAAGAAGCAAATTAAATTGTCCTGAGTCTAGATCCAGGTAGGTGCACAAAGAGAAAAAGATATTATATTCATCAGATGCAGTTTGCATGCAGATCGTGCTAGCTGCAGGATAAGGAAGTACTTATATAAAGTGCAACTTGATATAAACTTGATATAACGAATAACAGGATTCAGGCACAACGTTTCGTACACTGTATTGTTGTTGGTATACGTCGGATGCATTACCCGTAATCAACCGTATTGAGCCCCCACTTTCCGAACCTGTACTATACAGTGTCCTAATTAATCGTGACCACAACTAACTCCTGCTTTCTTCTCCGTAATAATCTAACCTTTTTATCCCTGTTCTATGGATCGGATCCCTCTCGATTTATCCTTAATGGCGAGCAATCTTGTCTTGCTCCTAATTAATCTAGACTGTGTACCATTCAACGTGATGCATAAGGTACTCCGGCCATAGCACCATACGCACGTTTCACCAAAGCTAAAATACTCACGCAATCGTAACCAATGGCTAGTTACATATGATCATCCGCACCTGGGATGGCGAAGAGAACCAGACCAGATTATAACCTATGCTAACCTTTATTGGCATGTTTATATTGACTTCTATTTCTAAAAGCTAAAGATAATACGAATGTTCCTGTTTATATAAGCCGTTTCTATTAGTCAATACTTTTCGTTTTTATATATTGTAACATATTTTATATTTTATTATATTACAATTCCGTAAATCGCATAGCAGGCTAAATATTATAGCGCTTTCATTGTACCATTTTTCTTATATAATATACTATTATTTATCAACCGTTTCTATCAGCCACTTCTATTAGTCACTACTGTTTATCAGCTGTAGCAAAAAACCACTAAGTAAAATCTAATATAAACAGACACTGTAACTCCAGCAAACTCCCACATTCCCCTGCGTGTCGTCATAATTAATCTAAGCTTTACGCGCAAAAAACTCACAACAACTACAGTACAAAAACAAGCCACAAACAGTACAAAACAGTGGCAAACAGTGAAAAAAAAAGCTTTAAGCTAAAAGCTCAAATAAACACTACCTTAAAAGCCCCTTTCCCCTGCTGTGTGCAACTGTACATATATTTCCCCATGAATCGTGATGGTGTCCTGTACATGAACCCAAGGGCGGACCCAGGGCCCGACGATCCTGGTCCCTGCCCGGACTCATTTCCTATGAAGTATAGAGTATTAGCTAGAAATTAGTATGTATTTTTCCTGTTAAGTTTTACTTTATAGATCCATGTGATCTTGTGAACATGTGCTACGATATGATTCTAGTTAAAACTGATGTGGTTGTCATATTTTACTTGTATTATAATCTATACTTCTGAGCGCTTGTTATTTAGACTTTGTTCTTCATCCAAGCTCGTTAAATTCTCTGGGTCCGCCACTGCATGAACCTGAACCAGAGTCGCAGCAACTATGCATGCATGCATGCGTCTATACAGAAAAAGATTGGCCACTCTGATCGTCGATCTCGAACTGCCAAACCCACGAACCTGCAGAGATACGGATCCATAGCATGATCTGCTGCATGCTGATTCGTACGCACGACGACAGCGCGCGGCCGGCGGCGACGAGAGCGAATGAGGTCGGTGACACATGCGGATGCGGATGCAGATGCAGATGCCGGCGGGGCGGCATCGATCGCGCGGCCAGCGACCTCCGACCATAAAAATCTCGACTGATAGCCACAGCGCAAACTACCTACATGCTCATGGATCATGGTCATCACAGTCAGCGAATGGCTAAGTTAAACAAGCAAGGCATCTCTCTCTCTCTCTCTCAAATAAAAATAAAATCACTCTCTTTCTCTCTCATCACTTATGCATGACACAGCTAGCGAGCTAGCTAGCTCTTTCTATAGTGTTTTTCTTTCTTCTTTGTAGGATCGAAAATATCAATAAAAGGGGTGAATGATTGTCGTTGTTTTTTGATACCTGATAGCAAATCTTAAACCGACAGAAAAATAATCTAACTTATAGAGATAGAATACTACCGCAAGACGCTCCAATCGATCGCTCGCTTGACTATGCATAGGCTCGATGAAGATTACGATCGCTCAGCGTTGCTCTGCGACCAGTTGGTCGTTGTTGAAAACTTTTGTTGCTCGACCGCCCCGACCGCTCGATCTATTATTCTGTTTTCTTGGTAGTGAATCAACACCTTTGCATGTGATCGTATCTTCACTCCACCCGCAATCACCAGCAATCTTCAACAAAACATGAACCAGATTGAACAATCTGATTGATTCAAGATGATCTTTATTGCTGGATTTCGGTGGTTTTACAAAGTGCCCTCACAAGCACCCGTAAAAGCTTTCTCGACGAAAGCCCTCTCAAAACCCACACAATCTTTCTCCCCAAAATACCTACCAAAAACCACACAAGCTTTCTCCTTAAGAGCCCTACCAAAAAACCACCCAAGTTTTCTCCCTAAAAGCCCTACCAAAAAACCACACATTAGCCCTTAGCCACACCAACGTCCAAATTATGTCCGCCTCAACCACGAACACCAATCTCTATCTCTTCCAAAAATTAAAAGACCCGAAACCCTTCCTAACATAGGTTTTATACAAACACTCACTCTTTCAAGCTATGTACTCTATCCATAACTCTCTAATGCCACCATATGACGAAGCCTCCAGGACAACACTTTCTGTATCTTCATCACGCACCGTCACCACGTGTTGAAGCCTTCGGAAACACACCTCCCATATCTTCTTCACACATCATCAACCTTTATGTCGAAGCCTCCTAGATCACACTACCTGTAGCTTCTCCATGAATCACCACCTTTGATCTCCACATGCTCCTGCGTGAGCTAAGACCTCAGACTTTCCCATCCTAGTCCCGATCCTCCTCGTCATCGACCATGATCGTCTCTATGCCCACCTGCACATCAAAAACCAAAGAACATTTTCCCAGCACAAGTTCTCTATAACTTAATCAACATTAGCACACACACATACACTTTTGTCTATCCATAGACATGAACCAAACCATCCATGACCACCAACCCGGTTGTCCACGACCACAAACTCCATCGCTATCCAGAAAACAGCCTCAGATTAATCATTACAACTGCTATGTCAATAAGTACTCGAAAACAATAAGTACTCAGAACACTCCATCGCTATGCTTAAAACACTCAAAAAATAAGCTTCGCTACCAATCAGAACCATCGAGTACCGTTTACCGAGTACCAATTACATACCACAAGTCTCCGATAACTGATCGCAACGCCTACGACTACTGATCACCGATCATCGAGTATCGAGTCCTTTCGACTACAAGTATTGAGCACCAGCTAGTCATCCTGCTGGCTTAACATGAGTACTTGAGTACTCGAAGATTGCAAGAATTGAAGCACTCATACCAATAATGCAGTCTACAAATACCGACCATGAAGCCAATGGAAACCGATCGCAAAAGCCTTCGACTACCCGTTGTGAGGTCTACGACAACCAACCGAAAAACCGAAGACAACGACAGCAGACTGCAAAGTCTATGACTATGATGACAAAACTGCAAAGTCTACGACTATGAAAGCAGTTTGTGAAGTCTACGACCATTGGCTACAAAGTCTACGACTATCGATCACAAAGTCTACGATTATCGACCGCAAATTCTACAATTATTGAGTACAAAGTCTACGACTATCAACTACAAATTCTACGACCGTCGACCGCAAAGTCTACGACCATCGACCACAAAGCCTTTGACTATCGACCAGTAAAATATGTGACTATTGAGTATTGTAGCTATGACCATAAAAAAGTATTGTATGTACGACAATGGAAAAGTACTGTAGCTATTGTGGTCGGAAAGCCATAGTCGAATTGTCGTGGTCGAAGCCAGACATAGTCGAAATGCCAAGGTTGTTCAGATGTGGTTGAAGTCGGATGTAATCAAAATTAGTTGTGCTGCTGTAGTTGTTTAGCTGTGGCCATAGCATCGTGGGCGTTCAGCTGTGGTCGTGACACTTCCTGATCGGACCAGTCAATTGGACCTCCCAACACAAAGCCATTTGGAGTAGCCGATTGGACTTCTGACTACCTTTGGATTGAGTGAGAACCTTTGGACTTTGATCAAAACCACTTGGACTGGTTCGTAACTACTCGGAGCCGACCAAAAACCACTTGGAGCAGACCAAAACCACTTGGAGTAGATCGAAATCACTCGAAGCAACCAAAACCACTCGTAGCCACTCAAAACTGATCGAAATCACTCAGATTCAAAATCTTTGACTGCAATCGACCAAAACTTTCATAAACACAAATTACAAAGCAATCTAAAAGTCAATTGTTTATCATCATTAAACTTACGACCATCCATATCTATATGGTCTAACATCTTTTTCATCTTTCTTATGAACCGATTGATCCAGCCACCGCAACAACTAGTCACAACAAATGCATATATAACACCGGCAATTACCAGTGAAAAGCCCCAGCTGATAACTACAGGAGATCATGCATGACCATGGATGACTTGTTTTCTTCTCTCGAATGGGTGTCTCGTACTTAACGACGATGGATCGATCGAGCCGAGTCATGCATCTTCCTTTTTTTTTTTGAGAGAAATCAGAGTAAGTCGACTCACGCATCCTGTGCATGGGAGGCGTTCTGAATTAATTCAGGCTTAATTTGGTTTGCTTGGAAAGATTTCTTTCTGGTATGGGAAAGACGCTAGCGACAGCGCCCGAGCCTAAGATTGTTTGGTGCTGCAGAGTGGGAGTTTCCTCTAATAGTTGATGAGTCCATCTCCATGATCCTATTGGCATGCATGTTGGAAATGTGAAATTTAATATTCGTAAAAAATGTGGAATTTAATTCTTGGTGAGCTTTAATTGTGAAATGTGAAAGAGGCTTATCTAAGGTGGGAAATGTGTTAGGCCTGTTCATATTGGATTTTGCTAGTGGATTTTGGCTGCAGCTGATGAATAATAGTGGCAAATAGAAACGACTAATGAATAGTAGTGCATTGTGTAAGAAAGATGGTGCAACAAAAGGCATTACAACATTTGTACCGCCACATGACTTACGGAATTGTGATAATAATAAAATATATGCAAAGTACGTTATAATATGTGAAAGCAAAAAGTAATGGCTGATGAATAGTAGTAGCTAATAGAACCGACTTATAGAACCTGAGTCGTTCGTATTGGCTTCTGCTTCTAGAAGCAGCCAATATGAACATGCCTAAGTTTTAGGTGGAAAATATATACACAAACCACCTTCTATGTACTCCTATATTAGATATCGGAAATGCTATTTCACAGGCATCCATTGGATTCTAATCCAACGAACACCCACTATCACCCTCCCTTCAGTGTCGACTATGTTAGAATTAATCTTGTTTTTTATTTAGTCGTATTCGAGTCTGTAGCAGCGTTTGAGTCGAGTCCATGTACAAGTCCGTAGTGGAAGTCGAGTTGTGTTGTTGAGTCCATTTATGAGTCCTGTAACTAGCCTTTATAAGGCACAGTCTAGTCATGTAATTGGAGACAAGCGAACGAGAGAGATTGGTTGTGATCGAGGGCGATCGGTTGTGATCGGAAGCTGAGTGGGAGAGAAATAAAGACAAAAGTAGAGTGCTTTGCTCCCAGAAAAAGCAATTGTGTTCGCGTATTGCGTTTCGAGTTGTTACTGTCATATTGAAGACACTAGGACCAGAGGAGACTCGAGTACTCGAAGAGGCGGCAGATTGGTCGTGGTCATAAGTTGGAGTTGAGTGTGGTCGAAGGCACTATGTGGTCGAAGGCGTTGCATGGTCAAAACATCCGAGTGCTATCGGTTGAAAGTTTCGAGCAGTGAGTGGTCGAAAACTTCCTATCACAAAGAAGTCGAAGACTCCGAGAGCAGAGTGGTTGAACAATCAGAGCAAAGAAGTCGAAGCATTCGAGGGCTAATCAGTTGAAGCTATGAGCACATGTTAAAGTGGCCGTATCCATTAGACATTGAGAAGTTATAACTTCTCATTGTGTGGTCATAAACAGTTGGAGTGGTCGTTTTCCAACAGTGGTATCAGAGCTTCAGCACACCTGAGACCTTGTGGTCCTAGCCATGGCGCTCACCATCCAGGCGAAGGAATGCGGTGACGTGCTGCATCAATACCCAATGTTGATGGAGACGAATTATACCACATGAGCGATCAAGATAAAGGCAATTATGGATGCACAAGGCGTCTATGAGGCAGTAGAACCTATGGTTGGAGTGGTCGTAGATAAGAAGAAGAACAAAGCGGCACGAGTGTTCATCTTCTAAGCCATCTCGAAAGACGTCCTTCTACAAATTGCAAAGAAGAAATTGGCAAAGGACGTATGGGATGGTCTAAAGACATGATATCTAGGCACTTATCACGTGAAAAGGCCCATCTGCAAACATTGAAGAGCGAGTTTGACTCGATTCATATGAAGGAAGGAGAGATGATTGATGAGTTTGCTAGGAAATTGAATGGTATGGTAGCCAAGAACAGCGCTCTTGGCGCCACGTTAGAGGATGCCGCATTAGTCAAGAAGCTTCTTGACTTAGTACCTGATAAGTTTCTACAATTGATGGCGTCAATTGAGCAGTATTCAGATCTTGAAGTGATGCAATTTGAGGAAGCAATAGGACGGCTAAAAGCATACAAAGAATGACTCAATCGGCGAACTAATAACAATGCAGATGGACAACTAATGTTCTCCCAAACTAAGTAGGAAGCAATAAACTCAAAGACAGAGAGAGAATGGCATCACGGGCGATGGCGCAAGCGAGGCGGCCAGAGTGGTCGAGGCGGTAGAGGTGGCCATGGAGATAAGGCTGGACAAGGCGGTGGTGAAAGATCTCGTGACACGTCACATGTCAAATGCTTAGAATGTGGAGAATACGAGCACTACGTGTCACAGTGCTGCAGCCATATAAAGTGTTTTAACTGTGAGAAGTACAGGCACTACGTTCGGATTGCCCAAGCAATAAGAAGGATGAGGAGGTGAACCTGACTTATGCTGAGGAGGATGTTGAGCTGGCACTACTTCTTTCCTTATGTGTTGAAGAGATGCCAGGCATGGTAAAGCTGAATGAGAAGAACATAGTTCCTAAACTACGCATGGAGGAATGTAGTGTCAATCATACTGATTGGTGGTACTTGGACAATGGAGCCTATAATCACATGACAGGAGATCGTTCCATGTTTCATGAGCTCGACAAGAAGATTTCGAGAAACGTTAAGTTTGGCGATAGCTCCATGGTGGAGATAAAATGCAAAGGATCGATGTTGTTGCAATGCAAAATGGCGATCAGAAGTTGATATCTGAGATTTATTTTTATACCAAGTCTTTGTAGTAACATACTCAGTCTTGGACAGATGACAAAAGAAGAGTGCAGGGTGATGCTACATGTTGAGTTTCTTTCGTGTCTACAACAAGAACAATGATCTCTTAATGAAGATAAAAATATCGCAGAATCGATTGTACAAAATTTCTTTGAAAACTTGTAAATCAGTTTGTCTTAAG
Source organism: Dendrocalamus sinicus (assembly GCA_036346575.1). NCBI lineage: Eukaryota > Viridiplantae > Streptophyta > Magnoliopsida > Poales > Poaceae > Dendrocalamus > Dendrocalamus sinicus. Next base: position 1,515,984 of record CM070662.1, on the reverse strand, counting down.
AGTATCCTGGAGGAGCCAGGCAATGAACTCAACACGTGTGGATCCCGGGGGGACATACAACTGGCACAGAGGAGTGTAGCAGCTCGAGTAAGTGAGATATGTATACATGTATACATGCAGTCAGCGCGGTCATGCACGCTACAGGTGGTAGCCCAGATGGTCAGGAGCAGTCCCATTGACAAGCAGATGCACAAGTTCTAAGAGAAAGGCTTGGAGTACAGGTTGGTGCATTTTTTTGTGGTTTGTGGAAGGAATGTGGTCATCGTTGGAGACAGGACACATGAGCACAGGAGTTAGAGGCGGTGTGGCCTCAGTTGACATGTACGCGGGAAAGCAAACGGATTTGGTCCAAGAAAGAGGAGTGGGAGGTTCAGGTAATGGAGAAGCCAAGCAGTTGTGGGAGCAGGTGCTCCAGCCCAGGCAGGCATACAACGAAGGACGAAATCGGTCCAGGTGCAAAGTATGGTAAATGTTGGTTTGTGCGAGGCTTAGGATGGAGCAAGCACAGGCGGTAGGGCGGTGACGGTCCACCACACACGGGAGTGCAGGTAAAAAGGAAGAAATAGAAGCCAGCAACACAGGAGGTTAAGGTGGACTGCATGCGCATGCAGGCACAGGACGCAGGCGCTCTATGGGTCATGGCGGTCAGATGGCTCAGGACACACGCAGCAGATTGCAGTGGAGCACAGCGGCAGCAGAGGCCGAAGCGACGGTCAAAAGAAGTCTCACATAGAGGAAGAGATCCAAGAGGAGCATGTGGCGCCAACAGAGGAAGAATAGGCAGGTGTGGATGCCAGTGCGGCCGTAGGTGAAGATGAAGGACGTAGAGTGGCAGGCAGAGCATTAGGAACAAGAAGTCGATGAGAACCCCAGACATGGAGGTGCAACAAGGAGCGTTTGATGAGGTGTTAAATGAGTTGGAACGTAAGAGCGGGAGTAGGAGAGAGGATCGGCATCATCAAGGTGGAGAAACAAGATTAAGAGGGTGAATGTTGGAATTAATTCGTCCGCCTAGTAGGCCATACCTCGGAAGGCGGCTCAGCTCCAGCGTAGGACTTCGTTGTCCGCCTTGTAGGCACTGCTTCGGCGGGACGACCCGGCTTCGGAGCAACGCCTCGCCATCCGCCTTGCAGGCACTGCCTCGACGGGGCGGCGTGACTTTGCCGCCCGCCTTGTAGGCATCGCCTCGGCGGGGCGGCGCGACTTCGCCGTCCGCCTAGTAGGCCATGCCTCGGCGGGATGGCTCAGCTCCAGCGCAAGACTTCGTCGTCCGCCTTGTAGGCACCGCCTCGGTGGGACGACCCGGCTCCAGAGCAGCGCCTCGCCGTCCGCCTAGTAGGCCATGCCTCAACGGGACGGCTCAGCTCCGGCGCAGGACTTCGTCGTCCGCCTTGTAGGCACCGCCTCGGTGGGACGACCCGGCTTCGGAGCAGCGCCTCGCCATCCGCCTAGTAGGCCATGCCTCGGCGGGACAGCTCAGCTCCGGCGCACGACTTCATCGTCCGCCTTGTAGGCACCGCCTCGGTTGGATGACCTGGCTCCGGAGCAGCGCCTCACCGCCTGCCTTGTAGGCATCCCTCGGCGAGGCGGCACGACTTCGTCATCCACCTTGCAGGCACTGCCTCGGCGGGGCGGGGCGAATTCGCCGCACACCTTGTAGGCATCGCCACGGCGGGGCGGTGCGACTTTGCCGTCCGCCTAGTAGGTCATGCCTCGGTGGGACGGCTCAGCTCAGCGCAGGACTTTGTCGTCCACCTTGTAGGCACTGCCTCGGCTGGACGAACCGACTCCAGAGCAGCGCCTCGCCACCCGCCTTGTAGGCATTGCCTTGGTGGGGCGGCGCGACTTCGCCGCCCACCTTGTAGGCACTACCTCGGCGGGACGACCCGGCTCCGGAGCGGTGCCTCGCCGCCCACCTTATAGGCATCGCCTCGGCGGGGCGGCGCGACTTCGCCGTCCGCCTTGTAGGCATTGCCTTGGTGGGGCGACGCGACTTCGCCCTCCACCTTGTAGGCACTGCCTTAGCGGGACGACCCGGCTCCGGAGCGGTGCCTCGCCGCCCACCTTATAGGCATCGCCTCGGTGGGGCGGCGACTTCACCGTCCGCCTCGTAGGCCTTGTAGGCATCGCCTCGGCGGGGCGGCGCGACTTCACCGTCCGCCTAATAGGCCATGCCTCGGCGGGACGGCTCAGCTCAGCGCAGGACTTCGTCGTCCGCCCTGTAGGCACTGCCTCGGCGGGATGACCCGACTCCGGAGCAGCGCCTCGCCGTCCGCCTTGCAGGCACTGCTTCGATGTGTCGGCGCGACTTCACCGCCTCGTAGGCCTTATAGGCATCGCCTCGGCGGGGCAGCGCGACTTCGCCGTCCGCCTAGTAAGCCATGCCTCGGCGGGATGGCTCAGCTCCGGCGCAGGACTTCATCGTCCGCCTTGTAGGCACTGCCTCGGTGGGACGACTAGGCTCCGGAGCAGCGCCGCCGTCCGCCTTGCAGGCACTGCCTCGACGGGGCGGCGCGACTTCGCCGCCTGCCTTGTAGGCATCGCCTCGGCGGGGCGGCGCGACTTGGCCGTCCGCCTAGTAGGCCATGCCTTGACGGGATGGCTCAGCTCCGGTGCAGGACTTCGCCGTCCGCCTAGTAGGCCATGCCTCGGCGGGACGGCTCAGCTCCGGCGTAGGACTTCGTCGTCCACCTTGTAGGCACCGCCTCGGTGGGACGACCTGGCTCCGAAGCAGCGCCTCGCCGTCCGCCTAGTAGGCCATGCCTCAGCGGGACGGCTCAGCTCCGGCGCAGGACTTCGTTGTCCGCCTTGTAGGCACCGTCTCGGTGGGACGACCGGGCTCCGGAGCAGCGCCTTGCGGTCCGCCTAGTAGGCCATGCCTCGGCGGGACAGCTCAGCTCTGGCGCAGGACTTCATCGTTCGCCTTGTAGGCACTGCCTAGGTGGGACGACCTGGCTCCGGAGCAGCGCCTCAGCCACCCACCTTGTAGGCATCGTCTCGACAGGGCGACATGACTTCGCCGTCCGCCTAGTAGGCCCTGCCTCGGCGGGACGACCCGGCTCTGGAGCAGCGCCTCGCCGCCCGCCTTGTAAGCATCGCCCCAGTGGGGCGGCGCGACTTCGTCGCCCGCCTCGTAGGCATCGCCTCGGCGGGCGGCGACTTCGCCGCCCACCTCGTAGGCATCGCCTCGGCGGGACAGCCGGGCTTCGGCATAGGATTCCGTGGACCTCTTCGTAGGCATTGCCTCAGGGGGGCTGCACGCTACTAGTTGCATCACTCGCCAGTCGGCACCCTCGCACTTGCTGTCGGGGAACAGGGGGCTGGGATAGTTTGGCACGTCAGCTCGCCCATCGGGACCTCTGCGCTTGCTGTCGAGGGAGTACTGTTGTGGGGGTGGCCCAACCCCCCGTGACTGGGTCTTGCAACTGGCCTAATATGTTATAGGTCCAATAGTGTTGAGGAATATACCAATGTACCCTCATCCTTTGTAAATACTAAGGGATAGAATGGGGATTTCCCATTCTATCCCACTCATGTATATAAACTCCCAGGAGGGGCAGGAGGAGGGGCATCCTCTCATTCTCACCAACTCTCCCATAGATCTGGCTCTCTTCTTTCTCTTCTACGAGTCCCCTTATTTACTGTTTGGCCTGTAGCCGCAACAAGTCTGTTTATGAGTCCTGTAACTAGCCTTTATAAGGCGCGGTCTAGTCGTGTAATCAGAGACAAGCGAACAAGAGCGATCGGTTGTAATCGAGGGCGATCGGTTATGATCGGAAGCTGAGTGGGAGAGAAATAAAGAGAAAAGTGGAGTGCTTTGCTCCGAGGAAAAGCAATTGTGTTCGCGTATTACATTTCAAGTTGTTGCTGTCATACTCGAAAACGCTAGGACCAGAGGAGACTCGAGTACTCGAAGAGGCGGCAAATTGGTCGTGGTCGTAAGTTGGAGTTGAGTGTGGTGGAAGGCACTACGTGGTCGAAGGCATTGCGTGGTCGAAACATCCGAGTGCTATTGGTCGAAAGGCACTACGTGGTTGAAGGCACTATGTTGTCGAATGCACTACATGGTCGAAGACGCTGCGTAGTTGAAACATCCAAGTGCTATCGGTTGGAAGCTTCGAGTAATGAGTAGTCGAAGACTTCCGGGCACAGAGCAGTCGAAGACTCCTAGAGCGGAGCGGTCGAACAGTCAGAGCAAATAAGACGAAGCATTTGAGAGCTAATCGGTTGAAACTATAAGCATATGTTAAAGTGATCGTATCTATTAAACATTGAAAAGTCATAATTTCTCACTGCATGGTCATAAATGATTTGGAGTGGTGGTTTTCCAACAGACTACGCTACTAGGGAGGCCAGGCTTCTGGCGAACGATGAAATCTTCCTGCTTAAAGCTTTAAATGTTCAGAGCTTGTGAAAACAACATTTGAAAGTTGAGGTGGAGATGAGGGGGTGTGCGGTAGATCGATCGAGGTGGTTCAGGTCCTGGCCGTGGAATAGACGCACTTCTAATTGTCCTTTCTCTGTACATGCTTTGACAGGAAATGTACTAACTACCGCTGCAAATTTGTTTATTTCAAGCAGTTAATCATCAGGTCACTTGTTTCCCATCTTCTATAGCGTTGATCTTCCTCTGCACCTACCATGCAGGGGACCTGCTAAAGTGGTCGATCGTGTCGCTCTGCTACGCATGCAAGTCCCTGCATGTGACATCGTGATCGACGCGTGATTAGCTGATTTGACAACGAGAAGAGAATGATTCAGCTACTATGCCTGTACATGTTTACAGCTCTGCTCTCCTGATCTGAATATGCTTGTGTTCGATCACAGGTCGCCTTTTTGTCTTAATAAGCTGCTAGCCTTCACTCTTTTGCAAGATCGATATAACGAGCGACCGCTGCATGCATGATATATGGCCAGCCGGCCGGGTTGTTGATTGATTCATGAACAGCACCCACATGCTGACCAATTAAAATATCTGGAGTATGCATGAGCTAGTCTATGCGATGGAAAAATGATCATGAATGCAAAAGATGACAATCATATATGGACAAATCAGAGCTAAGCTTAGCTGCTGGCTGCAAGACCCTGCAATATGTGTACAATGCTTACCTTGACACCTAAACCTGTGAGGGTACTTATCATGGGAAGGAAATTGTGAAAAGCAGACAAACTAAGACTCCAATCTACTTGAGATCGAAAGGGAAATGGACTACTCCAAGCTGGTAGCTGCTCCATCTAGCTGGCTTCATTCATCCAGCCTTCTAGATCGATCGATGCCACGCATAGAGAGAACAAGCCGACTTTTCATGCATGACAAAGCTACTTTGGAGTTTCTTGCTTGGAGTGTACGTACTTGGCCAATTTACAGTACCTAGTAAGAATGATTGGGAGAAGATAATTAAGGTCAATTCTCGAAGGAAAAATAGCGATTGATTAATGCATAAGTAGTAGTAGCGTGAACGACATCAAGCATTAAGGGGTGGAGGAGAATTTAAAAGGCAAAAAATTAATGCAAAAGATGACCATAGGGATCGATGTGGAAATATGATTGATGGGGTCGGAGGGCCATAGCTTTCAGTGGCCCCATCGACACGTAAACGTATCATAGAAATATATTTTTCATGGGGCCCACCTGCAGATGCAATAACTGACTCGAGGAGAGAAAAAAAGAGAGGAGACATATGCTGCCCAGCCCAGCCCAGCCTCATATAATAATTAAGCTAAAGCATCGTATGATTCATCTATTACTATTATAAAAGAAGAAGTTAGTGGTTGATCTATTCTCCTCCAATCGCTTTATTCACTTAACTTCTCACCATTCTTCACTTTCTAACTGATCAAAACAATTCTCTGCTATAGAATGATTATCTATATATTCAATGAGTTCCGCTGTAACGCACGGGTATATAACTAGTATATATTGAATTATCAGATTACATGTTGTATAGTGACGCTTTTTGATTAATTGTGATGCTACAGCTTGTGGGGCATGCATGCAGTGCATGCAAATAAGACTAATACTAATTAACAGCTAGCTAGCTCAATATATACAGCTCATGGAGCATGCATGGATGAATCATCCTTTTGTTCTGTCTTCTGAAGCTTGTAACTTTTTTGTGTTACCAGCTTCATGTACTATCTTCTTGGACTTTTCCTACTTCAAAAAACTATTCGATTCATTGGTGTAATTAACTATAAATTTGTAGGTTAAAATGCAGGCATCAGTACTTAATCAACTAAACAAAAAAGATGTAGCAAACATGTACGTGCTACCTGCATGTATTATCTTGCTGTGACACAGAATAGGTAGCTCATGGGCATGATGCATGGTCTATTGAACGAAGACACATTCCCATCAGCTTAAACTTTTCCCCTTTGAATTGCTCACATTTTCCCATCAAATTAAACTTTTGGATGAATTGGTGTATTCATGCAACTCAATACTTGGTAAATTAATTGTTGGATCAAGTAATATCTGCCCCCAAGCAGTCCAATCGGTGTGGATTCTGGGGCATTTGATTAAAATTAAGTAGGATTTGAGTACTCCAACTCACTGTATTTTAGGTAGGTTATTTATGAATTTTTAGGATTTAAATGTTAAAATATTGCAACAGAAACACCAACTTTACCAAGATACAATCAAGCATATTTGTGTCCACTTCTCGTCATTGATAGATATAGGAGAGTGATTTCTCTAGATTCGTCTGATGTGCATGCAACTTCACAAAAAATTTATGAGCTCATATGAAATCATGGAGTTGTGAGTTCATACTAAATCACAAGAAGGCACTCGATCCATTCACAATGATATCAAACACAAAATTTATTCCAAAATGACTTATCAAGTCTTCCACAGATACATCCACGTAGTCAAAGCATGTGTAAAGTCTTGCTATTTATATAAAAATTTAATAAAGATGTAAAAGCATGCGTAAAAGGAGATTTATCGATAGATACTTTCCAGTTCGACAACCAAGAAGCAGATCACCCCCCTCCCCCCACCGCAAAGAAAAAGAGAAAAGGCATATCCTCCAACTAGGTTGCCACTACACTTCTCTCCAATGTGCTACAATAGATCCACATGCTAACACACTACATGCACATACATGACACAAATACAAAGTGACCTGCATGAATGCACTACATAACAAGTCCTCTATCGCGGAATGTGAAATTTACATACATCATACATGTAAAAAGGAGTAGTTGATCACTGACATGAAAAAAATCCTTGCCCAATCACAGAGGACTAATCCTATCACCAACTACAAAGTTGTGGATGATTGCACTTAAAAAAGTGTGTGCTATTATCTGCAAAAGTTAAATTCTACATTATATGGGTGTTGCATGTGATGCAATCACAAATTTTGTATATGATTCTATAACAAATTCAGAATAGTTACAAGGCCACAAAACGGAACGAAGGCCAACAACCAAATGACTTACCTAACTACAGTTGAACAGGTGCTCGTGGTAGAGCCCATTCCTTCATGAATAGTCTACTCACTGTGTAGACCAACCTGCAACCATATGAACAATCCAAGGACTCACATCATAGTAACACAAGCCCAAGAAATGCTGACATGATAACCCATAAAAAATCCACCAAAATTTTCATGCAGAACACAACACGGTGACTCACCGAATAATGATCTGACCAATGCAATTCCAATCCTTGGTTACGTCGGAGTCTCGAACATCGGTCAATTTGCAAATGAAGCAAGAAATAGGAGAATGTTAGTACTACATCTACATATCGTGTTGCAGAGGAGAAGGAGATTGGAGACGGAGAAAAACTAAAAAAAGCAGAAGACCAAAAACCATACAGATAGCACATCTCTAACCACGTAGTTAAGGTCCATCGTATCAGCTACATTGCTATACACTCAATACTTAAGAGTCATCACTCTAATCCCATCACCCAATAAAACATGATGCACACAACATGTTAACAAATAACTTATAGTTCAATGGTATGAATCCTTTCCTTTTTCTTTTTGATATTTTGGTATATTTGAGATCAAGAATGAAATGACCATAAAGGAAGTTAGTTGACAGCAAATGTTTATCAGTTGTTCAATTGATTTTTCAGTTTGAGAAGGCAAGGATAATCAATTGATTTTGCAGAAGAAGGTTAAAAAACCCCGAACCCTGCTCCACCCTTAAGGCACCATCGGATAATCTCAATACTTATCGGGCCTTAGACCTGTGCTTTGGTGTGGTAGCAAAGTAGGATTTAGTTTCTCAGAACCATTGGGCTAGAGACCCTGCATGACAAAGAGTTTCGAACCAAGTGCATGACAAAGAGAGTTCCAATTAATCAAGTTGATAGATCAATGCCATCGGTTTCACATTCGAAGCGTGATCTCACAAGTAGATTGTAATTTTTAGATGTGACAAGCATCAACAAGTAAAAGGGAATTAAACAAACTTTCGTGATTAGCTTTCTAGTTGGGGATGACATGCGTAGGTCATAAAGTGTTATACTTCGATCCCCATCCTATTTTAGTACCGTTAGAACTTTTGAGGGGGGTGCACAACAACAAATTGCAACATTCACAACCAAGAAATAACAATGACAAATGTCATTAAGGTCATTGAGAACAAAAAGAAAACATATGTACAACTACTTCATTAAAATGAACATATGCTGGGATTTAAGAAGACAACAAAGGGAAAAGGCAATTAGAGACATAAAATATACCTAGCTGATGTAATTAAAACATCAGGTTCTCTAGGATTCGAAAAGAAATGTATCTTTACCCAATTCAAAGCTATTTATTGGCTCTGAACTATACAAATGAAATTATCATTGGTGTTGGTAATTGGTAACAGACAAAAAATTCTAGAAAATGAATCATAAAAAATTCTACATGTTATGATCCCATACATCAACCTAAGCACCTACAGCCCACTATCGCCTGGACCCACCCTCCGTCACCGTCCACCGGGGAACCACTTCCCTTCTCTCTCCGGATCCGGCAGCCGTGCACCCTGTCTTGCTCGAATTAGATCGTTGTGCACCACGTCTGGCCCTCATCCGGCCACCACGGCATCGCCTCATGCAGATCCTGGCATCGCCAACATCACCTACCCCCTCCTCCGGTGATTTTGGGAGAGAGTGAGCGGATCTGGCAGTGGTGAGTGGCGGTAGTACAAAAAGAGGAATGATATGAGGGATAAAGGGAGGTAGCGGAGGGTTGGAGGTGGCAGGGGCAGGGCGAGAAGTGGTGGGGCGGCGGTGCAGATGGTTGGAGCGGCACCGACGACAGAGAGCTGGGCAAGGCCACGATGGGTTCCTAGTGCGGGGCGGGCAGGCGGCAAGTGCTGGGTATGAGAGGGGGACGGCGCATCATGGGCGGTAGAGGTGGAGTGGGGGCGACGGAGGGAGTAGAGGGCGGGCGAGGAAGGAGGCGCATGCATTGAGGGCTCGAGGGGGATAGTCCATGAGCAAAAGAGGGCCCAGTGGCGGTGCCAATTATTTGTGAGGAGTGACAAGGGGAAAAAGTTAACGTACCGCTCACTAATTTGTTCTTTTAAGTAGTAAAAATAAAAAAGTATAAAATTATGCTTCACAATGAGTAGTGCAATGGTTTGTTGGTTAACCTCTCGCCTCAATTTCTTGGAAAAAGGAACTGCAATGGTTATCCTACTTCTTTGAGAGCGAAATGTGTCTTCTAGGAGAGCCGCGTAACACAAATTATGTCCGTGGAAATGTCTGACATATGTGCTGTCTTGATCTAGCCGTAAACTATATATATGTCTCAAGAAAACTTCGACTTCCCCATGATTAAAATTATTGATAATGCATGATAAATAGATAGCTCAATATGATAATGATATGACACGCTATAATTTGGCGTGCTACGAGAGCTAGGCTAATTTGTCTATGCATGGCGGAGTGCTTCACAAGTAGTCACATTCAAAATTGAGCCTGTCGTTTGGCTAAATGTCAGAATAAATAGGGCGGCACAGCTAACTATATAGTAGCGTGATTGATTTTAACGGCCTGTCCTACTTGTTGTGTAAAAGGTAAGGTGATAAAAACAAGTGCCTCATTTTTCCGGCCAAAACCACCTTAAATTGGCCCTGTTTTTTTTACGATAGCTTTTGATTCTGGTTTCTTCAAAAACTAAATAAACGGTATGATTTCTTTAAATAATTTCTCTAAGTTATTTCTCTAATTGACTTCTCGAACCCGTTGGCGTATGCATCGTCCGCTATTGTCTCAAAAAATACAACTAAAATCATCAGTCGCAACTCAAAAAAAACAAGCCAATTGAACTGTCATTGTACTATGCATGGTAGCCAATCTACGTTCACTACTATAGAAAGCTTAATACTAGACGGCCAATCACAGACGGTTTGACAAAACCGTCTGTGATCAACACTAACACAGACGGTTTTAATTTGGACACCGTCTGTGTTGGCGTGTCGGGAAAACGAGTATCACATACGGTTCTTAACAATGAACCGTCTGTGATAATTTAGTATCATAGACGGTCTGTATTAAAACCGTCAGGATAATCTCAGATATCACGATGGTTTTAATTAAAAATCTGTCATGATATCATGGAAGTAGGCATTTATTGCGCTGCTCAGACCGCATCTGTCTTCATTTTGATCCAGATCTAGCTGGTGCTTTACTCTTTCGCTCAGGAGGCAAGCTTGGCGATTTTAGGCCAGTTAATTTGGTGGGAGGAGGCAGATATTGAGCTTTGAAGATTTATACTTTCCTGGTTGCTCTAGATATGGTTAGTAATGAATTTTATTTTTTTTCTTTGCATGCATTACAATTTAGATCTAAGTAATTGGTGAGTGTTATTAATTGAAGATGGTTTGTAAAATTGTTGGTTATATAATAGCTGTTGTGTTTATAATATGAATTGAGGTAGCAAATTAATCCTCAATATAATACATGTGGCCGGTATATATGTAGTAATAATTAGTTAATTTAATTTTTAATACTAAGTTGTTATATATGTACGTAACGTAGGATCGAAGCTGGATGTATGCCACGAGCCATGTGAGTGAAGAGTACATTAATGGCGTGTCTGCTTTTACAAGAGCTGCCGAGGATGATATGTTGAATAAGGAGGTGGAATATATGTACTGTCCATGCACTGACTGCGAGAATTTAAAGATGTTTAAGAATCAAGGGCAAATTAAAGCGCACTTGATTCGGAGGGGTTTCAAAAAGGGTTATACGTGTTGGACCGGTCATGGCGAAATGATCAAATGATGACGAAGTGAATGATATGCGGCCGGATGACATCGCCGGTGAAGTGAATGACATGCCGCCGGATGATGTCGATTGTGGTTCGGATTCGGATAGGTTGCATGATGATAATCTGGACCAGATGCTTTGCAATGTAGAAGAGAATTATGATGAGAGAGAGTATGTTAAATTTCGGGGCTTCGTGGAGGACTCGGAGAAACCTTTGTTCACGTGCTGCAAGTACACGAGGTTGTCGGCCGTGCTTGAATTGTTGAAATTGAAGGCAAGCAACGGTTGGTCCGACAAGAGTTTCACGGCGCTGCTAGGTCTTTTAGCGGACATGCTTCCGGAAGGAAATGAGTTGCCTAAAACCACGTATAAAGCCAAGAAGGTTCTTTGTCCGTTGGAATGGAAGTAGAAAGAATACATACATGTTCGAACGACTGTATCCTCTACCGTAAAGAGTATGCAAACATGCATGTATGTCCGGTGTGCAACGCATCCCGATACAAACGTAACAATCAATCAGATGATGGCGAGGGAACAGACGCAAAGAAAGGACCTCCTGCTAAGGTGGCATGGTATTTTCCTATAATTCCCCATTTGAAAAGATTTTTTGCAAATCCAAAGGAGGCAAAACTGCTGCGTTGGCACTCGGAGGAGCGCAAGAAGGATGGAATGCTAAGACATCTTGCTGATTTCGCGCAGTGGAGAAACATCGATAGGAGTTTTGCAGATTTCAGTGCAGAACCAAGGAATATAAGGTTTGGACTGAGTACAGATGGAATGAATCATTTCAGTAGCATGGGCAGCCGACATAGTACATGTCCCGTGACTCTCTACATCTATAACCTTCCTCCTTGGTTGTGTATGAAGCGAAAGTATATTTTGCTGTCGATACTTATCCAAGGGCCAAAACAACCTGGGAATGATATTGATGTGTTCCTAACACCGTTGGTGGAAGATCTAAAAGTACTATGGAATGAAGGGGTACAGATATGGGATGCATACAAACGAGAGAACTTCACTCTGCGCTCCTTATTGTTCTGCACCATAAATGATTATCCTGCCCTTGGTAACCTATCAGGCCATGGTACAAAAGGTGCCAAAGCTTGTACTCACTGTTTAGATGGTACCGAGAGTGTGTGGCTGAAACACTCACGCAAAACCGTCTACATGCGTCACCATCGGTTCCTTCGGAGGGCTCACCCATACCGCAAGATGAAGAAACAATTTGACGGAGAGAAGGAAGACGTTTCAGCTCCAAGGCATTTAAGGGGACATGAGGTTTATGATATGGTTAAGGATTTAGATGTTGTCCTCGGAAAGGGATGTAAATTGAGGGCTCATGAGAAGAACATCTAGAAGAAGAGATCAATATTTTGGGACTTACCTTATTGGGAGTACCTAGATGTTCGACACTGCATCGACGTCATGCACGTAGAAAAGAATGTATGCGACAACTTGATTGGTCTCTTACTGAATATTCGTGATAAAACAAAGGACGGCGTGAATGCACGGCTTGACTTGGCTGATATGGACATCAGGCCTGAGTTAGCACCGACATGCACTGATAATGGACGAACGTACCTTCTCCCTGCGTGTTACACTCTGTCCAAGGCTAAGAAAACAGAACTATGCCAGCGCTTGCATGGTGTCAAAGTTCCGTTTGGTTACTCCGGCAACGCGAAAAAACTTGTTTCGATGCAAGATTTGAAGTTAAATGGCATGAAGTCTCATGATTGTCATGTGCTGATGACACAGATGCTCCCTATTGCAATTAGAAATATTTTGCCGATCAAAGTCCGAGAGATAATCATGAGGCTATGTTATTTCTTTAACACAATTGCTCAGAAGGTCATCGATCCCGAAGGACTAGATGCTCTGCAGGACGAGGTGGTGATGACTCTATGTCACCTTGAAATGTATTTCCCTCCTTCGTCGCCATTGATACTATCAACGATGATGCATCCTTCGTCGAGAACTATATTACAACAACACTGCTGGCTCACCACGATAAAGAATTTCTTCTTATGCCATACAATGAGCACTTCCATTGGATTTTAATTGTAATTGTACCAAAATAGAACAAGGCTATATACCTTGATTCTCTAAGTAAGAACAAATCCAAGTACACAGCTATCGCCCGAATACTCGATAGGTAAGTACATTGTACATTGTACTCTTTCTTTCCTTCCGAATGACTAATCTAACTTTTTCGAATAACGAAGGTCATTTGCCACATACGTTCAACAAACACGTGGCTCGACGACAGGGGCCATGCCCTTGAAACATGCTCGCAATTTTCGGGTATTCGCTAGCTACACATTAATTAATCCTATATAACACTTAGCAGTAATGCCTTTTGATTTAACACATTCTATTTTTGCGGTGCCACCAAAGAAGAAACGCAACACGTGTGGATTCTACGTGTGCCACCATATGAGACTACTCCTCGATTCCTCGAAGATCACCAATTCTAAGGTTTGTCAATTTTCCCATATTTATTTCATACTTGTCAAGTTATATATGTATGCGCATTGATATTCCTATCGACAGGCTGCGCCCATCTCTACATCTTCATTGACACAGCCGGACTTTGCGCAAATTCGAGGAGAGTTCGCTTGGTTTTTGTGGACTAAAGTCATAAGAGCATATGGAGAGTTCCACTGCGCACAATGATTTTTTATTGCTCTTATCACTCTGTAATTGTGAATTTGTTAATGGATATTTTATTTCATTTCAATTAATTCATTTGCGAAATGGATGCCTTATGTCTGTGAATGAAATGTGATGTAAATTGGATGTTTTATGTTTGTCAAATGAATTGAGATGTGAATTGTATGTATACATATACTTGTTTATCTGCTTATTTGAGATGGCATGGCTAGCATTTCCGAGGCTAGCCAATAAACGAAAATAGATTTAGGGTAGAAAAGAACATCACGAGCGGTTTTTAGTTACAAACCGCTCGTGATAGGTGACATATCACGACGGTTTGTAACTAAAAATCGTCTCGTGATAATCAATATCACGCTATCAAAACGCGTGATAATCAACTATCACGCGGTTTTCGTTAAAAACCGTCGTGATATTGATATATCACGAGATGGTTGTCGAACGTGCGTGATAACTTTCGATTATCACCGACCCATAAATTGAGCGGTTGAGAAAAACCGCCTGCGTGATGACGTTTTTGAACCGTCTGTGATGACCTTTTCTGTAGTGGTAGTTCTATGCACAATATATATCACCATCTGGTTTAATTATATATATAGCAAAAAAAATAATACCCTAATTATGCACAGTGGCAAGTGGTGGCGCACAATTGCAAATTTTCTATCAACAAGTCATTTGTGCAATAAGCAAGCTAGCTTAATGACTATATATACATACACGGCTCTTGCACAGTCGCGCATAATCAAAGAAACATGATGCTGCTTGACAAAATGAAGCATAGAATACGGACAGAAAATTCTATATGTGTATATCAATGCTAATGTACAAAGTGTGTGCATGGCCATGTCATGCAATCAATGAGTGCAAATAGGTGTGCATCAAGTATCAACAAGCAGGCACACATGTATATATTCTCTGTGTTCTTGTCAAAGGTGACCATCCCCCGAAAGGCTAGGAACATTTTGCCAAGGAGAATGTCATCCAGTCGGGGAGAAGACAAAAGGATATGCTTGGGATCATCACTCATCACTGTGAGCACTGAGCAGTGACAAACGTAGCTAGACAGAACATAGGAGCATTTAGCTGTTTCAGAGAACCATACATGCGTGCTGGACTTAGTAGAAGCTAGCATCTCTCTACATCACTCTCCCCCCACCAGGAGACCTACGCGAGTGCACCAAATATAAGCCACATGGCCAATCAAAGCATATGATCACTTAATTAAATTCCCACCAACCCTAGGTAGGATGGGTCATCTATACGGACTTTGCACTACGAATTTTAAGAATATATATACGAACTTTTGGATTGTGAGTCTAGAGATAACCCAATCAAAAAAATTAGGCTAAAAGGTAATATTATATTCGAATTCCACACTATATACATGTCTGGCACAACACAATTTACTTAATGTAAAAACCGGTAGCCTACAATTTTTTTGAGTGGGGATAACTGTCTAGGGTAGTCTTTTCTTTTTTTGCGAGTAGGTTAGTGTAATAATCCCAAGACTCATAATCCGTAGGTACAAACTACCCACTCAATTATCCATGATCGGTGGAAATCAAACTCTGGCTGAGAAACTAGGGTTCCACGCAGTTCTCCTATGCAACAATTGGCCTCCTAGTTATAGTGTACGATTGGTGAAGCCTTCACAGTGTACTCAGGCTCCTAGCGATGGAGTAGAGTAGTACATGTAGCCGAGTGGCAAACGAGTCAACCACTGGGACAGGAAGAGTCCACCATACAAAAGTCCATTATTAGGCTCAACGGCTTATTAGGGCGCTATAGACTATCTCTAGAGCTGAGAGAGCTGCGTTCTCTTTCTTCATTTAATATCTTCCACGTAGGACAGTTGATGACATGGACTCTCTTGTAGATAGCTGCTATAGACCCATTGGAGATACCCTTAGCTAGGCAAAAACCAAGCGTCGGGTCGGACCAGACAGACGACCAAGCTACGTGCACACCCCATGGCCCAATCATGGTGGCTTAGACCACAGCTAGCATCCACTGGTTTTAATTTGGGTTTTGTTGATTTTCTTATCTCTTTTTACCCATCATATTGCATACCTTTATATACATAGATTATGTATATATTAACTTCTAAAAACTATTTTTTACAATAAATGACTTTTGTACGATACCTAATTTTCAAACGGAATGTTTTTTCAGACAAAGTCTATTAATTGATTGTAATACACAATGTAGTGACTCCATTTATGGATCTGTTCTTTTGGCTGAAGCTTATGTCTTTTGGCTGTAACTTTTGGTTTTTAGGCTGTTCATGCGAGAGATTACAGAGTAATAGAAACTCACGTGCGGTTTTTGCCGATATAAATGAAGTCGGTATAGTATATACTACAATTAACTAGTAGATCTTATTTTGAAAAGATACTCTGTTTAAAATCTAGTTACTATAAAAAAAGCCGAAAATCAGTTTTTAGAAGCTAAAAAGAACAGACTCTATATCGATCAAAACCGTATTTGTAAGCTAAAGATAAAAGTTATCAGTAAAAGCTAATATGAACGGGCAGATAAACTGCTTGTACGATGGAATCAGAAGTAAGCCTCGGCGACGGCGATCGGTGTAGGCAATGCCTACAATCACATGCAGCGGGTAAAGAAGGAAAAGATCAAGAGAGGTAATTAGTTTTACATCAGATGAGATCATCACGTAAAAAAAGAGAGAAAAAGAAGATGGAGGACATCCATCTTGTCACGGTAGCTTCTCTCTCGCTAGCTCACCTAACTCCCCTTGATCTCTTGTTTCTTCCAGGTGCAATCTATAACGCCGATGTAAATCAGACATGGAGAGGAGTACGAACGTACTGTACACACCTGACAACTACATACATATGTACACGGTAGTACGTATGGATGTGCACGCATGGCGACAAGGTAAGCTCGATGCCCGTGAGCTGCTCGATTATCTCCTCGAATTTTTGGGCGATTTCACCTTAGAAAATGCCAACAATTCGACGTACTGTAAACACCAATGCAGTCGGCACAAGCTTCCCGGCTCTCTGATCAATGGAACCTGAGATTCAAATTCACCAGATTTGACCGATCAGGGCACGTTCTTTTTAGCTGCGATGTATAATTTTTGGCTATAATTTATAGATTTTGAGTTGTTTGTATCAGAGATTATAAACTAATAGAAACTCACATGTAATCGTTAGGTCAGGTAACAAGCTATATGGCTTGTCCTTCTGTACAGTGATCGTTAGGTCAGGTGTTTACCCTTACAAGTGTAGCATTTATGCAGCGACGTCCGGATGAAATCTAAGCTCTGCAAAAGAGGACCGGCTAGCTAGCGCAAGAAACCCTTCTCAGAAAGAAAGCTATCTAGCTAGCACAAGAAACCAACAGGGCAGCTCCTCTCTCTCTCTCTACCCCTACTTTTTCCCTCTTGATGATCTCTTTTCACTTTTTCCCAATCTTCCAATCAGAAACAAAAGGTGCTTTTCTG
Organism: Dendrocalamus sinicus; assembly: GCA_036346575.1. Taxonomy (NCBI): domain Eukaryota; kingdom Viridiplantae; phylum Streptophyta; class Magnoliopsida; order Poales; family Poaceae; genus Dendrocalamus; species Dendrocalamus sinicus. Next base: position 1,498,618 of record CM070662.1, on the reverse strand, counting down.
ACAGAGAAGAAAGTGCTCTGCATAACGAATGGGATTAATTAAGATTATAACGAGGGGGTTGAGAGCAGTGACGATGAATAAGAAAGGCCGGCATGTTTTCCTCGAGGGCGCTTTGCGAGGTCATGCATCCATGAGTAGTCAAAAGCCTGATAACGCCAAAAGATGCGTTCTGTCGCTTTAGTACGATGCCACCAAGCAAACCTGAAGCAACTCTCTCTCTCTCTCTTGTGTGAACTCTGATCAATCGACGCTGTACAGAGACGTCTCTGTTGTGTTTGTTGTAATAATCTTAGGAGATTTTCGTGCCATCCACGTGTATTGGGAGCAGGGTTTAATCTTTCGGGGGGATTTTTTTTCGTCCACAGGCGAAAGAAACGAAACACCGAAATTTCGTTTATTTCGTTCAGATTTCGGACGAAAAAATTCAATTTTTTTTAATGAAATTTAACCAAAATTAAATTTTAAATAGTACCAAATTCGTCCGAATTTTAACCGAATAGAATACATTTCGCTGGGGGACGAAAGGGACGAAATTTCGTCCGAAATGCAAAATTTCGGACGAAATTGAGAACGGAGTGCCTGCTGGTAAGTAGTAGGAGTAGGATTTCCTCTCTGTCTCTCTCTCGTGGTTACGAGGCCTACTGTAAATCCCTGTATCTAATTTGCTCATAGTCTATTGTGAAGCAAAGATTAGTACTAGCTAAAGGGCTCATTAGTCTACCATGGGCTTACACGTGCCGCAGATGAAGAACAGCCAACTCATATGTGTCATTGACAAAAACCGTCCAAGAAACCACCTTTAGTCGCGCATGAAGGATGACTCGTCGATAGCAACTGCTTCAGCGTGCACCAATTCCTAAAAATGACATAACATTTCTTTATTAGCTATTGCTATCACCCCTTCGGCACTATATAAGACTTAGATGAACAGCAGTACAGGGTAAATTTGCGTAGTAATACATCCACGCTCATTGGTGTTTATGATCATTTAGTTGTAATGCATTCTAAGCAATAATGACATTTTATCTCCTGCCTAGCTTCAATCGTTGTTTTTCCTTATTTACTTCGAAAGATAGACTACTAAATCATCGACAATTATGTTGACCAATTAGGCTCGCAATGTACTATATATTTATCTTAATTGGGACTTGTAAAGTCTTCTTTTTACACCTATCTACTTTTTTTTAGAGAGAAATCAGCATGGAAGTGGCACTTTGAAAATTCGCAAAATTAAGAGCACTCTCTTTCCTTTCTTTTTGCAACTTTACTGAGTAAACAATCAATCTTTGAGCAGTTTATGAGGAAGAAACAACTTTAATTTCCCTTGCCATCTCTCTCCGCCAAGATAGCAAAAACGATATTCATCTCTCATGGTTATATATCGCGAAGGATGCGTGCAAACCGTCACACCACCATTGTCGCCTAGCTCGTCTCGTGACGACAGGGAGAATGTGTTTACTTGTTGCAAATTGATGAACCGAATGATAGGTTAAAACAAGAAGAAACAAGCTCCGATGTATACATCGATGTGAAGCTATCATGTATGTCTTCGTCTGATGGCTAGCTAGCTGTCGACGCTACGTACCAGCAAGCAGCTGGGATCAACGGTGATATGCCCTAGAGGCAACATGGAGATGTTGAATATATCACATACTATGTTTATGATGCATTACTTTGTTCCTTGAAATAGACATTATCATTATTGATCAATGAGTATGTGACTTATTCATGAGACTCTTAATGCTTAAATGTTGCTATTTCTAAATGATCCCTGATCATATATCATATGAGGAACAAATATGATTCAAAGATCAGCATATGTATTGATTGATGATCATGTCTCATGGATCATGGTATGGTGATACCAAATCAATAATATGGACATGTGTTAGTGAACATATGTTGGATAGACCCGCCATGAGACACTGCAGAGATTCCATGTGTCATTAGTTGGTCTCAAGTAGTGTTTATGTAGAATCCTTAGACTTGAGATCATCATGGTTCCCAACATGCGTAGTAGCCTATTTTGGGACTACTAACCACTACTCCGTAATGCTGGGTAGTCATAAAAGTAGTCTTCGGGTTTTTGTGAAACATGTAGTGGGATGTGAATGATCAAGATAGAATTTGCCCCTCCTTATGGGAGAGATATCTCGGGCCTCGATGTAATGGATTATGAAAGTGCATGGCCATGCCAATGTGATTGAGGAGTCAATCACAAGTTTATAATCCATCACGGAATCGAGAGAGTGATTGAGCTATTAAGAGGATGACACGTGTCTCGCCTTGAGCTTAATCTATATCGTGAGGCAAAGGGATTCGTACATGAGAACATTACGAGTTCAGCCGATATGATCTTTACGTATACTTTGGGGTTAATATGTCTTGCTAGAGGCCGCTATTAACGTGGTAACCGGAAGGCGTTTCCGGTCACGACCAAATATCGTGAACCTGCTGTGTCGCACACTTAACGGGTTGGAACACTAATTCGAATGTGATTCGGATGTGGGCTCAATTCGGATAGAGATCGGATAGACACACTATTGGGCCTCGGTCCACGAGGCCCAAGTGAGGAGGTCTATATATGGAGGTGGGGTGAGGATGGACACACGCTGTTCCTCACGAGCAAAACCCTAGCCGCCACCTCCCGAGCCAAACCCTAGCCGCTCGCGAGTCTTTGGTACACTCGCGATCGGCGTTCCACCGGGCGTGTGGATACCGGTGGAGGCGCTGCTCGTTGCGGCGTTGATCGGCATCAACAAACTACGATTGGATCTGCTCGTGGTGTGGTTGATCGTGTGGAGGAGACGATCTGCTCGGGACGATCGGCTACTTCCACTACTACCTCGACGCGCGTGGTTGGATCGGCTTCTCCAACTCTTCTTCCGCTGCGCTGCGCGTCTAGTGGTAACGATCTATAATCCCTTCTTAGCATGATGTCCTGGTGTGCGCGGTAGAAATTTTTTATTTTCTGCTATCGTAGCCTACGCGCGTTCCTTCACAGAGATCATGGTCAGTGAGTACAACAGAGCTCTACAAAATGTTTCAAAAGAGTACAAGCTTTGCTCAAGCATTCTGATTCAAAATAATAAGCACCGAGTGATTTGTCTCGATTGGTATATATGTAGGCCCTGTTCCAAATTTACATGTCATCTAGTGTCTTGAGCTGTATATATTGTCACCATGCACCTGGAACTTTTTGAGCATCCTTTGCCTTTTGAGCACCCTAACCGCCGGCGTCTATTTGTCCATGCACCTCTCCCATCCTCCCTTTCTTTTTCTTCCGCATTGACTTGGGAGCTAAAGACTCTAGACATCTTCTTTTCCGTTTTTAAAATCTGTTTTTGGTTTTTTTTTACGGTAACTAGATTTCAAACGAGATATTTTTAGATAAAATTTACAAATTAGTTGTAATATACATTGTGATGACTTCATTTATATAGATTAAAACCGTATGTAAGTTTCTGTTATGCCTACTCTACCTAAAACCATAAACCAAAACAAAAAGAACAAATCCTCCCCGCGGGCAATGTAGGTACACTTCTTGTTTGTGAAGGGGTCAAATCATGCCCTAGCTAAACCTCAAGATCTTGGTGTTAGTTCCAACAGTAAATTAATTCTGCTACAGGCTAATGGGGTCAAATCAGAGCCAAATTGGTACATATTTGGGTTGGTTCAAACAGTAAGCCGGGTCAAGTCTCCCGAGCAAGTGGCTGCCAAGAGCACTACCACTAGTGATGGTTAGCTCAAACAGTGAAGAGAATATCGTGGCATATTATGTGGTGTATGGACCTATGATTTGGTTAGTGGAATAAATATATTAGGGCCGGATTTGGTAGCACAATGAATATTGGCAATGTGTGAGAGGGACCTTGCACTACTATACAATATACAGTTGAGGTGAACTAGTTGCTGTGCAAATTAAGACATGCCATCCTCTCTCTCTAAAAAAACAGACATGCCATGCACACCCCTAGCTAGATCCATATCATGTAGCTTCTTCTACTTATTGATTAGTACAATAATGTAATCCATGAGACTGACCATGCATGCAATGTTTCACAAAACTCAGCAGCATGTAGCACTTTTATCATGTAAATCCAATTGAACTCAACTGCTAAAAAGAGCGAGAAACAAGCCCAAATCTACATGGAAATGTTAACTACAAGCGTCCAAGTTTAGGCCCAGCCCAGCTAGTGTCCCACCCATTCCGGGCTTCAACAAATGGGCCTAACTTTGAGCGGCTGTCTGCATGGGCTTTTTGATATTGAGCTTCTGACCTTTTATGCATTACCAGCGTCGGCATGAAGATGGCCGGCAGTCCACAATGACATAGTAATAGTTTTTTTCTTAAGCCAATAAGTAATTCGACGATTTCAAGTCATATTATACTCCGTTCTGTATATTATTTGTGCCATCGGTAAGTGTTGCCGTTAATATTTGCATGGTGAATGATAAAGTGAGAGAGAGATCATCATGCGTTTAAGAGAAAAGGACTAGTATTCTTGGACGCACACCGGTGAGGTCTACGCACACCGGCGAAGCACCGGTGAGGTCTACGCACACCGGCGAAGCAGAAAGCCGTCATAGCCGCTGATTGTGTTGGACGCCGAATGCCCCCCTTTTCGTAAAATTAAGGAGATGCACCGGAGGTGATGGCAAGGAATGCTGAAGGAGATGGAGGAGGCGGAGAATAGGAAGAAGGGCGGTGACGAAGGAGGTGGGAGGCACCGACACCGAGGCGATAGGTGAGTGGCACGCAAGGTGGGGAAGGGGGGCGGTAGGGGTGCAAATGGGTTGGGTTAATTCCGATCGATCTGGTACCGAATTCGGTCGGTACCGGATTCGAAGATTTGGTATCCGGTCAGATTCGAATTTGGATTCGGATAATTTATGTCGGATTCGGATTCGGGAGAGTTGTTATCCGACCGAATATTATCGGTATTCGGATACCGGATAATTATCCGGTCAGATATCTGGTAAGAGCTAAGAATTCACCTTTTATTTTGCTAGTATTTGTTCTTTTTGTCATGTTGGTTGGTTGAGGTGTGCAGTGTATAGAAAGTTTTCCTGGATCGTGCAAGCTTAAGTTCTCTAAAAGGAATATGACATTTAGTTGTGGCAACTATAAATATACAAATACTAAAATAGTGTTTTATTTCTAATTCTGTTGCTTGTGCAATTGGAATCCTAAATTTGCCCATTAAGATCACTCTTCCTAGGTAATGGAATGAAAAGCATGCACTTAGAGTATTATTAAACGATGAACTTTGGCATGCTTCAGTAAATGAATAGGTAAATTTGTCAAAAGTCTATTATCCCCAATTGTCTACTGTCTCTACCTTAACTTAGTAAAATTTCTTTAGCCTAGAAAAAGAAAATGATGTCCGTTAAGAATCAAGATTCATCTTGAAACGCCACATCTCAATGGGCAATTTTGGGGGAAACGCCACACCGTCTTCGGCTGATGAATTATAATCACTATTATGTACTTATGTCTAACAGTTTAAGGCTTGAAGTGATGGTGGTATGGTCATATGTTCCTTTCCGTATGCACATGCTATCCGTCTACATTATCCGTTTTCGATCCGAAACCGTCAAGTATCAGTTCCGGCGGCACCGTATTCGAAATTCCGAATACTCCGAATTCGTATTCATATCCGGTTTTACCGTATCCGACCCCGAATCCGAGAAAAAAATATGGGTTAGAATACGGTATGAGCAATATTCATCCGAATCTGATCTGATTGCACCCCTAGGGGCAGGTGTGGGTTGTTGGGCATGAGGGTTAGGTGGATAGGTGGTGGTTTATATACATGAGATGGAGGAGGGGATAAGAATGTTAGACTTGGATCTAGATCCAATGTCTGAAAAAATGACTAAAAGTTAGCAATTTTTTTGACAACTATGCAATAGACATATTTTTTGGTAGTTTCTATCCTTTTTTTAGTGAAGGTTATTTCTACAGTTGATTGCTTAGAAGTCGGTAATGATGCACCACGTTGCAAACCGAGCCTCCCTTTAGGGCCGAAAATATGGCAGTAGAACTGATGGGCCGATATAGGATAGCCGAAGAGCCGAACAAGATTGGGTCAATGTGAAGTATAACCTAGAGCTTTTCAAAATTATCATTAGGAAAAAGAGGCTCAAAAGAGCAGGCCCAAGGTCTTGATTTCTCTCTGGTTTTCTCCATTCTAACATTGTGTGTACATGCTGGGTGTATGTGTGTGTCTATCTTATAATTTCAAAAAGTCCTAAGAATAAAAACATTAACACAGAAGTACTTTTGAATTGTTCCGGATACTCCCATAAACCGAACTAATTTCATATGGACCTCCCAAACAGGCCGGGGTATAATCCAAAATGCTGAAATGTGCTGCTACTAGCAGTAGTACCATTTTTACAAGCCAAACCAAATTAAATGGCCTTGAGAAGACGAGTCTAGCGAGCGAGGACAATTTACTAGGACCACACGTAAACAGAGGTACAGTAACCATGCCTTCAGGGGCGCAGACAGGCCAAAATTTACTAAAACTAAACCCCTACCAATTCAATTACGTGATTAAGTAACGGTTAAGGCAAAACTACAAAGTCTAAGAGATAATCTGTGGCACGTTAAACCATTTTATATAGGATCTAGATTCTATTTCCTTCCGAATTTATAAGCAAGTATTGAGTTTAATTTGTACTATACAAGTGCATGATATTTCAGCTCCCTATATGTTTAGAGCTTTATCAAGCACTTCTTACTCGAATCTGGTTTCTGTCGCACCTTCCATGGCTCGGTGAAGCATGAATGTGTGCCAAACTAAACTAAACTCGTGTTATCATCTACGAAGGTCATTATTTGTGTTCTATTGCATTTTTTATATAAATTTTTTCTCACAATAAAACTCTTATCTTTTATGATCATTACTTGTGCTATACTGCCTTTTTTATATAATTTTTTCTTACAAGAAAACTTCCATTTCTGTAACTAGTTTAAATATGACGATAACAAATTCATGTTTTTTTCTCGAGCTCTTGGCCCCACCGCGGCCCAATTTTGGCTCCGGCCCTGTATGCCGTCAGGCATGGCGGAAACGACGACCCTGCCTCGCCGGTACGGGTATCACAGTCGTACGTACACATAGCCTGTGACGCGTGCATCATGCTAGCTAGCTCTTGCAGGTACACCTAACATTTCCAGCACGCAATAACACACTAGCTACAGAACATGCATGTATATAAGGGTTTTGTTTTTCGCCTCTTCAGCAGAGAAAAGAGAGAGATGGAACACGATGAGAATTTTGGTCAAAAATAGACTCCTGTAGCATGTAAATATTAAATCTAGGTGGTGATCAACATGGCTGAAAAGCCCGTGGCTTATGGCTGAAAACACTGTAGCTGGCTGAAAAAAGCACTGTAGCTGACAGAGGCTTATTTTGCATAATTAAATTTAAAAAAATTTAAAAATAAAAAAATATGTTAGCCCATTACGTATAATACAAACGAATACAGGAAAAAAAAGAACTGGCAAAAAAGCTCAACAAAAAACCAAAAATTCAGAAAAAGACGAAACTTATGAATAGTGCCAAATAAGCCATGCGCACTGTTTGGAAGCCATACTGATCGGGACCCTAATCTCCAGAGCACCGTAATTCCGTTTCTAGCCCCCTCCTGACCGCACGTTTAATCTGGAGACGATACGTGGCAGTCGTGCCGCACTGTTCATGCGAGTCGTGTGGTCGCCGACCGCACGACTCATCTGGCGCGGCCTAGTTTTGCTGTGGCTCACCACTTGAGAACCGAGCGAGCCGGAGCAAAAGCAAAAGTTCATGCGAGCCATTAATGTCATTGGCAGTCATACAAAATTTCTGCATGCATGCACTTATATGCTCTTCATGCACTTTATGCGAGCTCTCAGATGGCTCACAGAGACACAGGAATGACGTCAGTTGAGTCGTACGGTCGGCAACCGCACGACTGCCACATGTCATCCTCAGATTAAACGTACGGTCGAGAGGGGACTAGAAACGGAATTATAGTGCTCTGGAATGGTCGGGAGGGGACTAGAAATGGAATTATAATACTCTGGAGACTAGATTTGGTATTTACATGCTATGTGGATCTATTTTTGAAGTCACACGATGACAACAGGAACAGTGATGTAGAGGGAAGACGGGAATACGTAAAGAAAGGCGTGCGGTGTATCGTGGTATCGCTGGCTGGCGAGTGGCAACGGCATGGCAGGCACGCCCGACAAGTTTCCCGTGAAAAAACTGGGAGAAAGCAACGCTCGTAGCCGCGTGCGCATGCGTGGAGGATGCAGTGGCACCGTCACATCATGCATGCTACGCCCTGGCTCTGGCTGACGCTGCAACCAACCTATTCAGGTCAAGTCACAGGCCGCCGGCTAATCGATCGGCTCCCGCTGCAACTAACGTTTCTTGTGCTGCTGCTGCTGCAGAGAGTGATTGTGATGGGAGGGAAAGAGAGGGTTAGGTTTGACCGGGATTTACAAATTTGACCGGTGATTTGACTGGCAGATTTGTGCCATAAAAGCAAGTACAATAGTATAACCAATTAGTGGCTATAACACTTGTCCATTTCATCTATAGTCTTAAAAAAATAGTTCATACAATAAGATAGCTATTATAATAACTATTTGGCCCCACGTGTAAGAGAGTGAAATGCATATTTTTACGTGTTATAGCTAGCTGTAATTTAGTAGCCAGCTTTCTTCTCTCTCTTCCTTTCTCTCTCTGCCACATAAGATTTGGTTGATATTATATTTGTTATAGCCTGCTGACTAAGTCTTATTGTACCTGCTCTAAGGCTAGACTAAAAATAGTGATTTATAACTAAAATTACACTGTAACTGATTAAAATTATACTTAACTAAAGGTAACTTATTTGACGTAATTAAATTTAAAAAATTAAAAATAAAAATATGTTAGCTTATCACGGACAACACAAACAAATATGAGAAAAAGGTAAAAAATTTAAAAATCAAAAATTATGAATAGTAAAAAAATAAATTAGAAGTCAGAATCTTAAATTGAAATGGGTAGGACTTAATTATGCTGCATGCGTGCACGCATGCATGGGAGACAGGGAGAGCGGGAACGAAAAAAAAGTAATACTAACAACGGCTTCGTGGCGTGCCCCGGAACGGAATCCCAACGTACGTATGCCAATTAACAGCCAGTGCGTGGGAGATGCGTTACGTATGGCCATACCTCTTCTTGCCCGACAAAAGACCAACGACCACGTACCTCTTCTTGTCTTGTATGGCATGCAATTGTGTAATTTAAGACTACTGTGTAGTACTACTAATTTCATATTGTACGGCGCCAAGACTGAAGCCGAGTACATGCAAGACTTTTGGGTGTGTTTGGTTCGTGGATGGAGGTTGTATCATATATCCTACTGCAAGGCTGATACAAAAACGAGATTCCACTGTCCGCATAAAGTCTCATCCGGGATGTTTGGCGTATCCACCCATCCGATGAGCGGATTTTGCATCCGCTCATACAGTCATATGGATTTTAAAGTCTATTGTTTGGAGACGGAGTATGGATTTTACGGGGTTTTGCAGAAATTTCACTAGTAGCCCTCGAGAATATGTGTTTACAAAATGTTCTAAATGTTTTTAAATCTAATCCATCATAGGTCGGTAGCCTTCGAACACACCTCGTCATCGTAAGTGGAAAGCCGTCGACCATCGCACATGATCGTAGGCGGAGCGGTCAACCATCGCTAGTAGTCATAAGTTGGCAGCAGTCGAAGATTGATCGTGGTCTTAAATTGGGAGCCTTCAACAATGGCTTATGGTCGTACATCAGAAGCCGACGACCATCGTTCGTGATCAGAAGTCAGAAGTCATCGAGGATACCTCGTGGTCGTAAGTTAGAACACATCGACCATTGCTGGTGGTTGTACGTTGGCAGGCCTCCAGTACACTTGTGCCCTATCGCCCAACTGCCGGCACCAAGTTGCTCAGCCCCGACTTCGACCACGACCCTTCGATGTCGACCATGGCCCCTTCGACCACGGCCCTGACTTCGACCACAGCGTCAACTTCGACCATGGCCTCGACTTCGACCACAGCCCGACTTCGACCACTGCCCCCCTTCAACCACTGTCCCCTTTGACCATGACCCTTCGACATCGACCACTTCCCCTTTGACCACGGACCCCTTCGACCATGGCTTCGACTTCGACCACGGATCTTCGACTTCGACCAGCGCTCATGGTCGTAAGTCAGAAGACATCGACCACACCTCGTGGTTGTAAGTCGAAACACATCGACCATCACTCGTGGTCGTAAATCAGAAGTCGTCGATCACACCTCGTGGTCAAAAGTATGTTACAATCTATGGAGAGTACAAGACCATGTAGGTCTTGCTGTCGACCTTGTGGCCCCCTTCAACTTCGACCACTACTCCCCTCGACCGCTGTCCCCTTCGACCATGTCCCTTTACACCGACCACTTTCCTCTTCGACCACGGCTTCGACTTTGACTAAGGATCTTCAATTTTGACCACGGATCTTTGACTTCCACTACTACCCCCTCCGACCACTGTCTCCTTCGACCACGACCCTTAGACGTCGACCACTTCCCCCTTCGACCATGGATTTTCGATTTCAACCACGATTCTGCGACTTCGACCACGGCCCCCTTCGACCACGGCCCTTCGACAACCATGGTCCTTCGACGTTGACCACTTCCCTCTTCGACCACCGCCCCCTTCGACCATTGTCCCCTTCGACCATGGCCCTTCGACGTTGACCACTTCCTCTTTCGACTATGGCCCCCTTCGACCACGGCTTCAAGTTCAACCATGGATCTTCAACTTCAACCACTGCCCCTTCAACCACTGTCCACTTCGACGACCATGGCTCTTCAACTCAACCACTTCCCCCTTTGACTACCGTCCCCTTCGACCACTGCCCTCTTCGACCATGGCCATTCGACGTCGACCACTGTCCCCTTTGACCACGACCCTTCAACGTCGACCACGGCCCTTCGACATCGACCACTGTCCCCTTCGACCACGGCCCTTCGACGTCGACCACTTCCCCCTTCGACCACCGCCTCTTCAACCACAGCATTGACTTTGACCACAGATCTTCGACTTCGGCTACGGCCCCTCAACCACAGCCCCCTTTGACCATAGCCCTGACGTCCACCACGCCCCCCTTCGACCACAGCCCCAACGTCGACCATGGCCCTAACGTCGACCACGGCCGCCGACCATCAACTTCATCCACGCCTTCGACCGACCATCGCCTTCGACCACTGACCATGGCTTGAATTTCGACCACGACCCCTCGACATCGACCACGGTCCTTCGACTTCGACCGTGGACCGACTTTGACCACGGACCTTCGACTTCGACCGTGGACCGATTTCATCCACAGCCCTTCGACTTTGACCATGACCACTGCCCCCTTCGACCACTGTCCCCTTCGACCATGGTTTGGACTTCGACCGCTATCGCCGAGCATCGTGCCGCTGGTTGGAGGGGCGATGGAAGATGAAATTGGTGGCGGCGCCTAGGGAAAGTTGGGGACTGCGACCAGATACTAGTAGACTCTATCTTAAAAAGACACTTTATTTAAAAGTAAATTATTGTAGAAAAGTAAAAAACTGAAAAGAACGTAGCCATATACATAGACACACACTCCATCAGCCCTGTTAGACACCAGACAGTGCCTTCTGCTGCCGAAAAGCGCTGTTCTTGTTTGGATTATGCTTTTGTAACGACGAGTGGCTCACGTGGAGGCCACGTCAGACATGTGCGGTGCAGCAATACGACATGTGTTTGCTGTGTGGGTGGCAGGAGGCGATGTTTTTGCCTGAGCTGCGCGCTCTGCCGCTGCACTGCAGCCATGGATGCCAAGGCGGCAGTCTGCCGGTCGGGTTCAGTTGCTCAGCTCTTCTTGATCACGCCGGCCGCATCGATCCCCGCGCCTGCGACGCACTACCAGGAGCAGCAGCAGCCAAAAGCCCAAAAGTAAACTGACCACGCGCGAACGATTCCAATCCTTCATTCCAATTTTTTTAATCCTCCTTTCAAGCCAACTAGCAGGATGGTCATTGCAGCTGCATAGCTGAATTTATTAGATATTATTCATATATTCTATATTGATAGCTGCCCGTGTCAGTTATTTAATTTTCCACCTAATTTTAAGTCGATTTCACTAGCATTTAGACTAGCCTTCAGATTTTTATGTGCCATTAGAAAGGTATTTTAAGTATTAATAATTGATTAGTGCGACATTATACCTCAAGAACCATCTCGATATGCTTCCTCGTAGTCCTCTTACTCTTCCGCCATCGTCAGCGAAGTAGATGCCCTGTTTGTCCTCAAATCCGATCTGAACGCGTCCCGTGGTGCCCCGACACCACACACAGCTTCTATTCCTCTTGATGCGGCGAGCGTCGGTGATGGCCTGAGCATCCATGTCACCAAACTCATCTTCAAGAGCCTTAACCTCACTGATTCCCTCACAGTCACCCTCCTCGCCCCGCTCGTTGAGCTGCTTCATCACTGCCCCATGCCAGACACACTTCCGCAGGCACTCCCAATCTCAAGCTTCTCTACCTCTCTGACAACTGCCTCCAGCGGTGCATCCCTATTAGCCTCGCCTTGCTGCACCTTTCCATCATCATCGTCTTGTCCGGCAACCACCTCTCCGACAATATCCCTCTCTTCCTCGCCATCGTGTTGTGACTCATCTCATTGCTTCTTAATGCAAACCAACTCACTGGTGACATCCTGCCGCTGGTGTAACCCACGCTTCTAGCTTGTGATGCCTCCCATTGAGGTCCCTATTCTTAACTAGAATCGTCCGTAATATTAGACTATCACAGATGATTCTTAATTAAAACTGTCTGTGTTGTAATTTATCGTAAACGGTTTAAGAGATGTCTGTGATAACTCCTGTTATCACAGACACATAAAGTCAGATGGGTTAGAAACCGTCTATGATGATGGTTTTGAATCGTTTGTGATGACCTATTCTATGGTAGTGTATATTCTAAAGATGAGGAGAGTCGGTTTGGAGTAAAAGAAAAGGTATCTAATTTATCATAGACGGTTCGAGAGCTGTCTATGATAACCACTTGTTATCGCAGACACATAAATTCAGACAGGTCAAACCGTCTGTGAAGATGGTTTTGAACTGTTTATAATGACCCTTTCTGTGGTAGTGTATATTTAAAGATGAGGAGAGTCGGTTTGGAGTAAAAGAAAAGATATCTTCTCTATATAATTATGAATACCGAAACATCAACTTGAGTAGCTATCTTCCGATATTCCAAATATCTCATATAAAAGTGTTTCTTTACTATATAAATCTTCTCAAACAAAAATCCTATAGATATATCATTCATTCAATTATCAGTTTTACAATTTAAGTAATGTTCCATGCTCTAATGTTTCTTCAAAAACAACATATTGGCGTGTTGGCTTCCTCCGATTATCACTTTTACAATTAAATTAATTTTTGTAGAATTATGATTAGGGTAGGAAAGTCTAGAAAAGTCTATTGGACTATTTCGACTCCTTTTCTTTTATATTTTTATATGATTTGTATTTCTAGAGTTCTAAGTTCAACAACAGGTCTATACCATGATAATCTATCATATCATTTTCTAGCCCTCTTAGAGCGAAATTTGCTAGATGTATTTGATTGGGAGTGACTATTGTACAGGTGACTAAAATTTTTTTATCTCTCAGTCACCTGAAATTGTATTCTCAATTATCTAAAGTTGTAGCTCTTCCTTCAAAAATCACCTGCAACTTCAGGTGATTGAAAGTGCAATTTCAGTTGCACTCTGAATCACCTGAAGTTGCATGTGTTTTTTTGGAGGGGACTGCAACTTCAGTTGATTGAGAGTGCAACTTCAGGTGACTTAAAGAAAAAAAATTTCAGTCATCTGTGCAATAGCAAAACCGTATTTGATTTTATCTATATATTACTACAATTTTAAATATTTTGTCGAGGCTAGTTGCACAAATTGCACAGCTAATTTAGCTATTATCTACAGTGATTTTGTATCCACATGCGGATATATAGACACATACACGTAGTTGGAGACTCTAATTGGACTCAAGACTATTAAGACTCCAAACATGTCTACCTTTAGTGTGGTCGAGGAACTTATCAAATAATGCTAGGATAGTTACTCTTAATCGATTTAGTCGGATTCCATGAAACTTTTTATACAAAACTTAAGGGCCCGCTCAGTTGGGCTAAAAAGTTGTGGCTTATGGCTGAAATTGCATTGTAGCGGCTGAAATTTTACTGTAGTTGAAGATGGCTTATTCGACGTAATTAAATTTAAAAAAATTTAAAAATAGAAAAAAAAATATGCTAGCTCATCACGGACAACGCAAACGAATACAGGAAAAAAGAATCAGCAAAAAAAGCTCAAAAAGCCAAAAGTTCAGAAAAAGACGAAATTTATAAATAGTGAAAAATAAATCAGAAGTTAAAAGCTGAAGCCGAAATGAACGGAGCTTAAGATTGAATTAACACCGTTTTATAGATGAAATCTATATAGCTGAAGCCGAAATGAACGGAGCTTAAGATTGAATTAACACCGTTTTATAGATGAAATCTATATAGTTGTAATCTAGATCAACCAAAACCAACCGTCCATGTAGTAGCTTGCTTCGACACATCCTAGATTTTCAGGATCGCTGGCAGCTGGTACATGGAGTCAAATGACGGGGAGTTGGAGAGCGCAACTTTGACGACCAGCTGGTAAAGGCAACACCACAAAGGCAGAGTCACGTGCAGCAGCAACTCACGGCCGTCCATCATGATCTCGTGCCTGCCTGCCTGCCTCGCTAGCTTTGGCCGGAGCAGGCAGACGCATGCTGATGATGTGCCGGTACGTACTCGGGTGGGGGGACAGATTTGGTTGTGTACCTGCAGATCGATGACATGACCAAAACCTTAGCCTTATTCGCCCTAGCACTATCACTATCGACTTGGCTAGCTTCTTCTTCATTGGATTTGATTCCTCCCTGTGCTTTGTTTTCTTCCCTCTGCACGTTGCTTGGCGTGGCGTGCAGTGCAGGCCGTACGACCCAAACTTTTCTGCACCGCGCTACACGATGCTCCCCATTACTGTACTACTGCTGCGTCAGCTAAACATGGCATTTACTGGTAGTCTGTATGCATGTGCCATCTACAGTCTTCTCCACGACGCCCCGCACACGCGCAGGCTCAGCATTCGCTCCTCCACTGTGCGCTTGGTAAGGCAATGGCCGCCTGGGCTGGCCTGGCTCCGCATAAAATGCGCCGGGGGAGCGCCTCGGACCACCTCGGCCGCCATGGTAAGCCTCGTGCTAACCTTTGTCCGGGAAAGCACCGCACCGCGCTAGGCTGAGCTCTCTTGGTTTTCAGCTGTCGCTGCTGCGTGTGAGCTCGATCGCCTGTCAATGCCCGTGGCGGCACAGCCGCTCGCCGTCAGCGATGGCCAAGAATCGCGGCACCTCGTGGCTCACCGCCGTCATGCGGGCCTTCCGCTCGCCGTCTAGGGAGGACAGCCCCAACAAGCCCTCCCGCCTCCGCGAGGACTCCGACGCCGACGAGGACAAGGTCGGCCCGTTCGTCCAACGCCTGCCTGCTACTTGCCATCTCTCTTTCTCCTTGGTGTCTGCTTCTTTGCCAAGACTTGCGTTTTCTGTTGCGCCGCGCAGAGCAAGAGGGAGAGGCGGAGATGGCTATTCAGGAAGTCCTCGTCCCCGTCGCCGGCACCCGCTGCGCCGGAGGAGCAGCAATCGGCGGCGAGGTCGGCGCCCGCCCCTGCTGTGACGGAGGAGCAGCGCCACGCGATCGCGCTCGCCGTGGCGACGGCGGCGACGGCCGAGGCCGCCGTGGCCACGGCGCAGGCGGCGGCCGAGGTGGTCCGCCTGACGCGCTCCCCCTCCAGCTTCGTGCGCGAGCACTACGCCGCCATCGTCATACAGACCACCTTCCGAGGATTCCTGGTACTCGTACTAAAAAAACCGCCGGCAGCAGCAGCAGCTCGCTGCAATGGCCGCGCCGCACTTCCGCGAGGCCGAGGCGTTTGTCGTAATGCGTGCGTGCTGGCGTCGTGCAGGCGAGGCGCGCGCTGCGCGCGCTCAAGGGGCTCGTGAAGCTGCAGGCGCTGGTGCGCGGCCACAACGTGCGGAAGCAGGCCAACATGACGCTCCGGCGCATGCAGGCGCTGGTGCGCGTCCAGGCGCGCGTGCGCGACCAGCGGATGCGCCTCTCGCAGGAGCCCATGTCCGCCATCGCCGCCGCGCCCTGCGGCTGCAGCATGTCCTCCTACGGCGTCGACACCTCCACCTTCTGGGACTCCAAGTACACCCGCGACCACGACGATCGCCGCCCCGTGGTATCTGTCGATTAACTGACGCCTTCTTCTCAACTCGATCTCACATTGCTACATTAGTGCATGTTGTTTGATGAACTGGTTGGTTTGCGCGATCTGACATTGCTGCATCAGTACATGTTGTTTGATGAATTGGTTGGTTTTGCAGGAGCGGTCGCGAGACGGCAGCAGCTTCGCCGCCGACGACTGGGACGACCGGCCGCGCACGATAGAGGAGATCCAGGCGATGCTGCAGACGAGGAAAGACGCGGCGCTCAAGCGTGAGAGAGCACTCTCCTACGCCTTCTCCCAGCAAGTAAGAAGCGCCTTGTGGTGTTTGGTGATTACTCCATATTGCAGCGTCCGAGTTTATATATTCTTGCGATTTTTTTGATCTTACTGTTTGCTGCCGTGTGTGGCTCGAAGATTTGGAGGAACCCGACGCCGTCGGTGGAGGAGGAGATGGACGTCGACGGGCAGCCGCGGTGGGCGGAGAGGTGGATGGCGTCGCGCGCGTCCTTCGACACCAACGGGAGCGGCATCCGAAGGGCCGCGGCGGCGCCGGGGCGCGCGTCCACGGACCACCGCGACCCGGTCAAGACGCTCGAGATCGACACCGCGCGGCCCTTCTCCTATTCCACACCTCGCCGGCAGGCGCCGCTGTTGCAGCACGGCAACGGCTCGTACCACCCTTCGTCCTCGCCGATGCACCGGGCGCACCACCACCAACACTCGCCGGTCACGCCGCCGGGGAAGGCGCGGCCGCCGATCCAGGTGCGCTCCGCGAGCCCGCGCGTGGAGCGCGGCGGCGGCGGCGGGGAAGCTACACCCCGATCCTTCACTCCCAGCGGCACGCGTCCTCGGGGCCGGCGGTGCCGAACTACATGGCGGCGACGGAGTCGGCCAAGGCGCGCGTGCGGTCCCAGAGCGCGCCGCGGCAGAGGCCCACCGCACCGGAGCTCGACCGGCTCGCATTCGGCGAGGGCGCCGGCGCCAAGAAGAGGCTGTCGTTCCCCGTCCCGCTCGACCCGTACGGGTACGCGCAGAGCCTGCGGAGCCCGAGCTTCAAGAGCGCGGCGGGGCGCTTCTCCTCCGAGCAGCGGTCCAACGTATCCTCCTCGTGCGCCGAGAGCCTCGGCGGGGACGTGGTGTCCCCGTCGTCCACCACCGACCTCCGCCGGCGGCTCCGTTGAGGGACCCGCCGGCGAGGTGTTCACTGTAATGCCTGCAAGAAAAAAAAACTACGAGTATTTTTCTCATCCTTTTCTTTTCATCGCGCCCTCGTAAAGTCGTGCAATCGATTCATGGCTGCTTTTGTGTTAGTGGGTGTGGTGGGGCCAATGTGTCAGGCGCAGCCCCAGAAAATCAACTCGCGCACCAGGATTTTATCAAAAGATATACCGCACCAAAATTTTCATATGCAATTCGGTAGCACTTGTTGCGGTAATACTTTATAACAAGATACATTAAATAGACTTAAACATAAAACAAGCACCGACCAATAGACTAGTTCGAATTGAATTTCCTGGAAGAAATTTTACCTGAAAATGAGAGCTATTCAAATAGTGTGCAATCCTCCTAAATAATGGAACCATGCACTTCTGGAACTCAAGCATTTCTGCCAACTCCAGCACCTCCTCCAACTCCCCCCAAAAACATCATCTCCTTCTGACTGTTCGTCACTGGCCAGTACTTCAACAGGCCTCTGATCACAGTCCCTGCGAGCTTCGGTTCCTTCTCAATAAACTGTGTAATGCTGTGTGTCAACTGTGGCAGATACAAGCCCACTGTCTTCGGTTTGTGAAGAGGAATCAATGCCTTCCACAGAAATGCTCCTCCTTCAATGGCTTCGCGAACCCACTAATCACGCTCCCAAACACCTCCAAGAGCTCGGCAATCCCATTGTGACGATCAGTCTCGAACACAAACCTATAGAAGATATTGCTCACGGCCTTGCGGATGAACAGACGATTGCCCATGAATTTGCCATATATCCTATGCAAGATTGTCTTCAAGCAGTCCCTTTCTCTAGGATCATCGGAATCAAACAAGTCGAGCAGCCTCGAAATGAACGAATTGTCCATGTACCTCCGAGCAACTTTCACATCGACGACTGGAGACGTGACGAACCGGAGAAGCATCTCGTACACGACCTGCAGGTGGTACCATGAGGGGTCAAAGAACGGCTCGTCCTCGTCGGCCTCCGCCGCCGCCCCCGCAGCGACCGACCGGACCTTGGGCGGGAAGACCCTGAAGGGGTTGATGGCGAGCATGCGCACGCAGGCTGAGACCATCGCCTCCGTGAGGGGCTCCTCCGCCGCGCCGACGCAGTCGACGAGGGACATGAGCACTTGCTGCTTCCTCTCCCTGTCCAGCGAGTCCCTGCCCCGCTCGGCGGAGAAGTCAAACACTACGCAGCAGGCGTTCAGTTTCCGGAGGAACACGTCCTCCTTGGTCTCCCCCTCCGCTCCGGCTGCAGCCGTGGGCGACGTCGTCGGCGGAGACAACGCACTCAATAGCTCCGCCTCCCGCCCATTGGCGCCGTACGACGGTGGCGAGCACCCGCCGGATTTCGGCGACTTCCACGAGAGCTTGCCAAGAAACTGCTTCCACAGCAGCGAATGGCGAGTCGCAGTCGGCTGGGCCCCAGGGTATGCCGTGGCCCACTCGACATACCCTATGGGTCCGCCCCTGCTGAGGACTATATGCTTCTTGATACTCTCTCCTATCACAAATATTATTTTGGATAAGTACAATCAAACTGTTTAAACTTTGATTATTGCTATCTTTTTTAGTATTTAGATTAAACACATAAAAATAATATGTAAAGATTTATTTCGAAAAGAACTTTCACAAATATATAATTTTATTACATTTATAAATATAGTGTAATAGAACAAGTAGTCACATTTGAGTTTTACAGACTGAATCGATATACAAAACGATATTATTTTGTGACGGAAGGAGATGGCGCTTATTTATTTTTTAAGAACAAGGATGGCTTTAAGTTGAAAACTTGAGGTTGAATGATCCGGCACGACCGGGGCCTGGACACAATTGTGTAGTTGTGTGGTGCTACACGACGTTGAATGTTCCTTTTGTTGTCTGCATTCTTCTCTCTTATCTGCCTAGATACGATTCGTTTGTCTTGACATTAGTCTTAGATCCACCAAGATTCCATGCATCACAGTGACTTAGGGGTGCTTAGTTTGGCTTAAATAAACCAGCTTAGGTTTTTTTATACTATAGTTAGTTTATTTTGCACTATAATTATTGATGGCTTTTTTGCGTAATTAAATTTAAAAAAATTAAATAGAAAAAACATGTTAGCGTATTACGAACAATGCAAACGAATACAAAAAAGGCAAAAAAACCCAAAAAAGTTAAAAAATCAGAAAAAGACAAAATTAAGGAATAGTGAATTAAAAGCCAAAAGCTAGAAACTGAAACCGAAACAAGCAGATATCCAATTTGTAAGATTTAAAAAGATGTATTATAAAGAATTATAGATAAATCCTATTAAGATTAGGACTCCTACTACTATTTAGGTTATGATTCTTACTTTAAATTGGAAAATAGCTAGTAGAAACTATATAAACTATGGGGTGACCATGGAGAGGGAACTAAGCAACATAGCAATCAAGCTTACTCATACAAAATAAATGGCGTACGAGAGGATTAGAGCCTATGATTACACTAGATTCTTGTCTAAGATAAGGATTCGAGGGTCCTAAAAGATTCGAGAGGGTCATAAATGAGCGATAATCTCTTATACTCTTTTGAGACCGTGTTTAAGGAATTTGTGGTCGACTGCACCGAATATTTTCTCTCTTGTCGTGCTTGCTTCAACATCATTATTTTGATTCTTTCTACAACATTCATTTTCTTTATTCTTGATACCGTGGACGCTTGTGCCATATCTCACAAACTCTGATCCAATCCAGGGGTATCAAAGTGTAACAAGTGGTATCAGAGCCCATGCCAAATCAATCTGATTTATGAGAAGGTCGGTAACATATCAGGTGGCACAAAATCAAGATCGATATCAATGATATAGAATCAAATAGAGAAGTTTGACGGCAAGAAAACTTCAGCGTGTGGCAACGCATGGTAAGGGATGCCCTTATCCAGTAAGAGCTAATCGATGCTCTTGAAGGGGACAAACCAAAAAAGACGTTAGATGAAGACTGGAAAGTGATGGAGCGAAAGGATGCTGCACAATCCGTCTATGTCTCTCCGATGAGGTAAAGTACTCGATAATTAAGTAGAATTCACGAAAAAATTATGGAAGGACTTACAAGAATTGTATATGGCAAACTCACTAGTGGGTGCTGAAATAACAACTATACAGATTGTGCATGGCAAAAGGTACACAATTTGTTAACCATCTCAATATATTCAATAAGCTTATCATACAATTGACTACTGTGGATGAGAAAAATTGAGAGGCACAATAAGGTCATTATATTGACATCATCTCTACTACCATCATAGGAGCAATTGGTGATAAGTATTCCCATCGGTAAATGTGGGGACCTCAGATTTACCAGGAATATCTATCGGATCCCGGAGCAACAACTCCGAAATCCTTTGTGTAAATTACACTAGTCTAGGATCAGCTTGCATAGAGTGATAACAGGGATACGTATTAAGCACAATAATAAACTTTATTTAACTGAATATGGGCCTGAAGGTAAAAGTTTACATCCACGACACATAGGCCAAAATTAAATATAAACAGTGGAAGATAAAACCAAAGCGAAAGGAACCCAACAAGCCTGCCCACAGGCAAACGACAGTAAGATATGGCCTATACGTTCTGATCGTCATCGAAGTCCAAAACATCTTCCTCTAAGTAACAGAATTAGCAAGGTGATCCTACTACAAAAAGGGTCATCACAGACGGTTTGGAATCATCATCAGAGATGGTTTTTCGAACCGTCTAAATTTATGGGTCAGTAATAATCGGAGGTTATCACAGACGGTTTGTGAGCCGTCTGTGATAATCACAACTCAGACAGTTTGTAGCTAGAACCGTCTGTGAAGATCGAATCAAAAATCGTATGTGATACTCACACATCACAGACGATTCTAGCTACCAACCGTCTGTAATGAAAGAGTATCACAGATGATTGGTAGTTAGAACCGTCTGTGATATTTTTTCATCATAGGCGGTTGGTAGATAGAATCGTCTGTGATGTGCTAGTATCACAGACGGTTTTTGGTTTGAGCCATCTGTGATAATCCTTCACAGACGATTTATATCACAAAATTGTCTGGGATAGTTCATTTTATACCTAATTTTTTCGACTAGCCTCAGGAAATGTTAACTATGCCATCTAAAAACAAGCAAATACAGTAAGAAATATAGTACACATTTTATTTTTATTAAGATTAGAGCCTACCATTACAATATCCCAAAACAATGAGCAGGTTACCTATCTAGCTAACACAACAAGAACTGAGAAAAAGTAAAGATCCTCTATGCCTAGGCCTTCTCGCCCTTGATGCAGCGCACGAGCTGGATGTCTTTGATGCCCACCACCATCGGCGTTGATTGAGCGTCGCTTTGGTAGCTAGTTGCTTCTGCGGTGTCTTGCCTCTCGTAGGCTTATGTGTCGTCTAGGCCACCTTTTGTTCGTTAACGCTCGCTGATATTAGCGTCAGCAGGCGCAATCATCAAGCACAGACGAACAAAAGTAGACCTATTTGCGAGAAGATGACCCCGTGCGACAGCACGGCGTAACCAGCACAGGTGCACGCCGCCTGACAGTGTACGACACGCTAGTAGCATTCTGCCACGCGTCCCACCTCTCCCGTGGAGGGGCGTGTGGCCGGGATCCCATGACCGTTGGGTCGTGGGTGCCCGCCTCCTGGCAGCCCAGGAGTTGGCACGATTCCAGGCGCCATTAGGGCGCACTACAAGACCACAGAATCCGTGGCGCGGAGTTCGTCTCCACCCCGACTTCGACTCCGCCCCCCCAAGGAACCTGCGACCGCGGATGACCCGGGCGGCCAGGTCGCGGCCACACCTCGGGCTTCGCCGGTAGGGCCGCCGACATCTTCAACCTTGCCAGCACCCCCGACTCCGGGCGAAGCCCACCGCACTCGGCTATAGTACCCAGTGCGAGGGCTGGCCCCGCCAGACGCCTCGACCAGTCCGCGACAGGAGCATGTCCCCACTGCAACTTCGACATCGCCCCCTTTACCGAAGAGCCCTACGCGTGAGGGCGACTTCGGCAATCCGCCCAACGATGGATCCTCACCGTGGGGCGACGATTATACCAAGCAATAAGGCTCCACCAAGCAGTACGGAAGCTCACAGGCCGTAGGGACGGAGGGGCCAAATGGCTCGACAACATGGCTTCGGCCCGTGAAGCCCTTCACCATGAGAGGCGCCTGTTGTAGGGGTGACCCCCACCTAAGCCCAGCCGGCCTGTTAGAAGGTCGTAAGGCCCAAAATGGGACAGGTGTAATGACATAAATACCCCCAAGGGGGATACTCAAATGTAAAGTACTACTGTAAAAACACTCCCCATATATATATATATATATATATATATATATATATATATATATATATATATATATATAGACACACACACACACACACACACGATGCAGGCCATGGGGAAAAACCCTAAGCCCTTGCTCACCTTACTCTCCACTACCACACACACACTCTCTCTCTGTTTGGTCTGTAGCCACAACAGTATCCATTAGAGTAGATATTGGCAGGTTACCCCATCTATTTAATGGTTTAGGGATTGAAGCTTGCAAGCCAACTATCCTAACCATTTCAATCTTGAGTTTTACGGTTTGAGAGAATAGTGGGTGTTGTGGTGTGCTCTCTTGTGCTCTTTATGGAGTGGTTGTGGAACCTTCATCTTCAAGTAGCAATAAATCAACATTGTTCATCTCTCATAGAGTGTTTTTGTCTTGGTTGATTTGCTCTTATTTTTGTTGGCTTTTTTGCTTCTTCTCTTCCATTCTTGATCTTGCTGCGTGCTAAGAACATGTAAGTGATGGAGATATCTTATGTAGATCATATCCCATCTACCTAGATACAGTGATTTGTAAGATTTTGAAATTATCTTGTTCTTGCTTGGTTGGAGCCTTTCTTAAGGAATCTTGATCCAAGGTTTTGGATTCGAATCTTTGGGTGGTCTTGCTTATTGTGATATGTGAGAATTCATCTAGAGCTATCTTGGCTATTCTTTACCCATGAGGAAGTTATATATCAAGATTTTAAGATTTGCCTGGAATAGGTTCCTGAAACCCTCAATAAGGTGCGTGCAAAGTTTTAAATTATTTGGACATAGATTTTGAGGTTTGCACCAAATTTAGTTTTGGCTCATGCTGTTTTTATGTTCTGGGAACAAGGAAGCAGTCAAACCGCTTCTAGGCAGTCAAATCGGCGCCGATCGGTCGCGGTTGTGGCCACCATCTGCATCGCCATCGGTCAAACCGAACCTCTATGTCGGTCAGACCGGTTACTAGGTACTGAATCTATGAGACCTTACCATTTTGGATTGTTGTTTGGATTTATGCTGTCAAATCTGATCTTGTTAGCTCTTAAACTACTGGAGTGAAAATTTTATTGATGCTTGGAGGAAAATTTTAAAAAGGCATCATTCACCCTCTCGGTTACCATTGCCAGCCCTACAAAAACTAATCAAACAACCAAGAACAAGAAAAAAAATCAATCTAGGCTGAATCAGGAAGGAAATGGCGCAAGAGAACACCAGCAGCCAGCACCTTCCAAATCCTTGGTATAGAGGAGGCAACTCCCAAATGTAGCACCCAAGCCTGGAGAAAAGGAGGCCCAAGATTTTGTCTTCTGTGACTCATGTTTCATTTCACATGGAAAGATAAACTGATAGTAAACATGTACAATCCATTAATCCAATGGCATCCGGCCACGATCAATAAGTTTTGTATGCACATAACTCCACTGTATATTCCACAAGATAGAAGCGCCGAGCTAGCTGCTAAGTTAAAAAGACTCTTGACCATTTCATGGTCAAATTTCAACATTCCATGCTCACGTTGCCATATACATAGGAGTATATATGAATGTAGCATCCAAGCGAAGGCCAATATGGAGATAGACCGTGGTGGAGATAGACGGCGGTGGCGGTGCTCGGATAAAGTTCCGGTGAGGTAGACATGAGTATGGCATAGAACGCGACGAGAGAAAGAGGTGGTTGATGACAGGAAGGGCTCATCAAAGAGGATGAATTTAGCGACGGCACTCGAATAGAGGTGACAAAGATAGAATCGATTTCAGCTAACAGCTACATGAAAATGAAATTAACTGCAGGATACTCTATCCTTGCAGCTGCTGTTCAAGCGGTCGGTGACGTTTGTGACGCGCGACGACTCGGGGCTTCGCGGAGCAGGTCAGCGAACCTTGTTGTAGGATTGTCGATGGCAATCAGAGGGGGGGTGAATGATTGCAACGCCTAGCGGAATCTTCTCAAAATTTATTATTATTATTAAACCTGTAAATCACAGAAGCACACAAAAAAATATCCAACCACAATGTATACAAAACAATCTATAGATGTATATATATTTGATGCATGCATGAATCAAAAGGTTAGAAGCTTAACGTCAAAAAAAACTAAAACTAAAAGTAAAATCTAATTAGCTTTACCTAATCACCTTTTCTCACGTAATCATGTTTTCTCTTATCAGAAACAGTATTTTCCCACCGAACCGTTTGGCCAAAAGATTATGCATGTCTGCTCCTCCCCTGTCAAACCAGATGGAAAGATCTACGGCAACAACGCACAAGTCAATGTGCAACGCGAATGCGTGAAGGCTCTCTCGTTTTCTTGTTGCATAAAACTCTCACCAACCGTAGCACAGCATGTACACAAGTAAAGCGTGGATGTCCGCACAGCAAAGGAAAACAAAAAGACAGCAAAAAAGAGGGAAAATTTTCTTCTGTACTGCAGCTAGTACACTATGTTATAGCTACAGTATATGTTGCTGTAACAATTAAACCAAGACTTCGCTTTCGCTAGCACTGTACACTCCTCCACATGATGCGCAATTGCAGCTAGTACCGAAGGCAATTGCGCTGCTGCTGTTAACTTCTTTCTTTCCTCCACATGATGCTTTGTGCCTTACTTTTTTTTTTTCGATACGCGCAATGAAACAACAACAGATTTGCTATTGCATGGTCGCCTGAAATTCCTTTTTGCTTCAGTAGATTTTGAAATGGGCTCATGGCTTTCATTATCGATCCACCAGTTAATATTTTGACCCGATACGAATTGTTTTTGTATTCCTCAATACACTCACATCTCCTTATCTCTTTAGTTCTTTTGTGTCCTGCCGAGTTTTGAGAGACGAAAAGTTTTGAGAGGCGATTGGTGTGGTCTTTGTCTCCTACTCACCGGCGCTTGGTCTGCTTGGCTATTTGATTTGCGGGGGTTGGGTTGTTTGGGGGAGGAGAGCTTGGTTTATTTGGTCTGCCTAAGAAGAGCTGGATCGAGTAAGAGTGGAGAAATCGAGCAGGAGAACGAGAGGCAGAGCTCCCTCCAATCGGTGGATATTTCCGACGAGCTTCTACGCCCTCTTCATATTTGAGGTTGGTGTTCTCGATTTTTTTCCCCTAGGGTTTTGGGTAATGACTTTCTCCTAGGGTTATGGGTTACTTCTAGAACGACACACATCGTGCGGCCTAAACAAATTAGGGAGGAATCGTTGCACCAAGTGAAGACCTTGCCTACAAGAAGGGCTTCCACAACACATGCACACGACATCAACGGCACTGCAAGGACGACCAAGAGCTGCAGCAATGGAGGGCCGCCTCCTTGTGATTCTCCTCCTCCTAGAGCTCCTCCTCCACCTCGCCAGCTCCAGCCCTCCCCCGGAGCCGGTGTCCTGCACCCGCGGCACGTCCGACTGCACGGTCACCAACGTGTACGGCTCCTTCCCGGACCGCACCATCTGCCGCGCCGCCAACGTCACCTACCCACGCACCGAGCAGGAGCTCGTCGCGGCCGTGGCGGCCGCGGCCGCGGCCAAGCGCAAGCTGAAGGTCGCCACCAAGCACTCCCACAGCTTCCCCAAGCTCGCGTGCCCCGGAGGCCGCGACGGCACGATCATAAGCACCATGCGGCTCAACCGGACGGTGAGCATCGACGCCGGGAAGCGGCTCATGACGGTGGAGAGCGGCATGCTCCTCAGGGACCTGATCCAGGCCGCCGGCGCCGCGGGGCTCTCGCTGCCGCACTCGCCGTACTGGTACGGCCTCACGATCGGGGGGCTCCTGGCCACCGGCGCGCACGGGAGCTCGCTGTGGGGCAAGGGGAGCGCCGTGCACGAGTACGTGGTCGGGATGAGGATCGTGACGCCGGCGCCGGCGAGCCAGGGGTTCGCCGTGGCGAGGGAGCTCGGCGCCGACGACCCGGACCTGGACGCGGCCAAGGTCTCCATCGGCGTCCTCGGCGTCGTCTCTCAGGTACGCACGGACGTACGCGCTACAAAAAAAGGCCTTTGTACTTCGGCCGGGACCGTGCATGGGCATGTTGTTGTACTCGTTGCTTTGGATCCATATATCCATCGATCCATGCATGCATATATGCACTGTGAACCATTAACGGCACCATGCTTTGACATGAAAAGAGCTTCTCAATCTACACCAAGATATATTGGTTCACAAAGCTGTTGCTCTTGCGTGCGTGCATGCTTGCTTGTGGACTCATCGTTTTGTGGTGTGTTCTGTTGACGTGGGCGCAGGTTACTCTGTCCTTGCAGCCGCTGTTCAAGCGGTCGGTGACGTTCGTGACGCGCGACGAGTCGGACTTCGCGGAGCAGGTGGCCGTGTGGGGCGGCCTCCACGAGTTCGGCGACATGGCGTGGCTGCCGCGGCAGCGCAAGGTCATCTACCGCCAGGACGACCGCGTCGACGCCTCGTCGCCGGGCAATGGCCTCAACGACTACCTCGCCTTCCGGGCGATCCCCACGCTCGGGCTCATCATCGCCAGAGCCACAGGTCACTAGTAATATGTTGCATGCTGATCGATGTGCACGTCTACAACTGCATACCATTACGTATATATGGTGTACTGAACGTATTAATTGAACGATGCGCAGAGGAGCGGCTGGAGGAGAACGGCACCGACATCGCCCGTTGCCTGGCGGCGCGGTTGCCGTCTGCGACGTTCGAGCTGCAGGCGTACGGCTTCACCAACGACGGCGTCTTCTTCACGGGGTACCCGGTGGTGGGGTTCCAGCACCGCATCCAGGCGTCTGGCACGTGCATCAACAGCCCGGAGGACGGCCTCCTCTCCTCCTGCACGTGGGACCCGCGCATCCGGGGCCCCTTCTTCTACAACTCCGGCTTCAGCGTCGCGCTCTCCAAGGCGCCGGCGTTCGTCGCCGACTTGCAGCGGCTCCGAGACCTCAACCCGCGCGCCTTCTGCAGCCTTGACACCAGGTTGGGCGTGGTCCTCCGCTACGTCAAGGCTTCCTCCGCCTACCTCGGCAAGGCGGAGGACTCGATCGATTTCGACGTCATCTACTACCGGAGCTACACCGACGGCGCGCCGCGCGCGCACGCCGACGTGATCGACGAGCTCGAGCAGATGGCGCTGCGCAAGTACGGCGCCGTCCCGCATTGGGGCAAGAACCGCAACTACGCCTTCGATGGCGCCATCGCCAGGTACCCCAAGGCCAGCGAGTTCCTGAAGGTGAAGGACAGGTACGACCCCGACGGGATCTTCTCAAGCGAGTGGAGCGACCAGGTCCTCGGCATCAACGGGAGCCCCAACATCATCGAGAAGGGCTGCGCGATCGAAGGGCTCTGCGTCTGCTCCGACGACTCGCACTGCGCGCCGGAGCAGGGCTACTTCTGCCGGCCGGGGAAGGTGTACACGGAGGCGAGGGTTTGCTCGTTCCAAGCTGCTGCTGCAAGCGCCGACGCGCGCGGTGACCTCGGGGATGAATCAGATGCATGGGTGAAAGAGCATCGTACGTAGCAATCTCTAATCTTTTAGATTGCGACGTTAATTTGTGTTTGTGGCGTGTTGATGTGCTTTTCTTGCAGAGAGTTTATCTCTGTGAATTGGTAGCTGTTGAGTTAATCTTGTTGTATGTGTGTTGTGCTCGTATGTGTACGAGTACTTTGTATCTGTGGTCGATATGACCAGTTGTTCTATTGTCGTTATGACTAGTACTAAAGCTAAACCGAGTATTGTAGCTCCGAGTACTATGTGGTCATAATGCCATGGTCAATAGTCAATGGTTGTGGTCGACAGTCGTTAGTCGATAGTCTGCGGTCGTGATCGATAATCGATAGTCGATAGTTGATGGTCGACAGTCGGTAGTCGTCATTGCATACTTAGAGGAGTACTGTGGGCATTATACTCGGAGGAGTACCGTGGGCGTCATTGTGACACCTCGGCCCTTGTAGAATTAGGCCCATATGTGTGTGTGCACATGAGGGTATAGGTTAGTCCCACCTTGCTAATTTAGCTTGAGAAGCACTTACATATAAGCCTAGAAGTTCTAATGGTAGCACCTCCGGTTAACTGTTTTGCGTGAAGCGATGACAAAAGTGCAAGCGGGTTGCTACGTGTGCGTGGCCTATCCAGAATGTGGTTAGGACTAAGTTGGTTTGGACTCTAGGATGTTACAAATGGTATCAGAGTTGACCATCGCGGTTACATGGACGCGTACGGGTCAGGGGCTTGGGCATATGACGCATGGCGCGTGTGGGCCCGGAGTGGACACACGGCATGGTATATGTGCCAGCACTAGAGGCACAAACGTGTGCCAAGAGGGAGGTCCGTGTCATTTGCCCCAGTGTGGATATGTTGGGCCGACGAGGACGTCGGGTCCTTTGAGGGGGTGTATGTGACACCTTGGCCCCTGTAGAATTAGGCCCATGATGGTCTATATGTGTGGGTCCTTTGAGGGGGGGGGGTGTATATAACACCTCGACCCCTGTAGAGTTAGGCCCATGATGGTCTATATGTGTGTGTGCACATGAGGGTATGGGTTAGTCCCACCTTGCTAGCTTAGCTTGAGAAGCACTTACATATAAGTCTAGGAGTTCCAATGGTAACACACCCGGTTAACCGTTTTGCGCGAAGCGAGGACGAAAGTGCAAGCGGGTTGCTACATGTGTGTGGCCTATCCAGAAGGTTTTATTGATCATATACCCTCCCCATAGATGGAAATTCAGGATTTACCCTCCTGGCCCACGCGTCAGTGACTTATGATGACCCCACATGTCATTGAGGTGGGAGGGTAAATCCTGAATTCCCCAACTAAGGGGAGGGTATATGATAGAATCCCCCTATCCAGAATGGGGCTAGGCCTAAGCCGGTTTGGACCCTAGGGCGTTACAGTCATACTCGGAGTAGTATCGTGGGCGTCATACTCGGAGGAGTACTGTGGACATCATATTCGAAGGAGTACAGTGTGCGTCAAACTCGGAGGAGTACTGTGGACGTTATACTCGGAGGAGTACTATGGACGTCATACTCGGAGGAGTACAGTGGACGCCATACTCGTATGAGTACTGAAGCACCCGAAGGACTCAAAGCTTGTGTGAGTTCATAGCACCGTGGTTGCAGCCTTGCAGGCGCCTGTGTGTGTCTGGTTGGTTACCACCACGTTGTGTGTGGTCGTAATGACCAGCGTCGTAGTGTTTGTGTGCATGGTCGGTTATGACCATGCTGTGTGTGGTTGTAACGACCAAATTCGTAGTCGTTGGCGTCACGGTTGTAGCTCCTGCGTGTCCGTGGTCGAGGCTCCAGTATAGCGGTCAAAGACAAGCCGAGAATGAAGCCAGTGGTCATGATTGTGCATTGACCATTGTAGCAGTTGGTAGCAGGCATCAGCACGGGTGGTCATGGGTGATGCAGGTCGTCCTCGGTCGGCTACCTACTCAGTATGGGCAAGCAGCTGGTATTGTAGCGGTCATCACGAGCTGGTCGCTGAAGCAATCCCAGGGAGCTGAGCGAAGCAGCATGGGCAAGTGGCGATCACTGTAGCAGTCATGGGCAACTGAGCGCAGTGGAATCGACAGGAGTCGTAGTGAGTGAGTGGCCTGAGTGGCTGGCTGTGTCTATATGTACTCTATAAGTCGTTGAGAGTATTGAGCAAGTGTATAACAGAGAAAACAGAGTGGAAAAGGCGCGTCAGTTTGCATCGCATAATCATGCCTCAGTTTCTTGTGTGCCAAAGGACATCAGTAAGCAATACTGAGCAGGAGACTAAGGACTAGCTATTGACAAAGACACCGACGACACTACACAGAAGTATACAACTAGCAAATGTGAATTCAAACTAGCAAAATAATCCTAGATTGTCTCTCAGATTTTAATCTTGACAAATTTCCTCATTGAGCAATCAAAAACCCACAATCTATCATGCAATAGTTTTCCTAGTGCCAGCCGACAATCAAATTTTAGAGATAATAAATAGAGAAACTAGCATGACTAACTAATGGACAATCAGATCTCACAGAGAAATCAAGAACATAAAGTAAAGCTCATTGTGTAGCTCGCGAAGGCAGTGTGCTCGGGGGAGGAGAAGTGCTTGGGGGAGGCGGTGTGCTCGGGGGAGGAGAAGTGCTTGGGGGAGGTGGCGTGCTCAAGGTGATGAGGCATGGGGTCTCGATCTTCCGATAGGATGATAACTTCGATTTGGAGGAGAACGACTTTGACGATGCAGGCTTCTAACCGGCCACGACCAGAACACCAAGCAATCGCTAAACCACACTCCGAGTCGTTATCAACCGTGCCAAGAACGCGGTTGACCTGACCACGAAGGTCTATTCCTGCATGCAATCGAAGAACACGCAATAACAAGATAACAAGCAATCTGAAATTGCAAATATTTAAATTGAGTTCACAAAGGTGGGATTCCGCTGAGGTTCTTTATAGTTGGTCTAGTCGACACAAGCGAAGAATAAAAGTTTTCTCAATGGAAAAACTAAGCAAACGAAATCCAAGAAAACTAGAAGGGTGCAGCCTCCTTAAATAGGGGAGGAAAAGCCGCACAAAATTAAAACAAATGATGTGGTACTATTTACGATCTGTTCACGTGAGCGATGAATCGTGAGCGATATGGGCCTAGGGGCGCCTCTCCTTTGGGCCCAAGCATTACAAGGCTCGAGTTGGCCCAAACAGGTGATGCAACACCTTCTTTGAGTGATTGCGACGTACACAGGAGGAATTTGGAGGTGATGCTAGATCCATTGGAAAGAGGACGAGAAAAGCTTTCATCGAGTACTCATGGGCCTCAAACGGACTTCGTATGTGAAAGTTATGCACGTTTGAAGTTGGGCTGTCGGGCTGAATCGAATTGATCCGGAGGCGAATTGGCTTTCAAAACCTGTCCAACTTGAACCCTTGCTTCAATTGGTTCCAAAGTGATGTGGTGCTACAAAAATATATATTTTCATCATTAGGTAGCATCATATTGTTGTTTAAAGTATGTTGAAGTTGAGGAAACGAATTCACCTTTAGTTCAATCTTGATATTGACCGCTATGGTTGTATGTGTTGGTGGCGTGGTCACATCATCCTCCCCTTCTTGACAGAAAACCGTCCTCGGTTTTAACATATGTGTAGTGTCACGTATTGCATGATCTTGATCATAAATCTTGGTACATGATAACAACGCAACACACTCTCATTATGTAATATCATAAGTTCTTTATCAAATAAAGTAAAATATCTTTGAAACGAGCTAACCTGATAATTTAAGTGATGCGTTGGAGCTCTTTTAATTGGAACAACAAGTATAGCAAATATGGTTGTATCCATAGGGTACATGTATTTATCATTCTCCCCTTCTTGAAAGCAAAGTCGTCCTCGGCTTTTGATAAGCTGAAAATAGGATAACAAAGAATCCAAAGTGTTTGCATGGTATATATATATATATATATATATATATATATATATATATATATATATATATATATATATATATATATATATATATATATATATATATATATATATATATATATATATATATATATATCATCCACACTTCTCCTATTTAGCACATCAATAACATCCGAAGGTGTAGTAAACAAGGAGAACAACACATATGCATGGTATATGTATGAATCAATGATGGTGTTAGTCTCGTTGTTTTGCACAAACCATTTAGCACAACAGCAGCTATAAGATGTATACATTGTAATATTGTCATTCACATCATTCTCTCTTCCAAAAAAAATTATCCTCAACTTTTCTAAGGACATAGACAAGATATTAAAGGTCATAACTCGATCAAGTTGTTCAAATATGGGGGAGAAAATTTTTAATGCTTTCCATGCTTCAACTGCTCTACTCTGATCACTTTTACATGATTGTACATCAAAGGATGAATAAGTAGGACTATGAAATCTTTCTAAACAGCAAGGACTATTGTTGAGACTCAACACATTGTGATCATGACATGGAACCAAAAATTATTTATCTAAAACATGCAATTTCAATTCAGCAAGCTTGTCACATGTAATGCATATTCGATAAACATAAAACTTGTTATCTACACCATAATCTCCAATCAAATTGAACTTATATGTGTAGGTATAAGTACTAACTAGTGATTTTAAACATGAAATTTCAGCAAGGTTCCCAATCACACTAGATAGCTCTATAGGATTATTGAACATAATATAGTATAAAGAGTTATCAGTAGATATTCTAGTAAGAACTTCCTTATGAGTAATCAATTCCACATTGTGTAAATTGAGCAAAAAAATTTCAGAACATGGAATTTCTAATTGAATACATGAGTTCTCACAATTACTCACCTTTTTACATTTAAATTCAGCAATATGGTTATTACCTTTGTCGACCTTTTTAGTTAATGTAGGTGTTGTAGGTGTCAAATCTTTATGATGAAACAACGGGGCAGCAAGCATTTCATCTCCGACCATGGTTATCTCCTCATCCTTTTCTTTTAGTGTATCTCTCTCACACTCAATTTGAATGCTCTCAATCTCACATGTTGTGGAAACACACAGCTCAGTCTTTTCTTCAACATGGTTCTCAACTTCCTGCAAATTGTTAGTCACAGAAAAAGGCACGAATATATGTTTGTTCTTATGTTTCCTATCATCGAGCACTCTCAATTTCTCAATCTGACTTTCAACCTTACAAGCAAGTATAAACAAATGAGGGAGAGAATTATATTCTTCGTGAATAAGAAGGCCCTGAATTTCTTTATCAAGCCCACGTAAGAATCTATTTTCTGTAGCTTCAGCATGTTCCTCTAAGCCACAACGCAACAAACAAGTTTTTAATTCATGATAGTATTGTCTTACTGTTCTATTTCGTTGTTTTAAACGTTGCAATCTAGCTAGCAAATAATCAGCATGATTTTTAGGAACAAATTCATCTCTCATAAGTTTTTTAAATGCATTCCAAGTTTGAGGCACTCTACCATGCCTACCAAAATACTTCCACCAAAGTCTTGCATCATCAGTAAAAACACTAGTGGCAGCTCTAATCTTTTGCCTATCAGACCAATCATAACATTCAAATTCTTTATCTAGTACTATCTCCCAATCAATATAGGCATCAGGATCAAGATCAAATTTACCAGCAAACGATGGCAAAGTGATTTTAGTTTTACCAGACATACTATCATGATCATATACCTCCCGTGGTGAAGAAGCTTGTCTCAAGCGTGCATCTTCCTCGTGAATTTTCTTGAGCTCCCGTTCAATGGCTTGACGAAAATGTGGATCTATCTCATAATCATCCTGTGAACCTGCCATTGTTAGTAGAAAACAAGGAAACAAATTACAAGAATATGTTCCTATCAACTACTAGGATCTGGAGCTTAACAAGTCACACATTTCTCAAACTCTTACCAAGCTCTTACAAGTTCTTACCAATGCAAACAAGTGGTGCAACCGGTGGTTGGTTCGTGATAACTTGACTCAAGTGATGTGTATAGCGATTGCAAGGGACGGTTCGACGTGATCTGCTCGGTTAGTATAAGGTATAGCTTGGAAGACTCGATATGTAGCAATGGAGAACAATCAGTTAATTTCAGAAATTGCATAGAATTGAATTATAGTTCGTATCTAGCACTTAGCCTATGTTGCTGATCAACCAAGGATAGAAGAAGGCAAAAATATGTGTATGGCAATGTATAGGAGTGGTATATACAAGATAATTCAATCGAATGCAATCTGAAATGGAAGGACACAAGGATTGACCCAAAACTTGGAAACTGAAGATTTCTGTCCACTGGATAGCACATCGGTATTTTGGACGTAACATTTTTTCAGTTACCTTGTTTTCAATGATTCTTTTTTTCTCCGTTTACTGACGGCTTTTTCTACAACTTTTGTTTTGGAGCCAAGTTCTGAAAACCGACCGAAAAATTCGCACAAAATTCACAAGTGCCGACTGTTGCAGATTCAATTCAGAAATTTGGGTCAACTTTCACTGCATATATCTCTTACATTCCTTGCTGTAATGACGTGAAATTTTACAGATATATGGACAATGAATTTTGGAATCTAATGGCGGTGGTTTCACTCAAAAATAAGATCGGAATCAAAGGTTATGGCGTTTTTGGTGGCAGCTGCAGAGGAAGGAAAAATCAGCCGAATTGGAATTAGGGTTTGGGGTGGGGATTTTTTTTGTTTGGATTTTTTTGTGGAATCAAGGATATGACCAGCAACTAGACAAAGCTAAAACGGACACAAATTCAATTTAGCAAACCAAAACTGACAGATTGAAAGGCACAACGGGGTTTGGACAGCGGAAATTAACTCTTTTTGTGGGGCAATTTTTTCTGGACTATGGAAAATAAAAATCAATCTACTAACTAGGGATACAAAGAATTCCTACCGGTCAACTGAAGCTCTGATACCAACTGATGAGGCGATGGGGTCCCGATCTTCCGATAGGATGATAACTTCGATTTGGAGGAGAACGACTTTGACGATGTAGGCTTCTAACCGGCCACGACCAGAACACCAAGCAATCGCTAAACCACACTCCGAGTCGTTATCAACCGTGCCAAGAACGCGGTTGACCTGACCACGAAGGTCTATTCCTGCATGCAATCGAAGAACACGCAAGAACAAGATAATAAGCAATCTGAAATTGCAAATATTTAAATTGAGTTCACAAAGGTGGGATTCCGCTGAGGTTCTTTACGGTTGGTCTAGTCGACACAAGCGAAGAACAAAAGTTTTCTCAATAGAAAAACTAAGCAAACGAAATCCAAGAAAACTAGAAGGGTGCAGCCTCCTTAAATAGGGGAGGAAAAGCCGCACAAAACTAAAACAAATGAGGTGGTACTATTTACGATCTGTTCACGTGAACGATGGCAGTGAGCAGATATGGGCCTAGGGGTCGCCTCTCCTTTGGGCCCAAGCATTACAAGGCCCGAGTTGGCCCAAACAGGTGACGTAGCACCTTGTTTGAGTGATTACGACGTACACAGGAGGAATTTGGAGGTGATGCTAGATCTATTGGAAAGAGGACGAGAAAAGCTTTCATCGAGTACTCACGGGCCTCAAACGGACTTCGTATGTGAAAGTTATGCACGTTTGAAGTTGGGCATGTCAGGCTGAATCCAAATTGATATGGAGGCCGAATTGGCTTCCAAAACCTGTCCAACTTGAACCCTTGCTTCAATTGGTTCCAAAGTGATGTGGTGCTACAAAAATATATATTTTCATCATTAGGTAGCATCATATTCTTATTTAAAGTATGTTGAAGTTGAGGAAACGAATTCACCTTTAGTTCAATCTTGATATTGACCGCTATGGTCGTATGTGTTGGTGGCGTGGTCACATCATCATATATTTTTGTCATTAGGTAGCAACATATTCTTATTTAAAGTATGTTGAAGTTGAGGAAACGAATTCACCTTTAGTTCAATCTTGATATTGACCGCTATGGTCGTATGTGTTGGTGGCGTGGTCACATCACAAGGCAGGAGAGCGCCGGGCGTGGGGGAGGAGGGTAGCTGGTGTCGGGGGAGGCAGCGTCGGGTTCCGGGAAGGCAGCATGCTCGGGGAGAAGGAGGGCACCAGGCGCAGGGAGGACGGCCGCCGGAGTTAGGGGAGGCCGCGACGGGCTCAGGGGAGGCGACGACATTAAGTGGGGGTTGGGGTGTAGCGTTAGTACAATGGGAAAACCCTATAGCACAATATATAGGGAAATAATCACAGACGGTTCTAGTTACGAACCGTCTGTGATAGTTATCATCACAGATAATTCTAAATAAAAACTGTCTGTAATAATAAAATATCACAAATGGTTTTAATTTAGAATCATTTATGATTATAAATATCACAGACAATTTTAATTTAATTTAGGATCATTTGTGATCCCTACTCGTAGCCACACGTATATCACACATTCTCATGTACATAAATGCAAATTCACATATATATCACACATTCTCATATGCATAAATGCAAATTCACACACACACACACACACACACACACACACATATATATATATATATCACACTTTCTCATATACATAAATGCAAATTCACACACACACACACACATATCACATATTCTCATACACACATGTAAATGCAAATACAGAACATAAGACATATAAACATTTCATTCATCATTCCACTTGCTTATTTCCTTTAACAATTAGCTCTTCATGATGATCGATGTGTATGTAGTTAGTTTCATCATGTCGTTTTTCCTCAACCCTTATGCCGTTTTTGCAAGGAGGCAACTCATCAAGTTGATTGTA
Organism: Dendrocalamus sinicus; assembly: GCA_036346575.1. Lineage (NCBI taxonomy): Eukaryota > Viridiplantae > Streptophyta > Magnoliopsida > Poales > Poaceae > Dendrocalamus > Dendrocalamus sinicus. The sequence continues at coordinate 1,461,512 of CM070662.1, read as the reverse complement.
TTCATCCTCATCCACTACATTCTCAACTCCGACAATCCTCCTTTTTTATGAAGAACTACGTGGCGCTTCTTATTTGTCTGGTCAGTGACATAGAAAACTTGAACAACTTTCTTAGTGAGTATGAATGGTTCGTATTTGTATCTGACATGTTTCAGGTCAACGGTAGTGACACTGTACTTATCGACCTTCACTTGTGGGAGATGGACCTAACGGCTCCGATACAAAGGGATCTTGAAAAGAATGTAGTCGAGCTCCCAAATCTCCTCTATGAACCCATAGTAAGAGTTCATCAACCCATCGGTATTGAACACATATATGTGGACACCGCTGTTTTGGTTAATGCTCTTTACATTCTGAGCCTGAGCCTACATATAGAATGTGTAACCATTTATGTTATATCTTTACCATGTCACAACTGTAAATGTTGGCGCTTTTGCCAACCATGTCAGCATATCATGTGACAAGCTCCTAGCGAGTCGCTCCTTCAACCATTGGTTAAACCAACTATTGTGTTATCTCGTGATCCAATCATTCGGCCACTCCAGATTCTGTTGCCGAAGCATGTCCTTGTGCTGGTCGATATACGGGGACACTTTAGTCATGTATTGCAAGACTATGAAATGGGCTTGACCATATGCATCCATATCTGGAGTGATTGCTATTTTGGGTTGTTGTTTGGATTTATGCTGTCAATTTGATCTTGTTAGCTCTTTAACTACTATAGTGAAAATTTTCTAAATGCTTGGAGGAAGATTTTAAAAAGTCACATTCACCCCCTCGGTTACCATTGCCAGTCCTACAAAGACCAATCAAACAACCAAGAACAAGAAAGAACCAATCTAGGCTAAATCAAGAAGGAAATTGGTTATTACCACAATCAGGAAGCCCAACCGGCGAAAATTGACATCGCACGACCTGCTAGCCACGCGTGCACTGTGTCGCACGATGCCCCGAACAGACGCACGATTGCGGTCAAACCCTGACAAGTGACACACGACGCGCCAACAAAGTTTTGCCGTGTGTCCCACCCCGGCCGAGGGGTAGTATGACTTCAAGGAGGCAACGTCATCATTTCGGCCTGCCAGGCCCAACACAGAACACATAACAGGCCGTTAGGATGGAGGGGGCCAAAGGACTTGGCATCATGATTTCGGCCCGTGAGAAGCCCTTTACAATGAGAGGCTCCTATAGTAGGGGTGGCCCTCACCTGGGCCCATCCGGCCTGTTAGAGAATTGCAAGGCCCAATGTGATATATGTAATGACCTGTGTACCCTTATGAGAGATGTATGACCATAGGGGTAAGACTGTAATTGTGCCTCATGGAGAAATATATACATGCCCTGATCACAAAAAAGGGCAAGCATTGTTCATCCATCATATCCACTCCACTACTTTCCTACTTTACTGTTTGGTCAGTAGCCACAACACTATCTGTCATAGGGTTGGCCCCCACCTAAGTCTAGTCAGCCTGTTAGGAGGTTGTAAAGCCTAGAATGGGACATGTATAATGACATAAATGACCTTGAGAGGGATACTTGGGTGTAAGGACATAATTGTAAAATACTCCCCATGTGAATATATATAAGCCATCCAGGCCATGGGGAAGCCCCCAAGGCATTGCTCACCTAACTCTCCACTACCATACTCTCTCTCTCTCTCTGTTTGGTCTGTAACCACAACAGTTGGCGCCGTTCGTGGGGAAGACAAGAGCAAGCTCCAGGATCTGAAGAAGGATGGCACCAAAGAAAGCTTCATCATCGGCGGCAGAGAAGAAGAAGAGGGACGCGACGGAGACGCACGTCAACACCAGATGCTCACGGCGCGGCGGTCGACCCCACCGCGGGCGCGACGGTCGGCACCGGCAGCACCGACCGGGTTGTCGGGAGCAGTAACGCTGATGCCCATGTTGGCACGACCACCCTCCCTACATCCGATGCGGGAGCAGCGAGCGGCCCCGGCGGCAACGTCGGCCTCGTCACCGTCTCCGAAGTCCACCACACCGACGCGCCGAACATCTCAAGAGTGCAGGTCGTGGTTGCTGTGGCCCCGATGGTGCAACCAGGTGTGCCGATAGCCCCAGCCGTGGTGACGATGGAAGGAGCTCTGCTGACGGCCATCAGCACGCTCCAACGGGAGCTAGAGGACCTCCGCGGAGCCGTGCGGGATATGCAAGAGGCTCGAAGCCAGCAGATCCTGCCGATGGCCGCACTAGAGCCCACGCCAGAGCGGGCGAACAGCCACGAGGCTCCTACGTCCAGTCGCGTCCCGCTGCGACGCGTGCATCCGGAGTCTCCCCTCTCCGCAGGCCGGTAGCAATTGGCATGGCTGGAAGATTTCAAGTTCCCTAGTGCCATCGAAGCGTACAAGGGCGACACAGACCCTCAGGAATTCGTGCGCGTGTACGAGACCGCCATCGAAGCTACAAGCGGAGACGACACAACCAAAGCGAAGGGGCCCCCCCCTCGCGCTACAGGGGGTGGCGCTCTCTTGGTTTTTTTACCATAGAGCCGAACTCCATCTACGCAGGGGAACTACGTCGAGCGCGTCGATGCGGATCAGCTCTTTGCTGTCAAGCAAAAACCCTCGGAGAAGCTCTGGGAGTACTCCAAGTGCTTCGCAAAGGTCTGCTGCTAGGTCAAGGACGTCAACGAGACAACCATCATCAATGCAGCGATAAAGGGCCTTTGCCCGGGGCCGCTGGCCGAGTACAACGCACGAAAGCCAATCAAGACGGTGGCAAAGCTCTTCGATAAGATGGAAGAGTATGCCAGGGCGGAGGAACTCGCCGAAGGATGGTTCCTCGAAGGGCAAGCGCAAGCAAGAGTCATCGAAGGATGTTCCCGAGCACAAGGATGCCAAGCACAAGGACTCGTCGAGCGACAAGTCCAAATGCGCCAACACAAGTCCTGGAGAGCCCGCTATGTCTTCGACATTGAGGGCGGCTCCGAAGACAGCGCTCCCGCTGGTCGCGGCCGGGGTCACCGAGGCTGAGGGCGGGGGCGCGGCGGGGGCCGCGACGATAGAACCCGTGCGGAACACGAAGACTAGCCCTATGGCCAGTGGTGTGAGGTGCATAGCCGAGGTGGCCACGACACGCGTGCATGCACCACCATCGCGGCGCTTCGACAGAGCGTCGCCAAGGATAGAACCCTCGAGGTGCGGCCGCCCGTCGTAGCCCACGTCCAGCAACCCCCGGAGGGCCCCATGCGGATCCAAGATCACGGGTTGCAGTCCCAGGAGGGACCCTTGCGGATTCAAGCCCACGTGCAGCAACCACAGGAAGGCCCTCTGCCGATTCAAGCCCTAGAGGGAGCCCCGAGCCAGGTTATAAACGTCATCTCCGGGGGCTCCTCGTTGGAGTTCGCCTCAGCGCGGCAACAGAAGGCCTATGTGCGGAGGCTACACCACGTGGCAGCATACCTGGCGCAGGCACCGCCGGACTGGGCGTAGCACGACATTACCTTCACGCCCGCCGACACCGAGGGCATGGAGTTCCCTCACCAAGATCCCCTGGTCATCCAGGTCACCATCGCGGGATGCGACGTTAAGCTCGTCCTAGTCGATGGAGGAAGTTTTGCAAACATCTTGTTCGCAGCGGCCTTTGACCAAATGGAGATCCCTCGAAGTCGCTTAGGCCCCTCGGGAATCCCATTACAGGACTTCGGAGGTCAGCCGCTGAGAGCATTGGGCCAGATGAGCATTTCGAAGGGTAGCGGATGGAGCGCTCGCGCGTCTACTTCAGCTAGGCGCTGGCTCCGCCGCCACCATTTCGAAGGGTAGGGGACGGAGCGCTCGCGCGTCTACTTTGGCTAGACGCCGGTTCTGCCGCCACCATTTTGAAGGGTAGGGGACGGAGTGCTCGCGCATTTACTTTGGCTAGGCACCAGCTCCGCCGCCACCATTTCGAAGGGTAGGGGATGGAGCGCTCGCGCGTCTACTTCGGCTAGGCGCCAGCCCCGCCGCCACCATTTCGAAGGGTAGGGGACGGAGCGCTCGCGCGTCTACTTGGGCTAGGCGCTGGCTCCGCCGCCACCATTTCAAATGGTAGGGGACGGAGCACTCGCGTGTCTACTTCGGCTATACGCTGGTTCCGCCGCCATCACTAGGAGCGCTCGAGCGTCTACCTCACGAGGACGAAGTACCGGGTCCTACGAATTAATCGAAGACAAGCGCGGTCATGAAGATCAGTGGGGACACATATTTTGACCAATCTTTATTGCGTCCGTACACCAACGCTTGCAAAGGCGTCTGGCGATCATCGTCCCCAAAGGCCTAGTGTATAAGTGTCCTCGAGCATCCAGGATCGCTACTCGTTCGTCTCCACCTTGATATACTCCTGCGCTGGGGCCTCGCTTGTCGAAGCTCGAGCCACCCAAAAGTCCAGACGACGCCGGGTTACGAGGTCAGAGACTAGCAACCGATCCCTATTAAGCAGCTGCCCGGAGCATAGCGATACACGCGGTCAGAACAGGGGCAAAGGACCAGGAGGTATGCGAAGAAGAGCACCGGCGTGGTGACAGAAGGGGTATTTAAAACCCTTTACCTCCCACACCCCCGATAAGCATAATCGGCAGAAGACGAACTGCTCGCCCTTCCCACGATTGGGAAACGTGACCAGTGGATGCCGAAGTGGCGCTGCCGCCCGCGCGCATCTCACCCTGTCACAAGCGGACGCACGACCGTGGTCGTGTGACAGCCTGACAGCGCATGACGCGCCAACCAAGCCTGGCCACACGTCCATTACCTTGGGAATGATTACAAGCCGCGTAGCGTGGCCCACCTTTCATCGTGTGTCATTAGTGGGCGCGATTCTTGGGGCCATCAACGCAATGACAGCAGGCGATTGACCGGTCACTCCAACTCTGACTTTGACCTTGGCGTGGACTCCGCCCCCGCGGAGCGACGTCGACTTCGAACTCGCGGATGACTCTGGCGCCTACTCCAACCTTGAGCCCGTGGAGCCTAGTCGGGCCTTCGACTCGGCCTCGCTAGCGAGGGATCCATGGAAGTCGGATGCAGACTCGGCTTCACCTTGAAAAAACACCCTCGATAGGCGGGATCCGGAGACGTGCAAACGCCAGTATAATCCGCAATGCCGTCAAAGCACCGCCCGCGAGCCGCGTGGTACCGCGTGTCCCTTCGATCTCTGACTGAACCCCCACAGCAACGCCGGAGGCCACCTTGACTTCGAAGTCTGTGCGCCAACCCCGTAGCCCCAACCTGTGGGGATCCAGCCGTCTGCGCTCCCTGCAATCGGTGAGCGCGACTGCTAATCTACGACAAGTTTTGACTTGTTCTCATAAACAGGCCTCGTTCCATCCATCAATATTCTTTGATAATTAGCGCTAATCGACGCGATCAAAGAACGTAGATGAACCAAAGTAGGCCTACTCGTGAGAACAAGATCATCACATGCAGTAACGCGGCGCGACCGAGCAAAGAACAGCAAACGAATAACCAGGGGTGTGGAAGGGCGATAATGCGGTAGCGGCATATATATACCCACCTCCCCCCGGCTGGGAACGGCCAAACCGACGCAAGTTTGACCGGTGGAAGATCAACCGACGGGAGGTAAGGTGTCGCGGTCGGGTGTGTGCACGGCGCACCTGCCCCGCCATGCCACCTGTCCCGCACCCTCAGGAAGATGAGTACGGCACTTGTCGCCTGGTCGCGTGCGTGTGTATGCCGAAAAGGCTCAATCCTCGGTGCCATTAAGACACCGTCGTCGGGTCGTGGGCCGTCGGGCTGTACGTTGACTTCCCGCCTGCAGGATAACCTCATAAATCGCCTCGCCGGCGCGTCTGCTTCGAACTTGCCCCACGGGGACCAACTCGCCAGTGGCTCCGGCACCACGCACGTGGGGCGGTCCTACCCTGCGCCTCGACAGTGTGTCCACCGAAGGAGCCTGGCTTCGCCTCACTTTCGGCTCACTCGGGCGGCTCCGCCGGCGTCTTCGACTCCACGGCTAAAGGACTCCGAGGTCAAAGACGGCTTCGGTAAACAGTTTGACTCCGTATCCTCGGTGCGAAGCCAGGCTGCACCGGCAAACAAGGATTCTACCCAAGATCGTTGAAGGTCACAGGCCGTAGGGACGAAGAGGGCCAAATGGCTCAGCAACATGGCTTTGGCCCATGAAGCCCTTCACCATGAGAGGCTCCTGTCGTAGAGGTGGCCCTCACCTAAGCCCAGCTGGCCTGTTAGGAGGTTGTAAAGCCCAGAATGAGACATGTATAATGACATAAATGCCCTTGAGATGGTGTAAGCACATAATTGTAAAGCACTCCCCATGTGAATATATATAAGCCATCCAGGCCATGGAGAAGCCCCCAAGGCATTGCTCACCTAACTCTCCACTACCATACTCTCTCTCTCTCTCTGTTTGGTCTGTAACCACAACACTATCCATTAGAGTAAATGTGGGCAGGTTACCCCATCTACTTAATGGTTTTGGGATTGAAGCTTGCAAGCCAACTATCCTAACCATTTCAATCATGAGTTTTACGGTTTGATAGAAGAGTGAGTGTTGTGGTGTGCTCTCTTGTCCTCTTTATGGAATGGTTGTGGAACCGGACATACATGCATGTTTGCATACTCTTTATGGTAGATGATACAGTTGTTCAGACATGCATGTATTCTTTCTACTTCCATTCCCAATGGACAAATAATCTTCCTGGTTTTGCAGGTGATTTTGGGCAACTCGTTTCCCTCCAGAAGCATGACTGTTAAAAGACCAAACAATGTTGCGAAACTCTTATCAGACCAACCGTTGCTTGCCTTCAATTTTAGCAGTTCAAGCATGGCTAACAACCTCATGTACTTTGACTTGTAGCACATGAACAAAGGTTTCTCCGAGTCCTCAATCAAGCCTCAAAATTTAACATACTCTCTCATCACAATTTCCTTCTGCATCGCGAAGCATCCAATCCACATTGTCATAATGCAACCTCTCTAAATTGGAACTATAATTGATATCATCCGATGGCATATCATTGACTTCGTAAGCAATGTCATTATTACTACCGTCCTCTGTAATCTACTTTTCACCATGACTGGTCCAACGTGCATACCCCTTTTTGAAACTCCTTCGAATCAAGTGCGCTTCAATCTGCGCTCGATTCTTAAACATCTTTAGATTCTCGCAGTCAATGCATGGACAGTACATATATTCCACCCCCCTTATTCAACATATCCTCCTTAGCAGCTCTTATAAAATAAGACACACCATTAATGTACTCTTCACTCACATGGTTCCCAGCATACATTCAGCTTTGGTCCTACGTTACATATATAATAATTTAGTATTAATATTGAATTAATCAATTAGTGTACAATATATATATGATATAAAGTAGCTATATGTAATTTCTCAAATGTCAATGCGTCAAATCTTTAGGAATTCTGACAACGAGATTTGATAAAGAAAACAAATATACATGTAATTTCCTTTTCGGTTTTACTATTTGTATGTTGCTTCATTTTCCTCGTCTTTGGATGTCTAATTCTGCTTTTTCTCCGATGGTTCCAAGTCATTTTGTATGAATGATTTTGCTCATGTTTTGTAAGAAAATAGCTATATGTAGCAAGAATATTTAATTAAATTGAATTAAGTAGAAATAGACTATAAATTGACTAAACCCTAAACCATGCTAGATGTAAATAATCTTCTCTCTACATCAAACTAGCTCGATCTAAACCATCTTCAATTCTTCTTTCATCAAAAGCTATATATCTAAATTATAATGCAATTAGAAACAAATTACTAACCATAGGTAGTCAAGAAATGAGTGGACCTACAATCACTCTTGCCAAATAGTCTTCTTTCACCAAATGGCCACCTCAAAGCCCCGCCTCCAGCTCAAAGCAGCAGCCTAGATATGAAATTTAAGAGAGGGTCGACGGGTCTGTGCGCAATTAATACAGTGGAAATATCACAGACAGTTTATAATAAAAACCATCTGTGATGACTTAATTATCATAGACGGTTTGTAATACAAACTGTCTATGAAGTATCACATACGGTTCAAACAAAAATCGTCTGTGATATTTGGTAATATCACAGACAGTTCTTGTTAATAACAGTTTGTGACACTTCATAAATGGTTTTCACCATGAACCATCCGTGATATTACCTCTTCATAAATAATCTCTAAACTAAAACTGTGTGTGCTTGTATTTAATACTGATAGTTTTGGAGAACCATCTGTGATGTGGCATCTAATGTTAGGATTTTTGTAGTAGTGGGGGTATAATTAAGCATTTATCCTTTGGGAAATAACTATGAGCTAATGCAAATACAATTGCATAAGAAAGTAAAGCATGCAATTTAATAATTTAAATCAACATTATTTGCATTCAAAATGTAGGTGCAAAATAATCAAAGTATTGACTGTCCATGCTCACAAGCTGTTTGGTCTTGAGGATCCTGGTTTGGCTCAAACTACTGCTCTTCTTGGGCTTTGTATTCTAATCAAACGATCACGACGAGAATTGAATAAATACCAGAGAACACAAATAAATCCAAATGAAAATGCAAATGAACTCCAAAGTTCATGATTTTACTACCATTGGGCAGATATTGATTTTAGATGAATTTAGAATCAAGTTTCATTTGATTTGGATTTAAAACGAGTAAGAACGGGTCTTCCAAAGATTAAATTCTGGAAATATCCCAAAATAAATAGAAAAGAGAGAGACAGTCGCACTGACAATTAGGGCTCAGACATTTGTTTTTCATTTTTCTACTAGAAATATTAATAGAGGCTAACAGGTGGGGCCATTGGGGCTTTATTTTCTTTTTTGAACTATTTTCTTGAAGGAAATCACGACAACTAACAAGTGGGCCAAGGCACTGTGCTGGTCACAATAAAGTGGGCCCGCTTGTCAGTGGTACATCATACTCAGAGGAGTATAGTGAACGCCATCTTCGTATGAGTACTGAAGCACCCGAAGGACTCAAAGCCTGTGTGAGTTCGTAGCACCGTGGTTGTAGGCGCCTGTGTGTCTGGTTGGTTACGACCACGTTGTGTGTGGTCATAACGACCAACGTCATAGTGTATGTGTGTGTGGTCGGTTATGACCACGCTATGTGTGGTCGTAACGACCAAATTCGTAGTCGTTGGTGTCACGGTCGTAGCTCCTGCGTGTCCATGGTCGAAGCTCCAATATAGCAGTCGAAGACAAGCCAAGGATGAAGCCAGCGGTCATGGTTGTGCATTGACCACTGTAGCAGTTGGTAGCAGGCGTCAGCACAAGTGGTCATGGGTGATGCAGGTCATCCTCGGTCGGCTACCTACTTAGTATGGGCAAGCAGCTGGTACTGTAGGGGTCATCATGGGCTGTTCGCTGAAGCAATCCCAGGGAGCTGAGAAAAGCGGCATGGGCAAGTGGCAATCACTATAGCAGTCATGGGCGACTGAGCGCAACAGAAATGATAGGAGTCATAGTGAGTAAGTGGCCGGATGTGTCTATATATACTCTGTAAGTTGTTGAGAGTATTGAGAAAGTGTATAACAGATAAAACACAGTGGAAAAGGTGCGTCAGCTTGCATCGCATAATCATGCCTTAGTTTCTTGTGTGCCAAAGGACAACAGTAAGCAATACTGAGCAGGAGACTAAGTGCTAGCTATTGATAAAGCCACCAACTACACTACACAGAAGTATACATCAAGTAAATGTGAATTCAAACTAGAAGAATAATCATAGATTGTCTCTGAGATTTCAATCTTGACAAATTTCCCTATTGAGCAATAAAAAACCCACAATTTATCATGCAATAGTTTTCCTAGTGCCAGCTGACAATCAGATTTTAGAGATAATGAATAGAGAAACTAGCACGGCTAACTAATGGACAATCAGATCTCACTGTGCGGCTCGGGAAGGCGGTGTGCTCGGGGGGAGGAGGAGTGCTTGGTGAGGCGGCGTGCACAGGGCAGGAGAGTGCCGGGCGCGGGGGAGAAGGGTACCTGGAGTCGGGCGAGGCGGCTCGGGTTCCGGGTGCAGGGGAGGAGGGCCGTCGGAGTCAGGGAAGGCCGCGACGGGCTTGGGGTAGGTGACGACATTAAGTGGGGGTTGAGGTGTAGCGTTAGTACAATGGGAAAACCCTATAGCACAATATATAGGGAAATAATCACAGACAATTCTAAATAAAAACTTTCTGTAATAATAAAATATCACAGATGGTTTTAATTTAGAATCATTTGTGATTATAAATATCATAGACGGTTTTAATTTAATTTAGGATCATTTGTGATCCCTACTCGCAGCCACATGTATATCACACATTCTCATGTACATAAATGCAAATTCACATATATATCACACATTCTCATATACATAAATGCAAATTCACACACACACACACACACGCGCACACACACACACACACACACACACACACACACACACACACACACACACATATATATATATATATATATATATATATATATATATATATATATATATATATATATATATATATATATATATATATATCACATATTCTCATACACATATGTAAATGCAAATATAGAACATATGACATATAAACATTTCGTTCATCATTCTACTTGCTTATTTCTTTTAAAAATTAGCCATTCATGATGATCGATGTGTACGTAGCTACTTTGGTCACGTTGTTCTTCCTCGACCCATATGCCATTTTTGAAAGGGGGCAACTCATCAAATTGATTTTATTCTTCCTCATCCACTACATTCTCAACTCTGACAATCCTCCTTTTTCCATGAAGAACTACATGACGCTTCTTATTTGCCTGGTCAGTTACATAGAAAATTTGAACAACTTTGTTAGCGAGTACGAATGGTTCGTATTTGTATCTGACTTGTTTCAGGTCAATGGTAGTGACACTGTACTTGTCGATCTTCACCTATGGGAGGACCTAACGGCACCGAAACAACGGGATCTTGAAAAGCACGTAGTCGAACTTCCAAATCTTCTATATGAATCCATAGTAAGAGTTCATCAACCTATCGGTATTGAACACATATATGTGGACACCACTGTTTTCGTTAATGCTCTTTACATCCTAAGCCTGAGCCTACATATAGAATGTGTACCCATTTATGTTATATCCTTACCATGTCACAACTGTAAATGTTGGCGCTTTTGCCAACCATGTCAACATATCACGTGACGAGCTCCTAGCGAGTCACTCCTTCAACCATTGGTTGAACCGACTGTTGTGTTGTCTCGTGATCCAATCATTCGGCCACTCCAAATTCTATTACCGAAGCATGTCCTTGTGCTGGTCGATATACGAGGACACTTCAGTCATGTATTGCAAGACTATGAAATGGGCTTGACCATATGCATCCATATCTGGAGTGATTGCTATTTTGGGTTGTTGTTTGGATTTATGCTGTCAATCTGACCTTGTTAGCTCTTTAACTATTGGAGTGAAAATTTTCTGAATGCTTGGAGGAAGATTTTAAAAAGTCATCATTCACGCCCTCGGTTACCATTGCCTGTCCTACGAAAACTGATCAAACAACCAAGAACAAGAAAAACCAATCTAGGCTAAATCAGGAAGGAAATGGCGCAAGAGAACACCAGCAGCCAGCACCCTCCCAAATCCTTGGTATAGAGGAGGCAACTCCCAAATGTTACATGCAAGCCTGGAGAAAAGGTGGCCCAAGCCAGGAGAAAAGGTGGCCCAAGATTTTGTCTTCTGTGACTCATGTTTCATTTCACATGGAAAGATAAACTAATAGTAAACTTGTACAATCTATTAATCCAATATCATCCGGCCACGATCAATGAGTTTCGTATGCACATAACTCCGCTGTATATTCCACAAGATAGAAGCGCCGAGCTAGCTGCTAAGTTAAAAAGACTCTTGACCATTTCATGGTTAAATTTTCAACATTTCATGCTCACGTTACCATATACATAGCAGTATATATGAATGTAGCATCCAGGCGGCGGCCAAGGTGGAGATGGACGGTGGTGGCGGTGCTCGGATGAAGTTCCGGTGAGGTAGACATGAGTATGGTATAGAACACGCTGAGAGAAAGGCGATAATGTGGTTGATGACGGCAAGGGCTCACCAGAGAGAACGAATTTGGCGACGATGGCATTCGGATAGATTTGGCAGCTGTGTGCGTGCTTATCCAACTACCACAGCAGTCGTCCTTCGGTCGTTTTTGTACTGGATGAAATTCGTTCCAAGAAATACACTGCACTCGATCGACAAGTAGTTAGAGAGCTCATAAACGTGGCCATTTTCTTTCTAGCTAGCTTGCGTGTGTGTGCTACTGCTAGAACGACACACATCGTGTTACAGCGTCCAGCATCGAATGAGTGAGATGTTGAGAACGTCGAGTGTGAAGAGATCGAATAAGTTCTTAAAGATCACCGTGAAGACACAGTCATGAATATCGTGGTGAAGATAATGCGGCCTGAACTTGACAGTGACACCCGAGCGTCGTTGTCTCTCTGGCTTGTTGGCATGTTCCATGTAGTAATTATAAATCTCTGGCAAGCCAATCCTATAGTTAGGAGGTGCTCTATCGGCATGACCAATGGTTCAGCTAGCACGAATTTTGGGCTAACAGCAAGTAGGGGATATCATCATCAGTCTTCTTCTGTTTACCCTTACCACCTTTGCTGCCTCGACTATAGGTTGACTTCACGGTAGTCAACCAGGCACGAGATACAGATGAACCGTGCCCTTACCGCGTCGGTGTAGGTAGCTCCGGTACAGATAGCCCCTGTGGACTTGGCACGGTGCAGGTAGCTTTGGTCCGAATAGCCTTTGTGGACTTGGTACTAGTGCAGATAGCTCCTGTGGACTTGGCATCGGTGCAGATAGCTCTTGTGAACATGGCACCGTGTATATAGCTCGAGTGGACTTGGCACCATTGCAGGAGCCTACAGGTAGATGTCCTTCTTGGGCCACTAGATAAATGTTCCAATGGCTTGCCCAAGAGTCACGACCTTGTCATTTGGGGCATCTGCAGCAGGACGACCTCGAAATTGGCATGAACACCATCCATATTCACTTTTGCAAAACTTGGTGCTACAGTTACACCGTGCACCAAGGCCCCGAGCCCGAATGGATACGCCTGGCCCTAAGCAGTGCACAGGGCAATGGAGGCATATCTCACTTGGAGCATACACTTTGTAGCCACCTACATAACGATACAAAATTAGCTACTCCAACAAGCCTAACAGTGGATCAAACATTCTAGAGATAATAATTATTACCATGATGTCATCAACAGGAAATCGGTGGTCGCTTTCCGACATAGGGTTGAACACACAACTACTTCAACGGTTGAGGGGCTACCTAGTACAGGAGCAACGGGGGCTTCCTGCTGATTTTTTGGGATGCCGTACATTTCCATCTAATCTCTGACATACCTTTACATGTTATCTCTAAGGGATACTGTAATGTCCTCTCGTAGCGATGCCTTGTGCTCGGCTTTGGCTCTCTTCCTATTCCGGTATGCTTCGGAGCGCTCATCAGGGATCCTGGCAAATGACGAGGAGATGTTCCGCAAATTTGCCTGTTCTTCCTCCTTCTTCCATTGTGGGATTTTACCCACATACCCAGCGGTGTCAAGTCTGTGGGGGTGCATTTTTGCCTGAAGGGCCCTGTGAGCTACACTTTCACTCCTAAAATTATCTATCATCTTCGTCGCCACAAAATCTTACCACTGCGGTTTTAGGAATGTATACTTGTGGAAGGGTGTCAGATCCTTCTCCACGTATTGCTTGATAAGTAGGCTCTTGAAGTTCTTCTATGCCTTGCATGCTACTAGGAATGCATGTCATTGCACGGAGGCCTTGTGTTCTTTCAGGATCTCAAACGATCAAAAAACTTCCATCACCATCTCACTTTTTTGAACTTTGGTCATGTTCTTCCACAAATCAAACGTGATCTCAATCCGTTCCCGTGCAATTATTCTAACTATTCTTCAGAATGTGGACACTGCTCAGTGAGGATTGATAGGGATTCTAGACGTATTGACATCTGTGATGGTAAATCGGCCCTCATGCCTTTTCGATAGTCCTCTTCCTTTTGGGATTTTCCAGAGGACGGTGCATCACACGCATCTAGCGATGATGTCAAAGAATGAGCAGATGACATCTTCAAAAGATAATAGAAATGAGCAATTCTAGTGGTCTTCTTGAGCCAATTCGTGGTGAATTTAGAATATGTTTCAAAAATCAATGTGCCAAGTAAAGCCTTCAATGATAGGATAAAAATAAAAGTAACTCCTTGAGCAATATGAAAAGTGGTTTCAACAATATTTTAATATTAACTCCAATAAAGCATAAACACAACAATATGAAAATGACATGAATATATATGTATTATCTCTCAAAACAGATAAACTATTCATGCAATTAACATACGGCAATATGTTGAATAGTACATAAAAGTAGGCATTGAAAATCTACGTAATGCATAGATTAAGAAGTGTGTTTTTGCTCTCAGGTGTAGAGTTGCGCAAGTTCTAAACTTGGCCTTCTTCCACTGTTGTCAATATTTCAATGATCACAGTGACAATTCCTCACAAATTCTGCTAGATTGTCTAATTGATTATTACTTCAGTGTAGTATCAATGTCAATTGCATGCGAAATCAACAGATTTCGGTAGAAATCAGAAACAAGAAACATATATGAGCTACTGCAGAACCAACATATACTCAGCAAAACCAAAGGACGGCAATAAGTAATACTGAGCAGGAGACTAAAGACTAGCTATTGACAAAGCCACCGACTACACTACACAGAAGTATACAACTAGCAAATGTGAATTCAAACTAGCAGAATAATCTAGATTGTCTCTGAGATTTCAATATTGACAAATGTCATCATTGAGCAAGCAAAAACCCACAATATATCATGCAATAGTTTTCCTAGCGTCAGCCGACAATCAAATTTTAGAGATAATGAATAGAGAAACTAGCACAGTTAACTAATGGACAATCAGATCTCACAGAGAAATCAAGAACATAAAGTAAAGCTCACTGTGCGGCTCGGGAAGGCGGTGTGCTCGGAGGAGGCGGTGTGCTCGGCGGAGGAGTGCTTGGGGGAGGCGGCGTGCTCGGGGCAGGAGAGTGCCAGACGCGGGGGAGGAGGGTAGCCGAAGTTGGGGAGGCTGCGTCAGGTTCCGGGGAGGCGGCATGCTCGGGAAGGAGGGCACTGGGCACAGGGGAGGAGGGCCGCCAGAGTCAAGGGAGGCCACGACGGGCTCAAGAGAGGCGACGATATTAAGTGGGGGCCGGGGTGTAGCATTAGTACAATGGGAAAACCCTAGAGCACAATATATAGGGAAATAATCGCAGACGGTTCTAGATAAGAACTATCTGTGATAGTTATCATCATAGACAATTCTAGACAAAAACTGTCTATAATAATAAAATATCACAGATGGTTTTAATTTAGAAGCATTTGTGATTATAAATATCACATATGGTTTTAATTTAATTTAGGATCATTTGTGATCCCTACTCGCAGCCACACGTATATCACACATTCTTATGCACATAAATGCAAATTTACATATATATCACACATTCTCATATACATAAATGTAAATTCACGCACACACATTAATCCAATGGCATCCGTCCACGATCAATGAGTTTCGTATGCATATAACTCCGCTGCATATTCCACAAGATAGAAGCGCCGAGCTAGCTGCTAAGTTAAAAAGACTCTTGACCATTTCATGGTCAAATTTTCAACATTTCATGCTCACGTTACCATATACATAGCAGTATATATGAATGTAGCATCCAGGCGGCGGCCAAGGTGAAGATGGACGGTGGTGGCGGTGCTCGGATGAAGTTCCGGTGAGGTAGACATAAGCATGGCATAGAACACACTGAGAGAAAGGCGATAATGTGGTTGATGACGGCAAGGGCTCACCAGAGAGAATGAACTTAGCGACGACGGCACTCGGATAGAGGTGACAAAGATAGGATGATTTTAGCTAACAGCTGCATGAAAATGAAATTAACTGCAGGTTACTCTATCGTTCAGCCGCTGTTCAAGCGGTCGGTGACAAAGCAGGGCAGCGAACCGTGTTAACTTTCCCACCGAACCGTTTGGCATGTCAGCTGCCGCTCGGGACCTCCGGCCCCCCGGGGGGGACCTCCCGGCCTCCTCAGGTCTGTCCTCATCCCAGACCAGATGGAAACAACGCACAAGTCAATATGCAACGAGAATGTGCAGGCTCTCTCGTTTTCTTGCTGCATAAAACTCTTCACCAACCGTAGCACAGTATGTACACAAGTAAAGCGTGGATGTTAACTCGATCGATGTTTATCCAGTGACGGAGGACCCGATAGGGTAAGCTGTGGTATGGATCAGACTTTGAATTTTTGCGCCTCGGCTGGAGCGGCGGGCGCGGCGGCGACGGAACTGGGGGAGCGGCGGGCACGGCGGCCGGCGGGTGTAGCCGGCAGCGGGCGGGCAGGCGGCGGGAGGCGAGCGGGCGGGACTCGGGAGGCGGGCGGGGGGAGACGGGAGGCAGGCGGCCGGCGGAAGGCGGGCGATCCGTCCCATCTTATTTTTTTCCCGTTCTCCGCCACTGTGTTCATCTGCGGATCATTACATCGTGCTTGTGCCATCTCTCTGAATAGTGAATTAACCGTGTTGAATTGACAGTGAAAGCGTGCTTATTTTCGTAATTTTCCACGTCCGTAACGCAGCTGTGTGCATGCTTATCCAACTACCACTGCAGCCGCCGTTCGGTCGATTTTGTACTGGATGAAATTCGTTCCAAGAAATGCACTGCACTCGATCGACAAGTAGTTAGAGAGCTCATAAACGTGGCCATTTTCTTTCTAGCTAGCTTGCGTGCGTGTGCTACTCTAGAACAACACACATAAAACTCTCACCAACCGTAGCACAGTATATACACAAGTAAAGCGTGGATGTCCGCACAGCAAAGGAAAACAAAAAGACAGCAAAAAAGAGGGAAATTTTTCTTCTGTACTGCAGCTACAGTGGCAAAGGAAAACAAAAGGACAGCGAAAAAGAGGTAAAATTTTCTTCTGTACTGCAGCTAGTACACTATGTTATAGCTACAGTATATGCTGCTGTAACAATTAAACCAAGACTTCGCTTTCGCTAGCCCTGTGCACTACTTTAACCGAAGGCAATTACGCTGCTGCTGTTAACTTCTTTCTTTCATCCACATGATGCTTTGTGGAATATTTTGTACTAATGATTTATTTTTTATTCAAAATTACAGAAATATATCAATAGAATTTTTTTACAAAAATAGGCTCCAATCACCCCCCATTGGGCGACTGGAGCCTTTCGCCCAACCAAGGGCCGACACAATCCCTGTCGCACTACCTTGGAGCAACTGCATTCAGTCGCCCTCCCGCTGGGCGACTTTCATGCAGTCGCCCAATGGGGCGGCGACTGGATGCAGTCCCCCGTGAATGTTTTAAATTTTGTCAATTTTGTAGTTTTAAACTGGTAAAAAATCTGCTGAAATTATAATAAAAGTTTATGTTCATTGTATGTTGTAGGTGCCTAAATAATTTTGCAAATTTTTTACGAACGATTGACTGTAAAACGATTGATACATACGATGGTAAGTGATATTTTGATATTACTAGGAATCTTTGTGCGGTTGCCATCATTGAAGTTCACTATTCGTTTGAAGCGTGCATCGATTAGGTAATGAGGAGTAAAAGTAAGCATGGCATAGTATTAAAAAGTTCACATCGTAAATAAAGAACGTAAACAATAAATGAAACAATGGTGTACAATCAGGCGCCACCCTGGCCTGCCCCGTCCCCACGCTCGTGTCCTCCTGTACGGCCCGCTTGGCCGTCCTCCGCTGCAACGGGTTACGACACTCCGAGAACGTAAAATGATCAGGAGCATGTCACACCCGCCTCTGAGTTGGTGGAGTCAGCTGCACCTCTGGCTATGTGCCCTCCGGTGCACCGGGAGGCACTGCCGGAGAGAACCTCTGGTGTTATGTCAGGAGGTGCAGACCCAGACGGCTGCCTGACCCACTCGGAGAAGTACTGGTCCACATCGTCCGGGCTCGCGGTGGGGCTGTACCAGTACTCCGACAGGAAAAAACCTGCAAAAGTAATATCGTTAGTTTCAGATGTAAAACATTGCGATAAAACGGAGATCGTACAATACGTACCCTCAGTTGGCGCCATCGTGCCTGGAGGAGGGGCGTACGATGTCGAGTACACCCCCTGTGTGGGTACGCCAGGGAGTACAGAGGACGCAGTGTATGAGGCCGTCCCTAGGCAAATCCTCCAGCCTCGTCCGGGTGAGGTGCTGTAGGACATGCCCACGTAGAGCCTCCAAAGTAGTGCCACGCCAGTTGGGGCGGCACCGGTGGCCGAGCCGTCCGTGTAATGGGCGTGGGCGTGGAGGCCGCTGGTAACCTCGTGCAGGACAGTAGGTGCACGACACATGTACCCCACTCCTTGAAACGACGGTACGCGCTGATGTGCTCCTCGTGGCCCACCTCGGCACCTGCGGCAAGCCTATGCATCATACTCTTGACCTCCGTGACGATCGAAAGACCCACATCAGACTGACGGAAAAGACATAAAATGGTTAATTATCCAAGGTAGCATTGCCATTAGGGAATGTTCGAAAATACGTGTAACGTACCGCGATGTGCGCGTCCCGCGCAAGGTGCGCGGGATACGTGTCTGTCGGAGCGGCGAGGTGTGCGAGGGGCGGGTCCACGACATGTACGAGCCTCATACGTGTCCGGCTTGGTACCAGCGTAGGTACTTCGTGTACTCTGTACTGTCGTAGGGGCGGTCCTCATCAACCACGTCGGCAAGCGCACCATCCCACTGCGCAACCCACCCCTGCATCTTCACTGTCCAGTCCATGCCGCATTTCACTCTCTTTCTAGAGTGCCTGCTTGTAGGACCACTTCGTTAGTAATTTCCAATGGAATCATAAGTATGTATAATTTTATAAGACGCGGGCACTCACGCGTGCACAGGAGGCGGCAGTGCAGGTCCGATAGGTACCGGGACAGCCTGGCAGAGACCAAACTGTTGCATCACTCGCTGTGGTGAGTAGTCCTCCACGAAGATGTCGTAGACGAGCTTCTGGCGCATCAACCAGAAAGCCCGATCGCGCCAGCGTAGTCTCGATAATCCATCGGGAGCACGGTCCTCCAATGCCACCTGTGAGTACGGCTCTCAGCGCACGTCGTCGGCCATGAGGCGGTTGATCTGCTCAACAAAGGGCAGATACGCCCGCGTGACCTGGACATGTGCGAATTGCACCTGCAAGGACAAATAGGTGTTACGTACGACCGTCGTTAGTACAAGGAAATAACTAATTGGCATATGACTTACCCGTCGACAACACAAAATAGAACCCATCGTCGGCCGGTCGACGTCTCCCCCTGGGTACATCTCGGGCCCGTACGGACCCATGTCGTCTAGCAAAGGTCGTCTAAGGCTGAAGCGCTCAAACGACCACAGCTGCAGTAGTAGGGGACAACCTGCGAGGACCGAGTTCTCCTTGAACCTCCCGCACGCATCGCATAGTCCACGGTAGGTCGCGGAAAATACGGCTGATCCCCAGCTGACCTGGGGGCCTCGCCGTCCGCGGTCGCCCTAGCATAAGCGATGAGGCGCGCGTCGACGGTGTTGTCGTGGCTGCTGGTGAAGAGCACCCAGCCAAACAGCCATAGCAAGTACGCCTCCAAGTACCGCGAGACCTGGTGATCGTCTGCCTCTGGGTCCATCCGCTCCACCTGAATGCAAACAACATGTTATTAGTACGTAATAACACAAATAAGAGCTTTGACGACACGATCGATTGTAAAGACCACGTACCCGTAACTGTGCAAGCCACCTCAGCGACGGCCTGTGGGTCTGATTCACCAGGAAGATGTGGTACTCACCCACGGCACCCGGTGGAAGGACCCCCTCGAATCTGCCGAGCAGGTCAGCGCGCCACTCAACCGGAGCCTCTGGTAGGAAAGCAGCGCCTCCGCGATCGAAAGGCCAAGAAGCAGGGACACATCCTGCAGGGTCGGCATCATCTCCCTGAATGGGAGGTGGAAAGTGTGCGTCTTTGACCGCCAACGGTCCACCAAATCCGTCAGCAGGGAGCGGTCGAACGGGAAGCGTCGTGATCGCTCCACGGCCTCGTCCCCGCCCGTGGCCAAGGCGGGTCCATCCTCCTCCGTGGCCTGCACCATCCGGGCAAGAGAGAGTAGCCCAGCATCCCACAGCCTGCAAACAAAGTGAAGGTCAGCACGGAACGTTCTTACGGCAGCACTAAAATGCTGGCGTAGTGCAAACCTAGCTGTCCAACGAGGATCGAGTCTCCAAGCCACGCGAGGTGTGCATGTCCAGACCACTCCCAGCTCAGCCGGCTCGTCCGCGCACCCCGGTGGCGGCACACGACGGGAAGCGCGATGCACACGGTCCACATGCTCGTCCAACAGGGGATACTGCGAGTCACGCGCCATACCTGCATGCAGATTTCATACGCATGTTGTTAATTTTGTAAAACTACATGTTTAATAAATTTAGTATAACAAATATTTAACTATATGTTTTATATTAAAGATTGTATACTACAAATTTTTTATACAAAAAATTTTATACTAAAAATTGTACTAAAATCTCTGTACTAAAAATGTTCCATACTAAAAAAATGTATACTACAAATTTTCTAATTTCTACACTAAAAATTCCTACACTAAAAATTCCTATACTAAAAATTTCTATACTAATATTTCTATACTAAAAATTTCTATACTAAAAATTTCTATACTAAAATTTCTATACTAAAATTTTCTATACTAAAATTTCTATACTAAAATTTCTATACTAAAAATTGAACTAAAATTTCTATACTAAAAATTGCTATACTAAAGATTTCTATACTAAAATTTCTATACTAAAAATTCCTATATTAAAATTTCTATTCTAAAAATTTCTATACTAAAGTTTTCGTACTAAAAATTTCTATACTAAAATTCCTATACTAAAAATTTCTATACTAATCTTCCTATACTAAAAATTTCCATACTAAAAATTTCTATGCTAAAATTTTCTATACTAAAAATTCCATACTAAATTTTCTACATCTACAATTTTTACTACCCCTAACATTGCATACAAATATACTACAAATGTAATATACTAAGAAAAAAATACCTGAATCTGAAGATGTCGCGCTCTCCTCTTCTCCCCCTCCTTTCTCTTCTTTCTGCTCTTCCTTCTCGCAGATCGAATGCAAATACAGCGGTGGCCGCAGCCGAGCGCAGCCGCTGCTTTTAACCCCCCCTATCGCCCAAACGTTGGGTGACTGGAGCTGTCGTCCAACCATGCGGCGACTGCATGCCAATCGCCCAACATCCGGGCGACAACAATAACTCGCCCAACCGTTACCAAACTGCCGACGTGTCACCTCCCAGTTGGGCGATTAGCTCCAGTCACCCAATGGGGGAGCGACTGGTGCCTATTTTTGTAAAAATTTTCCCACGGGTATATTTTTGTAATTTCGAATAAAAAATGGATTATTCATACAAAAAATTCATGCTTTGTGCCTTACTTTTTTCTGATACGCCGAAATGAAACAACAACAAATTTGCTATTGCATGGTCGCCTAAAATTCCTTTTTGCTTCAGTAGATTTTGAAACGGGCTCATGGCTTTCATTGGATCCACTTGTTAATATTTTGACCCGATGCGAATTGTTTTTGTATTCCTCAGTCCACGCACATCTCCTTATCTCTTCAGTTCTTTTGTGTCCTGCGGAGTTTTGAGAGACGAAAAGTTTCTGTGTGGCTCATCTCCTCGGCGAATTGACTGGCGATTGGTGACTCACCAGCTTTTGGTCTGCTTGGCTCTTTGATTTGCTGGGTTGGGTTGTTTGGGGGAGGAGAGCTTGGTTTGTTTGGTCTGCCTGAGAACAGTTGGAGAAAGAGTGGAGAAATCGAGCGGGAGAACGAGAGGCAGAGCTTCCTCCAATCGGTGGATATTTTCCGACGAGCTTCTACTCCCTCTTCATATTTGAGGTTAGTGTTCTCGGTTTTTTCCCTAGGGTTTTGGGTAATGTTTTTTTCCTAGGGTTATGGGTTACTGCTAGAACAACACACATCGTGCAGCCTAAACAAATTAGTGAGGAATCGTTGCACCAAGTGAAGACATTGCCCATTTAAGGCCTTGTCTACAAGAAGGGCTTCCACAACACATGCACAAGACATCAACGGCACTGCAAGGACGACCAAGAGCTGCAGCAATGGAAGGCCGCCTCCTTGTGATTCTCCTCCTCCTGGGATCAAAGTTATATACCGAACCGTTTGGGCAAATGACTGTGCATGTCCGCTGCAGCTCGGGAATCCTCATCCCAGACCAGATGGAAACAACGCACAAGTCAATATGCAACGAGAATGTGAAGGCTCTCTCGTTTTCTTGATGCATAAAACTCTCACCAACCGTAGCACAGTATATACACAAGTAAAGCGTGGATGTTAACTCGATCGATGTTCATCTGCGGATCATTACATCGTGCTTGTGCCATCTCTCTGAATAGTGAATTTACCGTGTCGAATTGACGGTGAAAGCGTGCTTATTTTCGTAATTTCCACGTCCGTAACGCAGCTGTATGCGTGCTTATCCAACTACCACAGCAGCCGCCATTCGGTCGTTTTTGTACTGGATGAAATTCGTTCCAAGAAATGCACTGCACTCGATCGACAAGTAGTTAGAGAGCTCATAAACGTGGCCATTTTCTTTCTAGCTAGCTTGCGTGCATGTGCGACTTCTAGAACGACACACATTGTGTTATAGTGCCTAACATCGAATGAGTGAGATGTCGAGAACATCGAGTGTGAAGAAATCGAATATACTGAAAATTATTGAATTTAATACATAAGTAAAAATAGGAATTTAAACAAATTATTGAATTTAATACATAGGAAATTTTACCATCCTTGAGGGGAAGAGGTGGCGTTGATCACAGATCGAGATTTGGCACCAGTGGTACCGGGACGCGAGATACAACCAGCAAATTTTGAGCCTTGATCCCATCTAACCTCCTTGGATAGAAAAACTGCTCTAATACATAAGAAATGGCGCAAGAGAACACCAGCAACCAGCACCTCCCAAATCCTTGGTATAGAGGAGGCAACTCCCAAATGTAGCACCCAAACCTGGAGAAAAGGAGGCCCAAGATTTTGTCTTCTGTGACTCATGTTTCATTTCACATGGAAAGATAAACTGGTAGTAAACTTGTACAATCTATTAATCCAATGGCATCCGGCCACGATCAATGAGTTTCGTATGCAGATAACTCCGGCCGCTGCATATTCCACAAGATAGAAGCGCCGAGCTAGCTGCTAAGTTAAAAAGACTCTTGACCATTTCATGGTCAAATTTTCAACATTTCATGCTCATGTTACCATATACATAGCAGTATATATGAATGTAGCATCCAGGCGGCGGTCAAGGTGGAGATGGACGGTGGTGGCGGTGCTCGGATGAAGTTCCGGTGAGGTAGACATGAGTATGGTATAGAACGCGCTGAGAGAAAGGCGATAATGTGGTTGATGACGGCAAGGGCTCACCAGAGAGAATGAATTTGGCGACGACAGCTCTAGGATAGAGGTGGCAAAGATAGGATGATTTGAGCTAACGGCTGCGTGAAAATGAAATTAACTGCAGGTTGCTCTATCCTTGCAGCCGCTGTTCAAGCGGTTGGTGACGCGCGTCGACTCGACCAGCGAACCGTGTTAACTTTTACTCTTGGTGCATCTAAATAGGGAGTGCTTTGTTTGCAATGTGAGAACAGAAAAACAGAAAAAAATAGTGAGAAAAAGGAAAAAGAAGATAATTTTGGAGAATGAATAATATGAAGAAGAGAACCAAAGATCGAGCCATTTCTTGTTACTTTGTTAGACTATGCAGCTCCATGCGTTGCACAATCTAATTTGAACAGTTATCAACTCTGTGAGGAAATGATATTATCAGTATTTCATTTCATGATAGTCTTCTTAGTGAACTGATCACTAAAAATATCTTGTCACAGCCAATGCTTGGGAATAGGGTGACGAAGTCATTCTAATTACCTGCCGCCTCGAGAATCCAGATTTGGACAAGGTGAACGGTTACCAAAGCGACAAACTTGAGAACTTTGGGAATGAGCTGTATATACCTGCAATCTCAATCTTTATTTTAGTTCCAAGTAATGCAATTCTTGACCTGATGTTATATTTTGTAGGTATGAAATGAGATTCAACATGAAAACCGGTACTTCTTCACAAAAGCAACTGTACATGTCTGTGTCTGCTGTAGATTTTCCTCGAATTAATGATAGTTATACTGGCAGGTATTTCTATTGGAAGTTTCAATTTCAAGAAGTAATGGTTCTTTGTAGGATATCATGTGGAAGTTTCAATTTCAAGAAGTAATGGTTCTTTGTAGGATATCATGTGGAAGTTTCAATTTCAAGTAATGGTTCTTTGTAGGATATCATGCAAGCCCCCCTGGGAACCTCCCGGCCTCCTCAGGTCTGTCCTCATCCCAGACCAGATGGAAACAACGCACAAGTCAATATGCAACGAGAATGTGAAGGCTCTCTCGTTTTCTTGTTGCATAAAACTCTCACCAACCGTAGCACAGTATATACAACAAGTAAAGCTTGGATGTTAACTCGATCGATGTTCATCTGCGCATCATTAGATCGTGCTTGTGCCATCTCTCTGAATAGTGAATTTCCACGTCCTTAACGCAGCTGTATGCGTGCTTATCCAACTACCACAGCAGCCGCCATTCGGTCGTTTTTGTACTGTATGAAATTCGTTCCAAGAAATGCACTGCACTCCATCGACAAGTAGTAAGAGAGCTCATAAACGTGGCCATTTTCTTTCTAGCTAGCTTGCGTGCGCGTGCTACTTCTAGAACGACACACATTATGTTACAGTGCCCAACGTCGAATAAGTGAGATGTCGAGAGCATCGAGTGTGAAGAGATCGAATAAGTTCTCAAAGATCACCGTGAAGATACAGTCATGAATATCGTGGTGAAGATGATGCAGCGTGAACTTGACGGTGACATCCGAGCGTCGTTGTCCCTCTGGCTTGTTGCTTGCTATGGTACCTTCAAGTTGGTGGGCGGTCTAAAGAACTTTCTCTCGGTCTGTACACTGAGTAAGGTTTAGCTTCTTCTCCATAGAACGAAGCCAATCATCTGCCTCTAAAGGATCTAATGAATTGGAATAGGTAGAGTGGTCTACTCCTCATGAATTTTGCAAATCTGGATGGCAAACAAACTAGCTGAGGTGTAGCGGTTGCCTAATTCTGCTGATTCATCATGTTGTTCATATTCTGCATTATTGTATTCATGAGCTGGGTCTAGGCTTTCATGAGCTGACTCAGAGTTGGATCCAAACCAAGTCGAGCCGATGGTTGACTCTAAGCTGAAGGATTTGTGGCACTACTGCTAGGATCTGAAGGCATCTGATTGTGACCAGCTGATATTTGAATATCAACCATCTGCTAAGTTGACAACATAGGTTAGAGAGTTCATAAACGTGGCCATTTTCTTTCTAGCCAGCTTGCGTGCATGTGCTACTGCTAGAATGACACACATCGTGTTACAGTGTCCAGCATCAAATGAGTGAGATGCACTGCATTGTACTCGATCGATAAACGTGGCCATTTTCTTTCTAGCTAGCTTGCGTGCGTGTGCTACTGCTAGAACGACACACATCGTGCGGCCTAAACAAATTAGTGAGGTATCGTTGCACCAAGTGGCGACCTTGCCTATTTAAGGCCTTGCCTACAAGAAGGGCTTCCACAACACATGCACAAGACATCAACGCCACTGCAAGGACGACCAAGAGCTGCAGCAATGGAAGGCCGCCTCCTTGTGATTCTCCTCCTCCTAGAGCTCCTCCTCCACCTCGCCAGCTCCAGCCCTCCCCCGGAGCCGGTGTCCTGCACCCGCGGCACGTCGGACTGCACGGTCACCAACGTGTACGGCTCCTTCCCGGACCGCGCCATCTGCCGCGCCGCCAACGTCACCTACCCACGCACCGAGCAGGAGCTCGTCGCGGCCGTGGCGAACGCGGCCGCGGCCAAGCGCAAGGTGAAGGTCGCCACCAAGCACTCCCACAGCTTCCCCAAGCTCGCGTGCCCCGGAGGCCGCGACGGCACGATCATAAGCACCACGCGGCTCAACCGGACGGTGAGCATCGACGCCGGGAAGCGGCTCATGACGGTGGAGAGCGGCATGCTCCTCAGGGACCTGATCCAGGCCGCCGGCGCCGCGGGGCTCTCGCTGCCGCACTCGCCGTACTGGTACGGCCTCACGATCGGGGGGCTCCTGGCCACCGGCGCGCACGGGAGCTCGCTGTGGGGCAAGGGGAGCGCCGTGCACGAGTACGTGGTCGGGATGAGGATCGTGACGCCGGCGCCGGCGAGCCAGGGGTTCGCCGTGGTGAGGGAGCTCGGCGCCGACGACCCGGACCTGGACGCGGCCAAGGTCTCCATCGGCGTCCTCGGCGTCGTCTCTCAGGTACGCACGGACGTACGCGCTACAAAAAAAGGCCTTTGTACTTCGGCCGGGACCGTGCATGGGCATGTTGTTGTACTCGTTGCTTTGGATCCATATATCCATCGATCCATGCATGCATATATGCACTGTGAACCATTAACGGCACCATGCTTTGACATGAAAAGAGCTTCTCAATCTACACCAAGATATATTGGTTCACAAAGCTGTTGCTCTTGCGTGCGTGCATGCTTGCTTGTGGACTCATCGTTTTGTGGTGTGTTCTGTTGACGTGGGCGCAGGTTACTCTGTCCTTGCAGCCGCTGTTCAAGCGGTCGGTGACGTTCGTGACGCGCGACGAGTCGGACTTCGCGGAGCAGGTGGCCGTGTGGGGCGGCCTCCACGAGTTCGGCGACATGGCGTGGCTGCCGCGGCAGCGCAAGGTCATCTACCGCCAGGACGACCGCGTCGACGCCTCGTCGCCGGGCAATGGCCTCAACGACTACCTCGCCTTCCGGGCGAACCCCACGGTCCTGCTCGAAATCGCCAGAGCCAAAGGTCACTAGTAATATTTTGCTAGTTTTGCTATTGCACAGACAACTAAAATTTTTTTATCTCTCAGTCACCTAAAGTTACATTCTTAATCAACTGAAGTTGCAGCTTCCCCCTTCAAAAATCACATACAACTTCAGATGATTCAATCACATGAAGTTGCTGGTGATTTTTTAGAGGGGGCTGCAACTTCAGTTGATTGAGAGTACAACTTTAGATGATTAAGAGATAAAAAAATTTTCAGTCGCTGTGCAATAGTCACTCTCATATTTTGCATGCTGATCGATGTGCACGTGCACGTCTACGACTAGCTAACCAAAAACTGTATACCATTATGTATTAATTGAACGATGCGCAGAGGAGTGGCTGGAGGAGAACGGCACCGACATCGACCGTTGCCTGACGGCGTGGGTGCCGTCTATGTTGTTCGAGCGGCTGGCGTACGGCTTCACCAACGACGGCGTCTCCTTCACGGGGTACCCGGTGGTGGGGTTCCAGCACCGCATCCAGGCGTCCGGCACGTGCATCAACAGCCCGGAGGACGGCCTCAACACCTCCTGCACGTGGGACCCGCGCATCCAGGGCCCCTTCTTCTACAACTCCGGCTTCAGCGTCGCGCTCTCCAAGGCGCCGGCGTTCGTCGCCGACTTGCAGCGGCTCCGGGACCTCAACCCGCGCGCCTTCTGCGGCCTCGACGCCAAGTTGGGCGTGCTCCTCCGCTACGTCAAGGCTTCCTCCGCCTACCTCGGCAAGGCGGAGGACTCGGTCGATGTCGACGTCACCTACTATCAGAGCTACACCGACGGCGCGCCGCGCGCACATGCCGACGTGATCGACGAGCTCGAGCAGATGGCGCTACGCAAGTACGGTGCCGTCCCGCATTGGGGCAAGAACCGCAACTTCGCCTTCGATGGCGCCATCGCCAGGTACCCCAAGGCCAGCGAGTTCCTGAAGGTGAAGGACAGGTACGACCCCGACGGGATCTTCTCCAGCGAGTGGAGCGACCAGGTCCTCGGCATCAACGGGAGCCCCAACATCGTCGAGAAGGGCTGCGCGATCGAAGGGCTCTGCGTCTGTTCCGACGACTCGCACTGCGCGCCGGAGCAGGGCTACTTCTGCCAGCCGGGGAAGGTGTACACGGAGGCGAGGGTTTGCTCGTTCCAAGCTGCTGCTGCAAGCGCCGACGCGCGCGGTGACCTCCGGGATGAACAGTGATGCATGAATCAGATGCATGGGTGAAACAGCACCGTACGTAGCAATCTCTAATCTTTTAGGTTGCGACGTTGAATTTGTGTTTGTGGTGTGTTGATGTGCTTTTCTTGCAGAGAGTTTATCTCTGTGAATTGGTAGCTGTTGGGTTAATATTGTTGTATGTGTGTTGTGCTCGTGTATGTGTACAAGCACTTTGTATCGGTGGTCGATACGACCAGTCGTTCTATTGTCATTATGACTAGTACTAAAAATAAATTGAGTATTGTAGCTCCGAGTACTCTGTGGTCGTAATGCCGTGGTCAATAGTCGATGGTCGTAGTTGATTGTCAATGGCCGCCAATCTCGGAGGAATACAGTGGACACCATACTCGGAGGAGTACAGTGGGTGTTATACTCGGAGGAGTATTGTGTACGTCATACTCGGAGGAGTACTATAGACAACATACTCAGAGGAGTACAGTGGATGCCTTACTCGTATGAGTACTGAAGCACCCGAAGGACTCGAAGCCTGTGTGAGTTCATAGCACCGTGGTTGTGGCGCATGTGTGTGTCTGGTTGGTTAAGACCACGTTGTTCGTAGCACCGTGGTCGTAGCTCCTACGTGTCCGTAGTCGAAGCGCCAATATAGTGGTCGAAGACAAGCCGAGGATGAAGCCAGCAGTCGTGGTCGTGCGTTGACTACTATAGCGATTGGTAGCGAGCGTTACGCAGTGGTCATGGGTGATGCGGTCGTCGGCTACCTACGGTATGGGCAAGGCTACCTATCATCATGGACCGTAATCCCGGGCAAGCGGCGGCATGGGCAAGTGGCGATCATCATGGACCGGGTGATGCGCGTCCTCGACCTACTCGGTATGGGCAATCCGTCATCATGGAAGGGTCGGCAATCCCGGGAGCCGATGGGCAAGTGGCGATCATCAGCAGCGATCATGGGCGTGAGCGTAGCGAAACTGCAGAGTGGTAGTGAGTGAGTGGCCTGAGTGACCGGTTGTGTCTATATATACTCTGTAAGTCGTTGATAGTATTGAGCAAGTGTATAACAGAGAAAACACAGTGGAAAAGGTGTGTCAGTTTGCATCGCATAATCATGCCTCAATTTCTTGTGTGCCAAAGGACAATAGTAAGCAATACTGAGCAGGTGACTAAGGACTAGCTTGTGACAAAGCCACCAACTACACTACACAGAAGTATACAACTAGCAAATGTGAATTCAATCTAGCAGAATAATCCTAGATTATCTCTGAGATTTCAATCTTGACAAATTTCCTCATTGAGCAATCAAAAACCTACAACCTATCATGCAATAGTTTTCCTAGTGCCAACCGACAATCAAATTTTAGAAATAATGAATAGAGAAACTAGCACGGTTAACTAATGGACAATTAGATCTCACAGAGAAATCAAGAACATAAAGTAAAGCTCACTGTGCGGCTCGTGAAGGCGGTGTGCTCGGGCGTGGTGGTGTGCTCAGGGGGACGAGGAGTGCTTGGGGGAGGCGGCGTGCTCGGGGAAGGAGAGCGCCAGGCGCGGGGGAGGAGGGTAGCTGGTGTCGGGGGAGGCGGCGTCGGGTTCCGGGGAGGCGGCGTGCTCAGGGAGAAGGAGGGCACCAGGCACAGGGGAGGGCCGCGAAATCGGGAGGCACGCCGGCAAAGCGGCGACATTAAGTGAGGGCTAGAGTGTAGATAAAATATCACAGATGGTTTTAATTTAGAATCATTTGTGATTATAAATATCATAGACGGTTTTAATTTAATTTAGGATCATTTGTGATCCCTACTCTAGCCACACGTATATCACACATTCTAGAGGCCATTAGAGTTCTACCCTTTCCGTGACCTCATAGCCCATGAGCCAGTCAAAGGATGAAATGAAAGAGCTAATGGAGGTTGTCAAAGCCAGGGTGCCCATGAGGACAGCGATGAGTACTACTACACAAGTCAGCTCTTCATGCATGCCTGCTACTGTGAGATGTTCGCCAACTTCAAAGTTTCGAAGGGTCGTCTGGCCTGAATTAGGAGGAGCTCGGCAAACAAGAATAAGTGACGACAACCTTGTGCACAACATGTATCTGCAATGAGTTTTTGGCATTATTAGTCCTACGACAAAATTGTTTCCTACCATATTTGTCGATACTACTATGTTATTTGGTTATTTGAGTTAGAATTCACTTGTTTGTTATGTGATTATGTTATTCGAGTTATAAACTAAGTTTAACTCGCCTTTGCATTTGAAATTGAGTTGAATTGGGTTGTCTGTTACTTGAATATGAAATTTAGCTAAACATGTTGCCCTGTTGTTTGAGTTAGGCTAGGGTTCGACTTGTGAGCCTGCCATTGGAGTTACAAAATGAGTTGCACTTGCTTGTTCTAGGATCTGTGTTAGAAAATGAGTTGTACCAGCTTGGTTTGGTATTTTAGCTAGAGAATGTGTTCGACTGCCTTGTTCTGCTTTCTCGGTTAGAAAATGAGTAGAACTGCGTAGTTCTGCTAGTTGGGTTATAAATTGTTTTCAACATGCATGTCTAGCATTCCAGTTCAAAAATGAGTTCAACCAGCCTGTTCTGGTAATTCAGATGTAAATTGAATTGCACTAGCTATTTCTACTATTGTAGTTAGAAAGTGATTGGTACTAGCCTATGTAGCAATTCTGTTATGCAATGAGTTGAACCACTCTCTTATGGTTTTTGACTTGGAAATATGTTATTGCCTTGACTTACAATTTAATTTGAATGTCATGTTACATAAGAGAAAGAAGCCCATGTTCTCATGATCTACTAAAATGCTTGCAAATGTTGTCATTCAGTGAGACACGCATGACAACGATGGATACTGACTCTGCCTCCATGGCTGCAAGCTCATCTGTTGCACTATCCGAGCAAGCCATGTTCCACCTACGGGGGATGATGAGGAGGAGTCGTCATCCCTTAGACCCTAATCGGTGCCTGATAAAACCGGCCTAGAGTGGGTCTAGAAGCAACTCAGCAGCACACATTCATGCAAAGACATGCTTAGGATGAGGAAGTCATTCTTTAATTAATTACACAAAACTCTAGTGCGGGACTACGGTCTTCGATCGATTCGGTGGACCAACTCTAAAGAGGCGCTTGGACTTTTCCTTTGGACATGTGCAGCCCCTCAGTCAAATCGACAAGCACAAAATAGATTTGAGCATTCCACAAGTTATGTCAGTAATCACTTCAACAGGGTATTGGATGTAGTTGCCAATATGACACGAGATATTCTACACCAAGTGGACCTACAATTCCGCACTGCCCAAGTGTAAGTTCACGTGGGCGCAGGTTACTCTGTCCTTGCATCCGCTGTTCAAGCGGTCGGTGACGTTCGTGACGCGCGACGAGTCGGACTTCGCGGAGCAGGTGGCCGTGTGGGGCGGCCTCCACGAGTTCGGCGACATGGCGTGGCTGCCGCGGCGGCGCAAGGTCATCTGCCGCGCAGACGACGCGTCGGCGCCTCGTCGCCGGGCAATGGCCTCAACGACTACCTCGCCTTCCGGCGATCCCCACGCCGGGCTCATCATCGCGAGCCACGTGTCACTAGTAATATGTTGCATGCTGATCGATGTGCGTGCACGTCTACAACTACATACCATTACGTATATATGGTGTACTGAACGTATTAATTGAGCGATGCGCAGAGGAGCGGCTGGAGGAGAACGGCACCGACATCGCCTGTTACTGGCGGCGCCGTTGCCGTCTGCGACGTTCGAGCCGCAGCGTGCGGCTTCACCAACGACGGCGTCTTCTTCACGGGTACCGGTGGTGGGGTTCGAGCACCGCATCCAGCGTCGCACACGTGCATCAACAGCCGAGGACGGCCTCCTCTCCTCTGCACGTGGGACCCGCGCATCCGGGCCCCTTCTTCTACAACTCCGGCTTCAGCGTCGCGCTCTCAAGGCGCGGCGTTCGTCGCCGACTTGCAGCGGCTCGAGACCTCAACCCGCGCCTTCCGCAGCCTCGACACCGGGTTGGGCATGGTCCTCCGCTACGTCAAGGCTTCCTCCGCCTACCTCGGCAAGGCGGAGGACTCGATCGATTTCGGCGTCATCTACTACGGAGCTACACCGATGCGCGCGCGCGCGCACGCCGACGCGTGATCGACAAGCTCGAGCGGATGGCGCTGCGCAAGCACGGCGCCTTCCGCATTGGGGCAAGAACCGCAACTTCGCGCCGATGGCGCCATCGCCAGTACCCCAAGGCGGCGAGGTTTGCTCGTTCCAAGTCGCTGCTTTGCAGCGCCGACGCCGCGGTGACCTCGGGGATGAACAGTGATGCATGAATAAGATGCATGGGTGAAAGAGCATCGTACGTAGCAATCTCTAATCTTTTAGATTGTGACGTTAATTTGTGTTTGTGGCGTGTTGATGTGCTTTTCTTGCAGAGCGTTTATCTCTGCGAATTGGTAGCTATTGGGTTAACCTTGTGGTATGTGTGTTGTGCTCGTGTGTATGTACGAGTAATTTGTGTTTGTGGCGTGGTATGTGCTTTTCTGTTGTCATTATGATCAGTACTAAAGTTACACTGAGTATTGTAGCTCGGAGTGCTCCGTGGTCGTAACGCCATAGTCGATAGTCGATGGTCGTAGTTGATTGTCGATGATCGTGGTCGGCAGTCGATAGTCGACGGTCGTAGTAGATAGTCGATAGTCGACGGTCGTGGACGATAGTCGATGGTCGACAGTCATAGTCGAGAGTCATGGTTAGTAATCGTCAGTGCATACGCAGAGTACTGTGGGCGTTATACTCGGAGGAATGCTGTGGACGTCATACTCGGAGGAGTACAGACGCCATACTCAGAGGAGTACTGTGGATGTCATACTTGGAGGAGTACTGTTGACGTCATACTCAGAGGAGTACAGTGGACGCCATACTCGTATGAGTACTGAAGCACCCGGAGGACTCGAAACCTATGTGTGGTCATAGTGCTATGGTCGTAGGCGTCTATGCGTGTGGTCGGTTATGACCATGTTGTGTGTAGCCGTAACGACCAGCGTCGTAGTGTCTGTGTGCGTGGTCGGTTATGACCACGCTGTGTGTGGTCGTAATGACCAAAGTCGTAGTCGTTGGCATCACGGTCGTAGCTCCTACGTGTCCATGGTAGAAGCTCCAGTGCAACGGTCGAAGACAAGCCGAGGATGAAGCCAGCGGTCATGGTCGTGCGTCGACCACTACAACAGTTGGTAGTAGGCGTCAACACGGGTGGTCATGGGTGACGCAGGTCGTCCTCGGTCGGCTACCTAATCGGTATGGGCAAGCGGCTGGTACTATAGCGGTCATCATGGGCTGGTCGCTGAAGCAATCCCAGGGATCTGAGCGAAGTGGCATGGGCAAGCAGCGATCACTGTAGCAGTCGTGGGCGGCTGAGCGCAGCGAAAGCGACAGGAGTCATAATAAGTGAGTGGCCAGAGTGGCCAGCTGTGTCTATATATACTCTATAAGTCATTGAGAGTATTGATCAAGTGTATAACAGAAAAAACATAGTGGAAAAGGTGTGCCAGTTTGCATTGCATAATCGTGCCTCAGTTTCTTGTGTTCCATCCTATTATCTATTTCGGCAAGTTGTCCATGACCATGTATCCGAGTCCACTGCCAAAGCGTGCGTTTAAGAGAGGCGGAGCCAACCTTGGGTGAGCAAGTCATAAACGAGTTACGACCACTGACCCCGGATAGGTTACGACCACTGAGTGAAGGTGTCACGAGTGGTCATATCCCCCCTTCGGGTCTACGCTGTTCCCCGTCTGACAACATAGCACTCGGGCGTGTTTCGACCGAGTGTTGATCCTTGGAGGGGATTAAACCCAACAGTAGCTAGATAGAGAATGGGATATGATGTGTGTACTCTAATATGTTTGGTTGATACAGTTGTATGATGTATGATTTCAGCAAATACTTAAATAAATTTTTAGAATTATAAATAAGTAATAAAGTATGTATGATTGCAAGATCATAAATCTCTTCCAAATCATTTAAATAAGAAATCATGCTTAAGAGGGCTACTCAAACTAAATGATTGTAGGATCGTTGATGGCAATCAAAGGGGATGAATGATTGTAACCCACGCGGAAGTTTTCTTCTCAAATATGTTGTTTTCTGATTGTCCAACCTGTCCACACAGCAAAGGAAAACAAAAGGACAACAAAAAGGGGGAAATTTTCTTCTGGTACTACAGCTACAGTGGGTGGCACTATAGCAAATATTACACTATAGTATAGCTAAAGTATATGTTGCTATAGCAATTAAGCCAAGACATCGCTTTCGCTAGCACTGTGCACTCCTTTAACCAAAGGCAATTGCACTGTTGCTATTAACTTCTTTATTTCCTCCACATGATGCTTTGTGCCTTACTTTTCTCTGATGCGCCACAATGAAACAACAACAATTTGCTATTGCACAGTCGCCTAAAATTCCTTTTTGCTTCAGTCGATTTTAAAATAGGATCGTGACTTTCATCGGATCCACCCGTTAATATTTTGACCCAATACAAACTGATTTT
The DNA here is from genome assembly GCA_036346575.1 of Dendrocalamus sinicus. Taxonomy (NCBI): domain Eukaryota; kingdom Viridiplantae; phylum Streptophyta; class Magnoliopsida; order Poales; family Poaceae; genus Dendrocalamus; species Dendrocalamus sinicus. Next base: position 1,426,736 of record CM070662.1, on the reverse strand, counting down.
GTGTTCCTCGGTCCGCGCTTATCTCCTTATCTCTTCAGTTTTTGTGTCCTGCAGAGTGTTTGAGAGATGAAAAGTTTCTATGTGGCTCCTCGTCTCCTCGGTGAATTGACTGGCGATTGTTGTGGTCTTTGTCTCCTACTTACCAATGCTCGCTTTGCTTGGCTATTTGATTTGCGCGGGGTGGGTTGTTTGGGGGAGGAGAGCTTGGTTTATTTGGTCTACCTGAGAAGAGTTACAGAAAGAGTGGAGACATTGAACGGGAGAACGAGAGGCAGAGCTCCCTCCAATCGGTGGTTATTTCTAGTGAGCTTCTACTCCCTCTTCATCAGATTTGAAGTTGGTGTTCTCGATTTTTTCCTAGGGTTTTGGTTAATGAATTTTTCCTATGGTTATGGGTTGTTTTCAGAATTTGATTTTTGATGAAACCCATTTGATGTGGATTTGTTTTGGTTTCGGCGTGTGTTGAGGGAGAGAATTGGCCATGGATAAGTTTTGTGCGGTGCAGAGGAGTTAGTAGGTAGGTAGACGGCATAAAGCGCAGTGGAGGCACGGCCACCATGGCATCCATGGCTCTGGTGGCACGGTGAGAAATCAAAGTGCACAGCGAGCATCTAGACAATGAGGGGAGCTCACTAGAGTGGTCGACGAGGCTCGAGAAGTCATGAGGTGGTATAGCGGTGGGCCGAGGGGGCATAGCAACTGTGAGCTAGGGCGGCTGATGACCAAAATTGACCACTGAGATGGTGAGAGGAAGTCGCAGGGATGCTCCAGCCAAAAGGAATTGGACGGAGGCTCTCCGGATTGATGGGGATGATGGGCAGCTGAAGTTGGTGAAGTGGGTGTGAGAGACCATGTGGAGGTCATCCCATGTGAGTGGTGAGTAATTGACATCATTTTAGGAAAGTTGAGTTTGGGTTAGGTGGTTCGGACCCGGTCATTGCATGGTGCAATCAAGCTCGGTCGGACTTGGTCAAACCTGGTCAAAATGGTTAGGATGCAGATTATGTTGACCTGTCAGGTTTGGGCTATTTCTTTAATGCATTTATGCTTACATGTATCGAGCGGTGCTATTTGACGTGTTTCTTGTCTGTGTTGGCTGCAGGATGTCGAGGCGGAGTCGTGGCGAGACACGAGGTGACCGGACTAGACGCAGGGGGGCGTTGAGGTCAGAACGGTCGGGATGTGTCGAAGACGGCGGAGACTCGAGGTCATTGCGAGGCTTGGACGACAAGGAGGGCGGAAGCTTCCCGGAAGGTGCAGGATGGGCGAATCGGTAATTTCGCAAGGCTGCACAAGCGGGAGTGGGCTCCGTTGGATTTAGCCGGTGTAACGGGTTGGAGACCCGTTAGCCAAGGGCTATAAATAGGTGGGAGGGGCTGCATGCCCTCTCATGGCTTTGGGAGAGAGTTAGGGTTTGCTAGAGTCAAAAGAAGTTTTGAGAGTTTGTTTTGGCTTTAGGCTTTAGTTGGTGAGGCTTTAGTTGGTAGGAGAGGCAGGGTTCTGTTGTGAGCCTGTCCTCCTTCGATGTGTTCTTGAGTGGTGTCCCCTCCTCCAAGTATGTAGTAAGTGTGCTCTTGTGTTTGTGAGAGGGAGAGGATGAAGTGAACTTCATTGTAATCATTCCTCTTTTTCGAATATCCATGCGTATGGGGACTCCTCTGTAATCGTTTGATTGGGAATGAAATTTCTGAAGTTTTCTCTCGTGCAGTCTCTCTGTTCTTCGTTTCTCTTTTTGGCTTGATTTTTGAGATTTTGTGTTTTGGCTTGTTTCTTGCCGGTGAGTGGCAAAATGGGTTGCTCCATGATGGGATAGTGCCTCAAGGTCATTTGATCGAGTTTTCCCAAGAGCAAATCAAGTCTAATCTCAGATTTGAGCATTTGGCTTCCTCTGTTCTTCATTTCCTCTTCTAGGGTTTTGATGAGTTTCTTGTTTCCCTTGAGGAAATGGCCTGAGATTCTTGCTGAGATGCTCTTAGATTATTGCTAACTTGATTGCAAAATCTCATAAGCAAATGACTTGTGAATCTTGAGTTATTTGGGTTCTTTTGCTCCTCTCTGAAGTTTCCAAGCATTTCTAGGTTTTTGGTGGTTTTCTTGTTTCCCTTGTTGAGTTGGCTTGAAAGTTGGTTCCCAGAGTCCTGTGGTTATTGCTATTGTTCTTGCAAAATCTCAGGTTCAAAAGATTTGGGATTATTGAGGAATTTGAGATCTTATCTCTCCACTGATCTGTTTTCAGATTTTTGCAAAAATCCTTGCTTCTTGCTCTAGGGATGAATTCACTGGTTGAATTAGGTCCCATTGCTATTTAGTTCAAGGTATTGTAGTCCTGGTCTGAAAAAAATAAGAAATTTCCTCTATTTTTCCAAAATATCTTCAATCTGCAAGTTTCTCGGTTTTCAGGCTTTCTGTTGGTGCCTCTGATTCAGAGAACCGGTCAGACCGGTTTTTATGCTGCGGTCTGACCGGACCCAGGCCGGCGGTCTAACCGGAGCACCTTGAGCGGTTTGACCGGCTTTGGAAGTGCGGTCTGACCGCTTGAAGCATTGCGATCAGACCGCCCCCTTGGTGATCCTCTCCATTTTGATCCTCTCCATTTTGATCCCTTCTTGGCTCTTTTGTTTGCCCCGCTTCCCTTTCGGTTTGTCTGAGTTTCCAGTGAGTCATTGTTGCTTCTTCTTTGTAGTATCACATAACTACTGGAGAAAAGCCTCACTTTTTGGGGTTAAGTTTTTAATTGAGCGACATTCACCCCCCTCTGTCACCATTTCGGTCCAACAGGGTGGCACCGATGAGCTACGGGGAAGGATAATGCAAATGCTTGGAGGGGAACGATTACATTGGACATGTATGATGGAGCATGTCACACATTAATAGGAGTTCGATATGTTCCTAACTTAAAGAAGAATCTAATATTTATGAGGTCACTTGAACTTGAAGGTTGTGAGGTATCACTTCGAGGTGGAGTCATACGAGTTACTTGCAAAGGGTAGGTGATCATGAAAAGTATCTGAAAAAATAGAGGATATCGATTAAATGGTAATCTTTAAGGCGGCGCAACTGATGTTTGATAAAAATCCTAGTCAAGTGAAGGAAACTAATGATAGGCACTCAGATCTCACTCATGGTTATGTACGAAACTGCAAACACGGTTTCCAAATCTAGCAAATGCAAAAATGAAGGTGTGAGCTACAGGAAGAAGAAAGACATTGTGGGACCAACCACATTGTACTAGTGAGCAGCTGGAGCTTAGAGGTGGTACAAACCTATAGCAAAGAAGGTTGTAGGAATTGGATGTGTGGTTAATCAAACTACACAATGAAGGAGCTTTCAAGTGGACCGGGTAGGCTAGCCCGGACATTGACACGTACATTACGGTGATGTGCATGAGCCCCTGTGACGGGGGCACTCCCAAAGGTGGGAGGAAAAACAAAAACAAAAAAACAAAAAAGGGTGGAGCCAAGTTGGAGCGAATTCTTGGAGGAGCACAGCGACTTCAATGGATAAGAGTAAAGGTATAGATTGTTGAGTTTGGGTGAATCATATCTAGTCTTTTAGGATTTGAAAATGTATGCAATAAAGAGTCCTATATGAATCGTACTAGGATTAGGACTCCAACTCCTATTTAGATTAGAATTCCTACTCTAAATTAGAGATTGGGTAGGATGAACTATATAAACCATGGGGATGACCATGGGCAACCAAGACAAGAAGAAGCAATGAAGCTAACTCATACAAAGGTGTGGCACACGAGTGGTTTGCAACAATATTAGACTTGTACCTTAGAGTTTCTCCTAAGTAGAGAGCTTAGACTTTGAGAAGACCATTGCACATATTGCTAGATTAGAAACCATTTGCTTTCTGCTAGCATTAGTTGCATCTAAGGGTTTGAAGTTGTGTTAAGAGTGCATTCCTTAATGGTTTTATAGAAGAAGAGGTCTATGTCAAGTAACCATCTAGATTAGAAAATCCTAAGTTCCCAAACCATGTCTTCAAACTCCCCAAAATCTTGTATGGATTGAAACAATCCCATAGAACTTGGTATGATAGGTTTAAGAGTTTCTTACTTAAAAATAACTTTAAACTGAAAATGATAGATAAGACCCTATTCACTCTCAAGAATGGCAATGATTTCCTTCTTGCTCAGATTTATATGGATGACATAATTTTCGATGGCTCCTGTCGTACTTTGGTGTCTAGATTTTCAGATACAATAGACAAAGAATTTGAAATGAGTATGATGGGCAAGCTGACGTTCTTTCTTGGCTTTCAAATCAAGCAATTGAAGGAAGTTACTGTCGAGACCTGAATATGCAAATCTGGACTCTCCTGTATATTCTGCACCAGTCTAGGATCATGTAGGTGCACACAATGAAAACATAAATGAAATATCAATCATGATCATGATTAACTAGGAAATATGCAAATATTATTAATTATCAGACTAGCGACCTTATGCCAAGCTTATAAATAATAACATGAAGGGCTTAGCAAAACTAGCAGTGGAAAATAAAGATAAACACTGTGGAAATTCGATAGGCCCATAGGCAATCGACTAGAGAACGAAGTCATGTTCCATGAAGGTGTCGAAGTACTCCTCAAATTCCTCTGCCTGTTATGATTCTCCTTCAACAACTGAGTAAGAAAAGATATAGTTGTGAGTACATAGAGTACTCAGCAAGTCGTTTGTAACAAGATGCAATATATAATGGTGCAAGGCTTATCAAAGAACGGCTAAGTGGTTATTTTGTAGAAAGTAACAATTTAGAGTAAATACAATTAATAGATTGAAAGCGCGATTTAAAATGAGTAAGTTGAAAGCGCAATTTAAAATGAGTAAGTAAATAAATAAGTCAAAAGAATTAAACAAACCATAGGTGAATTCACCATTCACTTCCCAAACCAACCAAACCAAGATTTTATGAATTCTACCCGTCGTGTGAAATCTAAGTGCGCTCAAATCTAAGTGTTTGAACAAAATGACTCAATATTGAACTCGTAGCACTCTAAAATTATTCAATTATAGCTTCATGGTTCTATTTAGCTTATTGACTTGGCATGGCTCATTTTTAGATATCTTTGGCTAAACAAAGAATTTGAGCAACTTGACATACAAAGAAATCCATTTAATTTTAGATTCTTACTCAATTGGCTTACTTTGCTTTATATGGATTGCCATGATATAGATAGTTACTTCGTATAATATGGCTTGATGTAGTCCTTGTAAAGTCACTTTGGATAATTTTAATAGCTCCTTATCAAGCTACAAATGAATAAAATGCAACCATTTTATTCCATTACATGTTCTTTCTTCTTCCATACATCATGATGACACTATTATCAAAGAGGGAGAAGATTAGTAAAAATGTGTATTTAGAGAAAAATTTGAAGTTTTTGTGCTAATTCTTCCTAAGTTAGAGCTTGTGTGCTTTGCTATGATTTTCTTGATTCTCACCATTACCAAAGTCAAATAGAACAATTATTCTTTCATATGGATCTAGAGTGAGATTTATCAATTCTTTGGTGAAGTTGAAGCTTTTTGTGGAAAACTTGTTCTATTTAATTGCTTCTCTCTATTTCTTGCACTTTTGTTCATTTTTTGCTTATGCAATTCATTTTGAACATTTTGGGTTTTCTTTCACAAAGTTCACTTCTATTTGCAAAATCAACTCAAATTTGCATTTTTAGAGAGATTGCCAGGGACCATGTGAGAAGGCCCAAGAATATGTGTGATGAACCATTGTCAATGTGTGTTGAGTTGAAATTTGAATTTACAAAAGTTTGTTAGTTTTCAAATTTGCTGTTGGACTAGGGCGATCCGACTGACCACAGGGCGGTCTGACCCCAAGTCTTGTGTGACTGAATTTTGAGGGCAGCCAAATTGTTGGTATGGTGTAGTCGATTTTTCCAAAGAGGTGCCCACTTGTGTGCATGAGAGAAAATATGAGCGGTCTGACTGACCAATTTGTGGCAGTCCGACTGGGTTTCACCGAGCAATCAAACTTGCATTGTCACCACGGTCTGACTAGCTCCCTTGTTAATGGGGTTTCACTAGATTGACTGGTGCAGTTAGACCAACCGCTCAATGGCGGTCAAACAGGTTTTGTCTAAAAATATGAGGTTTTGGATAGTTGTGGAAATTGTTCATGGGTTGAGGTTTGGAGTCCTAGGTCATTACATTCATGGTGCATAAAGTATGTTTGGACTAACATGGGTCAAATTATGAAAAACTTATTCTCAAAAATAATTTTTAGGATCAGGACTACGCTCATAGAGGAGCCGATGTGTAGAACAATTAAGGATCGATGATGGGTGTCGAACCTCAAATTTGCCATTCGGAACTCTCTGTGATTCCACTTATCTATTTCTTGGATCAGTAAATAATGCTCACATATACATTGTTGAATCATTTCATACATCGTATGAACCATACCAAACGCTTATATTGCACATCAAAGCTTAAATAACCCATATTTGGCAAAGTTTACATAATGGGCCGATCAGGCCAAATGTTTATATTACAAAAGTGAAAGCGAGAAGCAAAAGGTGAGGCCACCTTGCCACAGGCAAGCAACCAGGGGTAAATGATGCCATACTACTTTTCATGAATCTGGATAATCGATATGCACACAATCACCATCAATGTCTGCCTATATGAGGTAAGGACTAGAATACTATAGATCGACCTAATTTCCACTGTCTTCTTCTCCATCTATTCCTGAATCATCATAATAGGAGTAGTGGTTTTGGCCCACAGGTTCTGAGTTAAATGAGTGAGCGAGTGTAAGAACAAACAATCATGCTCCTCAAGCTAAAACACAGAATGCAATAATATAGATACATGGCTAAACAAAGGAAGGCTCGGGTTCTTTTATTTACTAAATGCATTTAGTTGAAAGCTACAATAATAGAAAATTCCTAAGACTTAGCAATTTAACTAAACCAGATTTTCTAAAGTGTGTATAATGATGCAATAATAGTAGTGCAAGTTCCATTCACCTTTTACATGGTTACATCCACGATATGCTAGTTTGGTTACCTGGGTTACATCGACCCATTATTCATCACTGGGTTACATTCACCTAGGGGAAATCAATTTAAGGTTACATCCACCCGTCATTTTACATCCCACCCATAAAGTTTTTAGAAATAGATACTAACTTTAGCAAGTTCCCAATGCCTACCCATGACTGTGGGTACGACTGTTCGAATAGCTTTCACTCTGTAGCGGTTGCATATTTTACCTATAAGAGATAATCAACTTGTCATATACCACATGTTCCCTTAGATATGCAGATCAATGAGATCACCATAAGGCATGTACAATGCATCTTCCCAGCGGGCCACACCCGCTAAGGTTTCCACCGCTGAGGGGTTATATCCACCCAGGCCAGAAGCCTCCTCTTGTGCCACAGGGTGGCTTAAATCCAGCAACATGACCAATATTCTTCGAATGATGCAACCACGCCGAGTCGATGCAAATTAATTGGCTAGTTCATACCCATTGAAGACTTATGGTTGCACTATTTTACTTTAGGAGGTCCAATAGGATTTAGTCCTTAAAGTTATCTAGGCAGTTCTACGATAAACCACACATTCTCGTGCTACATCTGCACCAACATCTCTTACCATCCGCCCAGTTATTTAAGCAAGTTTTAGGGTTTTGAGAGCATAAAATAATTGAGTCCAACATACTAGCCACTTCCCACCAGTGATTGCCCAAACCAAGTTTTCATATTTTAAATGATGTAAGGGCAAATTAATGCTCCCAGGTATCCAAGCATGACGCTTAGATACGGACTTATCACTAGAATCTTTACCATTATCCCTAGAGTGATAAGGCTTTATGTCCAAAGTCAAGGAGTAGGCACTACTGTAGAAAAGGTCATCACAGATGGTTCAAAAATGTCATCATAGACTGTTTTGTGAGCTATCTGAGTTTATGGGTCAGTAATGACATGAGATAGTTTAATATCACAAACAGTTTATAGTTGGAACCATCTGTGATACATCAGATATCACAGACGGTTTCTACTACAGACTGTTATGAGTTAAAAACCATCTATGATATTCTTTTCTATTCCTAAATCTATTTTTATTTGTTGCCTAGCCTTAAGAAATGCTAGCCATGTCCTCTGAAATAAGCAGATCAACATAGTATATATCCAATTCATATTTATTCATTTTAGAAATAAAAACAACCACTTCACAAGTCAATTAACTGAAATGAAATAAATTATCCATCCATGAACAAATACACACATGAACAATTAATTAGCTCAATTTTGTCCCAATCAAATTCATTCCACATTGTGGAACTCCCCATCTTCTTTTACGACTCTAGACATCAAGAAGTACACACACAATCCTCAAATTTGTTTGAGGTTGGCCCGTTCTAATGGAGTTGTAACAATGGACGCAATTTGTTGGTAGGAAAATTAATGTCGTGCATACATATATAAATTGATAAGTATGAAATAATTATTGCAATATTGACAAACTTGAGGATTTTTGATCTTCACAGAATCGAGGAGTAGTTGCATGCTGTGGCAAACATAGAATCCACAGGTGTTTCCCGATGGTTGTTAGTGGCACTACAAAATTAGAATTTGTTAGTTCGAAACGCATCACTATGAAGTGTTATACAGGATTAATGTATACTAGTGAATATCGGGAAATCTAGATCATGTCGTAGGGTGTTGCTCTTTCTCTCTCTCTCTCTCATTTTTGTACCTCTGCAACGTATGTAGTGAACGACCTACGTGATTCTAAAAAGTTAGCCTTAGTCATTGGGAAGGAATTAAAGACTACAATAGAGTTCTTTATGGAGGAAATGTGTTTACCTGTCAATTAATTATGTAACAACTGTGTAGTCAATTTTGTTCTTCTTTAGGGAATCAAGGTATATTACCCTGTTCCATTTTGGTATAATTACAATTAGAATCCAGTGAAACCTACATAGGTATATCGTCATGGTCATTAAACCTAAGTTCATGTTGCTTATAAAGTACAAACCAACAAGTATAGCCACTAGTATAGCACTTACCCCTTGTTGTAAGGCATAAGTATGCATTCCTTATTGCGTTGAGCCACCAATGCCTTCATCATGTAATTCTCAACGAAGGATGCATTCTCTTTGATGATATCCATGGCGACCAAGCGTGGGCCAAGGAAATCAACCGGTGATTTCGTTAATCTGGCTTCGGTCACCATTAATATATATAGAGAGTATAAATAACAGGGGCACCATGGTGCCCAGGCTCCATGATTGAGATTTTTCATCCATGATTAAGACTTTCCATCCATAATTAAGACTTTCTATCTATGATTAAGATTTTTCATCCTGATATATTACATATCCTTGCACTTGCACGTATCTAAAAGCAATCCAAAGGCAGTGAGGCTTCGTGCCCAGACACCATGGTGTCCCATTTCAACGTCATATATATGTATATATATATAGGAAAATTACGTACCTCTAATATACCACCTAAATGAACTTAGAATACTCCTTTATCACTTTAGGTATACTCGTATACTAATTATAAGATACTCCAATGTGAACCACACGAAAAAATTGCAAGGGAGACCATAGTTTTTAGCATATTTTGTAAATATCTTCATATACACACATAAAAAGGAGTATGTCTAAAAAAATATACATACCACCTCTGAAAAATTGTTTATACCACCTAGATGGTCTTAAATACTCGTATACTACACGTACATACTCTCTATTACGCGAGATACTCCCTACGTTGTGAGATATGACATAAGGTGTAATTACACCCGGGTGTAGAAAAGAGGCTTCCTATATAGGAAATATATATATATATACACACACACACACACACACACACACACACACATATATATATATATATAGGATGCTGAAATGGGGCACCAAGGTGCCCGGGCACCTAGGCTTAGGGTGTAGAAAAGCTCGAGACAGCTACACGTCTTAGACTTGACTCGAGTTCGGCTCGACCAATCTCACACTGACACATCGAGCTCGAGCTCAAAAGCTCGAGTAGGCTATTATTGCTAAGCATGACTCTTTAAAGTGTATACACATGTATTTCAATTTTTTATCAATTGTATTGTCCAAATCACACTGAGCTTATAAATAAGACAATGGTTTAAGCCTAAGAACAAGATAGACACTAAGCTTATGGTAGATAAAAGCTAAAGACTCGTGAATTGCTCGTGTTTCGCTCGTCTCAAGTTCGACAAAGATAAATGAGCCTAGCCTAACTCTAGGCTCGGGTGATTACGAGGCTCGGTTCGAGTTCGGTTCGATTCTCTAACAAACTCAAGCTTGAGGCAGTGAGCTCGCTCGAGCTCGGCTCATTTACAGCCCTACCTATGCTCCCTGCCGTTAGATTGCTTTTAGATACGTGTTAGTGCAATGGTATGTAATATATTAGGTATGCTAAATCAATCATGGAAGGAAAGTCTTAATCATGGATGGAAAGTCTCAATCACACTAGCGCGCATCTAAAAGCAATCCAAAGGTAGGGAGACTTGGTGCCCAGACACCAAGGTGCCCCTGTTATTTATACTATATATATATATATATATAATCAATGAGTTATATATGACATTTATCGGTATTACATTAACGTAGACCGTGATTGTATACACTTATAGTGTCCAGCATCGAATGAGTGAGGTGTCGAGGGCGTCGAGTGTGAAGAGATTGAATAAGTCCTCAAAGGTCACTGTGAAGACACAGTCCTGAATATCATGATGAAGATGATGCAGCCTGAACTTGACGGTGAAACCCAAGCGTCGTTGTCCCTCCGGCTTGTTGGCATGTTCCATGTAGTAATTATGCAATCTCTAGCAAGCCAGTCTTATGGTTAGGAGGTGCTCTATCAGGATGACTAACGATTTAGCTAGCATGAATTTTTGGGCCAAATGCAAGTAGGGGATGTCATCATCGGTCTTCTTCAGTTTGCCCTTTCCACCCTTGCTGCCTCGGCTATAGGTTGACTTCACGGTAGTCGACCAAGCACAAGATATAGATGCATCGTGCCCTTGCCGCATCGGTGCAGGTAGCTCCAGAGCAGATAGCCCCTGTGGATTTGGCACCAGTGTAGCTAGCTTTGGTGCAAATAGCCTTTGTGGACTTGGCACCGGTGCAGATAGCTCCTGTGGACTTGGTACCAGTACAGATAGCTCTTGTGGACTTGGCATCGTGTAGATAGATCGAATGGATCTGACACCAGTGCAGGAGCCTCCAGGCAGATGTCCCTCTTGGGCCATTGGATGAATGTTCCAATGGCTTGCCCTAGAGTCATGACCTTGTCATTTAGGGCTTCTACAGTGGGACGACCTTGAAATTGGCATGAACACCATTCATATTCACTTTTGTGAAACTTGGTGCTAGAGTTACACCGTGCACCAAGGCCCTAGGCCTAGATGGATATGCCTAGCCCCAAGTACCGCATAGGGCAACAGAGGCATATCTCACTTGGAGTTTGCACTTCGTAGCCACCTACATAACGATACAAAATTAGCTACTCCAACAAGCCTAACAGTGGATCAAGCATTCTAGAGATAATAATTATTATCATGATATCATCAATAGGAAATCGGTGGTCACTTTTCGAGGTAGAGTTGGACACACAGCTACTCCGACGGTTGGGAGGCTACCTAGCATAGGAGCGATGGGGGCTTTCTACTGATTTTTTAGGATGTCGTAATGTCATCTCGTAGCCATGCCTCATGCTTGACTTTGGCTCTCTTCCTATTTTGGTATGCTTCAGAGCGCTCATTAGGGATCCCGTAAATGGCGAGGAGATGTCCTACAGGATTGTCTGCACGTCCTTCTTCCTCCATTGCAGGATTTTACCCATATACCCAGTGGTGTCGAGTCTGTGGGGGTGCATTTTTGCCTAAAGGGCCCTGTGTGCTGCACTTTCACTCCTAAAATTACATGTCATTTTCATTGCCATAAACTCTTGTCATTGCAGTTCTAGGAATGGATACTTGTGGAAGGGCATCAACGAAGGCCTTGTGTTCTTTCAAAATCTCGAACAATCAAAAAACTTCCATGACCAGCTCACTTTTCCGAACTTTAGTCATGTTCTTCCATAAATCAAATGTGATCTCAATCCATTCTTGTGAAACTATTCTAACTATTCTTCAGAATGTGGATGCTTCTCAGTGAGGATTGACAGAGATTCCAGACGCATCGACATCTGTGATGGTAAATTGGCCATCAGGCCTTTTCGATAGTCCTCTTCCTTTTTGAGATTTTCCAAAGGACGGTGCATCATACGCATTCAGCGGTGATGTCGAAGAATGAGCAGATGACATCTTTAAAAGATAATAGAAGTGAGCAATTCTAATGGTCTTCTTGAGCCAATTCTTGGTGAATTTAGAATATGTTTGAAAAATCAATGTGGCAAGTAAACCCTTTAATGATAGGATGAAAATAAAAGTAACCCTTTGAGCAATATGAAAAGCGGTTTCAACAATATTTTCATATTAACTCCAATTATAATCAAGCACAATAAAGCATAAACACAACAATATAAAAATGACATGAATATATATGTATTATCTCTCAAAACAAATAAACTATTCAGGTCATTAACATATGGCAATATGTTGAATAGTACATAAAAGTAGGCATTGAAAATCTGCGTAATGCACAGATTAAGAAGTGTGTTTTTGCTCTCAGGTGTGGAGTTGCACAAGTTCTAAACTTGGCCATCTTCCACTCTTGTCAATATTTCAATGATCACAGTGACAATTCCTAAAAAATTCTGCTAGATTGTCTAATTGAATATTACTTCAGTGTAGTATCAATGTCAAGAGCATGCCAAATCGATAGATTTTGGTAGAAATCTGAAACAGGTAACATATATGAGCTACTACAGAACCAATATATATTCGACAAAGCCAAAGGATAACAGTAAGCAATACTGAGCAGGAGACTAAGGACTAGCTATTAACAAAGTTACCGACTAGACTACACACAAGTATACAACTAGCAAATGTGAATTCAAACTAGCAAAATAATCCTAGATTGTCACTAAGATTTCAATCTTGACAAATTTCCTCAATGAGCAATCAAAACCCACAATCTATCATGCAATAGTTCTCCTAGTGCTAGCCGACAACCAAATTTTAGAGATAATGAATAGAGAAATTAGCACGGCTAACTAATGGACAATCAGATCTCACAGAGAAATCAAGAGCATAAAGTAAAGGTTATTGTGCGGCTCGGGGATGCGGTGTGCTTGACGGAGGCGGTGTGCTTGGGGGAGGAGGAGTGCGCGGGAGAAGCGGCGTGCTCGGGGAGGCAACGTGCTCGGGGGAGGAGAGCGCCGGGCACCGGGGGGAGGGTAGCCGGAGTCGGGGGAGGCAGCAACGGGCTTGGGGCAGGCGGCGTCGGGCTCTGGGGAGGCGGCATGCTCGGGGAGGAGGGCCACCGTAGTCAGGGGAGACAGCGACGGGCTCGGGGGAGGCGGTGACATTAACTGGGGGCTTGGGTGTAGCGTTAGTACAGTGGGAAAAGCCTAGAGCACAATATAGAGGGAAATAATCACAGATGGTTCTAGTTAAGAACCGTCTGTGATAGTTATCATCACAGACAGTTCTAAATAAAAACTGTCTTTAATAATAAAATATCACAAATAGTTTTAATTTAGAATCATTTGTGATTATAAATATCATAGACGGTTTTAATTTAAAGCTGTCTGTGATGATCCCTACTCATATATATATCACATATTCTCATGTACATAAATGCAAATTCACATATATATCACACATTCTCATATACATAAATGCCAATTCACACACACACACACACACACACACACACACACACACACACACACACACACACACACACACACACACACACACATATATATATATATATATATATATATATATATATATATATATATATATATATATATATATATATATATATATATATATATATATATATATATATATATATATATATATATATATATATATATATATATATCACATATTCTCATACACATATATAAATGCAAATACATAACATATGACATATAAACATTTCATTCATCATTCCACTTGCTTATTTCCTTTGAAAATTAGCCTTTCATGATGATCGACGCGTATGTAGCTAGTTTCATCATGTTGTTCTTCCTCGACCCTTATGCCAATTTTGAAAGGAGGTAACTCAGCAAATTGATTGTATTCTTCATCATCCACTACATTCTCAACTCCGACAATCCTCCTTTTTTTAATGAAGAACAATGTATCACTTCTTATTTGCCTAGTCAGTTACATAGAAAACTTAAACAACTTTATTAGCGAGTACGAATGGTTTGTATTTGTATCTGACACATTTCAGGTCAACAGTAGTGACATCGTACTTGTCAACCTTCACTTGTGGGAGATGGACCCAATGACACTGGAACAAGAGGATCTTGAAAAGCACGTAGTTGAGCTTTCAAATTTCCTCTATGAATCCATAGTAAGAGTTTCTCAATCCATCGGTACTAAATACCTATATGCGGACACCGCTATTCTGGTTAGTGCTCTTTACATCACGAGCCTAAGCCTGCATATAGAATGTGTACCCATTTATATTATATCCTTGCCATATCATAACTGTAAATGTTGTCCCTTTTACCAACCATGTTAGCATATCACGTGACGAGCTCCTAGCGAGATCAATACCGTACATAGGACTTGAGAATTCCTAGGAACCTCTTTAATGGATACATGCTACGTAGAAATACAGGCCCGCACATTTTTATCTCCGACACAATGTGAACAATGAGATGGACCATGATATCAAAAAACGATGGAGAGAAATACATCTCAAGATGACATAGAGTCGTCATCACCTCATCCTACAGAGCATCTAGTCATTCGGGATCGATGACCTTTTGAGCATTTGTGTTAAAGAAATAACACAGCCTCATGATTGTCTCTTGCACCCTAATCGGCAAAATACTTCTAATTGCAATAGGGAGCATCTGTGTCATTAACACATGACAATCATGAGACTTCATACTAATTAATTTCAAATCTTCTATCGAAACAAGTTTATTGATGTTGGCAGAGTAACCAGACGGAACTTTCACACCATGCAAGTATTGGCACAGTTCAGTTCCCTCGGCCTTGGACAGAGTGTAATAAGTAGGGGGAAGGTAAGTTCATCCTTTATCGGTCTTTGTCGGTGTTAACTCAGGCCTGATGTCCATATCAACCATATCAAGCCGTGCGTTGACACCACCCTTTGTTTTCTCACGAATGTTTAGTAAGAGACCAATTAAGTTATCACATACATTCTTCTCTATGTGCATGACGCCGATGCAGTGGTGAATTTCTAGGTGCTCCCAATAAGGTAAGTTCCAAAATATTGATCTCTTCTTCCAGATGTTCTTCTCACGGGTTGTCAATTTACGTCCCTTTACGAGCACAACATCTAAATCCTTAATCATATCATAGATCTGTTTTTCGCGTAAATGCCTTGGAACTAAAATGTCCTCCTTCTCTCTGTCGAATTGTTTATTCATCCTACGGTATGGGTGAGCCCTCTGAAAGAACCTATGGTGATGCAAATACACTATTTTGCATGGGTGTTTCAGCCACACTCTTAGTATCATCTAAGTAGTGAGTACAGACTTTGGCCCCTTTTGTACTCTGGCCCGACAGGTTAGCAAGGGTAGGATAATCACTTATGGTGAGAAACAACAAGGAGCGTAAAGTGAAGTTCTCTCATTTGTACATATCCTATACCTATACCCCTTCGATGCACAGTATATTTAGATCTTCCACCAACAGTGCTAGGTACACATTAATATCATTCCCAGGTTGCTTCAGCCCTTGGATAAGTATCGACAACAAAATAAACTTCCGCTTCATACACGACAACCAAGAAGGAAGGTTATAGGAGAGAGTCACAGGCCAAGTGATATGTCAATGCTCATGTTACCAAAAGGATTCATTACATTCTACAGTTCTGCACCGAATTCTGCAAATCTCTTATCAATGTTTCTCCACTAGGCAGAATCAACAAGGTGTCTTAGCTTTCCATCCTTCTTACACTCCTCCGAGTGCCAACACAGCAGTTTTGCCTCCTTTGGGTTCACAAAAAACTGCTTCAAACAGGGAATTACAGGAAGATACTATGCCACCTTAGCGGGAGGTCCTCTCTTCATTTCTATTCCCTCATCGTCATCTAATTGATTCTTACGCTTCTATCGGGAGGAGTTGCACATCGGACATACATGCATGTTTGCATACTCTTTACGGTAGATTATACAGTCATTCAGACATGCATGTATTCTTTCTATTTCAATTCCCAATGGACAAAGAACCTTCTTGGTTTTGTAGGTGGTTTTTGGCAACTCGTTTCCCTCAAGAAGCATGTCCGCTAAAAGATTTAACGGTGCCATAAAACTCTTATTGGACCAACCATTTCTTGCCTTCAATTTTAGCAGATCAAGCACGGCTAACAACCTCGTGTACTTTGACTTGCAGCCCATGAACAAAGGTTTCTCTGAGTCCTCCATCAAGCCCCAAAATTTAACATACTCTCTCTCATCACAGTTCCCTTCTGCATTGTGAAGCATCTGATCCACATTGTCATCATACAGCCTATCTAAATTGGAATCATAATCGACATCATTCGACGGCATATCATTGACTTCGTTAGCGATGTCATTATTACTACCTTCCCATGTAATCTATTTTTCACCATGACTGGTCCAACGTGCATACCCCTTTTTAAAACCCATTCGAATCAAGTGCACTTCAATCTGCGCTCGGTTGTTAAACATCTTTAGATTCTCGCAATCAATGCATGGACAATACATATATTCCACCCCCTTATTCAACATATCCTCCTCAGCAGCTCTTATAAAAGAAGACATGCCATTAATATACTCTTCGTTCACGCGGTTCCCAGCGTACATCCATCTTCAGTCCTACGTTACACATATAATAGTTTAGTATTAAATATTGAATTAATTAATTAGTGTACAATATATATACGATACAAATTAGCTATATGTAATTTCTCAAATGTCAATGCGTCGAATCTTTAGGAATACTAACAACGAGATTTGATAAAGAAAATAAATATACATGTAATTTCCTTTTCGGTTTTACTATTTATAAGTTGCCAGATTTTCCTCATCTTTGGATGTCTAATTCTGTTTTTGCTCCGATGGTTCCAAAGTCATTTTGTATGAATGATTTTGCACATGTTTTGTAAGAAAATAGCGATATATAGCAAGAATAATTAATTAAATTGAATTAAGTAGAAATAGACTATGAATTAACTAAACCCTAAACCATGCTAGATATAAATAATCTTCTCTCTATATCAAACTAGCTCGATCTAAACCATCTTCAATTCTTCTTTCATCAAAAACTATAGATCTAAATTATAATGTAATTAGGAATAAATTACTAACCATAGGTAGTTAAGAAATGAATGGATCTACAATCACTCTTGCCATATAGTCTTGTTTCACCAAATGGCCGCCTCAAAACCCCGCCTCCAGCTCAAAGCAGCAGCCTAGATCTGAAATTTAAGAGAGGGTCAACAGGTCTGTGCGCAATTAATACAGCGAAATCATCACAGACGGTTTTTAATAAAAAAATCATCTATGATGAATTAATTATCATAGACGGATTGTAATACAAACCATCTGTGAAGTATCACAAACGGTTCAAACAAATAATTGTCTATGATATTTGGTAATATCCCAGATGGTTCTTGTTAATAACAGTCTGTGATACCTCACAGATGATTTTCATCATGAATCGTCTGTGATATTACCTCTTCATAGAAAGTCTCTAAACTAAAATCATCTATACTTGCATTTAATACTGATAGTTTTGGGGAACCATCTATGATGTGGCGTCTAATGTTAGGATTTTTGTAGTAGCGGGGGTATAATTAAGTATTTATCCATAGGGAAATAACTATGAGCTAGTGCAAATATAATTTGCATAATAAAGTAAAGCATGTAATTTAATAATTTAAATCAATATTATTTGCATTCAAAATGTAGGTACAAAATAATCAAAGTATTGACTTGCCATGCTCACAAGTTGTTTGGTCTTGAGGATCCTGGATCAGCTCAAACTACTGCTCTTCTTGGGCTTTGTATTCTAATCAAACGATCACGACGAGAATTGAATAAATACCAAAGAACACAAATAAATCCAAATAAAAATGCAAATGATTTCCAAAATTCATGATTTTACTACCTTTGGGCAGATATTGATTTTAGATGAATTTAGAATCAAGTTTCATTTTATTTGGATTTAAAATGAGTAAGAACAGACCTTTCAAAGTTTAAATTCAGGAAATATCCCAAAAATAAACAGAAAAGAGAGAGACTGTCACACTGACAACTAGGGCTTAGGCATTTATTTTTTTATTTTTCTACTAGAAATATTAATAGAGGCTAACAGGTGGGGCCCTCGGGGTTTTATTTTCTTTTTGGAATTATTTTCTTGAAGGAAATCACAGCAACTAACAGGTGGGCCAAGGCACTATGCTGGTCACAATAAAGTGGGCCTGCTTGTCAGTGGTACATATCTATATATTTGGTTTTAATATAATTTCTAATGATCTAGGCCCACATGTCATTAACTATTTAGCTTTAAACTAATGATTGACATTAACTGCTAATTAATTATTGCCTTAATTAATAGTTGTACTATAGTGTTCATCTCGTCCAAACAAGGCAATGGCCTTGTTGTGCTCGTCACTGGTGACTGGTGAGGGAGGTGATGGCGGCTGCTGGCAACCCCCAAAATGGGTTGTCAAGGCCACACCACACACATGGGTGGCGGTGGCACTGCCAGTGGTGAGCCGAAGTGGCAGTGCGACGGCATGAAGTGTGGTAGAGGCACGGCCACGATGGCATCCATGGCTCTAGTGGCGTGGTGAGAAATCAAAGTGCACAACGAGAATTAGGGAATGAGGGGAGCTTACCAGAGTGGTCGGCGAGGCTCAAAAAGTCATGAGGTGGTATAGCGGCGATGCGAGGGGGCACGGCAATGGTGAGCTAGGGCAGCCAATGACCAAAATTGAGCACTGGTCTGGTGAGAGTAAGTCGCGGTGATGCTCTAGCCAAAAGGAATTGGACGGAGGCTCACCGAATTGATGGGGATGACGGTAGCTGGAGTTGGAGAAGTGGGTGGCATCGATGAGCTATGGGGAAGGGTAATGCAATTGCTTTGAGGGGAACAAAGAGGAGAGTGCGGAGGAGCATGGCAGGGCTTGACACGGTATTTATAACTGGTGAAGCGAGCTTGGGCGTAGGATTGATTTCAAATTCTAAACTTTAAATTATGAATTTAAGTCTAAAATTTAGGGTTTGATTTGCAATTGAATTTAAATTTTAAATTTTGAACTGAACTCAGGTTAGGATGGGATTACCATTTGAATTTCAAATTGGGTTTTGGCTTTCAATTTATCTCTAAGGCCAAAAGGAAATTTTTACATGGGCCAAAATTATCAGATTTTAAATTATCCTAATTGAAGATTATTTTATTACAAAATCTTTTCGTTCAAATTTTTTCTTCTCTGAATGTTTATTTAATTTATGGTCTTGGGTTTAATAAAGTGAACTTTTGAAAAATTTTGCTACAAACATTTTCATGCTACTTTCTGGATCATCTTTTTAGATTTGGGGTTTTTCAAATTTATTTTATCAATCGTATGCCTCTTCTTGAGTTAATGTTCTAACTCAATTTCCAGAAAACCTCACATAATATTTCAGAAAATCCAAATGTCAACAAGATGTATAAAAAGTTTTAAATTTTACACATTTTTGAACATCCTGACTTTTTGGATGTTACCCTGGGTAAGATGGTTAAGCTTAAGCATGGCATAAGAAAGGTAAGGAATGTTGAAGGGAAGGTTCAAGTGATGGGTTACACTAAGTGGCTTGGTTGGTCTAAGTGAGACGTGATCCAGTGGGAACCAGAGCGGGAGAGACTTATCTATGTGTGGCAAGCCATTGGTGCATCTACATATGGCAAACATGGCAATTGCTTGCAAGGGAAGAAGAAGACTAGGTCAAGGCAAGGGTATTTAAGTAGTTGGCCGAATACTGAAAACATCATTGGATCAAAATTGTTGCACTTGAATGGCGCATGGAAAAGTAATTTAGGATAAGGAGATACTGAGAAGATCAAATCGATCAAAGGCTAATGACATAGTGGGCTCAGGCTCATGTGCTTTGAAAAGCATGCATTAGTTAATTGTGAGTCTAAAATTCATGTTGTGTAGGGTTAACAGGTTCCTCTAATTGTGCTAATAAACAATATTCATTAGAGTAGATGTGGGCAGGTTACCCCATCTATTTAATGGTTTAGGGATTGAAGCTTGTAAGCCAACTATCCTAACCATTTCAATCCTGAGTTTTACGATTTGAGAGAAGAGTGAGTGTTGTGGTGTGCACTCTTATCCTCTTTAACGAGTGGTTGTGGAATCTTCATCTTCAAGTAGCAATAAATCAACGTTGTTCATCTCTAATAGAGTGTTTTTGTCTTAGTTGATTTGCCCTTATTTTTGTTGGTTTTTTTGCATCTTCTCTTCCCTTCTTGATCTTGCTGTGTGCCAAGAACATGTAAGTGATGAATATATCTTATGTAGATCATATCCCACTTATCTAGATACTGTGATTTGTAAGATTTCAAAATTGCCTGGTTCTTGCTTGGTTTGGAGCCTTTCTTGAGGAATCTTGGTCCAAGGGTTTTGGATTTGAATCTTTGGGTGGTCTTGCTTATTGTGATATGTGAGAATTCATCTAAAACTATCTTGGCTGTTCTTAACCCATAAGCAAGTTATATATCAAGTTTTTAAGATTTGCTTGGTTTTGGTACAACCTTCCTTGTTTTGTGGAAATATTGGAACTTTGGTCAAAATCCATGTGATACTTAGATGGAATAGGTTCCTGAAACCCTCAATAAGGTGCATGCAAAGTTTCAAATCATTTGGACATAGATTTTGAAGTTTGCACCAAATTTAGTTTTGGCTCATGCTGTTTTTATGTTCTAAGAACAAGGGAGCAGTCAAACCACTTCTAGGCCAGGGGAATCGGCTGCCAGTCAAACCGACGGTTGTGATCGGTCATACCGAACCTCCATGTCAGTCAAACCGGTTAATTGGTACTGAATATGTGAGACCTTACCATTTTGGGTTGTTTGGATTTATGTTGTCAAATCTAATCTTGTTAGCTCTTTAACTACTAGAGTAAAAATTTTGAATGCTTGGAGAAAGATTTTAAATAGGCATCATTCACCCTCTCGCTTACCATTGCCGGTCCTACAAAAACTGATCAAACAACCAAGAACAAGAAAAACTCAAACACCAGCAGCCAACACCTCCCAAATCCTTGGTATAGAGGAGGCAACTCCCAAATGTAGCACCCAAGCCTGGAGAAAAGGAGGCTGTGACTCATGTTTCATTTCACATGGAAAGATAAACTGATAGTAAACATGTACAATCCATTAATCCAATGGCGTCCGGCCACGATCAATAAGTCGCACATAACTCCACTGTATATTCCACAAGATAGAAGCGCCGAGCTAGCTGCTAAGCTAAAAAGACTTTTGACCATTTCATGGTCAAATTTTCAACATTTCATGCTCACGTTGCCATGTACATAGGAGCATATATGAACGTAGATGTTTACTGTTTAGCCCATAGCCACAACAGTAGCATCCGGGCGGCGGCCAAGTTGAAGATGGACCGTGGTGGAGATGGACGGTGATGGCGGTGCTTGGATAAAGTTCCGGTGAGGTCGACATGAGCATGACATAAAACGCTACGAGAGAAAGACGATAATGTGGTTGATGACGGGAAGGACTCATCAGAGAGTATGAATTTGGCGACGACGGCACTTGAATAGAGGTGACAAAGATAAAATCGATTTCAGCTAACAGCTGCATGAAAGTAAAATTAACTGCAGGTTACTCCATCCTTGCAGCCGCTGTTCAAGCGGCCGAATTTTTTCTATTTTAGCCCTTTTTGAAAAATATTCACATTTAGACCCCGTAGTTTTAATTCCGTTTTGGACCCGGATCTCGCGCCATGGTCTCGGCGCGAGGTAACACATCTCGGCGCCGTGGTCCACGGCGCCGAGATGCTGAGCCCGCACCAGGCGTGGCGGCCAACGTGGCGCCGGCGTGGCAGGACCTCGGCGCCACGATCCGCGGCGCGAGCTCGGCGCCATGGATCTTGGCGCCGGCGGTGGCCACCGCGCCCGCCTTCTCATTTCTCCCTCTGTCTCTTTCGTTCATTCGCGTTCATTTCTCCATCTCTGCCTCCCCGCCGCCGCCCGCCCGCCGCCGCGTCCCCGCGCCTCCTCCTCACCGGCGCCTTCCGGCCGCCCCATCCACGCCGCGGCCGCCTCCTCGAAGATCGGGCGCCTCGCCCGCCCCATCCACGCCGCCGGCCGCCTCCTCAAGACCGGGCGCCTCCCGCCCGCCGCGCGTCCCCACGCGCGCCTCCTCCAAGACCGGGCGTCTCGGCCCGCCTCCCGCCCGCCCCATCGGCGCGCGGGCCACCTCCCGCGCCGCCGCCGCCCCATCGACGCCGCGGTCGCCTCCCGCCACGTGCCGCCTCCCCGCCGCCCCATCAAGCCCGCCTCCCGCCGCCGCCTCAAGCCAGCCGGAAGGTAGCAACATTTCCATTTTGGTAGTTTTTCTTTTAAATTTTTGGAAATGGTATCTTTTTAGGTTGGTTTACTGCATTACATTGTTAGTTTACATTGCATTACATTGTTAGTTTACTGCTGTATATTTGATACTCTATTTGGGGCAAACAGTAGGAAATTTTGGCAACTCATTGGCATATGGGAATGGCATGTTCATACATCTTGTGGTCAATCTCATTCGGAATCAAGGTCGATGGATTTATGACCATTGTAGTCTTTGGTATTGTAGGAATCATACCAATGAAGCTATAATCTGTACGTATGCTTCAGTAGAACAAGGAAATGGTATCTTTTTTAGGTTGGTACTCTACTTGTTATGTCATGTTATGTAGCAGTGCTTTCCGGTATGTGTGTATGACTATTGTCATGGACTTGTGAGCGGAATGTAGGTGGTAATTTTACTATTGCCGCGAGTGCAGGTGCCTCATGGGCTGCATGTATGCAGAACCGATGAGATATAAAATATTTGAAGGAGTCTCTAGTTACGTATGCCTCTTCGACCAACTACCTAATTCTATACATTGTTTGTTACGTATGAACTAGATGGACAACCTAGTGACCCTATATCATGGAGGCAGTGTGACAAGTGATGATTATGGAAATGTTCAATTTGTTGAAATGCAAAGGGTGCCTCTGATATTCGGTGATCGGCCGTCGTTTAGTGAGTTGGTTGCTAGGGCTCGGGAGAAGCTACATTGTCATGCAAACGAGGAGAGCATCACAGTTGAGGGGTTACTTCACTTCGGTTCGAAAGACCTAGTTCTCAGGCGGTTGATCTTAATTGGTTCAGAGGATGAGTGGGACCAATATGTCAAATTGGTTATGAGGAATGAGTTGAAATGTTTGGACGTTGTTGTGCGGAAGGTGTCCATTGATCCCACCCCTCACGGTTATTCACCAGAACTAGGTGATCAGGCACCCTTTGACCCTCCGTTACCGGATCTTGCGGTGGATGTGGAAGAAGTGCCTGAGGTGCCCGATGCTCTATCTTCCCGAGCGAGGTTCGATTTCTCAACGATTCGAGTTGAATGTCGGTGATGATGTCGTGGCGGCCTCGGAGATGGGATTGACCGAATCAGCCCGATAAGTGTCGAGCAACACTTTAGCCTTTTCCCGTCATTCCTTTGTTTTGTCTCAATCCCATCGTTGTCGTGCTTATGATGCAGGAAACATTCTTGGTAATGTGGTTGTTCCTCCCGTTGCTCCATCTGGCAACGTTGAAGAAGTCTGCAGGGACTCCAACAGTGAGATGATTCAAATTGTGGATGATCTGGAGCCTTACGAGATCGCAAGGGCCGTTGATTCTGATGATGACCGCCCTTTTGGAGAGCTGACCGAAAGTGATATTGAGTGATCGAGCGTTATTGCCTGGCCGGATCCATCGAGTTCATGAATTCAGCGATCTTAGGCATTCTCATGGGGCTTATGCAGAAGGAAGGGATGACGAGTTGCTAGATGCTCCTGAGGCCGGGTCAAGCATGACAATTGAGAAGGGCATGGTGTTTGAGGACTTGTCTGCATTGAAAAGGTGGCTGCAGGAGTATTCAGTGATCCGTAAAAGGCCATTCAAGGTGAGACATTCTTATGTGGAGCGGAGGTACACAGTTGTGTGCGAAGGAGACATGTGAATGGAGGGTTTGTGCTAGCAAGCAGAAGGTCACGGAAAGTTCAAGATCACAAAAATCGTTGGCTCACACACTTGTGCCGAAGCGAGCTCAAGCGAAGCATCGGCGATTGACCTCTACCATTATTGCCAAGTCACTGTGTCACATAGTAAAGGAGAACCCAATATGAAGGTGAAGACACTTCTTGGGATTGTTAAGGAGAAATTTGGATACGAGATAAGGTATGGAAAAGCATGGAGGGCAAAGCAACGCATCCGGAAGATGATATATGGGGCTGGAAGATGGGTACTTGCGGTTGCGGCCTCTTCAATGCAATCAAGCGGTTAATCCAGCATGCATTATGAGTACGTCCGAAACCAAGCGAATGGACTCAAGATGGGATGCGATATTCTTTCGTGCTTTACGGTGCTTTGCTCGATCCATCGAGGCCTTTCGGCATTGTCGTCCGTCTTCGCTATTGGCGATGCGTTTCTTCTTGGCAAGTACCGGGCACACCGATAGCCATTTCTGTGGCGCGACAACGCGTTGGTTCCTTTGGCGTTGCTTTGGTTGAGAGGAGAACAAAGACGGTGGGGATGGTTCTTGCGGCTCGTTCGGAGGCACGTGGTCGGCCACGGTAGGGAGGTTGGTGTCATTTACGATAGGCACCGGGCATACTACTGCCGTACAAGAGCGATCTGGGGTATGCAGACTTTGCACCACCGTTGGTGCACTCGGCATCTTGCTGAGAATCTACTCCGTAAGGATGGTGCGAAGGATAACTTTCCTGCTCGAGGAGGTCGCTCGAATGCTTGAGGTGAAGATCTTCGGGAGAAGTTGGAGCGACTTAATCTGCAACAAGCGCAGAAGGTAGACGATGATTGGCGGGATTGATGAGAGATGTCGACAAATGGACAAGGGCTCATGGCGACGGTGGTGGAGTGCGAGTTTGGACAAGCAACATGGCGAATCCTTCAATAGTTTGCTTAGGGGTATCGTGGTATGCCCGTCAATGCTATCGTATCCTTCACCTTTTACAAGCTTGTTGCTGGTTCAACGAAAGACACGCACATGCAATGGCGCTACAAAGTAAACAAGTGAGATGGGCGCCAAAACGAGCGCCACCTTGAAAAGGCAAAGGCTAGGGTGAGGCACATGAGGTACATTGTTTGACAACGCCACGGGCACTTATGAGGTTGTAGAAAGGGGTGGTACAACGACCGATGGAGAGCTCCGTGACGACGAGGAGGCATAAAGTTGTCCTTATTGATTTCTCATGCACATGTGGTAAACCGAGGCGATACCACTTTCCATGTTCTCATTATGTGGCAGCGAGGCATCGCAACTTTGACTACGAGCAAGATACCTCGGGAGTTCGGTGTTGACAACCTTGTGCTTACGTGGTCTCCCGTTCGAGCCTTACGGGATGAGGAGAGTGGCCACCGTACACGGGCCCAAATACATTGCGGATCCGGTAGCCGTTGGAACAAGCGTGGAACCGAGAAAAGGGCGAGACACAAGATGGTTATGGATCAGCTTCCGGGAAGAACGAGGCGAGGAGATCAACCCCTTTCTTACTAACCCCGCGAGAACCAATGTAGCGAGATGTGGTAGACTTGGCCACAATTCACGCACATGCCATTGGCCACTTAGTCAGTCAAGAGTGCTTGTTATTCGTTATGTTTCATAGTTCGTGTAGTTGTTTTTCATATGTAATTTGCTATGTTTCTTGTTTAATTTCTTATTCTTTCCATATTGTATGCATGTTCAATATTTTGTTTACTTGTATGTTGGACTGACAAATTCAAATTTTTTTAGGATGGCGCAATTCCACCGCTAGACCCGTACTACGAGAGAGAGCACAGAGGACGGCTCACCGCGGAGGGGAGGGTATTGCCTTCATCACTTCTGTACAATTTGAGTTTATATTGATGCATTAACTAAAAAATTGGTGTATTCTATACAGAGCTGCCCATCCTTCGTCCTCGAACCCATGGCGGGTTCTGGACATGCGATCTGACAGCGGTACACTCCTTCTGGAGAGGGCTGGCCTAGACGCCGGCATGGCCAAATAACCGGCGATGGAGGTGGAAAACAAAGGACAATCTTGTGTCAAGATGACTCGAGGTGGAGCAGCTGCGGCTTGAGCAAGGGCTGGACCAAATCCGTCTCGCAAGAAGGATGAGCTGCAAAGGAGGAAGGAGAAGTTAAGTCTGCGTGAAGCGCGTCGGGAGGAAGAGCTTCAAGCTCGTGGCGCTCTCAAGACCAAGAGTGACGGGAAGAAGGATGCAGCGGAGCCATCTTGACGGCGCGACGAGAGGAAACAACCACGCTACACCACCGACTCGGTCCACACGAGAGGTCGTCGGCGGTTGGGTAGATTAGTCGGATATCATGCTAGCATGTAATAAAATTATACGCGCCATGTTCGTCCCAACTTCATAAGCTTATTATCGGGCTTTTCGCATGCAATGATTCCCACGTGTCTTATTATCACTTCCTCCTTTCGTCCAATTGTTCCTATCACGATTGTCATACAAAATAATTCAAAAATCCTTCCAATACAACAACATAACATGATCAAAAATGTTATTGTCGAGTTCAACATATTTTTCACGGTCGACATTGTACAAAAATCACAAATACACTAATCGTTACTTCACACATAACTCGTTCATCAATCCACAAGCAGAGGATGGGATTGACCAGAATCATCCGATAATTATTTCCCCAAGTGTGTAGTAACAATGAACAAAAGGAAGAGGAGAGTTGCTTGTATGCCACATGTCGCCTCCCCTCTGTCTTGCCCGACATCTCACGGCCCGCAGAACTTCACACAAAACTCGTTCGTCACGGCTGCATAATTTTATTTTCGCCTGCACGCGTCAGCGCCACGGCGGCGCTCTGTTGGCGCGGGGCTCGCACCTCGGCGCCGTGGTCCACGGCGCCGAGACATGTTATCTCGGCCAGTAACCCACGCGCGCGAGCTCGGGTCCAAAACGGAATTAAAACTACGGGGTCTAAATGTGAATATTTTTTAAAAAAGGGCTAAAATACAAAAATTCATTCAGCGGTCGGTGGCGTTAGTGACGCGACGACTCGGACCGTGTTAACCGTTTGGCTAAATGATTATGCATGTCTGCTCCTCCCCTGTGAAACTGTCAAAATCCCCCATCTCCACTTCCCCTCCAGTTCTCTCCCCATAATTCCTTGCTCGCGCCCTAATCCGGCGTCCTGTCGCCGACCTGCCCCCAACCCCGGGGTTCTCCCACCCCACCGCCCGGGACCCCCGGCCTCCTCAAGTCTATCATCATCCCAGACCAAAAAAGAGGCAATTTTTCTTCTGTACTGCAGCTACAAAAGGACAGCAAAAAAAGAGGGGAATTTTTCTTCTGTACTGCAGCTACAGTGGCAAAGGAAAATAAAAAGGCTGCTAAAAAGAGGAAATTTTCTTCTGTACTGCAGCTGGTACACTATGTTATAGCTACAATATATGTTACTGTAACAATTAAACCAAGACTTCGTTTTCGCTAGCACTGTGCACTCCTTTAACCGAAGGCAATTGCGCTGCTGCTGTTAACTTCTTTCTTTCCTCCACATGATGCTTTGTGCCTTACTTTTTCTGATACGTTGCAATGAAAACAACAACAGATTTGCTATTGCATGGTCGTCTAAAATTCCTTTTTGCTTCAGTAGATTTTGAAGCGGGCTCATGGCTTTCATCGGATCCACCGGATAATATTTTGACCCGATACGAATTGTTTTTGTACTCCTCAATCCACGCACATCTCCTTATCTCTTCAGTTCTTTTGTGTCCTGCGGAGTTTTGAGAGACAAAAAGTTTCTGTGTGCATGACTCCTCATCTCCTCGGCGAATTAACTGGCGATTGGTGTGGTCTTTGTCGCCTACTCACCGGCGCTTGGTCTGCTTGGCTGTTTGATTTGCGGGGGTTGGGTTGTTTGGGGGAGGAGAGCTTGGTTTGTTTGGTCTGCCTGAGAACAGTTGGAGAAAGAGTGGAGAAATCGAGCGGGAGAACGAGAGGCAGAGCTTCCTCCAATCGGTGGATATTTTCCGACGAGCTTCTACTCCCTATTCGTATTTGAGGTTGGTAATGATTTTTTTTCCTAGGGTTATAGGTTACTGCTAGAACGACACACATCGTGCGGCCTAAACAAATTAGTGAGGAATCGTTGCACCAAGTGGCGACCTTGCCTATTTAAGGCCTTGCCTACAAGAAGGGCTTCCACAACGCATGCACAAGACATCAACGGCACTGCAAGGACGACCAAGAGCTGCAGCAATGGAAGGCCGCCTCCTTGTGATTCTCCTCCTCCTAGAGCTCCTCCTCCACCTCGCCAGCTCCAGCCCTCCCCCGGAGCCGGTGTCCTGCACCCGCGGCACGTCCGACTGCACGGTCACCAACGTGTACGGCTCCTTCCCGGACCGCACCATCTGCCGCGCCGCCAACGTCACCTACCCACGCACCGAGCAGGAGCTCGTCGCGGCCGTGGCGAACGCGGCCGCGGCCAAGCGCAAGGTGAAGGTCGCCACCAAGCACTCCCACAGCTTCCCCAAGCTCGCGTGCCCCGGAGGCCGCGACGGCACGATCATAAGCACCATGCGGCTCAACCGGACGGTGAGCATCGACGCCGGGAAGCGGCTCATGACGGTGGAGAGCGGCATGCTCCTCAGGGACCTGATCCAGGCCGCCGGCGCCGCGGGGCTCTCGCTGCCGCACTCGCCGTACTGGTACGGCCTCACGATCGGGGGGCTCCTGGCCACCGGCGCGCACGGGAGCTCGCTGTGGGGCAAGGGGAGCGCCGTGCACGAGTACGTGGTCGGGCTCAGGATCGTGACGCCGGCGCCGGCGAGCCAGGGGTTCGCCGTGGTGAGGGAGCTCGGCGCCGATGACCCGGACCTGGACGCGGCCAAGGTCTCCATCGGCGTCCTCGGCGTCGTCTCTCAGGTACGCACGGACGTACGCGCTACGAAAAAGGCCTTTGTACTTTGGCCGGGACCGTGCATGGGCATGCATGTTGTTGTACTCGTTGCTTTGGATCCATATATCCATCGATCCATGCATGCATATGCACTGTGAACTATTAACGGCACCATGCGTACGTGTGGTACACGCTGCTGCATCCATGAAGCTTAGCTACTCCCTGCCTTGAAGTAAAAGATAAGCCTAATAACCCAGGCTTATTTATGGAGTGGAACCTTGTAACATCCTAGGGTCCAAATCGGTTTAGATCTAACCCTATTCTGGATAGGCCCGCTTGCACTTTCATCCTCGCTTCGCGCAAAACGATTAACCGAGGATGCTACCATTGGAACTCGTAGATTTATATATAAGTGCTTCCCAAGCTAAGCTAATAAAGTGGAACTAATCCACACTCTCATGTGCACACACATATGGGTTATCATAAGCTGGGATGTCATCTTCCCTCTTAGCACATGTCCATGCGTTCAGTGCCAGCACATATAGCATGTCGTGTGTCCACTTCGGGCTCACACGCACCATGCGTCATATGCCCGCGCCCCTGACCCACACGCGCCCATGTAACCACGAGAGTCAGCTCTGATACCATTTGTAACAACCTAGGGTCCAAACCGGCTTAGACTTAACCCCATTCTGAATAGGCCACGCATATGTAGCAACCCGCTTGCACTTTTGTCCTCGCTCCGCACAAAACAGTTAACCGGGGTATTACCATTGGAACTCGTAGGCTCGTATGTAAGTGCTTATCAAGCTAAGCTAGTAAAGTGGGACTAACCCACACTCTTATGTGCACACACACATATGGGCTATCATGGAATGGGGTGTCACAAACCTAGCTAATGCTTTGACATGAAAAGAGTATCTCAATCTACACCAAGATATATTGGTTCACAAAGCTGTTGCTCTTCCAGGAATGCATGCTTGCTTGTTGACTCATCGTTTTGTGGTGTGTTCTGTTGACGCGGGCGCAGGTTACTCTGTCCTTGCAGCCGCTGTTCAAGCGGTCGGTGACGTTCGTGACGCGCGACGAGTCGGACTTCGCGGAGCAGGTAACCGTGTGGGGCGGCATCCACGAATTCGGCGACATGGTGTGGCTGCCGCGGCAGCGCAAGGTCATCTACCGCCAGGACGACCGCGTCGACGCCTCGTCGCCGGGCAATGGCCTCAACGACTACCTCCTCTTCCGGACGAACCCCACGCTCGGGCTCATCATCACCAGAGCCACAGGTCACTAGTAATATGTTGAAAATTACGTGCACGTGCACGTCTACAACTGTATACCATTACGTATGTTGTACTGAACGTATTAATTGAACGATGCGTAGAGGAGCGGCTGGAGGACAACGGCACCGACATCGCCCGCTGCCTGGCGGCGCGGTTGCCGT
Organism: Dendrocalamus sinicus; assembly: GCA_036346575.1. NCBI lineage: Eukaryota > Viridiplantae > Streptophyta > Magnoliopsida > Poales > Poaceae > Dendrocalamus > Dendrocalamus sinicus. The sequence goes on along the minus strand of CM070662.1, from coordinate 1,396,032 downwards.
CTGCGACGTTTGAGCTGCAGGCGTACGGCTTCACCAACGACGGCGTCTTCTTCACGGGGTACCCGGTGGTGGGGTTCCAGCACCGCATCCAGGCGTCCGGCACGTGCATCAACAGCCCGGAGGACGGCCTCCTCTCCTCCTGCATGTGGGACCCACGCATCCGGGGCCCCTTCTTCTACAACTCCGGCTTCAGCGTCGCGCTCTCCAAGGCGCCGGCGTTCGTAGCCGACTTGCAGCGGCTCCGGGACCTCAACCCGCGCGCCTTCTGCGGCCTCGATGCCAAGTTGGGCGTGCTCCTCCGCTACATCAAGGCTTCCTCCGCCTACCTCGGCAAGGCGGAGGACTCGGTCGATTTCGACTTCATCTACTACCGGAGCTACACCGACGGCGCGCCGCGCGCGCACGCCGACGTGATCGACGAGCTCGAGCAGATGGCGCTGCGCAAGTACGGCGCCGTCCCGCATTGGGGCAAGAACCGCAACTTCGCCTTCGATGGCGCCATCGCCAGGTACCCCAAGACCGGCAAGTTCCTGAAGGTGAAGGACAGGTACGACCCCGACGGGATCTTCTCCAGCGAGTGGAGCGACCAGGTCCTCGGCATCAACGGGAGCCCCAATATCATCGAGAAGGGCTGCGCAATCGAAGGGCTCTGCGTCTGCTCCGACGACTCGCACTGCGCGCCGGAGCAGGGCTACTTCTGCCGGCCGGGGAAGGTGTACACGGAGGCGAGGGTTTGCTCGTTCCAAGCTGCTGCTGCAAGCGCCGACGCGCGCGGTGACCTCGGGGATGAACAGTGATGCATGAATCAGATGCATGGGTGAAAGAGCACCGTACGTAGCAATCTCTAATCTTTTAGATTGCGACGTTGAATTTGTGTTTGTGGCGTGTTGATGTGCTTTTCTTGCAGAGAGTTTATCTCTGCGAATCGGTACATGTTGGGTTAATCTTATTGTATGTGTATTGTGCTCATGTGTGTACAAGTACTTTGTATCTGTGGTCGATACAACCAGTCGTTTTGTTATCGTTACGACCAGTACTAAAGTTATACCGAGTATTATAGCTCCAAGTGCTCTATGGTGGTAATGCCGTAGTCGATAGTCGATGGTCGTAGTTGATTGTAGATGGTCGTGGTCGACAGTCGATAGTCAACGGTCATGATCGATAGTCGATTGTCGTGGTCGATAATCAATGGTCGACAGTTGTAGTCGAGAGTCATGGTCGGTAGTCGTCAGTGCATACTCGGAGGTAAACTGTGGACGTCATACTCGGAGGAGTACTGTGGACGTCATACTCGGATGTATGGTTTCAGTAAATATTTAAATAAATTTTTAGAATTATAAATAAGTAATAAAGTATGTTTGATTGCAAGATCATAAATCTCTTCCAAATCATTTAAATAAGAAATCATGCTTAAGAGGGCTACTCAAACTAAATGGTTGTTGGATCGTCGATGGCAATCGAGAGGATGAATGATTGTAACCCGCAGTAGAAATTTTCTTCTCAAATCTGCTATTTTCTTATTGTCCAACCTATCCGCACAGCAAAGGAAAACAAAAAGGCAGCAAAAAAAGGGGAAAATTTTCTTCTGGTACTACAGCTACAGTGCGTGGCACTATAGCAAATAGTACACTATGTTATAGCTACAGTATATGTTGCTATAGCAATTAAGCCAAGACGTTACTTTCGCTAGCACTGTGCACTCCTTTAACCGAAGGCAAATGCGCTGCTACTGTTAACTTCTTTCTTTCCTCCACATGATGCTTTGTGCCCTACTTTTCTCTGATGCGCTGCAATGAAACAACAACAGATGTAATATCTTTTATTTTGCTAAAATTATCAAGTCTCAGTTAGCCCAAGAAAGTTGTTATTGAACAGTATGGTTTTCCTTCTCTTTTGAAATTTGAAGATTGTTATGTTCCAAGGTTTTTTGCTCAATGGATAGCAAACCATGTAGACGCTACAAGCTCTGACATAGTTCTTGAAGGAAAAGTTATCCCTATCAGTCCAGCTTCTATCAATATGGTGTTAGGCATACCCATTGGTGGCATTGAAGTTAAGTCTGGGATTGTGGAAAAAATTATTTCCTCCAATTATTTGGCCAAGCTACGCTATCTACCATTAAGTTTTTTGGTAATAAGTTGGTGAAGGAGAATCTAAGTGATGATTAGATAGATGCTTCATGATAGTTGCTCTATCCACTTTCCTTTGCCCAAATTCTAGTACACATCCTAGCACGAAACATTTTGGTGCTTTAGTAGATGTTGATAAAATCAATGAATTTGATTAGTTTGCCTACAACTGGTTAATGACATACATTCAAAAGTATCAAAAAATAGTTCAAATTCTTCTCATGTGTCATTAACCTTGGGTTGTTGCATCTATTTCCTTGTTGTAAGTTAACTTGTTTCTTTTACTTTTTGTCATTTTGAATTTTCTTATCTACCCTTTTCTTGGTTAGTTGTAATATCATTTTCATTGTGATCCATTAATCTTGTTGTTAGGTTTATTACCTCGATTTTCTCCGGTATGGGTTTTGCTCTATTCCAAATACAATTCCTAGAATTTTGGTATGGAGGGGTGGCATGATTAAGGATTTCTCCAACTCTAACTCTATAGGTGATTGCAACTGTGGAAACCGCCCTATGAGTATCATGTGTAATATTTGTGTTATATTTGTATGTTATGTATTGTATGTTACTTTTCTTAGATCAAAGATCTTAATCAAATGTGATATGGCTTGTATTTTAAAGATCATTCTAGTTTTAGAACTTCTTTGGACAGAATTGTTGGAAATTGTTTGCCATATAAGGTATATGTTGTGTTGCATTTTTATTGTTTGTTTTTTCTTTTTTTTTTTGATTTAATTGTTCTCATTTTTTATTTCTTTTAATTGTAGGAAAAAGATGATATAACTGCCAAGTGACACATAGTCAAGCACCTCCTACGCATCGCGTTCCCCTCTTCCTCTCGCCCTCTCTTGCATAGGAGACACTCCGATCGCCTGATCCTATGGCCCCACCCTACTCCAACGCCCCCAACCCACCCCTAGATCCACTCTCTCTAAGCCTAGATATGCCGCCTGCCCTACATCCACTCTCTCTATGCCCAGAACGGTCGTCGTCCAGCCGACCTATGGAGCCTCACCTGCCAACCACCCCGTAGAGCCTCGCCCACCGTTCGCCCTATAGAGCCTCGCTCGCTCACCCACCCCTATGGAGCCTCGTCCACCGTCCGCCCCCTCTCAGTCAAAGCTCACACTGCTCATCCGCCCCCGTGGTGCCTCACACGTTGTCCACACCATTGTCCCCCTCCTGTCACCCGGAGCTTCGACTCACACTACCTCCCTGCCATCTCCATACTTGATTATAGGGTATCCTCTACCAATACCATCCATTATCATTTTTTCCTGCATGATTCACGATTATTGGTTTGTGTATGTGTCGAATTTTTTGGGTGTGATTGTTTTGTCCTCCGTTGTGCACCGTCAAGTATTTTGCAGACTAACAATAGCCTTGCCATGGGATCTCAGAGACGGTCGGTGTCAGACCCGGATTTTTCAATCCAGAATCTCCTGTGAAACCACTGCACTATTCCCTGGATCAGTAGATAGTGCTCACAGGTACATTGCTGCATCATTTCATACATCGCATGAACAACAACAACTCATAATAATATTACATAATGGGGTTTTGAATTATGCCACGTCGAGCAATTAGTTTACATAAGGGACGGTCAGGCCAAATGTTCACATTACAAAAGTACGACAGTGGAAGCAAAAAGCACAGTAGAGCCCTTAATCCACAGGCAGCGACTGGGGGTAAGTATGTGCCGTATGATTATTACCTAAGCTAAGGCAATAATTATAGGCACACCACACCATAGTCTAACTACCTAGGACTCAAAAGCGTAAGAGACGTCCTAGTTCTCGACGTTGTTTCCTCCTCCTGAAGCAAGGGCATCTTCATATGCATAATGATCTTAGGCTCCTAAATCTGATTTTGGTAATGCGAGTGTGAGCACAAACCACCGTGCTCAGCGAGCCAACACACAGAATGCATTTAAGTAGTATGCAGGGCTTTATCAAGTGAAGGATGAGGTTGTTTTATTTGCTAGTAAATTGGCTTGTTGGAAATATAGTATATTTAGAAAGTCCCTATGACCTAGCAGTTTGACAAAAGCATAACAGTGTGTATCAGAATACTTTAGTACTAGTGATCTAGAGACCATCCACCATTACATGGTCTCCAAACCATATGCTATACTTTCAGCGTTATAGCCGCTTACATTATCACTGGGACGACACCTAGGACAACACCAGTTAGAGCTTTCCACTGCCCTCCACTTTTCCATTTCCACCCATAAAGTTTTTGAAATAGAACTATATCCGGTTAAGTTCCCATGTCCGCCCTTGACCGTGGGCACGGCTATTCGAATAGTTTTGACTCTGAAGAGTTTGCACACTTTACCCACAAGAGACAGTTTACTCATTGCTCCACACGATTCCATGGACATGTGGTTGAGCAAGCCATCATAGTAACCGTTCAAAGTACCTCGCCTCGTCCATCAACTCACCCTATGGGTCGCTCCCACTTGCGGTGGGTCCCATACGTTGTGCGGGATGTTCCCCTCCTATGCGCCTAGCAGCTAGCTCCCCGTACTGCTAGCACGCCGCAGAGGAACGTCACTCACTAAGAGTGTCCCATTCAAGCCGTCACCCAAAATCGCTACTTGCACCGCCACTTCTCCTCCACCGATGAGGATGACTTTCGGGGTCCGGTAAATCTACTAAGCCAAGTTGTACTTTACAGACTTGTGGTTGCACTTGTTTTACACAGGAGGTCATGACAAGATTCAATCCTTAGGGTTATCTGGGCGGTTCTACCACAAACCACACTCTCATGCACCCTTGCACCATACCCCCGAACCATTCGCCCAGATAATTAAGCAATTTGAGGTTTTGGGAAATATAAAATAACCATATTCAACATACACCAGTCATTACCACCATGACCGCCAACCGATTTTCCTCAGGATTAAAAGTGATGCTTGGGTGCTCTCGCGCCCACAAGTATCTAAGCAATACTAAGCATGGCGTATAGTTACGGACTTATTTTCGAAAGGCTACTATTATAAATTTTTGCTAGGGCGACACGGTTCACATATCCCAATATTCCAAAGGGGGTATAACATTAATCCAGTTAAATAATGGGCATATAACTAGAATAACAAATTAAACATGTATTTGCATATAAAATAACGGCATGCAATTTGATAATTTAAACAAAAGTAATTTGCAGAAAATGTAGGTTCAACATGATCAAAGTATTGACTCACCTTGGTCACAGTGGGTTGGTTCTGGGTTGTCTGAAGCTTCTAGAGCTGCTGCCTCGGCTTCCTCCTCTTGAGCCTCGTACGCTATTTTTAACGTGCGCGAAAATTTGGATAAAAAGAAAAGGCAATCAGCTAAACAATTAAGCATTCGACAGAATTCTAAATAACTCCAATTTCAGGTTTTTGGGTTTCATTAGGTAGACATGGAATTTTAGATAAATTTAGAAATGTGTTTCATTTGCTTTGGTGCTAAAGTAATCCCACTGCTAAAGATGATTAATTAAAGTTTAACCATAGTCATGCTTGTATGATATATTCTCTAATTACATTTGGGTGTCATAGCCTAGGTTGTTGATAATATCTCATAGCCTATCTTGCTACCCTTTATTTTATGGGTCATTATTTCATGTGAGCCTTTACCCTAATCATATTATTACTAAACCCTTTCACTTGACAAAGAGCTACAAGAGTTGCTTATGTTATACATATACACTAGTATTGTTTTTCTAGCACATGATAAATACCCATAATTAAGGGTTCCTAAAATACCCTTAGCTGGAAGTTGTAGGAATTATGACACAAAGTTAAATAGGATATTTGCTACTACTACATGTGCCATTTTAAGTTATGTTTAATCACTCATTAAATTTATTTGCTAAAGATTTAAAAAGGTGTTGGACCGAAATGGCGACAGAGGGGGGGTGAATGTCGACTTAAAAAAATCCCCCAAAGGTTTCCACTTAACGAAACTCCTCTTCAATAGCTATGAAGAGCTATGAAGGAGTTAAAACCACCTCTCTGGAACCTTGAGCACCCAAAGAAAAGACACAACAAACAAGGGAATCAAATCCTAACAAAAACAGCAGACAACACAAGCTGTCAATGGGGGGCCGGTCTGACCGCACCCTTGCCGGCGGTCAGACCGCCCGAGCCATGCCGGTCTGACCGCCCTTAGCATACCGGTCTGACCGGTCGGTCCGGTCTGACCGCAAGTCATGCACCGGTCAGACCGGCCCTCAAATTCAGACAGCAGCAGGAGCAGAAAATGCTGAATTTTCAGAAGACCAAGAACAAGCTTTTTCACAGAAAGAAATTTGAGGATTTCCTTCTGGTGTTCTCTGCCCAGAATTGCATGACTATGTTTCAAATAGCCAGAGGAGCCTAGAGGATCAAGAAATTCACCATAAATCAAAGGGACTTGAGATTTGGGGCAAAAACTAAAAATACAGAGAGCGACTGCTAAAACTCAAATTCCCATTTTGTCTTTGATCCTTTGGCCATGAAACTTTGGGGATAGCTAACTAATAGCCTCTGGACTTTTCATGCTACGTTTCAAGCCATCTCAAAGAGGGAAACAAGATTTGCACCAAAACCGTAGAACAAATGCAAGAACACAGGGGGCTGAAAAGCACAAGTTGAGATTAAAATCGATTAGCTCTTGGAACTAGGTGACCAAAGGGTCTAGAAATGCAATTCCATCATAGAGCAACCTATTTTGCCACTCCTCAACAAGAAACAACAAGAAAATGAAAACCTCAGAAATCAACTAGAGAAGGCATCAAAGGCAGAACAAGAGCACGAGAGAAAAACTTCAGAAATTTCATTCCACCCAATCAAGGATTACAAGGAGTCCCCATACGCATGGACATTAGAAAGGGAATGATTACATAGAGACTCTCCTCAATCCCTCTCCTCACTACATGCTTGAAGGGAAGGAGCTCTCACCAAGAACACATCGAAGGAGACATGCCTCTAGAGAACTCTGCCTCTCCTACCAACTAAAGAGAAAGCAAAACAACCTCCCAAAGCTTCTTTTGACTCAAGCAAACCCTAACTCTCTCCCAAAGCCATGGAGGTGCATGCATCCACTCCCTCCTATTTATAGCATTTGGCTAATGGGTCTCCAACCCGTTACGCCTGCTACAACCCGAACGGAACTGGAACCGATTCGCCCCTGCTGCACCTTCCGGGAAGCTTCCGCGTTTCTTGTCGTCCACGACTCGCAACCACCTCGAGTTCTCGCCGTCTTCGGCACACCTCGACCATTCTGACCTCGGCACCACCTACACCTAGTCCGGTCCTCCGTGCCTCGCCACGACTCCGTCTCGACGTCCTGCAGTTATCACAGACAAGAAAACACATCAAATAGCACCGCTCGACACATATAAGCATAAATAGCATCAATAAACCAAACACAGGCACGAAATTGCCCAAACGACCAATCGGGAGACATAATATGCAATAAGACCATCTAATCAACCCGACTGCGCCAAATGCCGACCTGGCACCAACCACTCAAACCAAACTCAATCTTTGCAACATACTTGTCAATTACTCATCATAAACATGTGGTCACCTCCACATGGTCTTTCAAAAGGGCTATCCATTATATATATAAACATATATACACATATGGATATGTGTCTATATACACACACACACACAACATTTTAGGGCACATGCTAACTATCCTTGCCAATAGAGTTAGTGTATACCCCTCTGCACTATTTCCCATTTCCCTGTACTGACGGCTGGGTCACTAGCGCACAGTAAAATGGCAAAAATTAAATCGCTAAAAACCCACCTGGCGCGGCGGAGCGGAGGCTCGAACGCGCGCTGCCTGGGTGAATTTTTGCGCCAGCGCTGCTAGCCAGGAGGGATTCTCAGGTGTTGCTTACTGGTATAGGGCGCTATTACATCTTAAGGTATGCAGTAGCAGAGGCTGGCAGAGAGAGCCGGAGCAGGGGGAGGCTTTGGCGGCAGGCTCGTCGACGTGGAGGGGCCGGGAAGGCTCGGGCAGCGGGCAAAATGGGATGCCCGGCTGTCGAGGAACCCGATGATGGGGTCGGCGGTGGACGGGGGTCACCGGAGTAGGGTCGACAGTGTGCGGTGGTGGCGGTCCAGGGAGGAGATCGACGCCGATGAGCTACAGGGCCGGGGAGGCTCGGCCGACCTTCCAGTTGATTTCACGACATCCTGGGGAGGGTGTAGACGCAGGGAATTGAGAAAAGGCGGTGCGGTTTGGGGGATTGGCTCCGTGGCCAGACGTGGGGAAGAGAAGGGGCTCCGGCGAGAAGAGGGGAAGGAAGGCCAACTGCGCTCTGGAGAAGGGAAAGGGGGTGCGGGGAGGGGTTTGGTGACCTTGGGGCGGGTTTTGTAGATGGAAATTCGCGCGGGCGCCGAGGAGGGCAGGTGGCCGGGTATGGCGGCGACGCAAGCTTCGGCATGGTGACAGTGCAGTGATGGAGAGGCGACGGGAGTTAATGCGGGCATGATGTGCGGGTGGCAGGGCCGTGGACCGGGCGTGGCTGTGGTCGACATAGCGGCATGGCACGGCGGAGTTGGTCAACGCTGTGCATTGGTGACGCGGAGGGGACGGGCACCAGTGGCGCAGGGGATGACGCGGTGCTCCCGTGGTGACGAGATGGCGCGGGGGCCACACGACGTGGGTGGGGGAGTGGCGCGGCTGTCCGACGGTCCGAAGGGAGCTGCGGGGAGGAGACCGCGGGCGAGCGGTCCGAACGGAGGGTTTCGCCCCTGTCCGAACGCGGTGCGGGATTGGGGGAGGGAGACAGGGGTGCGGAGCGGCAGTTGGGGCAGCTGGGCTAGGCGCAGGGGCGGCCGGCTGGCTGGGCCAATTTGGTCGGCTGGCTGGCCTATTTTTAAATTCTATTTTTATTTTTATCCATTTATTTACACATACTCATGTAGATATACTGGTACATTTCATGCAAGTCCTTGATTGAACATAAATGTATATATATGTGTGTATGTATTTATATACATGTATACCTATATGTATTTGCTTATTCCTTCCCCTTGATGGATTTTATTTCTATATCGTTACCAAACCTTAAAATAAATTGTTTATATTTATATATATCTCACTGGTGCTCATTTTATTATTTTATCTATTATTGGTTTACTTGTTTATACATATTTATCTCTTTGTGCACCTCTCCCTGCCTCTTAAGGATAATCTTTTCAGATTCTATTTTAAATTTTAAATTCTCTATTGTTTAAACATATTTGGTTTCTTCTTGTTCCTTTTTAACTTTTGGAATCATTCACCAAATTTTTCAGAAAATCCCATAAACTCCACATCCAAATGTAACACATGGCAAAACAATTCAAAAGCTCCACATATCTCAGATTTAAATTTCTCCAGGGTGTTACAGTTGGCAAGCGCACAACCCCAGCATGCTGGGATGATGAAGAGTGAGAGACCATGTGGAGATCATCCCGTGTGTGTGATGAGTAATTGACATCGGTTTAGGAGAGTCGAGTTTGATTTGGTTGGTTCGGTCCTTGACGTTGCATGGTGCAATCGGGCTCGGTCGGATTTGGTCAAACCTGGTCAAAGTGGTTAGGATGAGTATTATGTCGACTTGTCAGGTTTGGGCTATTTTATTAAGGCATTTATGCCTAAATGTATCGAACGGTGCTATTTGATGTGTTTCTTGTCAGTTGGTGCGAGGACATCGGCGGAGTCGTGGCGAGACGATGGACCGGACTAGCGCGGTGGCGCTGAAGTCGAAGCGGTCGGGATGTGTCGAAGACGGCGTGGGCGCGAGGTGGTTGCGGCGTGCGAGGCAAGGAACGCGAAGCTTCCGAGTTGCGTGGGCGTTTGCTTAAAAAGCGCAAGACTGCAAAAGGAAGTCAGTAACATCCCAATTTTTGCTTTATTTGGAAGAAATAATTTTAAATCAATTATCTCAATTTATTTGGATTTTTAAGAATATAAAGTTCTGTTTAAAAATAAAAATTTAATATTAAAATAGGTTGGAAATATTTTTCATATGTTCAAAACATTATCGATGAATTATGTGAATTTTTCTGCAATTTTTGGAATTTATTTGGTACTTTTCGACTATTTTAAAGCCTCCTATTGATTTAAATCTATAAAGATTTAAATTCTAAATCCTCCCGCGCCACGTGGCGCCATCTGTCCGTCCATCCCCGCCGCGGTTCTATCCTGCCGTCGCGCCCATCCCGCCTTCCCCTCTCCTCCGCACAACACTGCCGCGCATCGCGCGCTCCCGCCCACGCCTGTTCATCCGAGCCGCCGCTTCCACTCGATGCACGGATGGCCCGGATCGGATCGGCCTTGTTTGATTTAATCTTCGCCGTTCCTCATCACTTACCCTTCGCCTCCATCCGACGGCCCGATCTCATCCCCTTGCCACCGTCGCCCATCCGTTCGATCGCCGTCTCCTCTCTCTCTCTCTCACCGACAGTGGGTCCCACTGTCAGTCCGTCGCTTCGCGGCGATTTTGTCTCTGCGCGTGCGTCGCCATTACCGCCGCCGCGAGCTCGCCTGCTCGTTTTCCGGCCGTTCGCGTCGCCATTAAAGACCCCGAGCACCGCTCGTCGTGGCGCCATTAACCGTAGCCGTTTCTTCTGAGTGACGCCCGTTTCGTCGCGGCGAAACTACCGTTTTAACTCGCCGGCGAACGCGCGCCGTTTCTTCCTCGCGCGTATAAACCGACCCCGCCACCCTCTCACCCCTTTGCGCTCTCCTCTCTCCCGTTCGCGTGCGTGTCTCCGCCGTTCAAACCGTCGTCGCTGTTCGAAACCGTCGCCGTCGGTGAGTCTCGCCGCACCTCGGTGCGTCGCGCGCGCCCTCGGTTGCGCGCCCGACCACGCGCCCGCACGCCGCTCCTCGGTCCGCGCGCGCGCGCGCGCGCGCCGCGCGCTTCGCGCGTTCGCGACGCCGGCGACGCCCGTCCACGCGTCGGCGATCGGCGAGTCCCGCCTCCACACCGTCTCATCTCCGCCGGCCTTTCTCCGACGGCGGGATGTGTCCACGCGTCCCCATCGCGGCCGTCCAACTCGTCGTCGCGCGCCGGCGTTCGCGTCCGCGGGCGAGCCGAGCCACGCGTCGGCGGCCAGCGGCACCAGCGTCTCCGCCGCGCCATCACCGCCGCTCATCGGTCGAGCCAACGCCGGGATCTCGCCACACGTCTCAATCCCGGCCGTCCATTTCTCGCACCGCCGCCGCGCGCGCGTCGCCACTCGGTAGAGCCACGTCGACGATACGGGCGGCGTGTTATGCACGTGGCGACACGTGTCCGCCACGTCGGCGCCACGTCGGTAAAAACCGCCGCCGTCCCACGTCGGATCGCCACGTCGGCATGCCACGTGTCGGTTTGATCCGCCATGTCGGCAATTTTGTGGTCCGTGGACTTGGTCCACCGTGGTCGGCCCACATGTCGACCTCGTAATTTATTTTTAATTCCTTGCTGACGTCATAATTAGAATTTACTTTTGTAAATTAATTCCCAGAAAATCCATGCTGACGTCATAATTCATTTTCGGTATAAATTTAATTCCAGAAATTCTCTTTTCCTTTTTCTTGATTCTAAATCTTCCAACACCATATCTTGCTCATTTTAAATCCAAATTGATCCATTCAAATTTCTAAATTCATCTAAAATTCTAATCTTTCAATTGGTATATTTAGTTTCAATTTTTGAGTTTTTATTTTATTTTATTTATTTGGATTTCTTGATTTACGTGTAGAGACCGATTTGTCAGGAACTTCAAGAGCAAGCCCGGAAAATTTCAACCCAGCACAGGAAGGCAAGTCTCCTTTGATCATTTTGATCCTATGTTTTGCAAGTTTTCTTTGATCAACTTGCTCAAATGAATTATAAAATGATTAGGTAGTTATTTTAAATTATTGCATGCGTATGTTATATCAAGTGATAATTTGATTTAGAAAATTTAGTTAAATACCCAATTTGTTATACCTTCCATTGAAAATTGTTTAACTTGTACCATTGTCAACTTAGGATATCCTTTGACTCAATAATGAGTTAGTATTACATCTGTGGAATTTATAAATACTAGCAAATGCTTAGCGTAGCAAATCAATGTAATAATGCTCCAATGAGTAGCATGTTTACTAAATGTTTTGATGAATGATTTGTTTGAACATTGGTAATGGATGTTACCATTGTTAAATGATCTGTTTGAAAAGTGGTAATGGATGTTACCACTGTTAATTTGAAAATAAAAATGAAGTTCAAAGGAAAAGTTGACAAGGGTGGATGGAAGGTTTGGTGAGTGCGATTAGCACGAGAATTTTTGGAATTGTGAATGAACCACCTCGTCGTTTAAGGACCGACGCTTGTGTTTGTCCAAACCGAGCAAAACAGTGCAACCACAAGTCTATATGGGTGCGACCTAGCTAACTAACCTATTAAGGTGTAGTTTAGATATCACCGATGGTGTATTGAGTGCCGTGGTGTCTTGGTTACTCATAGTGAGGACAGGGTTTCTTTGTACTCATACGGCGCAAGAGGGGCTCCACTCGTGGATTCGAGTTGTGGTGAAACCTTAGCGGGTGGTATCTAGCTATCTTGGAGTAGGTGAAAGGCTTTGTGATATTTTATCCGGGTCTCATGCCAAAGGAAGCATGTTGACTATTAAGATAATTTATCTCTTGTGGGTAAAGTGTACAAACTCTGCAGAGTAATAAACTATTCGAATAGCCGTGCCCACGGTCAAGGGCGAGCAAGGAATGCATTCACATGGTAGAAGTTTGATTTTGATTTCAAAATAAAATGGTTTGTCAAACTTGGGAGTGGTATAACTCTCATGATTTAAATCGGGTGGTGTAACCGGTCGTCGTGGTTTAACTTTGAGTTTTGAAAGTTGGCGAGATAGCCTAAAATTTTAGTGTTGGTGGTTTAACCTTCACTAAGTTATTTATCTAATTTCATTTATGAAAAACAAAGATGTTTATCAAATGGCCTTTGAAGTAATTATGTAGATTTGAAATAAAATGCTGATTTTTGCAAAAGAACCATATAGCTTTCCTTTGTGAAGCCTTGCATCTATGCATCTTTCCCAAGACTTCATGAGTACAATTTTGTACTCACATGTTGCTCTACAAATACATTAGCAGAGGATGAAGAAGCTCAAGCCGGAGAATTCGACTTACATGCCGAGTGTGGATACGGTGGATTCTTCCGGATGCTTAGGATTCGTTTCCCAGTCAATTGCCTCGTGGCGATTGATGGGTCGATTAATTACTTTGCTTCCGCTGTATTTATTTTTGTTTTAAGGTTACGTGAACCTTCGTAAGGCAATGACCAATGTAAACTTCAGTTATTATTGTAATAAATCGTGGATGACAATGTACCGTTTTGTTCAGTTATCTGTGTGTACTAGCTTTGATGCGGGACTAGTCTTGTAATGCACAGTGGGGTCCTAAGCTTCTACTCCGGTCCCACGTAGTGGTATCGAGCCATCTTGATCAGTAGGATGAACCCTAGGTTTTGGGAAGTTTTAAGGACTTATGTTTAAAAGAATATATTAAAAATATATAAGCTTCTTTGCTTCTACTCTCCTCTTACTTAGTATCTTGTTTCTGTCCTCCTTTTCACTATTTTAAAATCTTTACGATCTCTCCTCTTTCCAAACTTGTAGATGGCGGGTTCATCGTCATCGGCCCGTGGGATCACCATTCTCATGGCGAGCGAGGAGCTTTGCGACTCTTCTACGGCAGCTAATGCAGCATCCAAGTACACCCAACAACCTATTTTCAGAGGCGGAACACGCGAGTGATGAGCACGGACTCTGGAGCATGGAGGTGTTCATTTACGCTCCAGACGGGAGGATTGACCAGTTGGCGTCATATTGAGTATCCACGGACCTTACGCTCAGATGCGATCCAGATGCGGCAGCGATTGGCTATCTCGGAGTTGTGCGGAGGCACAAGGAGGAGCTACGACGATCACCTTTTGCTTCTTCCCGACGCGGCGAGAGCGGGGCGGACTCATCGAGCTTTTCCACTGGTGGTAGACGACCGCGCTTGTCTCACGGTGCAGCACACTTTGGCGGCTTCATCGACTTACGCGAGCTCAGCGGAGATCGGACTTCTTGAGGTCGCTACGTCGAGCTACGACCACTCCGACACTCTCATTCCTATTCGGCTAGTGCAGTAATTGGCTGCTAGTATCCTGCTGCATGTTCTTAGTTGTTTGGGTTATTTTGTGTGGCCATTTAATCTGAAAAGGAGTAGCACAAGATAAGCCACAAGTTCAGCATTATTGCTATTGTTTTCAGGTTTTTGTTGGCAGCACTTTACTCCTGTTTGTTAGCAGTCTTTGAGCTCTCTTTGTGCAGCTTTCAGCAGCCCTTTTGTGCAGCTCTTGGCAGCAAGGACTAGGCAGCTCCTTTGTGCAGTTCGGCTGCAGTTTGCATGCCTTTGTTCTCTTTTCTTTGCCAACAAAAGAGCACAATTTTATGCTATACTTCCTGCAGCAAGTCTAGTACCTTTTGCTTCTCAAGTTCTCTTTCCTTGCAGTTTTTATCGTGTTCTCGAGCGTGACTTCTGCTTTTCGTTTGCTTATTGTTTCTTGTTGGTTTTTAATGAGCGCTCAAAATTCTTGCTTCATAGCTCTCTCGCTATCGGAGAAGAATACCTTTTAGTGGATATCTGTGGGAAAATTTTTAAAGGCGACATTCACCCCCCTCTGTCACCAAATTCGATCCAACAAAGCGACTAGTGTTTTCATTGTTGTCTGCCTAGAGGAACTAGACACTAGCAACCGCTCACAAATTTGCCTCTCTAGTAAGGGGTACAACAACCTTTTTGGGAAGTTCAAAGAGTGCACCAGCCGGCAGTACATCCATAAGCAAATGAAGAACAAGTGGGATGCACTAAAAAGGGATTTGGCTCATTGGATGACCCTCAAGTTGCACTCTACAATTTTTGGCTTCAATCTGAAGACGATACTATTGCTGCCCATAATGAATAGTGGGAGGACCAAGCAAAGGTGAGACTTTGCAGGAAGTCTTTAATGTGCACTTTGTAATGATTGCCAAATCACTAAGGCCCCCTCTTTTCTCTTCTGTGCAGAGCATGGTGGATATTATGAAATTCTGCAAGGCACCGCTCGCTCATAAGGACCTCCTGGAGAGACTGTTCGAGGATACCCTAGCCACAAATATAGACACATATGTGCCTGGTGATGAGCACGCCCATGGCCGAGAGGACGCAGAGGGTAGCGACCCGCCATCTAGAGGTGCCAACAGTGGCCTATCAGCCCCCAGTAAGGGGAAGTATTGTTTTGTGCTAGTCCCCGAAAGGCAAGAAAGCACAGAAGACCCACCGAGATGTGTAGCTCAGTGCTTCGTCAACCTCTACAAGCAGTCCAGAGGCCATTAGAGTTCTACCCTTTCCGCGACCTCATAGCCATGAGCCAGTCAAAGGATGAAATGAAAGAGCTAATGGAGGTTGTCAAAGCCAGGGTGCCCATGAGGACAGCGATAAAAGAGTTCGCCAACTTCAAAGTTTCGAAGGGCCATCTGGCCTGAATTAGGAGGAGCTCGGCAAACAAGAATAAGTGATGACAACCTTGTGCACAACATGTATCTGCAATGAGTTTTTGGCATTATTAGTCCTACGGCAAAATTGTTTCCTACCATATTTGTCGATACTACTATGTTATTTGGTTATTTGAGTTAGAATTCACGTGTTTGTTATTTGATTCTATTATTCGAGTTATAAACTGAGTTAAACCCACCTTTGCATTTGAAATTGAGTTGAACTAGGTTGTCTGCTACTTGAATATGAAATTTAGCTAAACTTGTTGCCCTATTGTTTGAGTTAGGCTAGGGTTCGACTTGCGAGCCTACCATTGGAGTTACAAAATGAGTTGCACTTGCTTGTTCTAGGACCTGTGTTAGAAAATGATTTGTACCAGCTTGGTCTGGTATTTTAGCTAGAGAATGTGTTCGACTGCATTGTTCTGCTTTCTCGGTTAGAAAATGAGTAGAACTGCGTAGTTCTGCTAATCGAGTTATAAATTGTTTTCAACATGCATGTCTAGCATTCTAGTTCAAAAATGAGTTCAACCAGCCTATTCTGGTAATTCATATGTAAATTGAATTGCACTAGCTATTTCTACTATTGTAGTTAGAAAGTGATTGGTACTAGCCTATGTAGCAATTCTATTATGCAATGAGTTGAACCACTCTCTTATGGTTTTTGACTTGGAAATATGTTATTGCCTTGACTTACAATTTAATTTGAATGTCATGTTACATAAGAGAAAGAAGCCCATGTTCTCATGACCTACTAAAATGCTTGCAGATGTTGTCATTCAGTGAGACACGCATGACAACGATGGATATTGACTTTGTCTCCATGGCTGCAAGCTCATCTGTTGCACTGTCTGAGCAAGCCATGTTCCACCTACGAGGGATGAGGTGGAGGAGTCAACCCTTAGACCCTAACCGGTGCCCGATAAAACTGGCCTAGAGTGGGTCTAGAAGCAACTCAGCAACACACATTCATGCAAAGACATGCTTAGGATGAGGAAGTCAGTCTTTAATTAATTACACAAAACTCTAGTGCGGGACTACGGTCTTTGATCAATTCGGTAGACCGACTCTAAAGAGGCGCTTGGACTTTTCCTTTGGACATGTGCAGCCCCTCAGTCAAATCGACAAGCACAAAATAGATTTGAGCATTCCACATGTTATGTCAGTAATCACTTCAATAGGGTATTGGATGTAGTTGCCAATATGGCACGAGATATTGTACACCAGGTGGACCTACAATTCCGCACTGCCCATAGGAGGTTGAAGGAGCCACATTTTGACCGGCATTTCAAGAATTGTATTGGGGTGATTAACGGTATACATGTTGCAGTATCGGTACCAAGTCGCATAGCACCAAGGCACTACAAACGCCACAGATATACGAGTTAGAACATGCTCGCGGTTTGTGACTTTGACGGGTGATTTACTTTCGTGTGTGTTGGACGGGGTAGCGCAGCACACAACACACGTGTCATGTAGGATTCCATGGTGACTTATGCAAATTGCTTCCCATACCCACTGACAAGTATGTTTGTTGCTCATTTTTACCTACACATTTCTATATGGATTTGGGTGCAGTCCTTAACTAGTCCTCGAACTGTATTTCATTGCAGAAAAGTACTACTTGGTGGATTCAGGTTACCCGAACAAGGAGGGGTTCCTAGCTCCATACAATAATCAACGGTACCACGTGCCGAAGTTCGCACAAGGTGGATGGCCAATTGTATCAAAGAAATTTTTTACTACCACCACTCCTCCCTTTAGAATGTGATCGAGCACACATTCAGCGTTTGAAAGAATAAGTAGTGCATGTTGTTGAGCATGTCGAGCTATGATGTAGAGACACAGAAGAAAGTTATAGTGGCAACCATGGAATTGTGTAATTTCATCATCGACTCAGCGATGCATGATGACAACTACTTGGACATCGACGATGAGGAGGGCTACGTCCTAGGAGAGGGCGGGATATGGAGTCTTCAGATAGCAGTGTTGGGAGATCTAATAGACCCATGGATGCACTCCGAGATAGCATCGTGCATGCTTTGGTGGCCTGAGTTACGGTACTATGCCTTATTTGTTGAATTATTGTGTTGTAAGCAATACTACTATGTTGTACCTGGCAATGTTTTAATCTTCTACTTTGCGCTTTCACATATTGTAATGTAATATGTATTTTATTATGTGATAATTCTGTAAGCCACAGGCGGTTCGAATATTCTAATGCCTTGTGTTGCAGCGTTGTTTGCTCTTTTTCTTACATAATACACTTAGCAAAAACCTAAAAGCTGATACAAACGCCTCAGCTTCTATAAGCTGCTTCTATCAATCACTACTATTTATCTTCAGTCAAAAACTATCAACAAAAACCAATACGAACGTTCCCATATATGCATGTTCTGTAGGCAATTACAGCATATTGTCGACTATTCTTGTGTTCATATGTTTTTTTGAGAGAGAGGAATTCATGTGTGCGCGTAGCTTGCTTCGACGGTAGATACTTCAGTTAGTGTGGGCTTAGGCGATTTGATTAATTGAGCTTAGGAATTGCATATGTTAACCTATGTTTGCTCCAGGCCAGGAGATCCTTTAGTGTTGATGTGGGCTTTGTGCCGTCACCAGCCAATGTATGGGCCGTTCTAATTCTATAACTCACTTTTGTTTCTCGGCCCAATAAGAAGCTACTCCCTCCCTCCCTCTTCCCCTCTCTCAAAAAGAGACCCACATCCAGAGGTGCCATTTGGTCTTCCTCAGCCACCAGATGAAGCATTGGATGGCTAGGGTTGAGATGGAAGGGAAATCTGATTTTTCTCGTAAGATATTGAGAGACCCTCGAATATCGCCCACGTTGATCCAAAGCCTCCATTTGGCATCTAACGGCCCACCCTGCCGTGTCGTTCGTGCCAATTGAACGGCATGGCGGAGGATGTGTATCCCTAAAAAAAGAAGAAGAATTTGCCTGGCTTCTTACTTCTGCCGAGGTTTTTGCTCCTGGCTTTTGTGGCCAGGAGCAAAAAGCAAATGTAAGGTGAACTCAGATTTTTCGGATATTTCACCAAAATGAAATTAATGCTTGAGACCATGTACCAAGTACTAAAAAGGATATCACCATCAATCGATCGAGAATGAATGGTTGAAATCACAAAAGATGAATTCCATACATGTTACTTGGGGTTAAGGTGTGCAAAGAAATCAGATGTCGTATGAATTCGAATTCTCTAAACATCCCACGAAAAAACATAACACTACGAACCTCTCCGAATCACATAAAATGAACACTTGAGATCACACTAAAGAAGTGAAAGGGCGACTGTCACCGTCATGTGGGTGGGTATGAATGATTCATATCACACATTCCCCGCTCGTTTCGGCTTCAGCTTCTGGCTTATTTTTCACTATTCATAAATTTTGTCTTTTTCTGAACTTTTGGCTTTTTTAGCTTTTTTGCCGGTTCTTTTTTCCCGTATTGGTTTGCATTATACGTGATGGGCTAATATGTTTTCTATTTTTAAATTTTTTTAATTTAATTATGCTAAATAAGTCTTGTCAGCTACAGTGTTTTTTCAGCCAGCTACAATGCTTTTCACCATAAGCCACTCAAAAAAAGTCATATTAATAATGAGTTTTGTTCATGCTACTTGAGTCAAAATGTGTGACAAATTAACAGGGCGTAATTGCAAAAGATATTCTGGAGATCACACAGAATAAAAAAATTAAGATCATACCTAGGGATGAAACAGACCGGAAAATTGATTCTTTTCGAAAATCATCTGATATTATATTTCACGAAAAATTGTATAGTGTAGGCTAGGTTCTAACGCAAGGATGAGACTTTTTAGCGGATTTGACACTGTTGCACAGTATTTACAAAAGTAGCAGTATGCGCAGCGTATTTGCAGGAATATCACTTTTGTCGTCCGGTGGCCAAGCAATGGCAGCGCGGCGACGACGCATGGCGGGGCCACCATTGCGCAGCGCCGCCGCCGCGATTAGCTTACTTAATTACCTACCCTATTTTTTTTCTATTTAGTGCTTGTTTGAATTTTTACATATATCAAATTTTTAACAGACCGGAAAATTGATTCTTTTCGAAAATCACGTGATATTATATTTCACGAAAAATCTGTATAGCGTAGGCTAGGTTGGCCGCCGCAGAGTACCCTTCCATGGACGGGTTCCCCTCGACCCTTGGATGTTGATCCAAGCGCGTATAAGCAATCAGTGGGCTTTGGATGGGGACCCTCGATCCCTAGCTCTATAAACTTTCCCCAAATTCCTCCCCTCCGCCGCTCGAGGCAGCAGCTGGCATCCCAAATCCCCCCAAACCACACAACTCCACTCTCCAGTAAGCTTCGCCTCCTCCTCCTCCTCCTCTCCGATTCCTTCTACTGCTGCTCAAATATCAAGTCAAAATCGAATCGAATCGAATCCTCTCACGCCACTACTACTACTGCTGCTAATCTTATACTACTGTTTCTCTCGCATCATGCCGCGCTTTTCAAATCGACTAATTTCCCTAGGTTTTTTCCGGGTCAAAGGTACCATTTTTGATCTCCCGCCGTCAGATCCGTAGAACGCGTGTGCAATTTGTCTCTTCTGATGCGAATTTCTGCGGTTTTTTTTGTGGATTTTGTGAGGGATTACTGATTTTGGGTGATTTTTTTGTTGTTCTAGGGTTAGGGTTTTGGGATGTCGGATCGGCAGCGGTCGGAGGAGCCGGAGGAGCAGGTGGACCTGGAGGGGGACGACGACATCATGGACGACGATGACGGTTACCGCCGCCGCCGTGAGGACTCCGACGAGCCGGAGGAGGAGGATGACCCCGAGGAGAGGCAGGTCGAGGGCGATGGTGATGGCGACGGCCGGGAGGAGGACGCCGGGATGGCGGCTGCGGTTGAGGAGCCTGCTGCAGGAGGCGGAGGTGACGACGAGATGGATAAGGGTGGCGTTGATGGGCCTGAGGACGAGGACGAGAAGAGGAGGTGGGATGATCTGCTCGCGCTGCCACCGCAGGGCTCCGAAGTGTTCATTGGTGGCCTCCCTCGTGACACCACCGAGGAGGACCTCCGCGAGCTATGCGAGCCATTGGGCGAAATCTATGAGGTCTCTGAAAGCCCTCAGCTTTTTTGGTATTGGTTATCAGCTTTGTAACTTGGAATGTGATGTAGTGCCTTGTGATACTGTGATGCATGGTAGGTGAGGTTGATGAAGGATAAGGACACAAAGGAGAACAAAGGATTCGCCTTTGTCACATTCACCGCTAAGGATGTGGCACAGCATGCTATTGAGGAACTGCATGACAAGGACTACAAGGTAGTGTGGCTTTGTGTATTGTCTAGTTGGCGGCATGCCATGGCGGTACCATCAGGCATGAATGATGCACTTATATTGGATGGTTTGGTGCAGGGGAGGACACTGCGATGCTCGTTGTCGCAGGCAAAGCACAGGCTGTTTGTTGGGAATGTGCCCAAGGGGTTGAGTGAGGAGGAGCTGAGGAACATAATCCAAGGAAAGGGACCAGGTGTTGTGAACATTGAGATGTTCAAGGTGTGGTTTGTGATGTCGTGATAGTTTTCCATGCGAGGAAGGTTCCAGATTTGATAGTAAAGATGTTGTCTTGCAGGATTTGCATGACCCAAGCCGTAATCGTGGGTTCCTTTTTGTTGAGTATTATAACCACGCTTGCGCAGACTATGCCAAGCAGAAGTTGTCAGCACCAAACTTTAAGGTTGATGGAAGCCAATTGACTGTCAGCTGGGCCGAACCCAAGGGTACATCAGAATCTTCTTCTGCGGCTGCTCAGGTAGACACTGCACATGAAAAGCTCAATGTTTACACATACCATACTTCAAGCATTAAGTATTTGGAGCTTGATTTATATTTGCTTATTAGTCTTTTCTCATTCGCACTAAAAGGTTTAGTGGAGCCTTTTTAAATGAATTTACTATAGGAAACATGATCAATGGAAAGAAACTTCATCAGTCTTACAACATTACTTTCAGTTGAACATGCGTTGAAGAACATTTGTTTTAGTCACCACAAAAGGCTTCTCCTATTGCATGTAAAGTCGGTCACCATGTTTGAACCAGAATGGCTATTCAAGGATTTCATAATAAATTTTAACCATCCTTTTCAAAATGTATTTCTCCGCTGCAAACTTAATCATAACTGCATTCTGACTTTAGCTTCTGTATGGCAAGTTAGGAAACGAATATGCAAGAATGTGTTGTTGACTGTACTAAAACAATCAAAATAATTGCACTGAGTTAGTCAATCTACTTATTCATTTTCCATGGGCTAAAACTTTGTGAGCTGCATTCTGTTTTGGATGGAATCTCCTATTTGTTTTAAGTCACTCTTGGCTTCGTGGTTTTCTTTTCATAGGCAAACAATAACATCAAAGTACCATATCATTCTTTTTTAGTCCTGGGAGCATTTGTCACAACTACATTTTGATTTGCAGGTGAAGACTATATATGTGAAGAACCTACCAGAGAATGCTTCTAAAGAGAAGATTAAGGAACTCTTTGAAATCCATGGAGAGGTCACAAAAGTCGTTTTACCACCTGCTAAGGCTGGGCACAAGAGGGATTTTGGGTTTGTTCACTTCGCAGAAAGATCAAGTGCACTGAAGGCAGTTAAAGGAAGTGAAAAATTTGAAATTGAAGGTAATCTTTTCTCCATATTGCCATCATTATCAAATGAAATTTAATGTTATAGTAGTAAGGTACATGCTTATTTAGGTAATTGCTTCATGTGGAAATAAGATGTGAATTAATGTACGGATTGTATGGGGCCTTTCAGTCAGCACTATTATGTTGTTGTAAAATAACAGTGTATGAGAAAATAGTGACTGGTTGGTTTTGGATCTTGAGGAACATATAATAGTAAAAGTAGGTTATTTGTCACTGGAATAGCCAACTAGCATATGAACAGCTACATATTAAATTTTGGTTCAGCAGAACTATGAGTTAACCTTGGGCTGACTGAAACACAGGGCAAGTGCTGGAAGTATCCATGGCCAAACCTTTGGGAGACAAGAAACCTGATCATTCATTCAAGACTGGAGGAGCTCCTAATTTTCCTCTTCCTCCTTATGGTGGCTACATGGGAGATCCATATGGTGCTTATGGTGGTGGCGGTCCTGGATTCAACCAAGTAAGCCAAACTAACTATTCGGAGACTACCATATTTACAATGTATTATTGGACTATATGCATATTGTTGTTTTTTGCAGCCTATGATATACGGTAGAGGACCAGCACCAGCTGGAATGAGGATGGTACCAATGGTTCTCCCTGATGGCCGGCTTGGCTATGTTCTGTAAGCCCATTTTTCTGCTGTCCTGTTTGTCAAAAGATGTATGAGCCCCCCTATCTCCAGTTCCTCACAATGTGCTTCTAATGTTGGTAGGCAACAACCTGGTGGAATGCCCCCTCCGCCCCCTCCTCGAAGGGTTGACCGACGGGATAGTGGTGGCAGAGGTGGCGAAGGGAGCCATAGCCGACGTCATCGCCCTTACTAGTTCCTGCCTTGCCTTTGTGCCTGCATCCCAGTATGTGATGATGGATTTGTTAATGAAACGAGATAGGAGCTTGTTTTCCTTGTTCCAGCATAAGATCTGCAATAGGCTGAGACTTGTACGGTTGTACCATCCTTTTCAATAACTTACGTATCGTGCAGTGCTTGTGACCTGAAAACGAAGTGTTCAAGCTTTTGTATCTCTTTGCTGGCGCCTGTAGCGTTAAACTGATGGACGAGTTATCTGTGGACATCCAGTTGGAGCTTTGTTCCTCCATATTTGAGCAAATGCATGTGTTTGTCTCCGTTTGCGTGCAACTGGTTGGAACTGGGGCCCAATACAATGTAAAATTGTGTCCCTATGATTTTGGGTATGCATTTTTAATGCCTTTCTTGGAGAGATTATTCTCGACCGCGACGGATGATGTCTTGACCGCGATGCAGGTGGATGAGGTCACGACCACGAGACAGTCAACCAAAGTCATGACCACAACATGGGTGGACGAGGTTTCAACCGTGAGGCGGTCGGATGAGGTCTTGACAATGATGCGGTCGGACGAGGTCTAGACCACGAGGCGATTGAACGATGTCATGACCACGACGTGGGCAGAAAAGGTCTCGACCACGATGTGGGCGGACGAGGTCTTGATCGCGATGTGGGCAGACGAGATCTCGACCGCGAGGCGGTCGAATGAGGTCACGACCACAAGGCGGTGGGATGAAGTCATGACCATAACGAGGGTGGACAATGTCAGAGCACATGGTTGGATGTGTTAGAAATTAGAGTTCTAGCAGTAGATGAATTTGAGTTAGTCTCGGACTCTTATTAGGAAGTCCAATCACGTCGTTGTTTTCTGTTCTCTGTCCAAACTGCGATGTAATGTGAGAGCGATCGTTAGGAGGTTTCCCTTTCCTTCTCTCTGATCTCTTCGATTGTAATATGAATTGGTGTACTCTGCCTTGTATAAATTAACACGAAGGGATCGGAGGAGGTCCTTGCGGCAAATACCTAGGTTTTCTAACTTGGTATCAGAGCTACCATGTCTTCCTTTCCTGAGCTTACCGATGGCAACGCCAATGCTGTAGTTGCATCCCCTCATCCACCACCGATCAACTTTAGCAATTTAATTACCGTCAAGCTCAATAGAGGGAATTTCCTCCTCTGGAAAGCTCAGGTGGATTGCGTTCTTCATGGGCAGCAACTCTACGGCCATGTCGACGGATCTACACCAGCACCATCAGAGAAGATTATGCGAGGAACAGGCACAAGTGCCATTGAAGTCACAAATCCCGAGTATACTCGGTGGTTTGTCCAAGACAAACTAGTCCTAAGCGGACTTCTTGCCAGTATGACGGAGGAGATTCTCGGTCAGGTAATCTTACTAACCACTGCAGCGCAGGTCTGGCAAACATTGCACACTATGTTTGCATCTCAAAATCAAGCAAGGGTGACCCAGGTGCGAATTCAACTAGTCACCATGAAGAAGAAAGATTTATCTGCTGCAGCCTATTTCCAGAAGATGAAGGCGCTAGGAGACATAATGACCTCCATTGGACAACCTCTCAGCGATGGCGAGATGATTGCCTACATCTTGGCAGGACTCGGATCTGATTACAGTCCATTAATCACTGCCCTCAACGTGCGCCCCACACAGGTCACCTTGACTGATCTATATTCACATCTTTTGAGTTATGAAGCTCAACTGGAAAAAGAAGCAGATGAGGTTCAGAACTACGGCTCCTCGGCAAACAATGCATCCCGCACAAATCGGGGACGTGGTCGTGGGCCTGGAAGAGGCCGTGGACGTCGGGGAACACCTGAAGGAAATCGAGGATCAGGTCGCAGCCGAGGAGGTCGCAGTTCAAGACAAGAAGATGACAGACCAATGTGTCAGATTTGCCACAAGGTGGGACATGAAGCACTTCGATGTTGGCATCGATATGATGAAACTTATTCAGAACAAGCCAATCATGTTGGATCTTCAGCCATAACTGGAGGGTACAATATTGATACAAACTGGTATGCAGATTCTGGAGCAACAGATCATCTCACAAGTGATCTTGATCGCATGACAGTGCAGGAACGCTATGGCGGAAAAGATCAAGTTCAAATTGCCAATGGTACAGGTTTGCAAATTTCTCATGTTGGTCAATCTTTTATCTATGGCTCAAAACCTCTAGCTCTTAAAAATGTCCTTCATGTCCCCAAGCTAAACAAACATCTTCTATCTATTCACAAATTAACAAGTGACAATAATGGTTATGTTGAGTTTTATCCGGATTGTTTTTATGTCAAGGATCAAACATCGAAGGAAGTTCTTCTGGAAGGTAGAAGCAAAGGAGGCCTTTATCCTATTCCAATCAAGAGCCCTTCTGTGCTACGCCATGGCCTCTCGGGTGCGAAAGCGTCCATGGATCAATGGCATAGAAGATTAGGACACCCTTCATCAGTCATAGTTAAATCCCTTCTAGAAACAAATAAGATAAGTTTCCTTCAAAATAAAGAGCATAGTATCTGTAATGCTTTCCAGCAAGCAAAGTCTCATAAGTTACCCTTCCATAGCTCAGATCATGTGTCATCTTGTCCCCTTGAGCTTGTGCACTCCGATGTGTGGGGGCCAGCTCTTTTATCTGCCAGAGGATACAAGTATTATGTCAGTTTTGTGGATGATTATTCCAAATTTTGTTGGGTCTATCTCCTCAAACAGAAGTCTGATGTTGAACAAGTGTTCTACAAATTTCAAAGTCTTGTTGAAAGACAGCTAAACACTAAAATCCGTAACATTCAAACAGATTGGGGAGGAGAATACCACAAACTCAACCAATACTTTCAGAACATTGGAGTTAATCACCGATTATCTTGCCCTCACACATCCCAACAGAATGGCACAGCTGAGCGAAAACACCGTCATCTAGTAGAAACTGCTCTTGCCTTGTTAGCTCAAGGGTTCTTACCCTTACGGTTTTGGGATGAAGCAATCCTCACAGCCTGCTACCTTATCAATAGAATGCCTAGTCGAACAATTGACAATCAGACCCCTTTGTTTCGTCTTCTTCATATCAATCCAGATTATAAATTCCTAAAGACCATAGGGTGTGCTTGTTGGCCCAATCTCCGAGCTTACAACTCTCGCAAATTGGAGTTTAGATCAAAACAATGTGTTTTTCTTGGCTATAGCAGCAGGCATAAAGGTTACAAGTGCCTAGATAGAGCAACAGGCCGTGTTTATATTTCACGGGATGTGATTTTTGATGAAGCTGTATTTCCTTTTTCTCACACCGCTGACAAAAAGCCTTCTCAGCCTCCCTATACCATTGCATCCATCTTTCCCCAAATTGAGCCACAGATACAAGATGATCATATGCGAAATATTGTTCCACCTACTAATTCAGAAGAGGCAGATATAGCCTCTGGTTTGGATGCAGGGGGAGATACAACACCACTGTTGTCGACAACAGCAGAAGCATCCCCATCGCTACCGATGTCATCTGCAGAACCAGCAGGATCAGCAGAGTCTACTGCATCTTCAACTGCTCCAATACAGGCTACAGACACTACAATACAAGTGCCAGAATCAAGTGATCATCAGGTAATGACGTGTCTACGAGCTGGGGTTGTCAAGCCGGTCATCAGAATAGACGGTACTATTCCTTATCCTTTGCCCAAGAAGCGAAGAAGTGCCGGGATGGCTGCTATTCCCCGAGAGCCACTGTCACTACAAGAGGCTATGTCTGATTCCGGGTGGCAAGCAGCAATGCAGGCAGAATATGATGCACTGTGCCGGAACAAAACTTGGACCTTGGTACCTAGACCTCAAGGGAAGAATGTGGTTGGTTGTCGGTGGATCTATAAGGTGAAACAAAAAGCTGATGGCAGTGTAGACAGACTTAAGGCTCGCCTTGTAGCGAAGGGGTACACACAGAGGTATGGAATAGATTACTCAGATACCTTTAGTCCAGTGGTGAAGCCAGCCACGGTGCGGTTAGTATTATCCATTGCAGTGTCAAAGGGCTGGAGTTTATGGCAGATTGATGTGCAAAACGCTTTTCTACACGGAGATTTAGATGAAGAAGTATATATGGATCAGCCTCCAGGATATGAGGATAAGTCTCATCCTAAGTATGTGTGTAGATTGCAAAAGGCATTATATGGCCTCAAACAAGCACCAAGGGCATGGTATTCTAAGCTACGAGATAAACTTCAGCAATTAGGATTTGAGGCATCAAAAGGTGACACTTCCTTATTTATCTTCAACAAGCAGGAAATAATCATATATGTGCTTGTTTATGTAGATGACATAATCATTGCTGGATCAAGCAACCAAGTTGTGGAAAAATTGCTGCAGGAGCTGACTGCCAACTTTGCTGTCAAAGATCTGGGGGAACTCAGCTATTTTCTTGGATTAGAGGCTACTCAGACCAGTGATGGGTTAGTACTGAGTCGGTACAAGTATGCATGTGACTTGCTAAAACGCATGAATATGGCAGAATGCAAGCCGGTCTCTACACCCATGGTGGCTGGTGAAAGACTCTCCAAAGGACAAGGTCGAGCTCTGAAGGGAGATGAAGTTTTTAGATACAGAAGCACCGTCGGAGCTCTACAATATCTTACTCTTACCAGGCCAGATCTATCCTTTTCAGTTAATCAAGTGTGTCGTTTCCTGCAAGAACCAACAGATGTACATCTCGAAGCAGTCAAAAGAATTCTGAGATACATCAAGGGAACAGTTAATACAAGTATATTGTTTCGTAAATCTGAGATGTCCTGTTTAAGTGTATTCACAGATGCATATTGGGGAGGTGACTCAGATGACCGAAGATCTACAGGAGGTTATGCTGTGTTTCTTGGCAGCAATCTAATCTCTTGGAGCTCAAGGAAACAACCAACCGTGTCACGATCAAGCACAGAGGCAGAGTATAAAGCCCTTGCGAATGGCACTGCTGAGGTCTTCTGGGTACAGTCTATGTTAAAAGAACTGAAGGTGCCCTTGAACCGAAAACCAATAATTTGGTGTGACAATTTAGGAGCAACATACTTAAGTGCTAATCCTGTTTTTCATGCCCGGACAAAGCACATTGAAATAGATTTTCATTTTGTGAGAGAGAAAGTTGCTTCAGGTGAATTAGAGGTCAGATTTGTTGCTTCCAAGGATCAACTTGCAGATTGTTTTACAAAGGCTGTTCCCAAACATGCATTGCAGAAATTATATCACAATCTCAATCTTGTGGCAGGTTGAGATTGAGGGGGAGTGTTAGAAATTAGAGTTCTAGCAGTAGATGAATTTGAGTTAGTCTCGGACTCTTATTAGGAAGTCTGAATCCTGGTCGTTGTTTTCCTGTTCTCTGTTCGGTAACTGCAGTCGTAAGCAGAGCGGACTGTTAGGAGGTTTCCCTTTCCTTCTCTCTGATCTCTTCGATTGTAATATGAATCGGTGTACTCTGCCTTGTATAAATTAACACGAAGGGATCGGAGGAGGTCCTTGCGGCAAATACCTAGGTTTTCTAACTGGATGAACGTCTACGACCACGAGGCGGTCAAACAAGGTCTCAACCATGATGCGATCGGATGGGGTCTAGACCACGAGGCAATCAGACGATGCCACGACTGAGATGTGGGCGGATGAGGTCTCAACCGCGACACGGTCAGACGAACGTGTACGACCACGAGTTGCTCACCCGGAGGTGCGGAGGCCACACGAAGTCCAGTGGTGGAAACATCCGCGCGGTGTCTGGCGAAGGTCATGCGAAGTCCGGCAAGGATCATTCAAAGTCTGGCGAAGACCACACGAAGTTCGATGGGGGGAGACATCCGCGTGGAGTCCAGCAAACACCGTGCGAAGTCCTATGGAAATCATGCGAAGTCTAGCAAAGACCACATGAAGTCCGATGGAGATGACTTCTGTGCGAAGTTCGGCGAAGACCGTGCGAAGTTCTGCGGAGATCATGCGAAGTCCAGCAAAGACCATACGAAGTCCAGCGAAGACCACATGAAGTCTAGCGGGAGCGACATCCGCACAGAGTCCTACGAAGACTGTGCGAAATCCTGTAGAGATCGCGCGAAGTCCGATGAAGTTTGACGGAGGCGACATCTACGCAGAGTGCAACATCTGCTTGGAGTGTCGCGGAGAGGAGCATCGACGAGGACACGACCACAAGGGGGTCGGACAAGTGTTGATGACATAATGACTCGGACGAGCGTCGACAGAGTTACGACCACCGAGTGGTCAGACGAGCGTCAACGAAGTCATGATCACGAAGTGGTCATCCCACAATCGGAACCGGTGTATATCACACACGGAAGCCGACTCCCTGGTGCCATGATGATGACGACGAAGTGTCACCCTACCTCTATTGGTGCAATGGGGCAACCGTCGATAGCATCTAGCATGGTAGGCTGTCACTGGAAGTATCACTTTTTTTTTTGAAAACCAGCATAAGCCGGGTGATACATAAGAGAAAAGATAGATCTGGTCATAACCGTGCATCTAGTCGTATATTGAGGAAACAAAGCCAGTCTTACGGCAAAATGAACTTATCTGGGGTGCGCAAGCGTTCCAATGGTAGCCCTCTCTCATGCCTTCCCTTGCATAGCTTCTTGCACGAGTTCCCATAGACGACGCCAACTGTTGTAGCCATACTACAACCGGGAGTATAGGGTACCTGTTTCTCCATGGGAGGAGGTAGAGTTAGAGAAAGCTAGAGACATAAGAGCTAGTAATAAAAATGAGTGGATCTGCCCTCCTTATACCCCTCTTGGGGTTTATATGCATAAGTCGGGGTAGAATGAAAAATTATCATCCTACCCCTTAATAATTACAAGAGATTGGAGTATATTAGTATATTCCTTTATACTACTGGACCTATGCTATTAGGCCTACTGCAAGGTCCAGTCGTTTAGGGTTGGACCACCTCCACAACACCTATTTTACTTTTGTATGGTCCATAGCTCATAGTAACCCAAAGCTGAACTCTACTGGTGCTCTTTTTCAAAAGGTTCTCCAAACACTTGATTTTAATTTGATTGGGGCGCGCCAGGCCCAAGCAACAGTGCAACGCTAGGGCGACACACAAGGATCCAAGTAGCAAGCTACTTTTGCGGACCCTCCCCACAAAAATAAATTTAATATCATTGTGGAGCGGTGCTCCACATATCAGATATTAAACTGATAAGAACAGATACTACACTTGATCTTAGCCAAAAGGCCGAGAAAGGTATGAGCTAGAACCTTCGGCCACCCCGTACTCTTATAGCCTCGCCCCGCCGTGTCTCCTCTCAGCCAAGCGATGTGGTACTAAATCCAGGTGCTCCCTCTTGCATGGGCCGCCGGCTCGTCAAGATCCTGATGCCTCAAACAGGCCGGCCGTTCAGTATTTCCGTCCTGGAAAAAGGGGGAAAGCTAACAGGGTTATCTGAAAAATCGATTTTGGTAGACATACATCTCAAGAAGACAAGAACACGAACAGATAAGAAGCAAAACAGGTACAGATAAGTGGCCACTTGGATAATATCAACGATGCATGAATGGGGATGCCTATCTACATATCTCAAACCATTTCAACAGAGTTTGTGTACTAAATTATGGCTTCGGAAAGTTTGGTTTTCCTTTACACATATTCTCCGATTATTTTCAAGAACATTTTGTGTGTGTGTGTGTGTCCCCATGTCCCTTCCCAAGGTGGAGAATAGCTTTCTATAGAATAAATTCATGAACTGTGACTAGCTACATGATTTTCTGTACCTACATAATTTTAATTGTTGATGGGAGAGAATGAGAGAAGGCTAGGTCGGACAATATAATAGATTTCAAATATATAATATGGTGCCATTTGAATATGTTAATGATTTGTATGAGAAATTGAAGCTATGTTCAATAGCCTACATCCTGGAAACAAAGCTAAATGTGGGCTGAACTTCTATATATTAGTTTCATCCTTCGTTACTATGTTATCAGCATCAGAGACGCATGTTGAGGCCTTTGAACATGGTACATGGGGTCATGGACCAGATAAGACCAGGGATAAAAAAAATAGATTTTGAAAATTTAATGGAGCTAGGCAGGTAGCCGGTTAACGGTATTGTCCGGTCTATTCCGGTTTGACATTTCTACTTGATTTGCTTTTACATATTTTTCCCTCAAAGTATCGTGATTTCAACGATATTAGGTGGAAATCACCTCTTACCGCCCGGTATGGTATCCTAGTCGGTAGGACCGGTTACCAGCAGCAGTCGGCCACGATTTTTTAATCCCTGGATAAGACTGTATACTGCAATGACAATCATTAGATATCAACATATCATCACTTTGGGTAAAGCACTAAAGTTGACATATGGCAAGATGGAACTAGAGCTGAAATTTGTGTTAATGGACTTCAGGCTGCATGACAAAATATTCTGAAATTGCTTTTTTAAAGGCTAGATGTGTAAACGCTTTAGCACAAGCATGCGGGACAACCACGGGCGAAGCTAAGATGAAAATAGAGAGTGGGCTTAAAAGATTTCGTAGCTTGAAAGTGTCTTATGATGTCATGCTTGAGCTCACCGTCTCACCCAGTATTCTCGATCGTTCTTGATCTCAACTCCTTCATGAGCCTAGCCCTAATTATCGTCGTTGACTCTAAACTATCCTGCACATCAAAAATAGAGAAAATATTTTTCAGACACAAGTTTTTCACAACTTGACCTATATTAACCAAGATATGCACCATGCAACCTTAACCTAATGACCCAGACTATCCTAACTTAATCTATGATTCAAATATCAAAATCCTTACTTTCTGTCTAAAACCAATCTAGACAAAATACGATCCTTAATAGTATTATAGATCTTCCCACAAAATCCTTCATAAACAAAAAGTATGTGCTTGCCGTCCTCATCGAGTCACCTACTGGCAAGGTCACCTCGTCGAGCGGGCGAACCGGATCAGCTAACGAGGGTTCACCATGGCCGCCAGCCGCCAGCTCGACGTGGCCGCGCTCCCGTGGGACGACGAGCAGGCGGCGGCGAGGGGCGGTATTGCACTTTCGTCAGTGACGACGACGGCCGCAGCGATGGAATCATTGGCACACGTTTCTGAGCTGCCAGATTCTTGGGTGCCATTGGTTTCTGTTTAACTGAAGGAACCAATGTATTATAGCTGTCTACTGCGAGCTTGGCCTTGCTGTGCTACAGGGAAAAATCACACCGGTTTAATAGAAAAGAAAAAAGAAATAAAAATAGTTAATGATAGTTAGGAATAAAACATCCGGATGATGTTTAACAAAACCTCACTTGGATATTTTCTTCCTAACTATCATCCAAATTTGTGATCTTTGGATTTGAGATCAAGGAGCCCTGTTTTTTAAGGGGAAAGATTTTTATCAAGGGAGAGGGAATAGAATTCAATGGGAGGGAGGAGAATTCATGACTATTGGATCTTAAATCCAATAGTTCTAAATCTGAATGATAGTTAGGAAGAAAATATCCGGATGATGTTTAACAAAATCCAAATAAAAATATGAGCATAAGAATGCCAGCCATCGCATAATTGGCCTGACACGATCGTATCAAGCGTAACTTACGTATTGGGCCAACCATGACGCTATTTTGACTTGTAATATCAAATCACTCTGCCCTTTGCATTTGTTGGTGAGTGACCATGCTCAATGCAACAAGTAGATTGACAGCCAGACAGGGTCCAAGACAAATCTGGAACTCTGCTATAAGCTCTCGGTTGTAGGCTCCCATGAGCTCAACCAAGGACGGCAGGGGGCCGAGGAACCTGTACAGCTTCAAAGGTCTGCGATGAGAGCCTTTGATGATCCAACAGCATTTCACTGAAAGATGTTCTATCCCTTCTATTTTACTTCTGCACAATTCAATCAACTCAGCACTCTCCTTGGCTTGCAAACTTGCCACAGCTCAACTTTGACTTACGGATTCTGTTCTGTTCTCTTGCTTGAAGTGTAGCCACCCTAATTCCTTTTGACACCCTCATGGCATTTCTCATCCGTCTGTAATCGAATCGTGCTCTTTTCACTTCAAGTTCAGTTACTCGAACGTCATCATCAGATTTGGAGTCCTTCCACGACTGAGATTCTATTGTTGAAACCTACTCTTTTGGTACACTTCAATTAAACCAATCACTTAGACGATCATGCTTGATTTGGCATCCTTTCACAGCTCGGTGCTAACCTAAAGCTGAATTCTACTGTTCTTCAAACGGTTCCTTAAACAGACCCGATCACCCAACTCTTGATTTTTGATTTGGTTAGGGTGCGCCAAACCCAAGCAACAATGCAACGCTAGGGCGACACACAGGGCCCAAGTAGCAAGCTACTTTGGTGAGCTCTGCCCATAAAAATAAATGTAATCTCATTGTAGAGTGTTACTCCACATATCGATATTAAACTGATAAGAACAGATACTACACTTGATCTTAGCCAAAAGGCCGAGAAAGATATGATCTAGAATCTTTGACCACTCCATACTCTTATAGCCTCGCCACTCCGTGTCTCCTCTTCGCTGAGCCTTATGGTACTAAAACAAGGTGCTCCCTGGTGGACGCCTCTTAGATGGGCCGCCGTCAAGACCCTGACTCCTCAGACAGGCACTGCTAGTACCATCTTTAGTCGCACGTCTTAGACATCATATCGTTTTGTGCTTATAATTCTCCTCGTATAATGATTCATCTTCATGTACCACCGTTTTTCCTCAAGTTCTTGGTATATATGACACTGTTTGCATCTATAATTACAAAAATATCAGTATGCAAACCATATTTATAAACATAACATTTTTGCCATCTGGTGACCGGGCAGCAACGCCACGCAGGTGGCGACAAGCAGCCTGCCACCCCACCACCAAATGGCAAGCAGCCTGCCACCTCGCCACTAGACAACAGCGGCCTGCCGCTCCATGGGCAGACGACATGTAAAAGCAAATCTTGGGAAGAGTTAGGCCCCCAGTCGCCCCTTCTCTCTGCCACTGGAGAAATCGATGGGGGAGGTTGGACGATGGTGGTGGTGTCCATCAGGCACTGAGATGTGGAAGGGACCCTTTGTACGCTTGGACTAGGTTTGGTTTACTTTTCAACAAGGGTGCAATCGGAGTGGATATGGATGAATATTCTCATTTTGTATTCTATTTCGTATTTTTCAGAGTCAGACACGGATAATACCGGATGCCTATTTTTCCAATTCCTTCCATAAGCCTTCAGACGTGGTGGTGGGGTCGGTGAGATGTGGAAGGACCCTTTATGAAAAACAAAGGTTATATGCTTTTTGTATTCTTTTGCACCTATATACAAACAATTGAACAATAGAGTACAATCAGAGCAAACACGGAGAGAGTAACCGTCGAGATGTTGAATAAAGAGCACTCAGTATTCTATTATTTCCTGTCTATTTAGATGTTGCAATCCACCTACATGTTATCTTATTACTAAGTGAAGTCACAACAGACTTTCTCGTATCAATTAACTATGGATATATATATAATATATATATATATATATATATATATATATATATATATATATATATATATATATATATATATATATATATATATATATATATATATATATAAATGGATATCAGTTATCCCGTATCCTATTTTATTTTTTTCCCTTGGAGTCGGGGTTGGATGGATAGTATCGGATACCTATTTACCCTTTTATATTTATTCCATAAATTTTACATCGGTTAGTCGGACGAAAATTATTAGCTCTTTTTTGTCACCCTTCTCAAGCGGGAGCATGTAACGATGGGCTGTTGCCTGTTGACTGGTCAATGTCCGTTTTGGACAGATGGGGTACAGAGTTTGCTTCACCGACAGTCTTCTTCAATCATTTTTACCGATTAAAATCGCTGCAAAAAATTCTGAGGAAAATCGTAGAGATGGGGAGTAGGGTGTTACACAATCCTACAAAATTTTAAGCTTTAATATAATCTGTACAGGTAGCATTGAAAAGGAGACAATTTGTATAATAGTAGCCTTTTTAGTCCGTTCTTCTTTCATCTTTTCCCCATAAAATTTTCATTCGTCTTGAGTTTATGCCTGAACATTTGTAAGGGCACCGCAGGTTTGATGTCAAGGTGAAAAACTGCAAGCATGCAGCAAAAAGGTCCAGCAGTGACAAAAAAAATGAGAACATGAATCTTTATATAATTCGCTGCCCATAACATTTTCAGTAAATACGAACTACATTATGCACATTCAGTATTGATGCGCTATCTAACATTCCTGTGGAAATTCTCTCATGATAAGCTGATTCTTACCTAGCTCCTATGGATTATGGAGTATGAACTGTCGTGCGAGCATTTGCCGGAGAAACACAAAGCGCCCTAGGTCTGAACTCAACCATGTATTCTTTCTCTACTGAAGTTTGGGACAGACTGGGGCAGAGGCCGTCGACATGGAACCTGAAAGAAAAAACGACATAAAAAGGTCGCGACAAACACTACTGCTAGTGCAAGTGCAGTGCTAGATCGGTGTCCACAACTTCAATTTAGGCTGAGATGATGGCAAAATTGGGAGTACTCACAGAGATTGGGATAGCAAGGTTGCTTTGAGACTGGATCTTCTTCCAATGGGGGTGGTACTTGACCATATATCATTTCACAGCTCATGTCTTCAAAATCTGAGATGTTATGTCAGGTCAGTGTGCACGATAATCGGCTAGGTCTAACTGAATTTCAGGAAGAAAAGAAAAGCGAGATCATACGACGAATGGTTCATGTGAAGAATATATGTACTTCTTAAGATTTTAACATAACCATTTCAATCTTGTTCGCTAATGGAAATGCTAAAGGCACGATATGTACTCTGAATACCATTAATTTACTCTATAAAAGCATGTAGCATAGTAAAAAATTACAGATCAAAGATGAAACTTCGTTACTAATTTGGTTCCAAAGAACAACATTTTTGTTCTTTCCATGAGCCTGGATTAAGCATCAAGGAGGCTTACTTGGATTCATGGTCAGTGGAAGTCCAAACTCATTGGTGAAGAAGTTCTGGGTCGGGATTTTACACATGTTGACGCACATTCCGACGCACCCGCTGTTCTCCAAGTACCTGCATTCCATGGACATTCAAGCACCCCACGTTTGCTTACATTTTTTCTAAGAATTTTTCTGCATTCCATTAATTGGCATGTAATCTATAACGGACAGCATATACCAGTGGTAGCATCATACATACCTGCATTTCTTTATAAGCACTCCACTCTTTTGCTTCACCCCATTCACCTCAACCTCCACAACCTGAATGCACACGATGACCTGATGAGTTCTTCAGAGCGTTTTCGTCTGATGATAGTATGTCTGAAAATGTAAGGGTAGTAATTGATCCTGTTATATACATGTATTTTGTTTACCTCTGATGGGCCGACGAGCCAGTGGAAGAAGGGGACGGTGAGGGCGGCGTTGAACTCGCAGGCC
Source organism: Dendrocalamus sinicus (assembly GCA_036346575.1). Classification (NCBI taxonomy): domain Eukaryota; kingdom Viridiplantae; phylum Streptophyta; class Magnoliopsida; order Poales; family Poaceae; genus Dendrocalamus; species Dendrocalamus sinicus. The sequence goes on along the minus strand of CM070662.1, from coordinate 1,359,422 downwards.
CCGCGCGATGGCGGGAAGAGCTTCTTGAACTGCTCGGGGGCGCCGGGTGGAAGCATGGAGAGCAGCACCTCGCGCACGGCCTCCTGCTGCTGCGCGCGCGTCCGCCCCACCATCACGCGCCGCGACACGTCCACGAAGCTGTCGTAGTCCCACTCCCACACCGCCCTCTCCTTCTTCCTGCCAAGCTCCCCGCCGTCGTCGTCCTCGGCCTTCTTCCCGCCGGCGGAGGCGTACTTCTCCATCTTGCGCGCGAACAGCCCCATGAAGGCCCGCTCCAGCGGCCCGTCCCGGTACTCCGTCTTCTCCCCCATCGGCGCCGGCACCGTCACCGCGCACCGCACGGTGCTGACGAGCCGCCTCGGCCTCGGCGCCCTCCCGGCCGAGCACGGCGCGGCGCGCGTGGCGAAGCAGAGCTCCATGGGCAGAGCCATCGATCCTGCAGCAGCTGGTACTGTTGCTACGTACGGCCGCTGGCTGGGTTGCGCTTAGCTGCGCAGTGGTTCTTGCCTTCTTCTCGGTATGCGCCGCGCCGCGCTCGTTGTGAGGCTGCCGGGATGACACGGCGGCACCGAGTTCACGGACCAGTTGCGTCGGGCGTCGTGGTTGTCGCTGGTCGTCGATGCTTCGTCCGCGAGCACAAGCCTAGGAGGCACGACGGCCACAACAATGGTCTGGATATGGTGCGGCAACCGTGGGAATCCTCGTGGACAGATCGATTGGAGCCCGCGATTTTTCACTTTTGGAGCGTGCATGGCAATTCCAGTGGGCCGAAACTTCAGATTTTGGGCCGAGGCCTGCACGGTGTAGGCTTACATGGGCTGAAAGTTTGCCCTCTGTGGGGACACGCAAAAGCTTTGCGCGTCCTGTCTGGGAGAACTATGGGTCTATTCTTTTCTTCTAAAGTTGGCATCTTTTGATTTTTGTTATAGTACCTAACTTTTAAACGGAGTATTTTCTCAAGACGGGGTCTACAAGTTAAACGATCTACACGTTAAAAGCCCAACATCTGTAACAGTCAAAATCGCAAGTGAGTATCTGTCTCTCCATAATCTGTATCGTAAACAACCAAAATTCAAAATTTTCAACCAAAAGTCATAAGCCGCAGCCGAAAAGAACAGCCCTATAGCTTTTTGTCATAAGCTTTTCTCTTTTTTTTTTTTTTTTTGCTTTCTGGCTAAAAAGCAGCTGTAGCTAATGATCGTAGCTTTTCATGAGAGGCCATTTGATAATGTGTTTTGGTTGGATTGGCTGGCTGCTTCAGCTGTGGGTGAAGGTTGAAGTGTCTGAAATGCTCTTGAGGGTTCTAAAGGGATGTGTTGTATTTTGATTTAGCGTAAATATGGTTTTTTTATGCAGAAAATATTGATGAAGCAACTAAAGTCTACATGTAAATCCATTGCATAATGTGATAACCAAACTCCAATCAGATGGTACCTTCCTGCAACAAAATAGCATAGATTTGAACTTAGATATGTGTGTGTACTGGAGTTAATTCGATCAGAATTTATACCTCAAACATGTCCTTCAACTTAGATATGAAAGTTTCATCAGCTTTCAATGGTAATGTCCTAACCTTAACCCCAAAAGCTAGGAAAGCACCTTTGCCCCCAGTTTTTCAGCTTCAGGTTCATTTCCCTTAAAAGCTGGCTAGTCCTCGAAGCTGATTTGAAGCCAGCCATTTTGGGGCTGCCGGCTTGTTAGAAGCAAATGGCAGCTCTGAGCCCCAAACAGGGCCTAAGTCTTGCCGATTTGTGATGTTAGTGAGCAACTCCAGTAGAGCCCCTACTTGAACCCTCATCCTACTTTTGAGGGCCGAGAGGCAAAAAAACTCAATCCAGCAGGGCCCCTACTTGAGCCCTCAAAAGTAGAGGGCCCTCAAATCTCCCTTCGAGCCCTCATTCACGGGGGTCGGAGGAGCCCCTACTATGAGGGCTCAGTAGGGCCCTCTTTGGAGTGAGTTTTTGCCCTCGGCTCTCAAAAGTAGGATGAGGATGAGGGTGGGTCCTATGTGTCATCCCCTCTAAGAATGAATTTGAGGGTCCTGTTTTGAGAGCTTCTGCTGAAGTGTAGCCCAAAAAACAGAGCTCTCAAATAAAAAGTAGAGGCCCTGTTTTGAGGGCTACTGCTGGAGTTGCTCTTAAACATCGATCCTGTTGCATTAAAACCAGGCATCTCTCAACGAATCCTTTTCTTCCCCGTGGCAGCAACTAAACTAGGCTAGCCATAATATCCGAGCTGTTTGGACGGTATCCGGGGAGAGCTCTACTGTTCGGACACGTAGGCACGTTCTACCGGACATGGACCGATTTTGACCCTGCTCATTCCGCTTGAGCTTCTGGCTTAATTTTTACTATTCCTAAATTTCATCCTTTTTTTGGTTTTTTTGAGCTTTTTTATCGATTCTTTTTTCCTGTATTCGTTTGCATTGTTTGTGATGGGCTAACTTGTTTTTTTATTTTTTTAAATGTTTTAAATTTAGTTACGCCAAATAAGCTACTATTAGCTACAGTGTAATTTCAATCATAAACCAGCTTATTTTAGCCCAACCGAACGGCACCTAATTAGTCAATGGCTTCATGTCAAGGCCAGTCGGTGTCAACTAGATTCGGCCGGATTTGCCATTGCTACAACAATGTTGCGTCCATAGGTTTCTAGCCGTCTCTTTCATGGGGACTATATTTAGCGTGGGTTCTTTCTATAGTAACTAATTTTCAAGTGAAGTGTTTTTTAAGACGGGTTTATAAGTTAATTATAATATATATTATTTTAATTTCATCTATATCGATCAAAATATCACATCTATATCTCTCATCATATTCTCTCGTACAAACAACCAGAATTCAAAATTGTAAACCAAAAATCATATACTATATATAATCTAAAATAACACACCCTTGCCTTCAATGTCAGTCACGCAGTTGGTCGATGCAAAAATATTTTAGCTTTACGACTTCCAAGCTAATTGTTTCTCTTCCCCCCTGGTCGTCCATACGTCGCTATATCAACGTCTTTCAGCAAGTCACGCAGTTGGTCGATGCAAAGTGTTTTTGCTTTACGACTTCCGAGCTAACTGTTTCTCCGCCCTGTTCGTTCATACGTCGCTATATCAACGTCTTTCAGCAAGAAATATAGTGTCTTGGTGAACGAACATGCAAAGATCGAAAGATCGAGTGCTCGAACCATCGATATGTACCCCGCTAGCCTTCTTTTCGGATTGATATGGGTGGATTTTTTTATGCCGATGGTTTGTGGTTTAAATATTTGAATTTTGACTATTTGTGAGAGGTAGTACGAAGAGAGAAATAGTCGTATACGATTTTGGTCGTTACAACTGAACTCAATATACTTTTTACTATAATTTTCTTATTGACCCTATCTAAAAACATAACATTTAAAAGCTAGTTACTATAGACGGTACAAATATAATTAAGCTAACTTTAAATCCAAAAGAACCTTGCTTATATACTCCCTACGTTTCGCATGTTTATCCATAATCTTTCCTATCTGCATAGACTAATGAAAAATTAAATTTAAAAATAATAAAAAAGATAATACATATTCTATTAAATGGTATAATATAATCACTTAACTTTTTTAAAGCATGTAAATATGGGTATAGAGTAGAAATATTACAATAAATATACTCTTGATTCATTCCATGTATATTTAAGTAAGACTGTAGGAGTATTTTAAATTGAAGACTCTCGAGATCATAGACAAACACAGTGAAACGGATAGACTACATGATGATGAGTGCATGTGCTTGCTTTTATGCTCTCAAAAAGGTGAAAAATCATAAACTTTAAAGGTTTGTTTGAAACAGAAGAGTTTCACAGGAATTTCACAGTAATCAGTTTACCTAAAGCTTGTTGCATTGTTGGTCTTAATTGCAGCGCCCAGTTTCTTCCTCTTTCTTCTCTCTCTTATTTAATATAGCGCCACATCATCTAAAACTCCTACATGGCAATCTAATTAATGCCATAGACACTATCCTACGTGCTTCACTGCTAACTGTATTGCTTTGCGCCACCTAATTCTTCTTAGAATATATAGAAGCACTTCTTGTAGCTGTTTTAGATTTAGTTTTTTCTGTTGCAATTCTGTAGTTGGAGCAACATGTAATATGACCATGCAGACGCGCGTATGCAAACTGTTGATGCCTTTTTTTTATGAGGCATAGAAGATCAACTGATTCGCTAATCCTAGCTAGATTTAGTGGAAGATTCACCAAATTAAACTAGCCCTTATCCGATCAGATTTAGGAGTAGTTTAGCGGCTAGAGCTAAAAGCTTGATTCGTCCAAACCGCACCACTAGGCAACAACCACAGCTGAGTTCCATTAATTCCCCTCCATCCACAAATATAGCTTGTTTTGATATTTTATAATCTCTAATGTAAAGTTTTGACTATAATTTATCTTTATAATATACTAATAATAATAATATATATATATTATAAAAGTTTTTTACCAGACAAATTTAATAGTACTATTTTTATGTAATTAATCTATATACTTCATCGTATATAATAGTTACATCTTGAAAAGTTTAACCGCATAGAACCCACATAACATATATTTATAGACAGAAAAGGCATAACAAATAAGAATTTCGCTCCTCGAAATATCTCACGATTCTTGCACTGCTGTTTACTTGACAATTGCGCGTCGATATTGAAATCAATCCGATAGGAACTACAGAAAAAGAAAGTGCCATCAGATCACAGGAGCACCCATTGGCCTTCGTCTTTTCACGGCATAATCCATTGCAACTTAACAATTCAGATCGAATCAGCACCCATCCATATATCGGCGAGCGAGCTACACGCGTGCAACTTTAACAGATAAGCCTAGTCACCCCGCAAGTACTGCGTATATCAATTTATTACTACTGTCATGTCCACGTTATCGCCAGGACATTTTTTTATCACGTCAACAAATCCTATTTATCGAGTTACCGGAACACACTGGTAATCTTTAGCTAATTAACTTACTTTGTGCTTAGGATTTGTGGATAGGGAAGAGCTAACTAGGAAGTTACCAAGAAATTAACCAAGTAATGGAAGTTTTTGTCATATATATACCTTATTTATATAATATATATACCATATATATCTAGATATATATAATATATATATATATATATATTGCTTTATATATATATATATAATATATATATATATATATATATATATATATAATATATATATATATATTATATTAATTCAAAAATGCATCGATTTGGATCAAACCTCTCTGAATTGCTTTGAGATACGTAATTGATTTAGTATGTTAAATTAATCATGGATAGAAAATCTTAATTATAGATTCAACGTGAACAAGTGGGATCACAACGTCGTTGTTGTAAGTTGTAACAACAAACATGCACATGTATACCTCTCTTGTTTGATATGGCTTATACTTTATAGTTTTCCTAAGCAAACAAATCGAGATGATTTCTCTACCGTCTTTCCGAATAGGTTTATTGGGACAATTTTTCAAAATTGTTTATCGGCTTATCAACATTCGATTTATTCACATAAACATTAGCGTTAGAACAAAAGGCTATCCTCTATAGCAATAAATCATCAATCACAGTCGAAAAGAACCCATACAGATGGATCCAACTGTGCATGTAGGTGGCTGCTGCCTAGTCTTCTCCTCCAGGTGAGACCGGCACAGGGGGTTGCATGCCCAAAAGAACATGCACTTCCTGATCACCTGATAAATATTATTGCTGCTGACTTGCACAGGTGTGCATACCCTGAGTGACCTTGACCCCAGGTATATGCGACCTCTGCCTAGTAATCAATCGCATCTAAGATAGCAGAGAAACGCACAGTGCTTCTAAGGTGCCGTTAGGTTGGACTGAAATAATCTGATTTATGATTGAAATTATATTGTGATTAATTAAAATTACACTATAGCTGATGGTGACTTATTTGATGTAAATAAATTTAAAAAAACTAAAAATAAAAAACATGTTAACCCATCACGGATAATGCAAATAAATATAGGAAAAAAGAACCGGTAAAAAAACTAAAAAAGCCAAAAGACTAGAAAAAAATAAAATTTAGGAATAACAAAAAATAAATCTGAAACGATAAGTACAGCTTCTGCAAGCTAATTATTAAATTGAGATTTGTTCCCTGGTGCCCCATTTCTTAGCTTAGCTTCTCTCAAAGAGTCCAAAGTGGAAAACAAGATGTGACATGCGCATTCTACTTTTTGTGCGCATTGGCATTAACAAACAATAGCACCACAGTGCATGCCCGTGATCTTTTTGAGCTTTCTGCAAGAAGCTAGGAAGGTTCCTTCGGCCTGATCTTGCACAACTTTTCTTCTTCTCGGTGAAGGTATATATGATTATATGGTCCTACTTAGCACCAGGTAGATGTATCCGGGAATGCCAAGATACAAGTGGAACAGAAGTAAAAGCAAATTGCAGCATTGAAGCGCCTCTACACTAGCTATTGCATGCATAGCGGCCCGAAGGACGCAGCTTCCCTATCCTCATGACCATGATTATGTTCTTGATCGTGTTCCCATCACGTGACGTCAAGCTATTGATCAGTGTATGAGACCTATAAAAAGCAGAACAAATGACATGCTGCCATATGACAAGTAACAGAGAGGAGGAGAGAGAAAGGAAACAGGGAAGCCATTTCCCCCCAAAAGAGGGGGCACGTTATCTTTCTCTGATCAGAGTTTGATTTCTACCGTGATTTTCTTGTGAGCATGCATTAGGTTGAGCACACTGAAATTGAAGATCTAAATTTGCATAAACAAATGGGCTCAAACGGATTTATCTTCGTTAATTACATTCTCTACATGCACTGCTCTACTCATCTATACGTATTTCATGTACATATGTATCTCCGATCGAGACGCCAGAAGGGTAAAGCGATAAGCAAATATAATGAACTCCAAGAACTAAAGAATATTACATGCACGCACGTACTGTATATATCACACGGCCTGGCTGCTACTTCTCGACGACCACGGCGAACAACGGCGGCGCCTCTACACCGGCGTCCGCGCCTTTGCCGCCGCCTGATGGCACGCGCGACGTCTCCGCCGAGAAGGAGAGCGCGAGGCAGACGACTGCCGGGGTGCAGCCGAGGACGAGGCCGACGGGCACCATCCACAGCATGCTGTTGGACGGGTGGAACACGACGGACCACCACGTGAGCAAGGACGCGCCGGCCATGGCCGCCGCGACCAGGCACGCGTCGACGGCCACCTCGCGGGCCGCCGGCTCCCCGTGGAGGTGGTCGTCCATGGGCGGCACCCTCGACCCGGGGTGCTGCATCTGCATGGGAAGCATGCCGTCAAACGCTCTTAAAACGAGAACGAGAGAGAGAGAGAGAGAGAGAGAGAGAGAGAGGGTCCACGAAGGCAGGCTGGCGAGTGAGGAAGGAAGGTGGTGAGTGTTAGGACCACTGGGTACTTCTACTTGCGGGGTGGGTTGGGAAGCGGCCAATCATTCCACCTCTGTGGCTTGCACTTGCACTACTACTCGGTGTGTTCTACTGCTGCATACATCTCTGCGTCAACTTTAGGGCACAAAAAGGAAACAGCAAGCGTCGACCAGCAGGTGCATGCTTTAGCTAGATATACACATTAAGTTTGGATGGTTAATTTCGTTGCGTTTCCTCATGTTATCTAAGTTTGCATGTTCAAAGTTGGTGATGGAACAATAAACATATGACCTATTTTTTTCAACTTATGGTTTATTTTTTTTTCAAATAAATAAATAGGACGGTTTCTTCGTCGCTTTTGTAAAGTAACTTATTTGGATATTTTTTTCAAAGCAGCTTATCGGTTTATCAATATTTTCGGCCTTATGGTTCAGCTAGATGGTTCACTAGAAGTAGGTTGAACTAGGCAGCAATTCCGCATGAATTCGTCAGAAAATAGTACAATTTCCTCGCAAAAAAGAAAAGAAATTAGTACAATTTCTCCGTTCCAAAATAAGGCCCAAGAGAGGAAACAATAGTAGCACAAAGGAAAGCCCACAAAATACTATACCCCAAGTCCCGGCCCAACTATACCTCAAGTTTGTTCATCCAAGATTTATCTCACAATGCAAGCCATCAAACAGAGTGGCAGATTTTGATAAAGCAGCCGTCGATTCAACGAATCCAACAATGCACAAAAGCATTGCCCATTTTCCAAATTTCTGTACACATCAGCTGAGCAACACCCATGTACATCCATGAACTTTCACATCAGTGATCTAACTTGATCCTGCGAAAGACATGTTCATATGCAGTCAGAAAGCAACTTAGGTAGAGAAATTCTGCTGATGAACTACTGCCTCTGGAGGACTTGCAGCTTCCTCAGTGCTTGCAGATTTTAACAAGGCAATATCTTCTAATCGCTTCCGTGTAGCCTCACGTAAGCAAATCAGTGTTCATAGGTGGAATTTCAGTTTGGAATTTGATGGAACCGAATTAATGTATTAAGATTTGGTTCTCCTTCTATATCTAATATTCAGAAGTGCTCAAGCAGTCAATCTTCTATACAGCTAAACGAGCAGCATCACGCTCGGCCTTTCCAACTCTGCTTTCATCTGATACACGTTTAGACAGGTCATTTTCTTACCTTTTGATTGATAAGTGCAATCAGCACACTGCAGTGACAACTCTTGTCATTTTTTTAATGAATAACTCTGCCACCTCTCTCTCCTTTTCTCATCTACCAGGTCGACCATGACGCGCCGACCATGGCAAGTCGATCACGGCACGTCAACCATGGTAGATCGATCACGCCACCCTCCTTTCCTCCCCATTGACCACGACAGATTGACCACGTCGCCCTCCTTTCCTCCCACTGCTCTGCCTCTCTACTCCTCTCATTCTCGGGTCGACTATGGCACGTCAACCACAATGCGTCGACGCCCTCCTTTCCTCCCACTGCTTTGCCTCTTTGCTCCTCTCATCCTCGGATTGACCACGGCGCATTGACCATGGCGGGTCGACGCCTCTCATTTCCTCCCACTGCTCTGCCTCTTTGCTCCTCTCATCCTTGGGTCGGCCACAACAGATCCTCCATGTCTACAACTGGCTCCTTTCTATCATCTTCGATGGTTGTATGCACCTCGGTCACGATCTCCTCTACATCAACTCCATTACACCCGACCATAGCGATGACCTCGACACCAGCTACCTCGACATGGCTCCCTCCTCCACAGCTACGACCATGGTCACCTCGCTCTCGGCTACCTCGGCAACAAAGGGCTATCATTAACTTGAGCAATCTCGTCGGTTTCCTTTACAGTCACCGCGTTCACAATGCCACAACAGTCCTCGACGCTCCCACTGCGATTGCGGGGGGATGTCAGTCCGACGGTTCCCCCACCTTCGCTTCCTCTCCAGTTTGACCATCCACGACGCTCCTGCTGTCCATGACGCTACCGCCATGATTACAGGGGGATGTTAGAGTATATTAAACAGATAATAGAGAACAGTGCAAGGTTGCTTGGTGAAAAGTGCCTCCAGGTTTCCAAATCTGGAAGGGTGTAAACGGTCAATACAGATCACCACGAGGGTGCTATGTGAAAAACTTACTTACTACATTGCCCTACTCGATCCGAGCCGCACAGCTGTGATCGGACGTCTCACGAGGACCAGGAGCGGACAGATCAATGGAGATTGGAGAGCAGGTGAGCAGCCGTCGGAGTGTCGGACTCGCGGTCGCCGTCGGGCTCGCCGGTCGAGACAGCCGCCACCGCCTGCAACGCTGCACTGTCGCCAGTTCGTCGGACCGGTGCTCCTGCGCACCATGGCCCGCCTTCTTTCGCCGCGCTTACCCCTGCCGCGGTGACCCGCACACATGCGCGCGCGATGGCCGAGCTAGCGCCCTAGCCAGTCCGCCGTCGCCTGAGCTATCGCCCTTCGTTTTCAAATTTCTGTATATATCTACTGAACCAAACACATGTGCAACCGAAGTACTTAATTTGCCTCCTTTAATTTCCTTCATCTTCCTCAAACTTTTTCAGGCACTCCTCAAACAGTATGGGGTCATGGCGCAGGAATATTAACTACCTGGTTACAGTGGTCCTTCGTATAATTCTATTTCGTTCTAATGCAGGAACAAATATGGGCCGTATCACCTTGCTGTTCTGTAGCTTCTGCTTGATCAAACCCTCGATATGATCCATAGAAACAGAGCTCTCCCTGCCACCTGCAAAACGAAGGAAGAATAGATGCATCATTACCTTTGCTTTATACTGAGCAGGCATAGAAACATTACAAAACATAGCTTGATTTGTCACCACCACTGAAAGAAAATTGCCCAATTTGAAATCATCAGGTAAAAAGACCAAGCAGCAGACGGTCATTCTCAAATGTCAACTGGGAAAATGCATATCATGAGACATCCTAAACGGCCAAATTTAAGCCAAATTTAAATATAAATCTCCACATCTCAGCAGGACGTTAGCAGTTAGGTATAACAGTTCCAAGGATGTGTTAAAGAGCAGAAGAAATTCAGCTTGTTCATCACAGTAACGTACCATAAATCCAACAAAAAGAGGGTATTTTTCTTAGGTACTAGCTACTTCATGTTCAGACATATTACTTAATGTTGAATTAATTCGACCTTATGGTTCAGCTAGATTGTTCGTTAGAACTTAGAAGTAAGTTGAATTTGGCAGCAATTCCTAATGAATTCGTCAGAAAATAGTATAATTCATGCGCTCCAAAATAAGGCCCAGCCTTGGCCCAAATAGCCCATTTTGTTGTCATTATCGGCCCAAACCACCCACTCCGCGACCACCATTTCCCCATCCCAGTCCGGCTCGTCGGCGTCGGCGACACCACCACCACGCCAGAAACCACCGTCTCGCTCCTCCGTGCCGGCGCCACCGCCTCGGGCTCCCATCCAGCCACGTATCGTGCGAGGTTAGGCGCGGAGGCTTCTCGGTCCTCCACGGATCGAGCCCGCCGATGGGGGTGGTGATCGAGCGGGAGGAGTGGGCGCTCACTCCCCTCGCCTACCCGCTCCTCTCCGCCGCCTCCCTCGCCGCCGTCCTCCTCCTCCCCTACTTCTCCCCATCGCACACCACCAGCGCGGCCGCCTCCTCCTCATCCTCCCCCTCTCCTTTCGACGTGGGCGCCACTCCCTTCCTCCGCTTCCGCCGCGCCTTCCTCTTCCTCTTCTCCCTTGCATCGGGTACGCGCACACACACTCTCTGTCTGTGGACGTAGCTGTTGTGGTTAATTTTGTTGCTGTTCTTGTGTTGTGCAGTGGTGGAGGGGATCCAGTCCGTGTTCGGGGAGGATGAGTTCGCGCGGTGCGGGCTTGGCAGGGAGCAGATGGCCTCGCGTCTTGCGGCCTCCGCGGCCGCCACGCTCTTTTTCGGTGGCGTTTCCGGCGTCATCTCTGACAAGTTGTGAGTTTTTGCTTGCCATTTGGGAAGAATGCTATGTTCAGTTCTGTTACTAGAAGTCTTCATCTTGACCATGAGTTTATATCCAATGGTGGAATCTTTTGCGTAACTCACTCAAATCCCTTACATTTATGTGATATAGCAATTTCAAAACAATCTTGTTCAGATTGCAACGTTTAACAGAGTGACTCGTGCTAGTAACCAGTGTAAACTTTCTGGTAATGGTCAATCCATGCGGCGCTGGTGCCCGTTTTCTGGTATTCTGTTTACATACATTAGTTTGAAATAGTTATAATGTTCGCTGATTCTGAGAAATTGGGAGAAGCTTGACATGTATTTGGTTGTAATAGAGCCTATTTAATAGGCGTGTACAAAGAGCAGGGGATGGCCATGCTCTGTCAACACAGAGAAGAAACCCCACGAGGCTCCACCTGAGCCGAACTGCTGTTGAAGACGTGCATGAGTGGAGCTGAGATGTCCGTGCTAGCTGAAGATGCGATCCATAGAAGTAGCGCCAGGGATGGAAGCGGTTCCACTGTTCACGGTCCGGCAAGTGTGATTCAGTTGACAGCCCCCCTTAGTCGGCATGTCCGCTTCAAGGACATGAAGACTGCTTCTGAAATCATTGAATAGAGATGCCGGGAGACCTTTGGTGAAGACATTAGCGTATTGAGAAGTAGATGGTACATGAAGAACTTTCACCTCGCCTAGAGAAACCTTGTCACGGACAAAGTGTAAATCAATTTCCACATATTTCCACATGCTTTGTACGTTGATGTTGCACTGGATTCGTGGACAAGTACGTTGCGCTGACATTGTCACAAAAGACGACAGTAGCATGATCAGGAGGGCAATGCAATTCGTGGAGGAGATAACGCAGCCAGCACGATTCAGCAACAGTGTTTGCAACGCCGCGATACTCGGCTTCCGCATTGGACCAAGAGACTGTGACCTGCCGTTTGGAGGACCAGGCGACTAAGTTGGAGCCGTAGAAGACATAATAACTAGATGTGGATTATCGTGTGTCGGGACAGTTAGCCCAATCGACGTCGGAATAGGCAACGAGATCGATCGATGAGGAACAAAAGAGTTGAAGCTCGAAGTGAAGGGTGCCACGCACATAACGAAGAATGCGTTTCACTAGGTGGAGATGTGGTTCGCGTGGATCGTGCATGTATAGGCAAGCTTGCTGGACTACGTAGGCAATATTGGGGCATGTCAAAGTTAAATATTGGTGGCCACTGGCAAGACTACGGTAGAAGCTGGCGTCAAAAACTGGAGCACCGTTGGAAGCGGACAGTTTGGAACGTGTGTCAATAGGTGTGGTGCAAGGGTTGCAACTGGCCATATGAGCACGATCCAGAAGGTCTAACGCATATTGTTTTTGGCTTAGAAAGCAACCAGAGGCATTGCTGTGCACAGAAATTCCAAGAAAATGACGAAGTGGACCAAGATCTGTCATGGCAAACTCACGGTGCAGCCAAGGGCGGTCCTGGGATTTTAGGGGTCCGGGGCGAAACTAGAAATATAGGCCCTAGTATAAATATCTAAATATAAATCTACATACACACACATATATAATTTTACCAACAAACACTTAAAATGTGTTATGTATTAAAGAAAAATTCATATCAAGGAGTTTATAGATATTACCTTAAAAATTTCTTCTAACATTTCTAGATGCGAAGTCATTGATGATGGTATTGATATCAATCTCATCCAATAATTTCTTATCAATATATAAAGTTGCCAAACTGTTTAACCTCTCTTGAGACATTGTTGACCTTAAATAATTCTTCAACAATTTTCAACTTTGAAAAACTTCTTTTAGCTGATGCCACAGTGACAGGCATAATACATAAAATTCGATAAGCAATAAAAATATTAGGATAACAATCCGATTCTCTGACAAACTCAAAGATCTCCATAGCAGAAAGTTTCTGCAAATTTTGTACAACATTCTTTTAATTCAGTTCGATCCAATGACTTCAATGTTGTTGAACTCATTAAAAATCCAAATATACTTCCGAATGTTTGGAGTTTTTGAAATCTACTTTTCAAAAATGACTGTACGAAAAATATCTTAAGTTGTCATCCAAAGGAAATTCAATATTTTCTTCTCTTATAGGCCCTTTCTCCACTAATATGTCTCTTGCTTTGTTATCAAAATTACCCTAATTTATCGGATCATAAATATTTGTAGTAAATCTTGGTTCATCAAAACTAGCAGATTCTGTAGAAGATGAATTAAATATGTGCTCATGATCACTCACATTGTTATCATCCGTGTTGATGTTGACATGGTCTTAGTAGGGCCCTCATCTTCTAGATTCACATTAGCATCTTCCTCCACAAAGAACTATCGCCAATTCATCGAGATTTCTTGAACCGCTCAGTATTACTTTTAAAAATTTGTCAATGGATCCCTCGTGATTCTATCAACTCATCTATTCGTTTCCACTTTTTCTTTTTCATCTTGGATGCATATTTTCTAGACGACATAGTACTTGAAAATTTAAAGAACAATAGTATAATTAGTAACTACAAAGCACTAATTATTGATTAAAGTTAAAGAACAATTAGTAACTACAAAGCAAAGCACAATAGTATGTTAGCACTTAGCACCGAGAAGGAGGATTTTGAATGTTTGAACTTTGAACGGATCGGAGCATTGGTACGTATAAGGGTTATAGCCAAACATCGTAATCGTAGAATATAGAATTATCACTATCTATACGCATCGCGTGCGTCGTTTCTGCTTTCTATGGCATGCAAAGACACGGAAGAACTCCCGTCCGCCTCCGTGCTCCGGGAGCGTGGGCAAGCGCCAGCGGCCGATGTGAATGCGATGGCGAGTTGGCGACGCAGACGCAGCGCATCGCGACGGCCGACGGTAGAAATTTTTCCGGCGGGTCGCGGCCGCTCAGCGGCGCCGCCTAGACGAAGTCTCGCGATCGAGATCGTGGATGCGATGCTCGATCGCGCCCGCGTAATATTTTTCGTATATGGACTCTCGGGCCAATCTGTTGTGTATATACTCGTCTCTACATAGTATATGGGCCCTGGGATTTTGGGGCCCGGCGCCGCCCGCCGCCTCCGTGGCTGACCTTTGGGTGCAGCGAAGCAATGATAGTGCCAAGCAGAGAAGTGTTGTTGGCAGTGAGGATAATGTCATCTACGTATAGTAGAAGGTAGGCTGTGGCAGAACCCCTACAATAAATGAAAAGGGATGTGTCTGACTTGGAAGCAACAAAACCAAGAGAGGCTAAGAAGTGAGGAAAGCGCAGGAACCATGTGCGCGGAGCTTGCTTAAGACCATATAGGGACTTATTGAGGTGACAAACATGCGAGGGACAAATAGCATTGACAAAGCCAGAAGGATGTTGAACATAGACTGTTTCGGAAAGAATTCTGTGAAGGAAGGCATTTTTGACATCAAGTTGTTGTATAGGCCATGAATTAGAGGTAGCGATGCTCAAGACAACACGAATAGTGGCGGGCTTGACGACGGGGCTGAAGGTTTCATCATAATCCACGTCGGCCTGTTGGGTAAAGCCACGAACCACCCATCGAGCTTTGTAGCGTGAAAGAGAACCATCCGGATTCAGCTTATGACGAAAAATCCACTTCCCGGTCACCACGTTAATACCTGCGGGACAAGGCACAAGACTCAAGTATTGTTAGTCATCAAAGCCCTATACTCATCTAGCATGGCATTGTACCAGTTCGGATCTCTGAGAGCTTGTTTGTATGATGTGGGAATGGGTGAGATAGGTGGAGTATTGGAAGTGGCAGAGAGATTAAGGATACGTTTGGGAATAATGATGAGTTGGAATGTGCAGGCAAACGGTGCAGCTGAGCCGGGGGCACAGATGACGTGGGAGATGGCGGGAAGTGTGGAGGTCGCGAGTCTGGAGTGGCGGCGGCAGTTGGGAGAGGTGTGGCCGAGGATGGATGTGGATGGAGTGAGCCCTGGTAATCGGATCACCATGGGGAGGTGAGCGTGAGGGGAATGCCGTTCGTTGGAATGGCACTATGTCTAGGGTGGTGTCTGGTGGATTGATGGTGCCACTAGAATACACTGGACTGGGTGAGAAAGTGGCAAAAGGAAAAATTGATTCATCAAATATAACATGACGAGATATGAGAATCTTACGAGTCTGGATATTAAAGCAGCAATATCCTTTGTGTTTAGCGGGATGGCCAAAGAATACACAAGGTGTGGACCGAGGGGGATCTCGTGAGGTGATGTAGCAGCGAGGTTGGGAAACACAGGCACCCAAAGACTCGTAGGTGATCATAAGATGGTGGTTGGTTGTGGAGGGCTTGATATGGGGTAAGAAACTACAGAGGTTGTGTGAGACGACAATTAAGGAGATAAGTAGCAGTGTTAAGAGCCTAAACCCAATAGATAGAAGGCATGTGAGCTTGAAACAAGAGTGTATGTAGGATGTCGTTGACAGATCGAATCCCACGTTCGGCCTTGCCATTTTGGGAAGACGTGTGGACATGAGAGTCGTAGTGTAATGCCATGGGAGGAGAGAGGTGCGGAAAGGGGTGGTGTCAAACTCGCGGCTATTATCACATTGTATGCATTGGATGGAAAGATGAAACTGATTTAAAATGAGATGGTAAAAATTCTGAAGAACAGAGAAAGCATCAGACTTTTGTCGCAAGGGAAAAGTCCATGTATAATGTGTGAAATCATCTAAGATCAAAAGATAGTATTTATAACCAGAAGGACTAACAATAGGAGCAGTCCACAAGTCGCAATGTATTATTTGAAAGGGAAAATATGTGTACGACATTGAGCGAGAGAAAGGTAAACGAGTTTGTCGACCAAGCTGGCATGCTTCACAAACATGGGACAGTTGGTTCGGTTTATGACAATCAATGGAACGAGAAGAAGCCAAATGCGACATGGTGTGACGTTCGGGATGTCCAAGTCGACGGTGCCACACATCAACCATGGTGAGGAAGGTAGCGCCACTTGCTGAACTTGTGGATGAACAGACACCAAGGAACGGGTACAAGTCGCCGGAGCTATTGGACCTCAGAATGACGTTCTTGGTGAGAAGATCCTTCACAGAGAAACTATCAAGGTCAAACTCAATAGAGCAAGCATTATCTTTTGTAAATTGACGTACTGAGATAAGATTCTTAACCAAGTGAGGTGTATAAAGAACACGATTCAAGGAAAAGGAAGCATTGGTATTGCACAAGATAGTGGAACCAGTGCCAAGAATAGGGAGTTGCGATCCATCACAGACTAACAAGGGATGAATTAGGCAATGATGAGGAAAATACTGAGAGATTACCACTATCGTTGGTCATGTGGGAGGTGGCGCCAGTGTCAAGGAACCAGTTGGTGGATCCGTTCAGTTGATGCAGCGAGGAGGCGTGTAGCGCGTGAAGAAGCCCACTGGTATCCCAAGTGGTAGCGCCGGATGGAGCCATGGAGGTGACCGGCTGGAGCATGATGGGGTAGGATTGGTTGGTGGGTGTTGGAGGCTGAGTGCCCAAGATGCCAGGGCCCGTAGCATCAGTCCATGGAGTCCGCCAGTGCTGGCCAGCCCACGGAGCATAGATGGGCAGCCACTGGACGAAGCCGTCACGACCGTCGTTGCATCCGCTGCTGCCGCGACCACAGCGGCCACGGCCACGACCGCCCTTGTAGCACTGGTCATTGCTATTGGTACCAAAGTTGCCGGTGTAGTGGTTGCCATTGCTGATGTTGGTGTTCGTGTGGTCGCCACGGTCACCGCAAGCTTGGTGATTAAAACTCCCATGGTCGTCAGAGGAGTTGCGGTGGACACCAGGCGCTAGAAGAGCTGCAGCAGCAGCATCACGTGCGGTGGTGGCCTAGGATGCTTCCTCGAGCAGCATGTACCCACATGCTTGGAGAAACGTGGGGAACGGTTGCTGCATAGGCGGGATGGTCTTCAACGTAGCGAATTTGGGGTTGAGGCCACGGATGAGCTGGAGAATGAGGGCCTTGTCGGTGACACGCTGATCGCAGTCGGCAAGTGCATCTGCAAGCGTCTTAAGACGATGGCAGTAAGCAGAAGCTAAAAGATCACCTTGTGTAAGACTGCTGAATTCCGTAGCGAGATGAACAACGCAACTATTCTTATTGTCGCAAAAAAGCTGCTCAAGCATGCTCCAAACACCGAAAGCGGTGTTGTTGTCAAACATCGCGATGTCGAGTAATTCCTCTGAGATGGTGGCGTAAAGCCACCCAAGCACATGGAGGTCAACCTTGACCCAGTCAGGGTCGTCATGCTGCGGATCGGTGCCGTCGACGTGGCAACAGAGGTTGAACTTTCCCAGGGCGAGCAACATCAGATTGCGCCATTTGGCGTAATTGTTGGCTTGGACGTCAAGTGTATATGGGACGAGTGTTTTGATGTTTACTGAATGCATGGCTTGGAGGGAGGACACCACTGGAAGAGAGGGAGCGAGCGGCAAGCTGGGAGCAGGATCAGTAGCCGTTGAAAGTCTAGCGCCATCACTCAAGGCATGAAGAGTGGCGGAGGCGGTGGCATCCATGGTGGAGCTCATGGCGTTGGAAGGAAGGAAAGGTTGGGGGGTGGGAGAAGAAAAGCTAGTCAGGCTCTGATACCATGAGAAATTGGGAGAAGCTTCACATGTATTCGGTTGTAACAGAGAAGAAACCCCACGAGGCTCCACCTGAGCCGGACTGCTGTTGAAGATGTGCGTGAGTGGAGCCGAGATGTCCGTGCTAGCTGAAGATGTGATCCATAGAAGTAGTGCCAGGGATGGAAGCCGTTCCACTGTTCACGGTCCGGCAAGTGTGATTCAGTTGACAGATTCTATGATTGATAGTTCTTTAAGAGATATCCTCATGGTCTTCTATAATAGAATGAGCAATTTCATTTTCATGGTGGAATGATCGATGACCAATATTACATTTATATGTATCCTTAATTCATGTTATACCCTTGCTCATGAAAGCTTGTGGATCCCAGCACTGGTATAAATTACCTATTTTGTACCAATATGTACCCCTTCATTACCTAGTTTATTAGCCATTCGCTTTCCTATAAGATATGGACTCCAAGTTGCTTGTCTGATGGTAGTCCATAAAAATTCGAAAGACAAATCTTAGGTAGTACTTTTATTTTTTTCCCCTAGTTTTCCATGTAGTACTCTGCGATTTTTAAACCTAGATGGAACACACAGAATGATATTTGGATGATGTATAAGGCAGGTATGGGAGAGCAATAATCTATAACTACATTTGTGTTCCGCCAGCGGCATTTAATCCTTTTTCTTTCAGTTAATATCATGTGATACAAAAGTCTTACGTTTTTGTCCAAATAGCTATAACGATTTATGTAATCATGTTCACAGAGGACCACGGAGGGCTTGCATATTCTACTGGATACTTCAGCTTGCAGTGGGAGCCATGAAGAGTTTCAGTGGGCTTCGTTGTGCATGGATTAACAATTCTATTTTAGCTCTTGCCTCTTCAATGTTCTCTTTCTGTTTCGAGACGTGGATTGTGGTGGAGCATGAAAAGGTTTGTTTTTGTGAAACACCTTATGTTGCCATCACTACTTTTCTTCAATGTTGTCCTAGTCTAAAACTTCTTTATTTTGAATTTTCAGCAGGGCCAGAAGCAAGATTTACTGTTTGATACCTTCTGGCTAATGACATTCCTTGAGTCAGTGTCCCTTGTTGGCAGTCAAGGAATTACAAATTTATTGGTTGAGAATGATGACAAGGGATTCTTGCTTCCCTATGCTTTTGCAGCCTTACTATCGATAATAGGGACTATATATATCAAAAACTCATCAAGTACTAGTCAGCATGCATCTGTGATCGGGAGCTACCAAAAGTCATTTTTTGCCCATGTCCTCAGAGGTGAGTGGTATGTCGTCTATTTTGCAGTGCTTTTTGTCTCATTTTCAGTTAATGAAACTCTAATACCATTAGCCAAATAACACCCGTAAATGTTTTAACTGACAGAATAGATGGAAATATAAATCGGTCTGTCAATGTTAGATGGCATTGGCATTTCATTTGACTCTGTTGAGCATTTTGTGTTAGTTTTTTATTAAACGGTTGTAAGCTTTAGCATATATCCTTCTAAAGAGAATACCATTGCATTGGTGAGTTAGTGCATGCTTCTGTCTTAGATAATATAATTCACACAGAATGTGTATATTTCATTTATCATGAATATGTAAACCATGTGGAAATGTAATTGCGAAGGAAAGTAGACTCGAGAGGCTGAATAGGTAAGCTGATACATTTTTTGGGTTTCTCAAACTAAGTTGTATATTTGGGGTGGCAATAATGCATAAATGAACAGTCTTTCCAGTAACTAATGATGTACTGGTACAAAACCTACATGTAAATATGAACCAGTGAATCGTTAATGTTACTTCTGTTATAGTCTCTTACATAGTTACATGTCGTCAAGCTTTTCGTATGCATACATGTTACATTTTCATTTCTCACAAGAATTTGTTGTGTGTTTCAGACAAGAGAGTACTGATTCTGGTCTTGGCTCAAGCAAGTATCCATTTCTCTGTATCAGCCTTTTGGTTTCTCTGGGCACCAACCATAGTGGTATGAGTCTGTACTGAAGTTTTTCTGCTAGGTTTCCATGTGGTGTTCTGTATGACTAGGGTACCAAAAACTGACTATATCTGTTGATTGGCACAGGCTGACGGAAGGGATGCTCAACTGTCACTAATTTACCCCTGTTTCTTTGCCTCAAGAATGCTTGGAAGTGCTGGCTTTCCATGGTTTTATGGAGCCTCAGCTCCTTTCCAAAATGAGGATAGCCTGACAATAGCATACATTGCTGCCGGGCTCGCTTTTTCAATTGTGGCTTATGATTACCAGGTATGCTATATATATTCAAGGCAACATGCGGTAAAAAGTTGGTGCCACATCCCATCAGTCTAATCTGTCGTGATGTTCTTTCAACAGGAGATTGGAACATTGGTGGTACTGTTCTGCATCTTCCATGCATGTGTAGGCTTTATTTTACCTTCACTAGCAAGATTGAGAACAATGTAAGTCAATCGTGTAAATATAATCCATGTTTAATTTGCTTGTTAGAGCTTTCTGTTTACTTAGCTGACACTGCTGAAGGTACCTGCCAAATGAACTACGTGGGGGCATGATGAGCTTTTCTCTGGCACTGGCACATGCTGCCATCTTCATTTTCCTAATACATGTACGCATCTGAAGTTCTCTTGGCGATAAATGTTTCGGTGTCGATATGTTCACGCAATGGCTGAGGGCCTGAGAGCATTCATTTTTTTCTCTACAGGGTGCCTACCATCGAAACATTGCAAATTCAACCATTCTTGGACTCGCAGCCTGTGGCCTTCTAGCAGCTGGGGGCTGCATTTATATGCTGAGGAGGTGGAGAAAGCACACTCGCCAAAATACGCGGAGTTTGTAGGAGCTTGGCAAATATGAAACTACACAACCAACTTGAAGGTGTTTTTTTTGGGTAGCATGTTGGGTTTTCACGTTTTCCTTTGCTTTCAATCTGGATCCCCGGTTGCTGACGATAACATTGCCTATGTGCTGATCACCGGTGCAGCATGTCAGAAGGTAGATGTAGGATATGGTTATCTGTTGCGAGACATTGTTCGGTCGATGTCTGACACATTATGTAGACGTATGTAAAGAAGCTACATTTTTGCCGGATACAGTGATTTTTGTATTTTTCCATTTATGATACAGTATAAAGTTTTTGTTCTACAATGACTTTGTGCCTTGTAAACGCCAACTTGTTCGTCGTTTTTTTTCCGTGAGTGCCTGACTTTTCAGCATTCTTTCTATATCCCTGTTCATTTCGATTGCACCACAATAGTATCACAAAGACGGCCAGCTCACCAGGGTACCCTAGACGGCAACGAATGCAGCAGTACTAGGAATTTTTGGTATATGTTGCACTGTGTGCATCCATAATTACAAAAATAGCAATATATATATTGTATATCTGGTGGCCGGGTGGCCATGCCGCAAGGCTGACGTGTGGGGGTGCCACCGACGATAGGTAGCCTGCTGTCTTGCCACCAAATGGCAGGCAGTTTGCCGCCCCACCACCAGACAGCAGTGGCTTGCCGCTCCATAGGGAGACGGCAGGCAATCAAGTCGGGTTAATTATCCACCTTAATTTTTTTTTCATATTATTTATTTCAATTTTAAAATATAGCAAATGACCTCAAAAAAATATACTAGGTCGTAGACATTTGGCTCATATGAAAAGTGAGCACTCGTGCAGGAAACATGACACCGAAATTGTCACTTGCGTCTCGTCTGTCTCCTCATGCACAGTTCACTCCCACCATTATTAGTGTGTCATTAGCGCGCGCTTTGCTATCACTATTGTTATAAATTTCAACCCACGCGCACTCACATTCTTTCAGTCTCTTCGCTCACACTCCTTGCCTGCGCTCTCCGTCTGCTTTCTTCAAAAAATTGATTAAATATTATTTAATGTCATTATTAGCAGTCGTATTAACAAGTAGTTTTTTATCGTATGAATTGTCTTTGTTAAATATGTACATAATTAGTTGCAGTTATTTAGGTGTAATTAATTTAGTCATGATTATTTAGGCATAATTAATTAATTTTTTATATTACTTAATTTTCTGTTAGCAAGTATATATTGTTTAATTGTATATTTTATAAGCTTTTATGTTAACTGCATTAGACATTAAAATCATAACTACCAAGTGTAGTAATTAATTAAACTGTGACGTCAGAGGAAAGATTATATTAGAAACATAAAAAAGAATCTTTAACAAACTTTCTGTTGCATCATGCATGTTGCGTACTATTATACTGAGTAGTGCTACTTCTAGCTCGTATAGCATAAAAAAGTTGGGTTTATTATCACATTACCTTCAGACTGTTCTTTATGGACACAAGCATCACCCATATTTATACTACTCTTTTATGATAGCATATCATGTTATTTAATCCATAAAGCCAGTGGATGGTACGATGTGATAGAAGTCTATATATGTATATGTCAGATCTTAAGCCGCACTATTTCTCATTTACTTAAGCACTTAATTTGCTTGTTTTTATCAAAAGACAACTGAGGTAGAAAAAAGTAAAAGGTCAGATATATAATAAAACAAAACTATACTGACAAACAATTATGACAAGTAGCATCAAATAGCATCAAGGCCTAGATGTTTTTCTTGATAGGATTATGAGTATGTGTTCATATGTACCATTTATTTGGACCAATACGCATTTATAATGTTCATTTTAGTCTTACATATACAGACCCATTTCGTGCTTTGGCGAGCTCTAGCTCTAGAAAATCAAATTTCTAGAGTGGTCATCTGCACTCTAGAAAATCTGGATCTAGAGTTGCAGCATGTTAAGTGCATTTACATGACTCATTTTATTTATATTATATATTAAATAAAAATATTTAAATCACTTTAATTTAGTCAACAAACTACAGATCCAGCATAGATCTCGGAGCTAGAGCTGTACATGTACAGCTCTGACAAAAAGCACTTCATGTACAAGTTCCGCGCATGTTTTTTTCGACTTTTAAAACTAGTTTTTAATTTTTGGTATAGTATCTAATTTTTAAACGAAATATTTTTTAAGATAAAATATATAAGCTAATTATAGTATATGTTAAAAGTCCAATATCTATACTATTTAAAATCGTAAATGAGTATTTATCTCTATAATCTCTAACGTAAACAGCTAAAATTAAAAATTTTCAATCAAAAACTATAAGCTACATCTGTAAAGAACAGCTAGGTCGAGAAGGTGCTGAGCCAGCCGAAGTAATTGCCTTGAAACGATGGGCTGGAAAGCCGGAGCCCTCTGCGTGGTGCCTGTGGCTTCAAATCGGCTCGGTCCGTTCGAAACACATGGATTTAATCGGTAGGAATTGAACTTTCTTTAAAAAAATTTGCGTTCCGACAATACATGCATAACTATACTGTTCTTTACTTCTTTAGGTCCTACTTATTTCGATTTCAACTTCGGATTTCTGACTTATTTTTTACTATTTAAAAATTTCGTCTTTTCTTGCCTTTTAACTTTTTTTGAGTTTTTTGCCTGTTCTTTTTTCCGTATTCGTTTACATTGTCCACAATGGATTAACTTTATTTTTTTAATTTTTTAAATTTAATTATATCAAATAAACCAATATTAGTTAGAGTATAATTTCATCTAACCGCAATACAATTTTAATAATAAGCTACTAATTTTCTGATCAAACGAGCGGCACCTTAAGGCTGCGATCATTGTGGCTTCGCTACAGTGCTGGAGGCTTATTTGGCACTATTCATAAGTTTCGTCTTTTTCTAAATTTTTGGCTTTTTGTTGAGCTTTTTTGCCGGTTCTTTTTTCCCGTATTTGTTTGTATTATACGTAATGGGCTAACATATTTTTTTTATTTTTAAATTTTTTTAAATTTAATTATGCTAAATAAGTCTCTCATCATTTCTGATCTTTTTCAATCATTCTGATATTTTCAGCTATAAGCCATGAGCTTTTCAGCATGTTGATCACCCCTAATCTTTTCCCGAGCGACCTGATCGGTGAATCGTACTAGCCGAGAACATTTTTTTCTATCTCTTCTCTCTTTTTTCAGAAAGTGTCGGTTGGTTTGTTAGGGTTTAAAATCAAGAATCTTATGAGGGCAGCGTATCTCGTCTCCAACCCCTATACAGATACTGTCACATACGGCACACATTTGTTAAGCGCTAACAAATCCGGTTCGCAAATCTCCCCGTAATCTTCTATGTATCCACGACGAAACAAGGATATCTCGTCTCCGTGTGTTTCCGGGAGCTGCAGAGATTAGCAACTTGTCTTATTAGCTTTCTTTTCAGAACTCTCTCGTAGCAGCATCTGAACCTGCATTGCTCATTGAGACCTTTTAGAGAGAGAGAGAGAGAGAGGTGGCACATGACATGTTCTTTTCGGCTGCGGTTTATGATTTTTAGTTGAAAATTTTGAATTTTAGCTGTTTACGGTATAGATTACGGAAAGACAAATACTCACTTGCGATTTTGGTTGATATAGATGTTAGATTTTTAACGTGTAGATCGTTTAACTTATAGACCCCGTTTTAAGAAAATATTCCGTTTGAAAGTTAGGTACTGTAGCAGAAACTAAAAGCTAATTTCAAAAACCCAAAAGAATAGTCCCACAGAGAGAAGCTAAGGAACAGATGCATTAAGCACTGCGATGTACACTGATTGACAATTAGCACCCAATTTAGCCACACCTTTTCCTTGTAACCACTGCTAGTACTTTTTCGAGCGTGTGGCTCCACGACGGCCTACGTGCCGGAGTGTGGTGCACTCGATGAGCGTTTTTTTTATTCCCCAAAAAAAGGTTCGTTGCACGGCGCAAACATATACGGATCAAGATCACGGTGGGTCAACACGTGCGTGCGCGTGACATGGTTTCCTAGGCAGGCCAAGTGAGCTGAACCTAGCTGCTCTACTGTAACGAGATGCAAGACTAGTAAGCGTTTCCTTTTTAGTTTATGAATTTTTAGATAAATAAATAAAATAGTTTATTCATCGGCATTTCGAAGAGGTTTATCGGATCAGTCTTTTTAAAACGGTTTATCAACTTATCGGTATTCGATTTATTCGTACAACTGCTCACATTAGGATTAAAAACCATCAGCCGCAGCTCAAATGACAAGGGGGCATAAGTGAGTCTTTGGGCAAAATGGCAAATTTTGAAACGAGATTAGCAAAAATGACATCTTTGTAGTCGAAATTGCAAATTAGCATCTCGTCTGCACGGTCACCATGTGATTTTAGCCGCAGGCCAATACGAAGTGTGGCTAAAACTGCACGGTGGGCATGTGGATGATACGCCATTTTTTACAATTTCAACTACGTTGTTCTAGACAGACTCTAATTGTTTCAAGGCCTATACCGATCTGGTTGTACAAATGGTCAAATATGCTACCTATATCAAACCCGAGGGGATTCACCCCGGGAGGCATGCCACCTCAGCATCTATGTGAAAAGGCCCTCTAGTTTTTTGTGAAATTACATGTGGATCCTTGGTTTTGTAAAAAAATCCGCCATGTTAGTTTTTTCACGGAAAACCCCTCTACTTTTCTGAAATTAAGTATGGGTTCTTGGTTTTTTCAGGGAGACCCTCTTTTTACCCGATAAAACCCTACGGTTTTCTCAAAATTACGTATGGGTATTTGGTTTTGCAAAAAATTTTGCTTTTTTCGGAATTACGTATGTGTTCTTAATTTTCTAGAAAAGTCTCCATATGAATTATCGACTCTTTTGCTTTAGTCCATATGGTAGTTAGCGCGACATGGCGTCACGCTTCCGCTGCTAGTGGTATTCAAGCCTGGGATAGTTCAATTCAAAGGGATGGTTAGAATTGGAAGGGTTAATTAGGATGTGATTATTACAAGTATATAACTCAGCTAAGTTCAATCAATCTTGCCCCTAAAGGTAAAGGAATCATGCCTTATATGATTCAGTTTCATCAGAGGCAACAAGATGTATGGATCATATGATTGACTGATAGGTCACCAAACGTGCCCAGTCAGCTCAGCAACGTGAGTGTCCAAGCCGGCAACATGCATGTGCCACAATTGGAACCGGGGCCGCCCAAACTGCAGAGAAAAAGGACTCTTCATGCCGGCCAAACTGCTTTTTTAGCTTTAGCTTATAAATTTTAGATGTGATTTATAATTTTTAGGTTATTTATAGAAGAGAGTGTAGAGTAACAAAAACTTACGTACAGTTTTATTCGATATAAATGAAATCGTTATAGTATATATTATAATCAATTTATAGAATACTCCATTTAAAAACTAGTTACTGTAAAAAAACTGAAAAACAGTTTTCAAAAGCCGAAGAAAAAGGACCCAAAGTGAACATGCATGCTTCTTAAATTATGAATACTGACAGTAATAGGCTCGTGATGTTTATTCGTCCATAGATTTAAACATTTAATTTCCTAAAAATAGGAAGCGTCGTCTAGAGCATGAAACCTTCAGATACGCAGTAATAATCATGTAAAAACAGATGAACATTCCTCCCGGGCGCCGGGGGCTAAATCTACGCTAACTCCATTGAATAAATTACCTACCTTTTCTCATTATCGATGACCTGTTTTTAAAGCACGAAATTTAATAAGATATCAAAGCAAATGGTCATGTTCTCATTATTTTAGATCCCGCTTATTTTAGATTCAATTTCTGACTTTTAGTTCACTGTTTCTTAATTTCATTTTTCTGGTCTTTTAGTTTTTTGACTTTTTGTTTTTTCCATGCTCTTTACATTATCCGTAATAAGATAATCTATTTTTATTTTAAAATTTTTTAAATTTAAATGCAACAAAATTTCAATGACAATCCTACGTTCGTAACTGTTTAAGGCATGAAATTAAATAATATATCAGAACAAATGGTCCTGAATTCAATAAGACACCAATCCTACGTAGGCAAGCGCACGTAGAACTTATAAACTTAAAAGCTGTTCATATCAGTTTCTCCCTTGAGTTTTTGGATTTTAGCTTCTCATTTTTTTAATTTCATCTTTTTTTATTTTTTGTTTTTGTATTGTTTGTGATAAGCTAATCTGTTTTTATTTTTCATTTTTTTTAACTTTAGTTATGTAAACAAGCCATTGATAGCTAAATAGTAAAAAAACCATAATAAAAAAAACCCAAATAAACAGGACGGTACTGTCGCTTGCCAATTGGAATACACCTATTTTTTTCTTGTGACAACTAAGGGTCTGTTTGGATGGACTAGAACTAGTTGTTAGCTGGCTAAAGATTAGCCCAATCCTGTTTGGATCTAAGGACTAATAAGTACTACTATCTCAGTACAAAGTCTGTTATACCTCTATGCATGGCGGTCTGGGAGGGTTGGCGTGGGTATCAGCGTCTTTTTTCCATCCTGCTGGTCCTTTAGCCCTCATTAGCTGGGTTTGGCCAACTAGTTGGGGCTTTGGCTAAACTTTAGCCCACTCATTAGCCCTCCTGTTTGGATCCACAAAGACTAAAAATTAGAAACTAGTTATTAGCCCATGGGATCCAAACAGGCCCTAATTAACAATCGTTTTTCGCCGTAGCTGATCAGGACAACCGACAAATGAACTACTCACTCCGTACATATTTATAATACATATTTTTAAAATATCTATAAATATAAGACGTATTTGATATTTCAATATAAAATTAGTGTAAAATTTTATCTATATTCCTAATAAATATCTAACTTTACTCTATATTCTCTACATGCATACGTTAAATATAGTATTTAGAGATAATAATTAAAGATAGTTTAGTCATTTTTAACATCTTATCTATCTATATGCCAAGAAAAAATGTCTCTAGAATTCCACTGCTTGATCTGTCTTTGCAGAATCGATCTCCAGGCAATTAAACAAAATAACAAAAAGATGGCTGCTTCACCAGCTGTTTTATTCATTTCGATCGCATTTGCCTATGTTAAATCAAGTGGGTCTGTGTTTGTGTGCCGGCAAAACCCACTTGTATTAGACTAAAGCATAATTAATTAAGCCGCGTCGGCTCCTAGCTTGCAGGCGTAATGTAATAATTAACCCCATCACGGAGATACAGATACATTTGGGGTGCATTTTATGGCTTGGAGAATGTGATCGATCACGATTTGCTTTACTTCGTCTGATGTATGCTACCTGACAGCTATGTTCCTCCCAATTAAGTAAATATACTTTGCAAATCGCCAAGCAACCGAGGTTCCCGGACGTGGTTTCAATGTTTCCTTTGCCTATTCCTCTTTCTATTTTCTCTCAGATGGTAATATTTTATTGGTTTCGATTGTTGGTTTATGTATTCTTAACCCCGGAACGAGTACTTCAATAATGATTATCGACCACGCTGCATGAGTAACAACCACGTTACGTACTAGTAACGATGTTACGTACTAGTAACGATAATGTCTTCCAGTTTGTAACGACCAAGCTCGACTTCAACCACAAATACCTATAAAAAATAGAGCTAATAAAAAAAAGGGAAATAAGTAAAAGAAACAGGAAAGCCACGTCCGAGGTCCCGATCAGCTGGGTACCTACACCCTCCTGATAAAAGATAAAAAAAAGAGAGAAACTATTACATTATTACTTATTGACTAATCAATCGCTAATCTAATCGAACTTGTCCTAACTAGTGGGAGATCGAGAAAAGCTGCCTTAAGGCATGGCTCATGGCTGCCTGTAGTTGATGCTGCTGCATAGGGCAAACAACTAAGGCCATTCTCAGTGAAGAGTTTTATGATATTGTTTTTAAGACTGTCATATCATGTAAAATGAAATGAAATATGGATGAAACATCCATCCTCAATGCATAGTTTCATTCTATTGTTTCATAGACATTTAATTTCATGACTCATATAGAGTTGGTAATCGTGCCAAGTGAGTTTCATCTAGATGAAACTCACTTCTTCTCTCTAATTAAAAATGTTGTTATATCATCAAAAATACCTATATAGCAGCCTATTAAATGCAGATAAAACTCCCACTAAGACTCATCTTATCACAATTTTCTCAATTAAAACATCCAATATGTACTTTTTATGGGTTAGTGAGAACAGGTTGGAGTAATTAGCCGTAATACATGCATGGGTCACAGCGCGTTGCTTTTGACCGGTGTTGCAGAATCGCTGAATCATGGGTGTGGTTGGATTAGGGTTAACACTAGAGGCGAGGAAACTAGTGCATAGGTTGTATCGTCAGAACGTGCGCCGATGGAGTCGCATGCTTGACGGCCTTTTTCGGAGCGGCCTATAGGATAATACTTTTTAAAGTGATTTATTATTTTATCGGTATTTAATTATTTACATAAACATTTATATTAAAACAAAAAATTATTAGTCATAGTTATAAGTCATCAACCACATATGTAGAGTGGGTTGTTTTTAGTTATAGATGATAGTTTATGGCTACGATTAATCATTTTTTTATCTTAACATGAGTGTTTGTGCGAACGAATCAAATGCCGATAAAAAGTCATTATGTTTATATATTCACAATAAGTCATAAGTCATAGATTAAAAAGAGGCGTCCTAGATGAAAGCGGTGGGAGACCAAAGAAATTGACATGTTCGTGTGCGCATGCTTAAGGTGGTGATCGGTTTCGGCTGAAAAGCTCATGGCTGAAAACACTTGTATTGGTGAAAAAAATCTTGTGTGATGAGGCTTATTTAGCATAATTAAATTTAAAAAATTTAAAAATATAAAAAATTTGTTAGCCCATTACGTATAATACAAACAAATACGGGAAAAAAGAACCGGCAAAAAAGCTTAACAAAAAGCTAAAAGTTCAGAAAAAGACGAAACTTATGAATAGTGAAAAATAAGCCAGAAACTGAAACCGAGTTGATCAGGGCAAGGCCTCGTTTCAAATAGTTTTTGCCTTTTGACTTTAGAAGCAAAAAACTGTTTGGAACGTGTTTATTTCTTAACACGGTCTTTCTTTTTTTTTCTCTTTTGCTTTCATTAGCCGTGGAGATATAAAGGAGTTTTTTTATTTTTATTTATTTTTAATTAAATATATCAGTTAAAAACCAAGGTAGCAAAGCTTCAGTTAAAAGATAAAAAGGTACATCCGAATGGATAATCGGGCCGGGAACTGGGGTTGGAATTTCGTTAGGTTTCCAGGCATGGCTCCAGACACACGTGCTAGCTAGCTACCATCTGTTCTTGGAGCTGAGAGACACTGACAAGCGAGCGAGCGAAGCAAAGCTGTCGTCCTCTCGTGCCGCTGAGCCTGAGCTGACTAGGGCAGGGCAGAGGAGAGAGAGAGAGAGAAAACTATATGCTAAGAAGGTCCAGAGAGAGAGAGAGAGAGTTAATGGATCCAATCCATCGATGGACAGCGGCCTGCAGGGGGGGTGCATGCACCTGGCGAAACAGGCGACGGATGCTGCGGCTCTCCGCCCATGGGATTCGTTCCTGCCAACCCCATCGGCGGTTTTGGTTTCGCTTTAGAACAGGACAGAGATCTGTTTTATGGATTTTCCTATAGTTTATAATTTTTGAGCTGTTTTTTAATGAAAGATTATAGAGTAGCAGAAACTTACGTGCGGTTTTACCGATATAAATGAAGTCGGTACATTATGTACTATAATTAACCAGTAGACCTTATCTTAAAAAAACATTCCGTTTAAAAACTGGTTTCTATAAAAAAAAAACAGCCCAGAATTCAGTGCTGCGGCTGTCAATGGGGCCGACGGGCGAGCGGCGCAACCGCTGTGGCGGTGGACACACACCGGTCACCACCAACGTCGTTGCCGGTGCCTCTCGCTGCTGCCCGATGCCTGTGTGTATCTGTGCATCTGTTCACGCTCGTTTCTCTAAGCTTAGCCTCTCCGAAAATCCTACGGGTACCTACGAATGCTGTATATGATTTAATTAGTGCCAACTGAATTTAATTAATGTTAATCGTATTTAATTAGCTCTAATCGTGTTTAATTAGCGCTAACCGTGTTTGATTAGCACTAATTGTTCCTGATTATCGCTAACCACGACCGCTAATTTGCTACCGCGCAGGGAACTGTGGAGCCGGTGTAGCTCGGTAGGTGTTGCTAAGATTTACTAATTCGGTAAGCATGTATCAAGCTTCTATTTTCAATTGGATTTTCTCGCTCATGCCCCTGGTGACCAGTATAGGTGTGTTTGGTTGCCTGTATCTCCTTCGTCCTAGATGGGTAAATCCGTATAATCTAATAAAGAGCTGTTTGATTGCCTGTATGAGCGGATACAGCCTGTATGAGCAGATGCAAAAATACGCCCTCATCCTGGATGGGTGGATACGCTCAAAATGAGCTTCACTAGCCATCCTGGATGAGTGGATGCAGATGTATCTTATGCGGTCCTGCGTGTCGACCTCTCGAGTTTGGTAGATCGCATCGCTCATCTGAGCAACCAAACAAAGATCTCGCTTTTTGTATCCGCTCATGCAGCCTCACCAAACATCTTCTTTTTCTGAAATGCGATTCCACTCAGCCTGCATCCACTCAGCCAGGATATACGATACAACCTCCATCCATGAACCAAACACACTCTATATCTTTCATCCGGTAAAAAAAAAAATTCCTTTCTTATCCACGTGGAGCGCACCACTGGCCACGTGTCTACACATGTCAACAGAAGTAACTAGAGTTTAGTACGAATACTATACGAATAAATCAAATACCGATGAATAATTTTTAAAAGGCTGTTTTAATAAAACATTTAAAAAAAACTATGAAAAACAATCACGCCAATTTGCTCGGAGAAAGTAATAAGTGAACGGACGTATGCACGTGGGCCAATCTTCCACCCACCCGTATTGTACTGGTTCTTCCCCCATATCCATGGAGCAGAGTATAAATCGCACCAAAGCAAAGCAAAGCAGAGCAGTCCAGTCCAGTCCAACAAAACAGCAAGAGCTCGCCAGCGATAGCTTGCTCGCTTCCATTCCACGGCGAGAGCCAAGCCAAGAGGAGATCAGCCGATCGATCCATCCAGCAGGAGTGGCGTCCGGTCGGATCTCCAAGCCACTGTTCCGGATTTAGATGCGAGGCGTCTTCTTGCTCCAGTACCACGCCATGGTCGGCCACGTCGATTCCAACAGGAGCGCCGCCGCGAGAGGGCCGTCGGGGTTCCCGGCGCCGGTGACCGTCAGGAGGCGCGGGGCGAGGGAGGCGGCGGCGGGGAGCGGCAAGAGTGGTAATGGAGGTGGGTACTTCGGGGCGGAGGCGGCGGTGATGCTGGCGCTGGTGACGGCGACGCTGCTGGTGCTGCCGCTGCTGCTGCCTCGTCTGCCGCCGCCGCCGCCGCTCGTCCTGCTCGTGCCCGTGGCCATCCTCGCCGTGCTGCTCCTGCTCGTGCTCGTCCCCTCCGACGCTAAAGGCCTCGGCGTCGCCTCCTCGTGCCTGTAAATGCCATTACATCCGTCGTGCAAATGTAACTATCGAGTGCGCAAGTGGTGTTCTCCTCTCGTTTGGTGCTTGGCTTATTTCTTGTACGAGAGACCACTAGTAGCTAGTTTGTCCTTGCTGCCAACTGCAAAGAGAAACAAAAAAAAATCCATAACATTGCCCAAATCACTTGCCAGAAAGAAAAACAGCAACTAGTTTCTCTTAATTCTAACTGCAAATAATCGGAAGTATCTCTGAATTCTAACTGCAAAAAATCGGAAGTATCTCTGAATTCTGATGTGCTGAAAAAGATTGTGCAAAAACCAGGTTCAGAACGGGGATTCAGATCACATTGGGTTGAGAGATGAAACTGGAGTATACAGTGACAGGGCGATACCAGTAGCCTGCTTCGGTTACAGGAGGAAGAGACATGGGCTTTGTTACTGGGTCGCACGAAGGCCCATAAGACTTTTGGGCCTAGTACTCGTTTCGATCTCAATAGAAAGGAGGATACGACGATCAACGCATTGGTCTAGGTAAAGTCGAACAGGCAGGCCAGGTACCTGATGCACAAGGCCATCGGCCATCATCGTCTCCAAAGTCCATATATTATACTCTATCCATGGCAGCCACACCTCACAAACTCCTTGCACGAGCCACCACACCGCCGGCGGCCGAAGCGCCCGTAGACGGCGAGCTCGACTATGGCATGGCCGGGGAGGCACTCGTCCAGCTTTTGGCCCCTATCTGATCCGAGCCCACTGTCGCCTCCAAGCTGATTCTGTCAAGGAAGGCTATTTGCTTTAGGCAGTGGAGCCAGATTATGTCCATCGGTTGGCCTCCAATTGATTTTGTTGTGGCAATTCTTTTTAAATGTTGCAACATTCTCATGTACATGTTGAAATAATTTGTTGCACGACTCTTCCGAGATATCACGTCAGTGAGTTTGAAGATGATACCCACCTTGTAACCGCACAAACTTGAGGATGGCGTAAAAAGGGCAGAGGTGGTTTGTCACAGGATGCTCGAGTTGTCGCGTGGATGTGAGTTTTTCATTTGTTGCACTAATTTAACTCCATCCTACTACGCGAGAGAAAAGCGGCAATCAGATGATCATAGTTCTTTACTGCATGATGATCCTAGAGCTATTGAGGGCTTACCATACCAGCGTTCGGATCGAACTTCTGGATAGTAGTCGTTCCCATGTATCTTTGTTTAGATATGGTGGATGGACGTAGTAGCATTACCTACTTAGGGCATCTCCAATGGTTCTAGCTAGTAACTAATTAGAAGACTTCCACATCATCATTTATATAGTACACACTAAAAGCTAGCATTCTAAAGAACTATCTATAAGGATAGCTATTTGATGCTTACATGCACACACAGAAAATGACTATCATTTATAGAGGCTGTCTCGTTTTGCGTTATAGACTAGTGCTTAAGGAAGAGCTGGCTCGGTTTTTTTTGCATACTCTCTTTCCTCCACATAGGATATATGCTAATGTGTACATACATATAGCTAGCTAACTCAAACCATTGGAGATGCCCTTAGAGCGAGCATGCATGCCTTGCCTGCCTGCTTGGGGCGGGCCGGCCGATTTTGGTAGGGTTGTCTGGTTGATGGAGTAGATAGAGGGGTTGTTCGTATAGGTTTGTACCTAGAGAAGTCAGAAATAAATATAAAGATCTAATTTTTTAAAGTGATTTTTCTAATCCTTTTATTCTCATCTCGTTTCGAGAATAAAGCATAGAATCACGGGCGCATCACGTATTCCACTCCTCTCGTTTCCGTCTCACATTTGTATCTTTTGCTCATTTTTCCTACCGTTTATCTTCTTATTCTAAAAATTACTTCTTTCAAATATTAATAGGACTAAAAACTATAAACCAAAGCTAATACAAAACATACAATGATAAGCGCGAGCGAGAGCGTCGGACCAGCTTATGGTATGGTATGGTATGTAAATGTTAGCCCAACTGCATGCTGCCGCCGCATGCAGCGATAAAGCAGGGCCTAGCAGGTTGGTAGGCCCATTCATGGATGTGTAAAAGCATGGCGGTTGTGGTGCTCCCAATCATAACTCCCTGACCTACACTTCCTCCCCACATGAAATTATGGATCCAAATTCAGATGACATACCTGTTCCATCGTACGTGGATCAAAGACCAAGTGATAATACATGTGTTCTTCACTCGTCCGTTTGTAATTTTGTCGTACTATTTGCTTGTTTAATTACGATCTCCCCCTCTAGTAAGTACAAAAGTATAAGTAAGGGTACGGCTGCAAGCACACACGTGACCTGAGAACCTTAAAAAAAGTACATACCGAGAACAACTTAGAGGTAGTACTGCCTGCATGACCATACACGTATCAGGGCATCCAGAGTGTATGAAAATAGAGGGTCATAAGCCATCTTAAGGTTGACTTTATATATTACAAGATTGACTTTAAGCAGGTCATAAGCAAAAAGGCTTGAGGCCGGTTCTCAAACTAAAGACTCTGGCCACAAGCATTCAAATACAATTTTTTTTAATTCTGTTGTTCTCTCTCCCCCACCAGCCAACTACCAACTACCACATGTAACCGAGTAGGACCCTTGTTATAGCCGAATGGTATCTTCAAACATAACAAGTCGGCCTTAACAATTAGGTGGGGCTCACCTTAAGGCCCATTACGATATATACACTCCTGATGCCCTCATGCATATTACCTAGTTCTGTATTTGCATGCATGCACTCCCCTACCTATTCCACAATGAAGTATACGAATTGAAGCAAAATTATTAATATATAGCAGTATACACGATCCCTTAGCATCCAAATTTTTCTGGAAAAACATGCTCATATTGTGGTAAACTTCAAGAGGATATATAAGAATTGACTAGAGGACTATTAGCCTTAAGATCATTAGAACCACTTAAAGGATATGTAACCTAGCTAGCTAGTATATATATTTAGCCAATCCGATAGGTTACAACTAAATGAACTTATGCACAATTATATTGGTTATGAACCTGTGTACATGTATTGGATTAATTGTGGACGATGCAGTGAAGGATCGATCGATGTGATCACGCGAAAAGTCAATATACTAATTAGAACAGCAGAAATCACAATATCATGAATTCTCTGTAACAGCGTACATTTCCAATACAATATGCAGTATGTCATCTGAAATAACGAGTGCATCATCATTTCATCTAGCCAAGAAATTGTAAATGCAAAAAATTAAAGATCAATCAATATCTAAATTACGAACACACATGCCATGCATTCATGTACAGTGCTGTATGCATGTTTTGAATCAAGAATAATATAAAGGGAGAATGATTGGAACATATATCTATAAATGTTAATTAATATTTATTCCATCTCTAATCGAGTTACACTACAAGGTCGATCGATCTTCTGGATCAAATTGCAATTGACATAGTACAGGTTACACCTGTTATGTGAACTAATTAACAGAGCGGTAATTGCATGGGACTAGAACTACCTTACCCAATTGCGTTACATATATAATCGTGTCCTAGCCCAAATAAGTGTCTACATATACATAAGTACTCATATGGTACGTGCATCGATAAGTGTATGCATGCATGCATGAGCCCTAGATCGATCATGCATGCAACAAGTTATTTGAAGCTAGTGCAAACCTTTGGAGATTCTAGGAGAGGGTTCCAATCCCAAATCTTTTCCATGCTAGGGAAAGGAGGCAATGAGCCTTGTGATGGCAGCATAGGTTGGTTAGGGTTGGCTTGGTTGTATGATCCAATTGCAATTGCCCTACTCAGCTCATCTATCGGGATGGTCGCCATTGCAGAGGATTTGGCATTAAGCAGGGTGTGCGTGGAAGAAGGCAACTGCATTGGGTTCGCTCCCTTCAAGTGGTAGAGCGATGTGCCTTCCTCCTCCGTCGACGTGGTGGAGCTCAGCGAGGCGACGGAGGCCGTTGACCGGAACATGGACGTCGGCTGCAGCGTCGTCCCTGCTGCTGCCGACAATGGCATGGCGGTGCTCGTTCCTTCGGTAGCGTGCGCACTGAACGCCTTTTCCATGATAGCGGATGAGTGCCCGCCGTCGACGAACATTGGAGCCAGGCGGGGCGCCGCCGATGTGGACCGGTGCGCTGTGGCGTGCTTCTTGTCCATCATTGCTGCCGCCTTTGAGCCGGACGATTTTGTTGTTGTGCCGGTGAGATGGAAGTTGTCGACGATCCCTGGGCGATTATAGACTCGGCAGAGCGAAATTTCCTGATTAATTCATGGATGCACGAGGTAGAATTGATTAGATTAGTCCATGTGATTAGAAGGCGATATATTTGTATTCTAGTTAATTGTTCAGTTTTTATGAACTGGAAATTAAGTTTACTATTCAATTGCTTTGATCAAACATAAGTAGTCCAAAAAGAAGATTAGGAAATTTATGACAATAAAAAGCAAAAGAAATAAAAAGGCTTTTTATTTGAAACTAAATAACAAAATAAATAATAAAGGAGGATGTGTGGTTTCATGCTGCCAAAAGAAAGTAAAACAGATTGTTTTTTAATTGCAGATCTCACCCTCTTGCTTCTATAGGAGTGTTGTTTTAGAATAACCGAGTATACTTTTTTGGAGTTAGTTATCCCAGATGCACATCTTAAAAAGTTGAAACCTTAATACAAATGAAGGATGAGGATGATGCATACTTCCAAAAGGCAAGAGGGACCGGTCGCAGAGAAAAAGCTGGAGAAAGTCTAGACTAGACATCATCGATCTGTGCAAAAATTAGGGGAAGATCTCGCTGGAGAAAGTCTAGACTAGACATCATCGATCTATGCAAAAATTAGGGGAAGATCTCCCCCAAATTTAGGTTGCTTTTGTTTAGAAAACACAAGAGAAATTTTGGTATATCTCCTAATTACTAGTCACACGAATACCCTAATTAATTGGGGGAACAAAGAGAAAGAAATTTGCCCCTTTTTTTTTGTCAATTGTTAAGTTGGAGAGAGCTAGGTTCTTGCGCATGTAACATGCCGGCCGGTGACAACAAAAGCAATCTAGCCATCATCAACGCAACTCGAAAAGTGAAAGGAATTTTTTTAGTGGATGCATCTTTCGCAGGAACACTTTATGCTTTGGCAAGATCTCGCAAACTCACAAAACTCGTACACATCGATCCAATCAAGGAAGACCAAACGCGCGGAAACGCAAAATCTCTTGAGAAATCAAACAGAGCCTCAAAAAAATCACCAAAATTGAGCCTAAAAAAATCACCAAAATTAATTAGTAGCAACTAGCAAGAGAAGCAATGAAGCATGCAATTACCTTCTGGTAGCGGTCGGCCTCGCCGTGCGGGAGACGGTACTCGTTCATGATCCAGCTGCTCCTGACGCCCTTGGGCGCCTTCCCCATGTAGAACACCAGCGTCTTCTTCAGCCCGATCGACCGGTTGCCCTCGACGCGCACCATCCGGTCCGCCCCCGTCGCCTTCCAGTACCCCGACGGCGTGACCCGGTTCGGCCGGTCGCCGTTGCGGTACTTACGGTCTCTCGGCACATAGAAGAACCACTCCTTGTCCCCAATTTTAGCCTGAGCTGTTGTTGTTGTTGTTGTTTTGTATGTAGAGAGCACACACAAGCACCCCATGCATGCAGGGGAGAAAAGGTAGTAAGGGAAAAAGGTTCACATGAAATCAAACGGGGGTCACATGAAATCATATATGCACAGATCGAACCACTCGGACAGCTAGCTCACATACACATGCATGGATGCCTTAATTAGTGGTTACCGGGAAGATCCCATGGGTCGAAGCGGTAGAGGTCGACGAAGGCGATGAGCTCGATGTTGAAGCCCTTCCCCTCGACCTTCCGCCGGAGGTAGAACTCGATGATCTCCTCCTCCGTCGGGTGGAACCGGAAGCCCGGCATCAACATGTCGTGAGCCTGCACGTCGTCGCCGCCACCGCGCGCCGTGTCGTGGTGATCGGTGCCCCCCATGCTCGGCCTTGAGTCATCACCTCCTCCCAACCCCGCCCCTCCACCGGCCTTTATAGCAGGAAGAGAGGACGAGGAGGAGAAGTATTACTCGTACTAGCTAGACCGTTAGCCCTAACTAGACATACACGCCACACACACACACACACACACACACACACACACACACACACACACATGTACAGCTCCACAGCAAGGGGGCTGGCCTGTAGCGTTGTGGGGTGTGGTCTTGTAATTGGAGCTGAGAATGAGATTGATTGGTGCAAGTCGTACTACTGAGCTGGTGGTGCGGGGGGAGAGACGAGAAGAGAGTAGTTAAAACTTAGACAGCACCAAGATGAGGACCTGTTGATATGTACATGCCGGTGTTAATTAATAGCTGTTACTTTTAGCTAGCCCAGGAATTGGAGAGATCAAACATCACAACTTAAAGCTGTTGCTAGGTCCATCCCTGTACATTGGTGCATGAGGTAGTCCTAGCTTGGTGTATGTATCTGTCTGTTGCATTGTAAGTGCCCCTGGTAAAAAGGAGAGAACAATACAACATTTGACCAGCTCTGCAGTTGTACTAGGAAGGACGGCCTAGCTTTGCTAGCTAGCAGACTTGAAAGAGGGAGGCGAGTTGAAGGCGACCTCCATGGAAAGCTCATCGGTGGCATATAAATTTGAGCAGTGACCAGGGAAAAAACTTTCGGTATGAAAAATTTTTCCGGCTGCCAACGAAAGTGACGAAACAGCGAAATTTCGTCCGTTTCGGCCAACATTTCGGACGAAAATTTCATAACATCATTTATATTTTGTTCAAATTTTATCCAAAATGGTAAATTCGGATGAACTCTGACCGAATGTTCCTTCTTTCGCTACCCTCCGAAAGAAGCGAAATTCCCGAAATTTCGTTGTCTTTCGGACGAAATGTTCGACCCTGGCAGTGACCGAACCTTCGACCGGTCCGGCCAGTTCAGCTGGAATTTTTTCTACTAGTATATAGCCAGCCATCTAGGTCAATATATCTGCATGTCGGCGGAGTTATAACGGTCCGGCATGTTCAGCTTAGTTGAGTGCACATCAAATCAACACAAGTTTATTCCATAAAAATCAAACTTATCATAGAATATGGCATAATATCTAAGTTTACATATCAAGGCGTCCAAGCCCAAAGTTTATATTACATCACAAAAGAAATCCATAAGCATGTCTGAGCGATGATAAGACCTAAAATCAGTAATCATCTATTCCAAAGGAATCATCGAAATCTTCCTCGAAAGGCTCTTCATTATCTTCCCAAGTTTCTTTTGTTGATTTTTAGGAAGTATGAGTATACGGTACTCAACAAGTTACATAGGTAATACTAATTAACTACATATCAGTATTTCAAGGGATGGGGATATGATAGCTTTATTACTATACTTGTGGATGCATGTTTATTTGTAAACCACTTTTATCTTCTTAAGAGAAAAGGGTTTAATCAACTTACTTATCAAATTAGAAATCTTACCAAAGCTACTCATGCCTTACTATTGGAATCACTCATTAAGCACAGCTCAATTTACCGGAATCACGGTGTATCTGAATACTATAAGTCTTACTCTGCAGACATGCCCAACTTTACCCACAAGATGTCTCAAACTTTTAATGTCATACAATAGATATGCAGCCAGATAGCGTGCGACTGAGTTGATATAAGATGGTCATTCACTGCCCTCCTCTTTCTAGCTTCTACTCGGTAGGCTCATGGCCAAACATTATTGGTAATCCACAGGCCAATGCGGAAATCGCGGCCCAATATTGAGTGGACCTACCGTTGTGAAGAATGACAAGTGACTTTCTAGTCCCACTTCCATTTCACCCCATTGACGTAGGTCATTCCACCACAATGGAAAAGCTAATTCTCTTGTGGATATTCGATTGAATCGAGTATTTTGACCACATCAAGCTTCGGTTCCTATGCATGATGATGCTCCCTCTGCCGTATCTTTAATCCTTGCTTTGACTCTCTCGGCGCTGGGTTTTGCTGCTCCAGCCGCACGGTCACACGCCGTCACTGCACGACAAGCGTCTAACAGGCGTGCTACCAACGGAAGATGTGCGACTCGAGAGCGCTGCGTGAGACGAGCATGAAACGGAATCACCGAGACGATTTTTTAGCGATTCGATTCTCGCCTAGGCTCTGATACAACTTGTTAACTGGTTACAAGTCTTCTCAATATACAGGCTAATACTATCCTACTAGCATGCGTATTTAGACTTCAAGTTGGACACAACTTCAACTTGAGTTACACACGGAGACGAACTCTACTGCGTCTTGGACTTTAAGTCAAGATTATTTCTAACAACGTGGTCAAAATTTGTAGTGCTCGACTTACCGTGGTCGAAGCTTGATGTGGTCAAAATACCATGGCCGAAATGTCGTGTTCAAAGCTAGACGTGGTCACAGTCTGACATGGTCGAAGTCGGACGTGGCCGAAGTCTGTCGTGATCGAAACTAGACATGGTTGAAGTCAGACATGGTCGAAGTAAGACGTGGCCGAAATGCCGTGGTTGATTTGCTATGGTCGAAGCCTATCGTTTGGTCCTGTCGATCGGACTATCCATCACAAGGACGACCGGACCAGCCATCACAAGGCCGATTGAGCTACCGTCCATGGTCGAAACTAGATGTGGTCGTTCTTCCGTAGTCGCAGTGCTTGTACTGTGTGGTCATAGTCTGCCGATCCAGTTCTGTAAAAGTTCACTGACCGAAACTTTCCCAAATGCAAATTTCAATACAACCCAAAAGTCAATTATTCATCATCAATAAATCCACGACCAC
Source organism: Dendrocalamus sinicus (assembly GCA_036346575.1). NCBI lineage: Eukaryota > Viridiplantae > Streptophyta > Magnoliopsida > Poales > Poaceae > Dendrocalamus > Dendrocalamus sinicus. The sequence continues at coordinate 1,318,323 of CM070662.1, read as the reverse complement.
CACATGATCTAATATATACATGTATAGAGAAATATATATACAGCTAATTTTTACTGTATAACCATATATACTTGTGAAGTGAAGAGAGAGAATTAGGGTTTGCATATGGATGGCGCATATATGGCCGGATCGAGGACATGCCGGCATTTACACACATAGGCTATCCTTTGGGGGAATTCTTGCCATGCATGCCGATAATTTAAGGCTTGTGTCGTTGTTTGCTAGTACTGTACGCAGCTTAATTATCACCAGTACTGTACGTAGTGCAGTATAGCAGTGTGCTTGTGGATTTTGGAGGTTAGAACATCTCCATACACACTGTGTACTAGCTAGCTAGCTGCGATCAGTCAAGGGATGCCCGTGACTTAAAACTCGCTCTCTGTCTGCCTCTGTGCGCATGCACACACACACAAAGACCTTTCACCAACGAATTGCATGAAGTAACATGAACACAACCCAATTGAAATGCAATTGGTTCATGCATGCGAATTTTAGGGGAAAAGGTTCCTGACTACGTATGCATTTGCTCCATGCACAAATGTATTGATGATTTGTGTTTGCTCCAAACACTAAGAAAAGTTCGACTTCGATCTTCTCTGTCTACTTACAGCTTCATGCTTTATCATGACATATACTTGTCTACCAAGTGGAGCCTACACAAGTTTGGTGCAGCACTATTGCATGCACGAGCCTTTTGATATATCACCATGCACTCATACAGCGCTATATTGCTATTCCCCACCACTTCAACCAACCATCACACACACCTACATATATGTCATCTTACACTTTTAAGCTAGCCTCTAGGTTCCATGCATGGCTGAAATATCATTGTCCATTGATTTGTCATAAGGAATCATAAGAGTGGTAGCTTCCAAAACATCATGACCCGTGATGAATAGTTCTCTCTCTGGTTGACTCTTCTTTTCTACCCTCTTTCTCTTTTCTTCTCATTTGTCATATCGATACATAAACATGTTACATGTACACCTCAAACTCAAAAGTGCAAAAGATATATAGTCAAATTCATGCACATCGTGTACATATTATCATACAACTAGCTATATATGTGTGTGTAACAAGCCATTTCGCTCGATCGATCTCCACGAAGTAGCTAGGCGTTGATATATAGGGCTATATATATCGACCTTTAATAAGAGATAATATATAATATTATGGTTTGGCCATAAAGATATCAAGAAAGGTAGAGAAGCAAGAAAAGTGTGTATATTCTAGCAAGATGATCAGTTTGAGCTATATACACATACATGGATTTGACACACTTTATGAACCCTGGCAATTGATAGGGACTTGCATAACCAGACATGAGAAGATCGGAATCAACGACTGTAGTTGCTAAGAAAAACCTACATCAACAGCCGTAAGACATTGCTTCACTAAGCACTTGAACGGTTCCAGAAAGAACTAAACTTGAATAGTCTTTTCAAGATGCTTTCCCCCTCTGAAACTTTTTTTTGTCTTGGTGAAGCTAGTTTCCTTTTTCATATGTACTTACATGAGAGCCCAAGTATCTAGAAATTTTTTCACTTTATAGATAGAGAGCTAAGAAGATCATATTTGAGAGCCTAGATCCAAACCATAACCCAAAATCACAAAGCCTCACACAATCAACACCTAACCAATCTAACCACCATTGAAGGTGCGGTCTGACCAGTGGGTGGTCTGACCTACCACAAACTGACATTACTACAAAAAGCCTAATATTAGACACCACATCACAAACGGCTTTTAAATAGAACCGTCTGTATTTTGTCCTTTATCATCTCAAAGAGGATGCCATGATGAGCTTCTTCAGAATCAACTGCTTCTGCTTGATTGGCAACGTTATCCATGTGTCTCTCCACTGCTGCAAGAGCTTTTTCTGCTTTGTGCACATTGAAGAGAAGAACGAGCCTAAGGGCGGTTTCCTTTTTCTGAGTGGCAAGGAGACACCTCCGTTGATGGCGAATGATGAGGTCTAGCTGACGGATGGAAATGACTTGAGGAAGGAGAGCAGGGTGTGAGCGGAGGAGCTGCTCCAGACATAAGTTTATGGCCGCCTATGTAAGTGCGGCTGAACAACTCATGATGGATAGATGAAAGGAAGGAAATCAAAAGAATACTATATGCCATTATTGAGAAATCTGGTGAAGAAGATGAGGAAGAGGACAATTTAGAAGAGATTGAGTTTGTGGTATCAACAAATTGTACACCGTGCTGCACATAAAGCCAACTGTGTGGAAGTTTAAGGGTTGCTTACATTAGAATATTAATAGGCGGGAGTAGGGCACGCATTTTTAAGTGTTGTCACAGACGGTTCGTATTCTAAACCATCTCTGATTGCATTATCATAGATGATTCATATAAAAAAACTGTCTTTGATATGTGCATTATCACTGATGATTTGTAAAACAAACCGTCTTTGATATGTGCATTATCACAGACGGTTCGTATAATAAACCATCTCTGATAATGCCACAACACCAATCCGTAACATCTCCCCCAGGATTCTGATATCACCTATCCATTCTCTCCGCATCGAACGGCAAGCACCGGTTTCTCCCACCTCTCGCCCCTTATTAATTACTCCCCTCTCCCTTTTCCCCAATTTTACTCCAAGATGCATGAGTTCTACCGGTAGCTCCTAGTTGATCCACTCCTAGCTAGCTTGTTCCTCGATGACGCCAACTACCGCTGTGAGCTAGTGCTCCTATTGTGACACCACAGTTCATTGCACAAGACATTCTCGTCGTAAGTGTCGTAAGAGTATCTTGTGTAGTGTCACCGTTGTGACACCAAGGTGACGCTACCGCCGCCTCTCCTTCATTGTAAGGCACCGTAGAAGCAGCAGGCTATCAAGACGTACTCAAGTTAGCGTCAAGGACATCCAGCTCGCACGCTGCTAGGATCTCTCCTTCTATGTTTTTGCCATGGGTTTGGAGGATTAGGAGATGTGTTATTGCCATGTTTAAGAGTTGGGTTCGTAGGATTAGGAGATGTGTTCTTGCCATATTCTTACTGTGTTAAATGGGTAACCTACTCGTTATCTTGTGATGCTGTAATGGTGGATTCTAATAGAATGTGCTTCTGTGTTTGCTGCTATATTTGCTTATTTTCAAAGGGCATAGCTAACATTTCTTGAAGCTAGCCAAAAACAAAAAAAGGTATAGAATGAACTATCACAGACGGTTTTGTTGTATAAACTATCCATAAATGACTATCACAGACGGTTCTATATTACAACCGTCTATGATACTCACCCATCACAGATGGTTGGTGGCTAGAATCGTATGTAATGTTAGAGTATCACAGATGGTTTATATTCCAAGATGTCTATGATGTTAGAGTATCACATATGGTTCTAGTAACAAACAGTCCGTGTTGTATTTATCACAGACGGCTCACAAACCATCTATAATAACCTCCAATTATCACTGACACATAAATTCAGATGGTTCAGAAAACCATCCGTGATGACAGTTTCGAACCATCTGTGATGACCCTTTTTATAGTAGTGTGACGGTCTAGCCAGTAGCTGGTTTGACCGGGCCTAGGACTAGCTTGACTGCTCCCCTATTCCCATAATAGAAAATCAGCCCGAGTCAAAACCACCTTTAGTGCAAACTTCAAAATCCATAATCAAATGGAGTTAAACTTTGCACACACCTTGCTGAGGGCCTCAGGAACCTATTCCATCGAAATATCGTACAGATCTTAGCTAAAGTTATAACCCTTTTTCAAAACATGCAAGATTGCACCAAAATCGTGCAAATCTCAAAACTTGATAAACAACATACCCGTGGGCTAAAAACAGCCAAATGGGACTAGATGAGTTTTCACATGTCACAATAAGTAAGATCATCCAAAGAATCAAAGCCAAAACCCTCTGATTAAGTATCCTCAAGAAGGATCCAAATCAAGAAAGAAGCAGACAACTTCGAAATCTTGCAAACCACAATACCTAGATGGATAGGATCTGATCTACATGAGTCATCTGCATCACTTAGACGTTCTTGACATGCAGTAAGATCAAAAAGGGAAGAGAAGAGGCAAAGAATCAACAAAAATAAGAGCAAATCAATCAAAATAGGAACACTTCATGAGAGATGGACAAAGTTCATTATATTGTAGCTTGAGGATGAAGATTTCACAGCCACTCCATAAGAAGGACAAGAGAGCATGCCACATCACTTAGTCTTGTCCCTCAAACCCTAACCCTAGAACTCAAGAATGGAATGGATGGGATGGTTAGCTTGCAAGTCTCCACTCCCAATCTACTAAATAGATGGAGCAACTAGCCCATATGTAACTCTATTGAATACTATCCACTAGCATAAATAGGAAAAACCCATTAACCCCACATAATACGGATTTTACACTCACACTTAACTCATGCACGCTTTTCAAAGCATATGAGCCCAAACCCGCTAAGTATTTAGCCTTTATTCCACTTGATCTTATCGGCATCTCATTGATCTAAATCACTTTCCCGACATGGCTTAAGCACCGCGGTTTTGATCCAATGAAGTTTTTGGTATTTGGCTAACTACCAAAATACCCTTGCATTGACCCAGCCTTCTCTTTTCCTTTCAAATAATCGCTATACTTATCACGTATAGGTGCACCAATGGCTTGTCAAATATCAGTAAGTCTCCCGTTCAGGTTTCCACTGGACCACGCCTCACTTAGACTGACCAAGCCACTTGGTACAACCCGTCGATCGAACCTTCCCTTCAACTTCTTTGTCTTCTTTGTGTTATGCTTGAACTCAACCATCTCACCCAACATCCTTAATCATTCTAGACCTCGGCTTCTCTATGAGTGTAGTTTTAGTCCTCGTCGTTGACCAAAGTTGACTCTAAACTTCCCTGCACATCCAAAGACCAAACAATTATTTTCGGACACAAATTCTTCGCAATCTAACCCACGTTAGCTCAAACATACTTCATGTAATATGAATGCATTGACCTAGGACCAACTTACCCAAACCTTGATCAAATTTCTAAATTTCTGAACCCTTAGCAGAAATTTAGAGGATAGCTGGTCTGACCGTTGAGCAATGCCGGTCTGACCACTTTGCACGGCCGGTGAGAACGCCAAAATGAAACTAGAAATTGAAAATCCAAATCTTTCATAAATTTAAATTTCAACTCAACACACATTAACAATTGTTCATTACAAATATTTTTAGACCTTCTCACGTGATCCCTCACATTTGATATGAAACCTCCTCATGTATGGTAGAGCAATGAAATAACGGTTCATAAGCTTCATTTCTTAAAGTTAATTGAAAACAAATGATACTAAAATACATTCAAAGCATATATACTATTGAATTTCTTGAGCATGGTTTTCATGTCTTTGATCATTTCTTCGGGTCAAAATACTTTCTTCAATTCCAGCCACATAAACTATTACAAAGAGAATATATATATCACAACTTTTACAGCTAGCAATTATAACCGGATCAAAGCAAAAGTCAAATGAATATAGTGTAATCTCACTCAATCTCAACAACGATATTCTGATAGCGAAGTTGGATGTATCTTTCACGTTTGTTTTATCTATTCAACTCCAAATTGTTTTGTCACACTTAATTATATCTAGCTTTGGTGCATGCATCTTTGGATTGTTTTATGTAACAGATCTTACATTTTTACACTGTGCAGGTTTAATGGAAGAAATGCATTTCATTTAATTAATCAGGTGCAAATTCGAGTTCAACATGAGCGATATGTATTTATGTATACGTGTGTGAAATTTCACTTACAAATCAATATATACACTGTTGTTTGTTGACTTCATATGCAATTATTACTTCTCAAAATATAAAATATACTACTTTTACACTAAAATGTTGAAAAATTCATTAATTTACAAGTGTTAAAAAATTGCATACTAAAGAAACAGATCAATTCATCACAAAAGAACATAGCACACATCAATTGGCTTTGTTGATCGAGCAAGTTGTATAAGTATCACTAGCTAGATCGAAGGCATTAATGGAATTAAATTCTAGTTCCTTCTTCCACATGATGCGCCTTTCGAATTGAATTTGTCAAGCGGATACCATACGGCAAGAATAGTCACCACTCGCTTATGATATTGTTAGGGCACATATGCGGCACAATATACCGGTGGCCTAGGATTTATTAGCATGTTATACATTCTCTTTAGCGCAAAGTTGTGAAAATTATTTGATCCCAGGAAATTTGCATTAATAATTGCTGCAAGACAAAAATATATCGAGTTCAATGTACGCATTAATATTTTGATTGATTGAAATAAGATACATTACTTGTCTTAATTTACGGTGAAACTGATCGATGTACGTACCCTAGCAATACAGTTGTACATTTCTGTGTAAAACATTACTCTGTTAGGTAATTCTACATATATTTCTGTGGAGGAAAGAAACAACAGTATCTAGACGGCGTAGGAGCGTATGGATCAGATGTAACGATGATCATGAAATTACAGCCAATTTAACCTATGCAATACTGGTCAGATTATCCTTCATTGTTGCATCTTTGTGGTGTTCCCAAACACATATTAATATGTGTAAAAATAAATAATTAGCTAAAAGATGAATGGAACAAGTGGGGAGAGCGAAGATAACTACGAACTATCTTATCCATAAGAAAACATTGTGCAGTTTTTCCTAGCTAGTTTCTCCCTTTGATACGTACAAGTATCCAACTAGGTGCCTAACTTCTTTTTATCGCCACATTTTCCACCGCCACCATCGATCCTAGCTTACTTCTAAAAGCATCGTCTTAGCTAACCACATAGACGGATATATAGCAGTAATCAATTACATGGAGAGAAAAGCACATGAGCATCATTGTTTCATTTACACACATATATAGGCACATATATACCAGTAATCGAATGAAAAAATTACCATTGGAATAAGTACAAGAGGAAGCCAGCAGTCCGTAGCATGAAATAAAGAAAGAAAGCATGCATGATGAGCAGGTCAATGGGTACGAGCTAGCAAGCACCGGTCGGATCAGTCGATGGTTGCAATTTAGTGAGTTCGGTGGCTTGGTCCACAAGGGGATCGTCCCTCGGATCGATACATCGTACGTAAAAGAAGAAGAAGAAGAAGATGAAGAAGAAGAAGAAGAAGAGAGGAGCTAGCTAGCTCGGAAGGTGCAGCTGGTAGCAGTAGTGCATGCCACAGAGACCGCCGGCTATGGCCTTTAATGCGGCACCGCATGCCGCACGGAGGATCAGAATGCCCTTCCGATCAGGAAGCCTGTTCGTATTGGTCCCGCCCCCTTGATGGAGACTGAGAGTAAATTACATGGGCATAATTATTAGTGTAGTGTGTCGTATCAGTTGATTGAATTCGCGCGGTGCGCGCGAGCTGAATAATGCAGGCGCTGACACCGCGTGCACCAACGTAGAGTCACAGATCGATCGATCGATCGAAGCCAACAATTCGTATTTATATAACCAACACCGCAGGTTAGGCAAGCAATCGCATGCATGTGGATGCACGCATGGAGTAGAAACAGTCAGTCAGTCATCAATGTACTGGGCAGAAGAAGCTAGTGACTGACTGAGCTGGTCTTGTACTTTTCAGCTGGATGTCTCCGCAGTTCGATCGATCGGCCTGCAGCAATTGATGGAACGCGATGCTAGAAAGAACTGGGAATAGTCTGCAACGCGACGCGTGCGACCAATAGTAAGTAATGCACCGGCGGTCCAGTTGGTGCACGCGCCAGCCACGCGCCGCCGCGTATCTTAATTTCCTTCCGTCCTAGCTGGGTAGCTAGTGGTTTTAATTTGGTTTTCCCCTCTTGTTCTACTCTGCCTTGTCGACGTACTCGATCGATTGAGGGCCTGTTTGGATTCACCTAGATTTTAAGAATCTGATTTTTGGAAACTGGGTGGGATCCAAACAGACTAGTTTTTGGGGCAGTTTTTAAAATCTACCTACCTAGATTCTTAAAAACCAAGAAGCTGTTGATACCCAGCTTTTGCCAGTTTTTTTTTGCACAAATACCCATTTACCCTCATTAAAGATCACGCGCAGACGCTTCCAATCATAAATGTAAGGGTATAATAGTCTATTAGCATCAATCATAAATGAAACCAGCTTTTAAAAACTAGGGGATCCAAACACCCCATCAGTTTTTGCTTAGAAACCAGCTTTTAAAAACTAAAAGTAATAGCTGGTTTTTAAGAATCTGAAACTGATCTAAACAGGGCCTGACTGTACTAGCTGAATCTAGGTAATAAGGTAGCTCACGATCGATCGACCAAAGTCGTCGTTTTCCTCTTATCTGACAAGATATCTACCATACCAACGACTCCACTCTGTTACAGATGCTGGGCATTTGTGTTGGGTCCGAGGACTCATATGTGATTTCCGTTTTGTTTTGTTCGCTTTTGAATTAAACTGAGTCCGGTGTGACCCACTTGTCATAGAAATGGAGAGAGAGATAGAGAGGAAATCAGGTGGCTTATCCATTCGTTCTTGAAGAGTCCGATCAGAGCATGCGAACTAATCGAAGGTTATGATTAGAATCATTTTTGTGTTCGTGATAGACTATACGTCGACTGGAATCAGACGTGGCTAGTCAAGGCACGTTCGACTACACCTCTTCACCGTTATCTTCTAAGACTTTCCGAGTGGGTTGCTGTTTCCATCTCGAGAAGGTTATTGTTCTAGTTTTTGACAGGTCTCTGTGTTGTTCTCGACTAGGACTCTTGTTTCCAAGCTTCTATATGTACTCCCTGTAGTCACACGGTTAAGACACACCAAAGTTCTTTGTACTTGTAATTCTTCTCATATAGTAAATTCCATCTTTGTCTGTTCATGATTTTTTCCAAAAGGTTTTTGTACGTTAAATTTATGTCTCTCGTACTTTGGATCGTTTATTTCTGCCGTGCGTTTTGTAACAAGTGGTATCAGATATTAGGATTCAAGATCAAAACTGCTGCCCGAGGAGAAGACTCCCACCACAGCCATCACATGATAAGGGCGGTCATTGCGCGGCATCAAGAGTGGCATCCAGGAGGTTATCATTCTCGACGATTCGACTCGCCTCGACTCCATTGCACATATCGACTTTGACTTGGCGCCAACCCGCACCATGCCGAGCGTCAATCAGCGCTCTACCTCGGCGACTGTTCCAGTGTCAGGTTCTGCCAACACCATTGCCCACTCCGCCCAACACCATGCCCTATTGTCGTACTGCACCATCTCCGTCAATGATCCTTTGTCCCTATCGATCATCGTTTTTCATCAAGAAGTTGTGTCGTTATCTCTACATGTTTTTGTTGGAGATAGAGTTCATTGCAATTCAAGCCATTGTTTCTATTATCGGTAGCATCCATGCGAAATTAATCATTAGCAATTTCTTTGACTATCCATCATCTACTATGAGTCACTGCTTCAAGATCCGCACATATAGAGTGTAAGGTGGGAGTTGTAGAGTTTTCAATACAACTTGAGCTACCCCTTGATTGATGAGACTTTGAAGAAAAAATGTCAACTGTGGGGATAATTTAATTTGGTGTTTTGTTCAACGTTTGGATATGTTCAATTTGGATCGCTTGCGCGACCATCATGGAGAAGTTTATTGTATATTTTTTTTGCTATAGGAGAAATTCAGTTCAAGGTGGGGATTGTTATATTTTGTGATCCGAATCTAATCAGGTCTAACCACTTCTAATCGGATCCGACCAATACTGCTAGTCTTTCTGACCACTTGAAGAGTCCGATCAAGGCATGCGAACTAATCGGAGGTTATGATTGGGATCATCTTCATGTCTGTGATAAACTCTATACTGACTAGAGTCAAATGTGGCTACTCAAGACGCTTCCGACTACAACTCTTCACCGTTATCTTTTGATAGATCTCTGTTTTGTCCCTGACTAGGACTCTATTTCTTTTTGTCTAGGACTCTTGTTTCAGAGATTATATATGTACCTCTGTAATCGCACAGTTTATACATGTTGAAGTTTCCCATGCTTGTAATTCTCCTTGTATAGTGAATTCCGTTTTCGTACATCCGTGTTTTTTTCTCCAAAAAGTTTTTCAACATTAAATCAATGTCTCTTTTTCTTTGGATCGTCCATTTCTACCATGCGTTTTATAACATGGTGCTATCATCCCAACCATCGCCACTCTCATTGAGATGCCTAGCCACAAGTGCCCAAGTCTCTTTATGATGCCTAAAGTGACGTTGAACCTGATCAACAATATAGGTAGTGCCATACTCGTTATTTACCACTGACGTACAAGCAGTGTGGTGCATCTTCTTGAATACATTTTTAGGAGGCATCTCCAATTTCTTTTAATTTCAAGGTACCAGTCAAGGAGAAACTCAGATATAACTATAGGCCAATTTATAACTTTCGCCCTTACACTCGATGACACAGCTTTAACAGTTGCCTTGACCTTAGTTTTCTTATTGCTTTCTCCTATATCCATGGTATGAACTACACGAGGACCACCTGATGCAAGTAATAATGACAATGAGTAATGAAATAAGGTAAATATATGTACAGAAACGTAATAAATAAAGAACTATGAAGCAGTACAGACATGTTGAAATAATTATACAGATCACATTAAAAGAGAATAGCAACATTCCGTCCACCTCAAATCAGCTGGATTATCTCATTTTCCCACCCATTGCCTGCTACTGCTTGATCTGTAGCAATTCTAGCTGACCGAGGCAGACTACTATACCAATGAGCTTCGTCATATACGATGTTGTCAGGACCATTATCAAGGATCCAATTTTGTAGCACATAGCGTACTATCACAATCTTCACTTGGGTTTTGAAGGGAAAGAATGACTTGTTTCCAAGAATTTTGAAATGATTCTTTAAGGTTCCAAAATGCTTGCTCAAGAGAAGTATGGAGGTAGGAATGCTGAAGATTGAACAATTCTTGTGGTGTTTCTGGATGTCTCCCACCCTCCCACTCCTTCAAATGGTACCAGCAGACACCTCTATATGGTGGTAGTATATATACCTGGTCTTGCTGCATCAGGGGCGGAGCCAGGATCCAGACAAGAGGGGGGCCGACCCGCCAAGGCGCCGGCGTCATGGGCCCTGGGCGCCGTATGTCGGCAAAATTAAACATACACATATATAATTAAACATACGCATATATATTGTCATATAAATTCAATCATAACACATATGGCAAAATAATGTAGCATACGTCTAGTAACACAAAAGAAAGGTACTTTCATTACATCTCCACAAACTTGAATTTGTTACATCTCCACTAACTTGAATTTAGCACGACGATTACCAACTAGATCATAAGATTTGATAATATCATTGGAATTAACCTTAGCTGACAATTCCTTTTCAATATAAACTATCATGTAGCCATAAAAGCCATCTCCCATTTTAGTTCTAGTACGTGTCTTGGCAAGTTTCACGGCTGAAAAGACTCTCTCAATGGTCGCTGTTGATACTGGAAGAGTTATGACTAATCTTAGTAATCTATCAACCATTGGATAAATAGAATTTTTACCTAATCTCACTAGTCCCTTTGTTAGATCAGCAAGCGATGACAATGTACTTAGCTCTAGATGGTTGCATACATGGGCCTAATTGACTAATTGACTGTGATTAAGGGTGATTAAAGGGTTCTAATAATATATCTGGTGGACCATTGGGGGGGCCAGGCCCCTGCCCGCCCCCCCTTGTCTCCGCCCCTGTGCTGCATACCCGGCATCCACTAAGTAATATTTGCCTACAACACACAAGATGAGTGCTCTACTTCAAAAATTATTGTACACCTAAAACTGCTAGGGCTTTTTGCAAACCTTCAAGAATTGGAATTCCATTTGATTATTTAAGGGTAGCCTTTAAAACTACCAGTCATCTGCCGATCCCTCCCATCCAGCAAGCACATAGGTAAACCTCAAATCAAAGTCCACAGCTACAAGTACATTTTGAGTTGGGTACTTAATTACGACCTCTAAACCTGCTAGCTATATTCTCAGGGACAAATGCAGGGATGTGCATGGGTGCCGTCAAGTGCCCTAATACAGTCCTATATTACAGGGAAATAGAATGCCGAATGCATGTTACACGAGATACCTTGAAATAGGGGCAGAACCGGCCAGGGCTACTGATGATCTTGGCATGGGTCTCTACTGACCTAAGCTTCTCAAGACCTCATTGAAGTACCGACTTACAATTCGCTAGATCTCAAATTGGCCAACCGTGTGCAGGAACATGGCTAATTTTTCTGCAACCGAGACATGCATTGTGTCATGCAGCAAAGCGGCATCACGTAATTGAGACGAAAGCTTCCAGAACACAGCTTTCCTCATGCGAAGTTGATTGATGCAATTTGTATTGGTTGAATTGTACAGTTCATTTGTAATGTCCCAATTTTTTAAAATCTATTTATTTAATTTCAAAATCATCATTTCTACCTTTTCATTTTTTTAAAAAAAAATTACTTTAAAGAAAAGATTTTGTTAATTTCCAATGGCTAAAAATGATTTTCTGTAATAAATTAAAACTTGAGTAGAGCTTGAAAATATTTTAGTTGAGTTCTAAATAATCTAAATAATCTCTGCAAAAAATTCATAATTTTTAGAGTTGGTTTGCTAAGGTTGAAAATTGAAACTTGATTTCTATAGTTAAATAAATAATTAAAATATGAATTCCTGTTCTTAAGCTGTTTTCCTTGCCTTTGGCCCATCCAGCTCTTGTTTCTGCCCAAATCTGGCTCACACTCCATCCTCAGCCTGGCCGCCTCCACCTTTTCGTCTCTCTCATGTGAAGGCACCTTTTGCCAACCCATTCCTCTCCTCTCCCATTCTCAGTAACTCATTGGGCTCACCTATCTATTGTCTTCCTCCACGCGTCACCATGCTAGTTTGCCACCGTGGTCGTGCATGCAGAGAGAGAGAGAGCTTGACACCGTCTTTCTCCCTCTCCCTTCCATCGAACAGTAGGAGGGCCCACGTAACAGGCCCCCTCTTCCACCTCACCCCCCCTTCGCTCTACTACCCACACCTATTCGCTATTTGCCACACGCAACCATCGCCGTTTCCAACTGTTTTCGCCCATGGTTTTTGACACATGGTAAGCCATTGCCTCCGTCTCACCCTTTCCCATAGCCGTTGCGTCCCTTTATGTTGTTTTGTCGCCTCCCGTTGTCTGAATGGGCGAAGAGCGAGAGAGCGCTCATGAAGTCCCGCAACGCTCTCGTTTTCTTGCCCCCTTCTCGTGTCTTTCTTGTTGATACTTAGGCCATCCTTCTGCACCCTTTTGCTCTAGCTCGCCACTCACGTTCATTCCCACAAGAACCTGAGTCGTTCATTCCTTGGTTCGCCAGGAACGTGAGGCGTCTACCATGGTGTTGGTGTGCAAGCCTCCACACTACCTTATCTTCAGTGAGCTTCGCCATTTTCCTTCTATGTCATTTCGTGTCCCTTTCCGTTGTGAGCAGAACACCTCAAGTTATTGCTCCTTTCGTGTACTGTAGCACTAGATCGCCGTCGTATTCCCCAACTCTGTCCAAAACCACTGCCGCTCACTTTTCTCTCACTCAGGTGAGCTTCTTTCTGATTCACCACTCCTCTACCATCCTTGAGCATCCAGGAGACTAACCCAGGCCGTACCATCTTACAAGCTGCGATTGTCTGAGGGAGCCTGCCACCGTGGACCTCCTATGTCCCACAGCTCGTTGTCATCGCGTAGCCACCTCAACCCCTCTCCGCCACTACCAAGCCCTCTAGTGAGCTCCTAGTAGCCCCCTCTTGCTTTCTCACTCCTTAGTTTTGAAGCTCACTGTGTGTAGTTGAGCTTTCCCTGTTGTCGTCCATGGTGCCGCCACGGCTGCATGTCACTGGGCTAGCTCTGTTGACCATTGGTTCCTACACCCGTTGTCGTTGCATCACCTAGACTCCCTTTAGCTCATGCTATAGCCTAGCTCGCTCAATTTGCTCTTCTACACCAACACAGTTTCATGGTCGAGGCTTCCTCGCAGCTTCCTATCGTCGTAACGCCGCCGTCCACCTCTCTAGCTACCGTCACCACCTTTAGATTTGCCTCCACCTTGCCGTTCCATTTTGCTAGTCTTCGAGGTTGCTCCGCCATAGCATCAACGCCAGCAAGCTTAGCAACGAGCTCGGCCATCGTCTCCTCTGCTCTGCTGTGCTCTTTCTCTCGTAGGCATGTGGGCCCAACCCTTTTTCTTAAAATCCAGAGGGTCTTACATATCAATCCCCTAGCATAATTTATAATATCGATCACGGCTAGCTTGCTATGACAGCTTCAGCATTGACAGTGTCCTAATAGGTAGTAGCTAGTACTATGTTAGTTAAACTCATATGATGAGTCTACTCCATTAATCCACACTAGTCCATTGTTGTGTTCGTGCGCTATAACGAAAATCTAAATTATAGAAACAGGTACCTTAATGAGTTAATCTCTCATTTTCTCTCTACAAAAATCAATGTTAGAAGTTGCTATAATTAGACAAACATTTAAGCTAACGTAAGAAGAAATCTTCAAGTAAGAAATATAGATAAATGACTTCAATCGTAAAATCTAATGTGCTCGTCGGTGAGCTCCCGTTGCCACAGCCCGCCGACCGCCGCCTGCTTCTGCTCCTCCCTGGCGGCTGCCATGTCGCGGGACTTGGCCGTGTCGGCGAGAAGCGTCTCGAGGAGGGAGTTAGCCGCGCCGAGGCGGCTGAGCAGGTCCATGAGCTCGGCGTGGCTCGCGGCGAGCGCGTACTGCGTCACGTTGAGCTCGCGCAGCAGCGTCCCCGAGTTCCAGACGTGGACGCCCGGGGAGAAGTCACCGAGGCGAACGCCGAGCACCGAACCGCCGGCGCCGGAGAAGAGGAGGATGGAGATGGAGATGGTGAGGACAACGAAGGTCAGGACCAGGGCCCTGGACCTGCAGCTCCTGTGCTGCTGCTCTCTAGGTTTCTTGTACATGTCGTAGTCCATGCTCCCCATGGTGCAACACCGAAGTACAACGCAAACCTTGATCTAGTTTGTGTGTGTAAAGCGCGGTTGCATGAATGATGTGAGATAGTTTAATTTATAGGGCTCATTGCTGTGGCAAGTTTCGCAGGTGAGGGGAGGAGCAAATGGAGTTACAACCTCGCTCGATTGGGCTGAAAAATAGCAGCTTATGACTAAAATTGCACTATAACTAGCTAAAATTACACTGTAGCTGAAGATGACTTATTTGGTGTAATTAAATTTAAAAAATTAAAAATAGAAAAATATGTTAGCTCATCACGGACAACGCAAACGAATACAGAGAAAAAAATCGACAAAAAAACTAAGAAAAAAAAAGCCAAAAGTCTAAAAAAAGACAAAATTTATAAATAGTAAAAAATAAGTTAGAAACCAGAAGGATAAGTCAAAATGAGAGCTTGCCTGACATGGAGGTGAACCACTCCTTAGCAAGTGAACAAAGTAAAAGAGCTCAAGTTGGACAGGCTCTAAAGTAAGCAGGGAGGCATTGATATGGAGCCTGTTTCAATGGCTGGTGATTGGTTTCAGAGTGCATCGGCCACTGTGATCCTGGCTGTGGGCTTTGACTGAACGGTTAGGATATTGTGATTTGTAAAGCATGGTCGCTAAACCTTGCTCCTTCAGGCACGCCTCGCGGACAACATGCATGCCTCTTTCTGTTGCGTTGTAAGTGGTCTCGCGGCCTCTCCGGAAGCCGCTAAAAACATGCATATATTCTCTTTTGGTTTTTGGTTTCAACTTTTTCAAACATCAAAATAAACAAGACAGCTTTTTCAAACAACTTTATGAGTTTAAAATTGTGTGTGTTATTCACATCGACTTATGTGTTTTTTTCTAAACAAGGGAAAATGGCTGCAGACCGAAGAAAGGAAGGCGCTGCGAGCCTGCGACGGACTTTCGCTGTTAAACCAGACTGTGTACATCGGAAGAAAACTTTCGACGGGTGCCAAATACTGGTAATTGCCACGGCAAGCATATCAGTCAAGCTCCAGGAACTGGACTCCGAGTATTAGCTCCAGTCATACCATTCAACCGGTCCAGAGAGAGTCATTTAGCGTGTGTTTAATTTGAAAGCAGTAGGGATAGAATGACTCCATCCCTGTTTTTAAGGACGGGATCGTCCCTGTTCTTTATTTGGTTGTAAGGGATAGGACCGTCCCTATTTTTTGTTTGGTTCTGGGACATCAAAAATATGGGATGAGTCATCCGACGTGTGGGACCCTTTTGTCATCCTTTTGTTTTTGAGAGGCGAGGAAGAGGGACGAGTCCATCCCCTCGTTTTTGAGGGATGGGGGTATCCTCGATTTAGGGGAATATTCCCGGGATATTTTCCAAAGGGGATGAACTCTGTCCCTGCTGACTCCAATCCAAACAGGTCCAAATCTGGGATCGCCCCGTCCCATCCCCTATTATCCCTGGAACCAAACACATAGTTAGCCATCTCCAGGAACTGGACTTCCGAGTGTTAGCTCACTTGAAGATGAACCAGATGGCATTCAGCTTACAAATTTCCTTTCACGTACGTGTTGGAACAGATAAGCCTAACTTGTCTCTACTACTTAAAAGAAGAAGTTAATGCTAGTGATTTACCACTCCTCAACTGGTGGTTCATCTACCTTCTAAAACACCCATGTCGTCCATCGCAAATCCATGGGTCTAGAACCCAAACGCTGCATCCCTCTTAGCTCTGCTCCAATCACACCTATACCGACTACTCTCCTCCCCCCTCTCTCCCCAAATGCGTCCCCCCTCCTCTCCTCTCCTCTCCTCCCCTCCCCTCCCAATCCGCGGCGCCCCTCAACCGCCAGATTTGACCTGTCAGGGCCAGCAGCAATAGATCGATGAAGGCAAAGCAGATGCAAAAACTCCACCCGCCACCAACGATCGTGCAACCCCCTCCAGCCCTCCTCTCGAATCACGTCGCCTTCTCTCTCTCAAATTACGCCGCCTCGCACTTCCCCTCCCGAATCTCTTGCTCCACTGCTAACCGGTGCCGACCTCTCCACCCCGCTCTCCGTGCCCAACCTCTGCCTCCTCATCAACCGCCTCCGTATCCACGCCGATCGCTTCCACCCTCTCCTTCGCCGGATCTACATGGGGCGAGGCCATGGTAGCCTGATGAGGATGAGACGGGGTGCAAAGCGGCTGGATTGGAGCGAGATGGGGTGCAAGGTGGCCAGATCCAGAGAGAGAAGGGAGGTGGTTCCTCAGGTGAATGACGACGGAGGCCGAGGCCAGGATACCATTAAAGATAAGCTTCATAAGCTTTGTTCTTCCACGATAGATTTGGCTGCCGTGTGCTCAAATGTGCCCAATTCGTGCAGGCCCTGGAGGGTGTCGTATGTGTCATCGGTGAGTGCTAAATAATGTTTCGGTGTTGCTTATCGAGTTCTTGCACGTACGCGAGCTGTTTGGTCAAATAGGTTTGGGCAATTCTACAGGGTTTGCTGCAGATGAGGATCAGAGGCGTGACGGTGTCCGACGAGCAGGATTTTGGGGCGCAAGGTGGGTCAACGGAGCGGCATGAAGGTATTTGGCAATTGGCATGCATACTATTTTGTTTTATCTTGGAAAATTGCATGGCTAGGGGTAGTAATATTTTTATCTAGGTCAACAGTATTTCATGTACTGAAATGAAGTGAAACAAGAACGATGCAAAAAGTTCCATTTTAGTCGACTGCCTTGATGGGGTTGGTATCAAGAATGAGACGCAAGAATAATGTCATTAACCATAATTATTCTGATGTAGAATAAAGAAGAGTGGGAACATTTGATAGTCACTTCTTAAAAGTTATAGGAGAGTAATAGATTTAGTTTGCAAATTGTCCTTCGGTTTTAAACACACACGCCCACACGCAAGAAGTTATTGTCTAGGAGCCACTTCGAGCCATCCTGGGCTAACTTGATGCAAGCAGTATTCTACCTACAATTACTTCATGTTTTACAAAGCTGCCATCTCGTTTAGTTTCTAAAGAACTACAAACTATGCACGAGTTTCCTGGATACTTACGCGCAAGAAACTGAATCAACAATGATTTACCTGTTTCATTTGTCTCATTTATCACTTGCTAAATTTATTAACCTGTAAACACTAATTTAGTTTAAAAGTAAAATGTACCTGGTATATTATAATAGTTGATTCACAGACCATTATTGAACTTGGATACTTATTCTTGCGCTGTGACATAATTGAACTTGGATACTTATTCTTGCGCTGTGACATAATGCAGAATGATCTGTTACCCTCTCTTGAATTGGTTACTAAGATGATAAGAGGATGTGGAACTTCTTGAAGAAAAGGCTAAAGTGGCCAAGCGTGGATCATCTGTCGCTGGTACAGGCATTCTCACCAAAGTTGAGGAGTTTAAAGAAATGTTGAATCATGCAAAGGAAGCAAATGATATGGTTTGTTCTATTTTTCCCCTGACTCATCATAAAAGAGGAAACTTCTGAGTTTTCTAGCCTAAAGGAATCCGATCAATTGTGCTACATACAGCCTGCTAATGAGGTTTTTGGCGAGAAATCTATTTTAACCACAGAGGCATGGGAGCTTCAGTCTCGACTTCAGAGGCTGTCAGATGAGAGGAATAGTTATCTAGCAGTAATTGAAGAGGCGTGGGCACGGCGGGCGCCTTAGTCACGAGCGGCAAGGCGGGGGTGACGCCTTGCCACGCTAGACCGCTTTACCACTTAGGTGATGCTTAAGCGTCGCCTAAGCGACGCCTTAATAAGCCTGAGCTATCGACTAACTGACAAAGAATTTGTGGACTCATGAAGGCACCAGGATCCAGCGGCTAAGGAGGCGGCGGCCACAAGAGAGCGAGCCTGGGCGGCGCGGATGGAGACGGCAGAGAAGGCCAGATCCGGAGTGGGGACAACTAGGCGCTGACGCGAGCACAGGCTGGCGGCGCAGCATCCCGGCGTAGATGCGTGGGTGCGGACGGTCAGGAGGTGCAGCCCGACGCAAGCAGGCAACGGCGGTGCGCGATGGAGTTGAGCGGCGGCCAGAAGAGGTGGCCGCCCCTGGGAGTGGAGCACACTCCTCCCGAGGGCAGTGGCAGCGGAGGCTAAGTTCAAAACCTAGGCTCAACCACATTAATATGAAGGAAACTTGAGTGTATTGCAATAATCTATAGGGCTTATATAGTACATAAGATACACAAGGATCTAAACCATAGACAATAGGAAATGATCTAAATACCCTTAACATGGCTAACTACTAGAGCCAGTGCTCCGAAACCGTTTAAGAAACACAGACGAAGGCAACAAGCAATAGCAGACCCCCTGCTGTTTGCTTCATAGGCAGGCATGGCTAGTCGGTAGTTTGCTTGATTCCCAATAAAGTTTAGCACTACTCACTAAAACATATAGCATAATTCAGGACAAAGGATTCATGCATTTTGTTCTCTAACTTGCATAATCATAGCAATCTTGATCTGGCAAATCTAGTCCAGATTGGAGTAATAGATACTGTTCACATCTTCAGAAATCTAAGCTCATGTTGTTCAGCTCACTTAAAACTTCAGATATCCCAGGAAGACAAAAACACATACCAAAAACAAGGAATTCCAGAGGAGCTATTTCCCTTTAACCTACATCAACAGAACCAGACGGTGGTAGAGGATGCAGTCAATGACGTTAGAAGCCATTTGCATTGTGTTACATTAAGTAGACAGGAGATAAGAACATTACTAAGTATCTAGCAGAACTGCTTCTAAACTGCATAGGAGGGCGGGCAATGATGCCTCTAATGTCAAGGTTGATCCCATCTCAAATAGTCAAATTCGTTGATCCTTCTACAGTAAACTACAGCAACTGCTGCATGTCCTTGAGGCTGTGGTCTAACCACACTTGCATAATTATGCCTGTCTAAAAAATTGCAAAAAAAAAAAAATCTCATGTATTTGCTTGCAATTGGGATTGCTTGGATACAGCAATTGCAAGAAATACCTTTCAGCAAATGACTCACAAGCTTCAACTATCGTGAGTATGCCATTCCTAATGCCTAAAGAGAACTAATTTTTCACCATTTTAATCCTGTTGGCTCTTAGGGGACAACCATTTCTAGATTTAAGAAATCTTTTTTAGGAAAGATTTAAGAAATCTTAGTGTTGTGATAAAGTGCACTAAAAACAAATAAGCAGAACAAACACAGTCCTTTGGTAGTTCACTTTTTCGTGTGTTTACTGTTGACAAATGGTAAGATACCAAGCATCCCATATGTACAAAAAGAACAATTTGAGAAGGGGAATCTGTACACAACCTTTCCAAGTTACAGTTTTCCATCAACTGCCAAATGTAAAGCTAAGGAAAACAGCAAATTTCAAGTGAAATTAATCAAAACATGTATTGCCAATCTTACCTCCAACCCCAGGTGTACACTAGTAATTCAAAGCAATCACCTCATCTTGTAAGCCCAACCATGTTCACTTAAAAATGCATGTACCGCTTCCTTGATGGCAAGGTTTGGAACTAGTTGGTGTGGTTCAAGTACCTCACGGGTGACAGGGTCAAACTTCCCCACCTACAAATTTGAGAAGTTCATAAGTTTGGTACGCAAAACACAAGTACATTGCAAGACGTTGATGCTTGTGTCAGTTACCTTATGAAGATGGTCAAGAAGCACAGCCTTCTCATAAGTAATTCCACTTGGGGTGATCACTGGGTCTCTGAAGACATCAAGTGTAATTTTGCAGCAGAGATGGTCAGGAACCTGCAAATAAAATAATTTGTTTGATTAAATAAGTCAAGGCAACAAAAGTAAACATTGTCCAAGGCAGTGTCATACTTCTGTTGGAGTATCAATCTTTGCAGCTTTCCTGAAAACTTCCTCAAGCTCATTTAGCTGTTCTTCAGACACATCTGCAGCTGGATTATCAAGGCTGTTATAATTCCTAAGAGCTTCTTTACATGCTACCCTGAAAAATGACAAACAATATATTAGGGGGGAACTACAATATATCTCTGTGATAATAATTGAGCAATGCAAACACACACACACACTTCAGCTTATGCAATTGAGAGGCTCTCTCTGCTGATAAGCGTTCCCATTCGATGTATTTTGCTTTAGCGAGCTCTTGCCATATCTCTTCAACCATGTAGCTTGAAGTATGTGCACCCCTTCCAAGCTCCAAAGACTAACATTGCATAGTTTGGTACATCAGTAAAAATGGCGTTAACAGAATTTCATATGTAAATAAAATCACATCATCAATAGAAGAAAGAACTACATCAAAGGCAGCATTTGGCCTTGTATTTTCCTGTTTCTGTTGGTATTATACTCATTGTCAACTCTAGTACTCAGCTATTATTATTTGATACGAAGATCACAATTTCGTTTTTACCAAATCTGAGCAGACACAAGGACATGACATGGATGTTAATACGCTATGCTCCTAACCAATGTTGTGGTTGTATTATAACTTCTAGCATATGTAACAGGAAGCACCAGGAAAGAAGGCCAGCTTATGGCACAGTTGGACCATCACCCCACAAGGAGAACATTATTACACCCAGTTCAAGTGGGAACTTATAGTTATGGAAGTCAGCTTAATATTTTTTTAGAACTAGTCAGCTTAACATTGATGGTTGCCCTAAAAGACAGCTTAATACTGATGATGGAATAAAGTAATGTCCCTACACACAATGTGTGTGCGAGAGAGAGAGAGAGACCTTCTCTAATTCTTTTATTCCTTCAGCCAATTCTTGCTTGCTGAGAAGTGCAAGCCCGAGCATGTAATGTGCCTACCAACACAGTAAATAAATTATGTCACTACAGACAAGAGACTAAACATATTAACATTGTAAGGATAAGATCAAGACTGATGTTTTGCTCATACAGGAAAAAAATATCTATGTTGCACGCAGTACCACATCAAGTTTGAACTGTGAGTTCAAGTCAATTTGAAAATGGCCATAACCAGAGTGAATGATCAAAGTTAGCAAACAGCAGATTCTGTAGCATTTGATTTAGTTCGGTGCTTCCCCTGACTCTAGAACATTGTATCCTTAATACAACCATCTCTTGTTTTCTCCCTTGGAGGAGGACATTGAAGAATCTTGAAATGGTACCTGAACTTTTATCATCAACTTTTTTACCAAGGGCATTAGAAGCATATGTCACTTGACTTGTCACCACTATAGGTTTCCTTACAGAATTATGGGGCACTTCATATTTTGACTTCAAGTGCTCTGCTGATGAAACTCGTGACAATCACAATGACTCCTAGGCCATTTTGCATAGTAAGAATTGTTGCCCCCATTTCGCCCAGTCACTTTAACACAACCAATATCAAACGATGAAGGACCTGCTAATTCGACCCTATTCAGAAAATCAGGTCTCTCGAAAATTCATTTCTAGCCACATAAGCCAAACAAAGACAAGCTTAATAATTGGATTAATAATGAGCACAACTTCATAGTGCAGTCTGATCTCAAGTGCACTTTCCAACCGAGCGGCCAACACCAGGCAACCTTAGCTTGTTCATACAACTAGGGCCCAGTTTGTGTTGCTGTGCCACACTACAAAATTTAGTTAGAAAATTAAATCTTACCAAGGCCCTGTTTGTTTCCACTTAAGATTATTATAATCTAGCTTATAGGTGGAGATTATATAAGCTAGCTTATAATAAGCTGGTGGGAAATAAGCTGTCAGGTGTTTGGCAGCCTGGATTATCAGAGTTATGGATTGTTGTATTCGAATGTTTAAAGACTACAATGCCCTGGGAGAGAGAGGCACGGGAGTTGGGGGTTGGATGAATGGCAAAGGTGGGTAATATTCCTAAAGTTTTATGGTCATTAAGATAAAAGGTGGATCTATAAGCTGAAATAAGCTCCTTTTTTGAGCTTATTAGATTATAATAATCTGGGCTATTATATTATAATAAGTTACCTTATAATCTGGGCTGTTTGTTTCCACTTATGATTTATAAGCTAGATTATAATAATCTTAAGTGGAAACAAATAGGGCCCAATTAGTAAAATAATTTTGTTTTGGCTCCAAGTTACAGGTTAATTAGTTAGTATACCAAATAGTTAGCAAAATGAAGGCATTTAAGAAGTAACTGCAATACCACAAGAAGCCTAACTCAATTAGTGTGTGGATGTGTGCTACAGGTGTGTTTTTCATATGGGAACAAAATCAATAACACGTTTGATCAAGACACAACTGTGATGGAGGATGGAATTTATTTTCACTACAAGAAAACTATGTCCTTGAAAAGCACATTTCATTTCTCCATAATTTGGTATGCCGGCATGATGCACATTGTCAACTTGGAGCCAACCAACAAAACATGTCCACAGAATAACTATTAAAAGGTCAACACACCCACTCACCTTAACAGAGTGGCTGTCAAGCTGGATAGCCATTCTACAATCTTCCTCAACCTTAGCACACTCACTGCCAAACTCGATAGCAACATAGTATGATGTAAACACTTGGACTGTGCATCAAATTGATCAACAAACACAACAAACAAATGGAAATAGCAGTTGTACAAACTTCCGCCTCTTATAGCAAAGTGCTCGGTTGGTCCAATATACTGCAACATTTGGGCAGAGAGCTATGGCCTGTTAACCAAAATAGACACTTGAGGTTAGCAAGGAAGGTGTAAACTATGCAGGGTTTCTAGATAAAAATCAACTATTGGTGCTTTCATATAATCTATCGTTGAGTAAACTAAGTACATGTTTTGACTACCACCACCATGACTTAGAAGCAAAACAGGAGGGACTATCCAGGTACCTAGAACTAAACTGTACTCTTAGCCGGTAAGCATGTTTAACACACCAACTCATTCCATGTTCCTTATCTGAAGTTAATTATAATTTGTAGGGTTCACAGGTGTAACGATTCTGGAGACATGTGAGGCTTCTACACCCTGGTGTAAGATTAGTAAACCATGGTACAGACTACAGAACACACATTTATCTGTTCTCGCTCCACCAATCCCTTCCCTCTCCCAGAACCCCTTAACAGTACATCAGTATTCGCTACGTTAGATGTTAAAATGTTCTTGATCGTGCATTTCTTCCTTGCTCATTGATAGAATGGCATTGTGTGAAGCAGTGATTCTCAACTAACTAAAAGGCAGGAACATGTGTAATCACACCACCCAACTGCCCACAAGCAAGCACACATAAATGGGTAATGCCATAGCCTTCCATGTGATGTGAGATAACTAAGACACAAAGAGCAAGCTAATCAAAATTATCCTGGACAGGCTATGCCACCACCGCAGAACACACAATTGCCAAGGTACAGTTGGTACCCAGGAAGCAATTGAGAGAGTTTTGAAACAAATTCTGAGGATTTATCACAGTGATGCACCGAACTAGCCACAACAATGCACAGAATGGACTGCATCACCCTGATAAATCATTCCACGGCACATGAATTCGACTGAAATACAATGGTGCCTGAGGACTCAAATCCAAACGTTGGTTTCAGAGACATAGAACACGAATTACGCGGGCGCCAAGCGAAAATCCGACGCGCCAAAGCCGTAGAAAAGCTACTTGCGTGGCGGCGAGCAACCCTACCCCGGTGTAGGCGTCGATGGCGGCGCTGATGCGGTCCTTCTTGAAGAAGGCGTTGCCCTCCTGCTTCAGCAGCTCCGCCTGCCGCTTCGACGCCGCGGCGCCGTCCGCCACCGGCGACATCTCCGGCGATCCTCGCGTCGCTCCGGCAGGGAAGGGGGCGATGGGTGGGGGAGGGGCGGCGCCTCCGCGATTTGTTTCTGAAAAATTGTGACGTGCGCCTGGAGGCTTCCCTTCCTTTCGAGGGGGAATTGGAAACGACGCGAGGGGGTGTGAGTTTTTGCGTCTAGGCCCCTGGTTTGACTTCACGAGGGCTTAAATGCAAAAATGTCACGTACCGAATTCGCTGGTACACGTTAACAATTGAATGAACGCACGCCAAAGAAAAGGTGACACGTAAGCATGGTGAACTTGCAGCAGCCAACTCATAGCATACGTTACATCAGAGCTTAAAATATTCATTTTCGCGAGATTGAATTTTGGACAGGATGTGGCCCCCAAATGAGGAAAATTCTAAATCAAAAGAATAGCTTCTAAAATTTTCAAAGCGTTTCTAAATTTGACCCCTGCGCATATTCGACGACGCATCGAAATTTCTCCACACATGTGACATGCGTGCATGGTGAACTTGCGCACCAACTCATAGCATACGTTAGGTGAGCTTAAAATATTCACCGATTGAATTTGCATTATATGACCGACCGCACCAAAATTTCACATTTTGCTTCCCGACCGCATCGAATCGCCGGCGGGTCGTGTCGCGGCGTGCGATGTTCTCCTCCGATCGCGCTGCGCCTTGCTCGCCGTTCGGACCGTCCGAGCAATGCCGCGCGTTTGTTCGTGCGACCGCACGACTCGCACAACCCGAGCAATGCTGATGCGTCGTGCGGTTTGCGGCGCGTACCACCATCGCACGATCGGACACGCATCGCACGACCGACACGCGGCGCACGCGAACGAGCGGGGCTAAAAACGGAATTTTTTTCGTTTGAAGGCCACATTTGGAATTTCGGGTGTTTAGGGGAGCCACATGTGTCCAAAATGCACCGGGATTTCAGTTAAAACCTCCTCCTTCCTTGATACTTGAACAACCTGTTGCAATTTTATTTCTCAAATCTGATATAAAGCTTGGCAATGCAGTTTCTGTTGTTGACAATGTAGTTGTATCTGTAATATATAACTTCCCAATATAATTGAAAGTATAGTCGTGTTATTTTACAGTTATAATAACTCTAGCAGGGTGTTATCCGAAAAAGACACGGATTGCGTATACAATTCCACGATTCGTTAGGTGCTTCCGCGCAAAAAAGTGCTCACGATTCGCTCGCTTTGTGTAAACGCAGTGTGCCCTACTTCGCATCGAACCCGAGCAGAGTTTGGACGCCCACAGCGCAGAGACACATGGCGACGCCTATGGAGGAGGAGCTGCCGGAGGCGGCGGCGCCCGCGGCCGTTGCCGGAGGCGAGGACGATGGCGAGAGACCCGCCGCCGCGCCCGCGGAGTCCGACTCGGATTCGTCGGACTCCGACGACGGAGGGGACGACGGCGACGCTGCCGATGAGCTCCGCATCCAGGCCCTGGAGCGCGCTCTCCAGGAGCAGCCTCTCGACTACGAGTCCCACGTGCAGGTCTCCCATCCCCTCTCTCGCGCGCGCTGCCATGCCTCGCTTGCTAGGGTTTTGTGACGCACGGATGGGTTTGGATTTAGGGCGTGCTCTTACGCATTTGAACCTTTGCTCTAGTTTTGGCCATTAGGATGACGATTGTGGTGAGGCTGTGCTCTTTTTTAGAAATATATTGTTGATTTTTTCCTGGTTAACACGGCAATCTCTAAGTCGTGGAGTAATTGGGATGGTTTCTTATGTTTGTAGCTGAGCTTTGGCTGCGTTAGCGGAGTGGGTACTGTTGATTGAGAAGCTTTTCGTATAACTAGTTTAATGTTGATGGATGTTTTGCCGTTTTGCGTTGGTTTTCGCAGTATATACAGTCTTTGAGAAAGTCAGGCAAGATTGAGAAGCTTCGTGCTGCAAGGGAGGAGATGAATAAGTACTTCCCTCTCACACCGAAGATGTGGCAAGATTGGGCCAAGGATGAGATCTCATTGAGCACTGGGTGTGTGATTCTTTTCTCTTTTAGTGCTTTGCTGAAGTATTTATGTTGTCTGCACTAAAGGCTCTGTACTTCCATTCTGTGAAAAGAGAAGTTCCATAACGTGTTTTTGGTTCTTCTCTCCTGTCGCTGTTGCTACAGCCATGAATCTGTTGGTGATATTGTGAAGCTCTATGAACGCGGGGTGCAAGAATATCTGGTATGTTGAACTGTTAATGTGAAATTGAGTTTAAACTGTTGGAGTGCTAATTTATTTTGGCTATCATGGCATTGCAGAGTGTTAAGTTATGGCGGGATTACCTTGATTATGTTGAGGAGCATGATCAGTTAGTGGCACAATGTTCACCATCCGGCCTCTCAAAAATGAGGGATTTGTTCGAGCGTGCTATTACTGCAGGGGGGCTACATGTAACTGAAGGCATCAAGCTATGGGAAGCTTATAGGGAATATGAGCTGGCCATTTTGACCATCATTGATGACAATGATGAGGAAAAGGCAAAGCAAGTTCAGCGTATACGCGTGCTCTTCCACCGCCAGTTATCTGTTCCTCTGGCTGATATGGAATCAACACTTGCTGAGTATAAGAGCTGGGAAGCTGAGCAAGGCAATGCAAATGACCCAGATTCCGATTTTGATGGTGTTCCCTCAAATGTTGTATCTGCTTACAGGAAGGCCAATGAGATGTACAATGCACGGAAGCAATATGAGGATGAGCTAAGCAATGTGGGTGCATCTGAAGCTGACAAACTGCAGGAGTTTCTGGTACGGTGAAGTTAGTTATTTATCCGTTATAATGCTTAACTTTAGACCTGTTTACAATTCATACTTGAACTACTTTTTTGAGTTGCACGCTTTTATTGTGTTCCTGTCTGTAATATTTTCAAATCAGGATTGTCTGAGCTGCTCCTGGTGCAAAGCTGTAAGATTTAGAAAGAAAGGCTACAACTTTGTTGCAAGTTCCCTTTATTTGAATTCTTTTCTGTTTGTTCTTTTGATTTATTGGTTGGCATTAAATGGAAATACAATTTCGTTAGCAGATTTTTGTAGTAAATGCATTTTATTCCTGTATTATTTTTATTTTGAGTTCAGAGGGCTGTCTTCCACTAGGTTTCTTCTGTGGCCCTGCTTTAAATGTAATTTTTCTAGAAAGCACTTGGAAACCAAAATGTTATGGCCCCCTTATTTTTGTCTGTATATGACATGTAGGAGTTGCTTAGGTTCTTTGCCATCCGTCAGTCTTTCTTCTCAGTTTACATTTGGTGTGGCTTTCACATCGTTTTTATTTTAATTATGCTGTCTGTCCATACAGATGCATCAGTTTTTCTTTACAAAATCCTGGTTCTTAGTAAACTCACAGCCGGTTTGTTTTTTGGGGGATGAAACAGAAGTATATCAAATTTGAGGAGTCTTGCGGTGACCCTGCTCGTGTTCAAGTTCTGTATGAAAGGGCGGTTTCAGAGTTTCCTGTTTCAAGTGATGTATGGATGGGATACACGAGTTACCTGGACAGAGCCCTGAAGGTCCTCTTGAAAATTTCTGTGTGGAAATACATGTGAATCCAATGATTATGATATTTCTTCTAAATATCAATATATGCTTATTTA
This sequence comes from Dendrocalamus sinicus, assembly GCA_036346575.1. NCBI lineage: Eukaryota > Viridiplantae > Streptophyta > Magnoliopsida > Poales > Poaceae > Dendrocalamus > Dendrocalamus sinicus. The sequence goes on along the minus strand of CM070662.1, from coordinate 1,290,072 downwards.
ATTCTGATTTCTTTGGCAGGTACCTGCTATCCTGAAAAGTGTTTACCACAGAGCCACAAGAAACTGTACATGGGTTAGTGATTTATGGATCCGTTACTTGATGTCTTTGGAAAGAATTCATGCATCTGAAGAGGAACTACGACATGTAAGTTCCTTGGTTCTCTCTGTTGGTATGTAGTTGGGTTTTTTATACTTCAGATACTCAAGCATCATATGTGTATGCAAAGGAAATGTCAAAATTCAACATCCAAAGTCTGGCACCACGGTTTAATTATTCAGCTTATTGTAATTCTATGTTCATCGAATTTGCTTTACTTGCTAATAGCATACATGTTTTAAAAATCACCAAGGGGTCAGGGGAACTATATTTAAGCTTTCATTGTTGTTGGCTTTCACTAGCATTACCCAACTCTTGTTCACCTCTCCTAGCAGTAAATCCGCTGCATGGAGGCACATACTGTCAATATGAAGCAATTGCTATTAAATGTTCGGGTATGTATGGTCCAACGGTAGAGGACTGGAGGTCTGCTACTGTTATGTACGGAGAGCCCCATAATAAGTTGAAGGAGAGTTCATTTTACTAGAGTAATTGTTAATATGCTAGGAGATTTAATTTGTGTAACTTTATTACCATCCAGTAACTACAAAATATCCTAAAGCATCCTAGTTAGCAGCCAACTGAGCACATTCTGAGAAAAAAAATGTCATGAAATGTCTAATGTGTTCACTGCACTTCTTTAAGTTCTTTTATTGCCTGTGTTACTTTTTTAGCAGTTTAGGAAGATTATTGTTTGTCATGTCTTTCTTTTCTTTTATATAAATTAGGAGACACAAATATATATGTACTTCTACTTGTTTTCAGGTCTTTGAGCAGGCTGTCCAATGTTCCTTTCCAAGCACAAAAGAGGTGATATAGTTGTAGTCCTCATCTCTCTCTCTATCAACGTATTTCCTTGCATCTTAGGAGTCTCTGTTCTAATCTGGATAGATAATTGTGAATTGCGATATATCTGCTTGTTTTGATCAGCCCAATGGCCATAATTTCCTGGATAATCTAGCATATTCTTTTTAAGAATTTCTTCTTCCAAACGCCCATCAGCTGTTGTTCTAGTAAGATGGTGCTTCTTATTTACTCTTTTATTTGGATGATTGCACCTTTGCAGTATCTCGATATTTATCTTACTCGAGCTGATAGTTTGAGACGGAGGATGTCTGATGGGTTGAATTTTCAACTGATTAGGCAAACATTCATGGTATGTTCTCTGCTAGCTCACTGTTTACATGCATATATATTTTTAAATTTTTACGAGAATTATCTAAGGGTATATAATATCAGGATGCTGTTGAATTTCTCTCACCACAACTGGGAACTGAGGAGTTATTGCTCTTGTATGCGTACTGGGCCAAATTAGAGCGTAATCTTGGCAAAGATCTAGCTGCAGCTCGTGGAGTTTGGGAAAATGCTATCAAGAAAAGGTTTAGTTTTTATTTTGTGCAAGTTCATATATTGTTCTCATGTCTAGCAGTCGGTTAAATCTGTTATTCTTCCAGTGGGTCTGTTTTGGAAGTCTGGCAGCACTATATTTCAATGGAGATAGAAACGGGACATATTCATGAGGCAAGATTACTTTATAAGCGCTGTTATAGCAAAAGATTTGCTGGCTCTGGATCAGAGGTAAGCTCTTCTCGAGCAACTAGGAGAATATCCCTTTCTTTCCAGCTAGCATGGCTTGTAAACCTGCCAGTGAAATCTCATGTACACTGCTTGATCTATTTGGCTCTAGAATGATGTTATGAGGGTAGATGTTATTTGTCCCAAGGCATATCAGGCCTATTTGTAATAAAGTGAAAAGAAGAATTAGAGCTGACTGAGTAGTCCACGCCAACCTATTTAATTTGGACTACTTTCGACTAGATAAACTAATTAAAACTTTAATGCCCGTGCATTGCTACGGATAAAAAATCATATGAGCCAGCGCGTGAAGCTGATGTTGCTGGGCTTGCGCTACGCTCCGACGTAGTGCCTAGTTGAGCTCCACCCTGGGCTCCATTGTTGAGCTTGGCTTACACCATGCTCTCGACTTCGCACACCCAGCCCGCATCAGCGTTGTTGTGTCACTCGTGGCCAAATTGGACCATGTTGGTGCTGGTAGAGATGGCCTCACTCGACATGATGAACATGATGACCTAGCAACAACAATGTCTATTGCAACCTTATTCATTGGTGGCAACTGGAAAGCTGAGTGAACGAGGGATGTGGAGACCCATGGAAATGAATTTGTGGGAGGGAGAGGACAAGGTTGTTGGGATGAGTATTAAAATTTTTAGTAGTTAATTTGTTTGTTATGGGTGATCCTTTTTGTTACAGATTTTTTAGGGCTGGACGAGGGATGTGAGAGGGGAGGTAGGAGAGGGTGGAGAGCGCATCACTTAGCACTCAGCAACTTGTTCTTTTAAGCAATAGAGAGATGCAACAGCAGCAACCAAATTGTTAACATAACATAGATTATAATTTGTGTTAATTGTTAAATTTAGAAAGTACAGTAGCTGCCCAGGCATGGTAAACATGAGAACTCTTCTGTTGTTAAGGTTCTTATCCAGCATACGAGTAGAGAGATGCAACAGCAGCAACCAAATTGTTAACATAACATAGAAGATTATAATTTGTGTTAATTGTTAAATTTAGAAAGTATGGTAGCTGCCTGGGCGTGGTAAACATGAGAACTCTTCTGTTGTTGTTAAGGTTCTTATCCAGCATCCAAATGGAGCCAGTCTGGGTACTTATATTCTGTTTTCAGAATTGGGTTTACTTCCATTTTGTTCATATCTTACGAAATGTTAATATATTAGCCACTTGAATTGTCCACCAAAGATGAGCATCATGGTATCATCCTTAAATTATTGGTTTTCCTTGGTTGTTGAACCTAATGCTTACTGAATAGTAGTTGAATAACTTATTTCCGTTGACATTTTATTTATATTTCGTGAAACTGATATTGTCAAAGGAAGCTTGACTCGTAGTTACTGTTGTTGCTGCAGATAAACTGCATTATTTGAAATAGATATTTTAATTGTCATTGACGTTTTTACTTGACAAAGCTAATGAATAATGATGACTTGGTTTCCAATGTTGTGAACTGCAACTTACTAGGACATATGTCATGCGTGGATAAGATTTGAAAGGGAGCATGGCACAATAGATGATTATGATCTTGCTGTAAAAAAGGTATGCTGCTCAATGTTTTTTTGTTTCTTTTTTTTTTTGTATACCCTCATTTCACCTGTTCATTTGGCTTTTGGTCTGTCAATTTTAATCAACTGAACTGAAGCCACATCAGCTACGGTGGTGGGGAAATGTCTTGCTAATTTTCTTAGCTGCTCAACACTAGGATGGCAAGTTATCTGGTTGGGCATTTAGCTCTGTGCCTGAAGCTTTTACTTCGACATGAATCTGGTTTTGTTTTGACAATTTTTAGCATGTGGGACAGTGGGAGGATAGTGGTGGTTGTAATTTTTTTGACAAGTAAATCATTTTCCCCCCGTTAAACTGGATTTTTTCTGGCAAATAAAAAATTTAACAGGCTGATGCACCATGCATATTCCGACAATGTTATATAATCTAGTGTGTGTGACTGAATGCTTCTTCAATTGGTGATAAATGCATGAAACACTTGTTTTGATGCACTTTATCCTACAGAGCAACTCATAAGATCTGCTATCTTCCTTGATTATTCATCCATACTTATGAGACATTTCCCCACCACCATAGCCACAAGTTTCTGAAGATTCCCGGTTCCTTTTGCATAAAGACTACACACTACAATTTTTGATATCATCTAGATTTACATGCACAAGTAAATCCTCTGTGCAATCAACAGATGTTGACCTGTTGCATTACATATTGAGTTTTGCAAGGGTTCACAATATTCAACATGTTCAACGTGTTTTTATTTCCTGAAAAAAGAACGTGTTTTGTAATTCAACTGTGTGACTTATTTTGGTGCTACCGTGCTACCTTAGGTTATCGTGCAGACTGTAGTTGTTGAACTTACCATCTTCCTGTTTGACCAGGTCACCCCTCGTTTAAAGGAGCTTATGATGTTCAAGGCTCAACAGGAGGCTAAAGTTGACCCTTACTCTGTCCCCAAAGAAACCTCTAATGCTAATGATTCCTCTCAGAAAAGAAAGCCAAGTAAAATGACCAGCAAAGTGCAGCCCCCTGCTAAGAAAAGGAAAGACAATCCACCTAAAAGTATTGTGTCATCAGATGACCAAGGATCAAAGGAACAAAGTGGAAACAGTTCTGTTCTAGAAGCTGGAGAGGTCAGCAGGGAGAAGGCTGAGGCATCTATGGAAATGAAAGTAGAGGTTGACAACCAACGAGGAAATACAAGTTCAAATGAATCAAAGCCATACTTCTACAGGGACATATGCACTGCATATATGTCAAATATAGACTTGACAGTATGTAATTTTCCATTTCTTATATTTACTTAGTTCCTGAACTTCAGTGAACTAACCTCTTACCTCTATCTAGGCAAATGAGGAGCACATCCGCCGTTTCTTTTCTGATATTGGTGGCGTGACAGCAATAAGGTTGCTGAAGGACAAATTCACCAAAAAATCAAGGGTACGTGTTCGTAGTTAGATAAACATCCTTAATTGTTCGCCTGTAGCATCCCATTATGTAATATGTGTTGCTCATTTATCAATTTATGCACAAAAGCATTTTTGTACTCTGAAATTAGGTACAAGGAGATTTTGCTAGCTCCCTAATAAATGCACTAGATGTTTGTTAGTTTGTATTTCTGAGGTAGACATTTACAATATTATGTTGGAGATGTACATGTCTTCTCAGAGGTACAGATTTAAACATATATTTACAGCCCTAATGTGGATTGTGGAAGATGTAAACAATGTCTCCCTTACAAACACACTTGATGTTCTAGTAGTTCCTTGGTAGTTGGTACATAGTGAGTTGGCTAATAAGTGCATATGTGTTCCAGGAAGTTAATGACTCTGTAGGAAGTTTGTATGTTTCATTACTCTGGCGTTGTTCTTCCTAAGAGTCCCAGGCTATCAGGAAGGGATATTTTTCTTTCTAATGGTTCTTGCTCGTGCTTAGTGCATTTGTGAATTAAATTGAAACATTGGTTCTATCGCTCTGTTGCTTTCACATTATGTTCATCGCTTGTAATTATTTAAATGAAGAGAATTCTGAGTCTTGAGTTTATGAAGAGCATTTTCAGAGTTAGAACATTTAATTTCTTTTGTGTTGATCTGTTTCTCCATGGATGTTTTTTCAGGGTTTGGCATATGTGGACTTTTCAGACAGTGAACATCTTGAGGCAGCCATTAGGAAAAACAAGCAGAAGTTTCTTGGAAAGAAAGTAAGTATTGCTCGTTCAGATCCAAGCAGGAGTAAGAAGAACCGTGAAGCAGGCTCTTTCTCCAAAGGCCAGGGTATGTTCTTTGGCTGTTAACACACTTCTCCACTGGCTAAAAGAAGAATCGTGATGTTTTTACTGTAGATTGCGCAATGTTTAATCCATTCTCAAGGAACTGCCCCAAGAACTGGCTAGCTGTAGTTCACTAGATTGAAACACCTTTATGATTAATTCATTCTCAAGGGGACTGCCCCAAACTCTTAGAGTGAAAAAAGTAGCTGTGGCTGTGACTTCTGAAGCCTATTACTGTTGAACATGTACTTACTCTTATGCGGTTTGTGAAAGTATTATCATTTAATTTTAACTTGCATATTCATTCACAATTGCCGTAGTAGGCTTTTATCTCCTATGCTCATTTACCCCGATCCGTAAGTGGTTACTCTTACAATCGTATCGTATATCCTGAATTGCTGTATCAACTCCTTTTATGAATTCTATATCTCCTTTTTTCTTGAGGACATTGGACATGTAAAACTATGCCCTTTTGTCGCAATATATTGGTATGTCTTGTTTGGATGTGGATATGACTGAAATTAGTGAGCTGCACTAATCCTTTCTAGGCATCTTCATTGTCACAATTATGTCATGGCCTACATCCTTATAGCTTCAGATTCTGGCCAATCTGAATTTTCTAATACATTCCTTTCCCCAGATAATGTGCCTCCTAGAGGTGATCATGGTGAAAAAGCAGCAATTGCCAATAGACCAGAGAAGGAAATGCCCAAAGGTGACACGAAAATCACAGGAAAAAACACATTTGCTGCACCGCGAGCTGTGGTTAAACCTCTTGGATGGACCAAGAAAGATGAGAAATCAGATGGTGGTGCAGAAGAGTTAAAATCAAATGAGGAATTCAGAAATCTATTACTTAAGAAGTGATATTCGTAGGCAGGTTAGTTCTTTGGTATCTTTACAGACGATGTTCTACCATATTCTAGGATTATTACCTTTAGAACGAACTTCCCCACATTTCTCATGAATATATGAAATGATTAATTTGATCCCCAACTGACATCCTATTATCGATGTATTTCCTTTTGGTGCAAAAGATATCGGCTGCAGCATATGTAGTTCTTTGGCATTCTAATGCTGAGTAAATCCGCATTTTCACTTCGTTTGGCACCTTATCCATGATACTATGATAGTACTATTTTTTCAACTAGTCACTATGCAGCAATGCATGTAAATTATATACAAAACTATCGTGCGTCGGTAGGCTATCAAACACCCTTTCTTTCCTTTTTCTTTTAAAAAAACCATCTTTAGAATGGTACTTCTACAGCAACCAATAAAGCGAGCTAGTTCTGCATCTTTGATTTTGTTGGGCACCTTTTCTCATATTTCATCGCAAACCTCTTCCGGGAGTTGTCCTTTTCAAAAGATGCTAGCTATGTTGCATTGTTGCTTAAGATGCATATGCTCACAAAAAATCGAGTTGTTATATTTCAATTCTGATACATGTTTTATGGGTAAAATTACAAGAGGTGAACTTGCAGTTCTGATTTCTTTCCTTAGCTGCAAATTTTTAAGTACTTAGCATTTGCAGAGCCATCCTTGTTTTATACTTCTGTGGAGCATCTTTTTATGGCAGCCTTTGCAATTCCAGCTAGTTCACTTTCTTTACTACTGTTCTGGGATCTGGGTTAATTTTGTGGTCTCTCGCAATGTGTGCAGGTGCGTGGATCTCCATATCGCCATCAATATATGTGATCTGTCTATTGTACTTTGTTAATATTTGGTGGCTTCACGCTTACACGAACCTGCACTGCTTTCAACTAGGGATCCATCGTCTTTTTGAGCTCAATGGCGGCTTTTTGTGCCTTTTGTTGAATCGAAGCTATCCAGCCAGCTAAGGGCATGTATAGTAGTTTGGCTATTAAGATTGTCTCTAAGTTTTTCATCTCTCTTAAGACAATACTAGAGAGAATTTTTCTAACAGTAAATCATTTCTTTAACTATTTTATACTATTTTTACCGTAACTTCTTGCCTCACATCCTCTCACTATTTGTGTTAGTTTGCGAGTTCAAGTCGTCTCCTGCATGAAAGACAATACATTATCTCATTTCACCTTAGAGCAAGTACAATAGTATAGCCAACTAGTGGCTATAACACTTGTCTATTTCATCTATAGCCTTCAAAAAAATAGTTCATACAATAAAGTAGCTATTACAATAACTATTTGGCCCATGTGTAAGAGAGTGAAATGTATATTTTTATGTGCTATAGCTAGCTGTAATTTAGTAGTCAGTTTCCTTCTCTCTCTTCCTTTCTCTCTCTGCCACGTAAGATTTGGTTGATATTATATTTGCTATAGCCTGTTGATTAAGCCTTATTGTACATGCTTTTAATGTCTTCTCTACATAGTATTTTACTCATTTAATATAGATGAGGTACTACTGTCAGAGATGTCCTGAGTAGAATAAACAGCGGACGTGAGAATTCAGGCATCCTTGTAAAAGATTCGAGGAGTTTCTTTCTGGTTTGAGGGGAGGGGGTGCTGGAATTGGCAGTTTGCAGGGAAACGGTGTATATAGTCGAACGTGACAGCAGAAATACCCTGCAAATGGACAATCCCCGGAAAATATCACGGTTTTCTAATCTTTGGCAGTGCGGCGGATCTTAAAATTGTGAACTAATTTATGCTCGCTAGTTTGTAGCAAGTAGTGCGGCGGATCTTAAAACTGAAGTCGATTAGCGATGACTGAACTCGTCAGACAAGAACACTGCATGGGGGTAAGAGAAGCACATGAGCACTCATGCCAACAGTGAATTGCCCTGCGATCATGTTCGTTCGTTCATCAAACAGCCACCTCTCGAAAGTAAAACCACCACACATGCTATTGCTAGCTCTTATTGAACGGGAAGAAGCCAAAGCTAGAATCAACCCACAGTTCCTCGTAAAAACTCTCTAAAAAGCAGCCAAATCCATCCCCTACAAGTTAGGAAGACGCGACCGAGGAGACGGTCTAGCTGCTGCCCTTGCTGACGAGCTCCAGCGCGGCGGCGGTGGTGGGCAGCGCCGGGATGGCTCCCTTCTGGGTGGTGCAGATGGCTCCGCAGGCGTTGGAGAACTTGAGCGCCTCCCTCAGCTTCTCCTCGTTCTGATCACACCGACGCGAACACGTACATTAATATTGCGCGCATTACCAAGATGTCACCACGTAATTAGGTGTGGTTATTTTGCGTGGATGCATGCTTACGTGGAAGATGGAGTCGTCCTTGGCGACGTTGACGAGGAGGGAGCCGACGAAGGCGTCGCCGGCGCCGGTGGTGTCGACGGTCTTGACCGAGTAGCCGGGGACGCTGCCCTTGAAGTCCTTGGTGAAGTACCTGCATCCCTTGTCGCCGTCGGTGACGATGAGGAGCTTGAGGCCGTCGAACCAGAGGGAGAGGACGTTCTTCTCGTCCTGCGCGTCGCCCTGGGTGAGGAAGGCGACCTCGTCGTCGCTGACCTTGATGAAGTCGGCCTCCTTCCAGATGCTGAGGATGCCGGAGCGGGCGGCCTCCTCGGAGGGCCAGAGCGGGAGGCGGACGTTGGGGTCGTAGGAGCAGAGGATGCGGGCCTCCTTGGCGGCGCGCATGGCGGCGACGTGGGCGGAGCGGCAGGGCTCGGTGATGAGGCTGATGGAGCCGTAGTGGAAGATCTTGGCGCGGCGGATGAGGTCCAGGTTGAGCTCGGCCTCGGTGAGCAGCATGTCGGCGCTGGGGTTGCGGTAGAACATGAACTCGCGCTCGCCGTTGCTCTTGAGCGTGACGAAGGCGAGCGCCGTGCGCGCGTGCTCGTCGAACAGGCAGCCCTCCGCGTTCACGCCGTTCTTCTTCAGGATGTCCACCAGCATGTGCCCAAACTCGTCGTCACCAAACTGCATGCATCCATGCAAACCACACACCACCAAACAATTATATTGATTTGTTGCCAACAAATGAATCGATCGACTTACCACAACTGATTACGTACCGCTATTTACGATTTAGACAGAAAAAAAATCACAAACAAGCAACAACAACTAGGATAGTGCAGCCGATAATTCTATCGCTATAACAATTATTGATTAATAAAATAATGGGAGTGTCTATACAACATTCGACTGTTTTTTAGGATAAAAACAGTCAGATTTTGAACTGTTAGATGGAGATCCAACGCCCTAAATTATTTTTTTTTGAGGGGGTCATTTTTTTTAGGGAGGCTTGTATGGGTGGATCCGTTGGATGGAGATCTAACGTCCCAGATCAATCTGACTGTTTGTGTCCTCAAAAATAGTCGAATGTTGTATAGCAATACTCTAAAATAATACTGCATTAGTATTAGAGCCCTTGATTCTATTCTAAAGAGCCATACATTCTAGCTGAACTGATACTATGGCAGATGCTACTTTTTCTAAAATATTTAATCAAAGAAAAAAATTAAAAACAATCTTTTCGATTTCGGCTTCTGACTTTTGATCACTAGTTTACTGTTTCTTAATTTTGTCTTTTGTAACTTTTTAACATTTTTTCTTTTATTTCTCATATTCGTCGGTATTCTCCCTCATAAAAAAAACCATGCATTAGCAAATTTGACCGCAACTGCCACCAACAGACGTGTCACAGTCAGATCCGAGTCAGCTGGGACCCACCCATTGATGACACGGTGTATACGCACAAGGTACAGGTGAGCAGTACAGGTAAACGAGACAAGCGAGATGACAAAGCAGCAGCACTCATCTGTCCGGTCAAACGCTACGAGATTTCCTACCCAGACGATCGGACGGCTCAAGATTCCCCAGCCACAAGATCCCACGGATCCGACGGTACGACGCCAGCGATAGCGACTCCTCCCGCACGGTGGGAATGATGAGATCCAGATCCCGACCCCTCGGATCTCATCCGCCGCCTACCTTGCCGAGCACTGGATCCAATCCAAGGCCGGCCGACAGATCTACGATGCTTCGTATCATGGCGAGCTGATTCGTTAATCGCCGGGGGGAAATGGTGCTAGTACCTTGCCGACGAAGGCGGCGGAGCCGCCGAGCTTGGAGATGGCGCAGGCGACGTTGGCGGGCGCGCCGCCGGGGGCCTTGACGAAGCCGCCGGACTCGGCCAGCGAGACGCCGGCCACGTCCGGCACGAAGTCGATGAGCATCTCGCCGAACGAGACCACCAGGCTCGGCGACGCGGCAGCTCCTTCACCGAGAGGCGCCATCTCAGACGAATCTCCCAAAACTGCAAGAGCTTCAACAATGGATGCGGAGAAGAGACGAGGGGAGGGCTTTATATAGGACCCACGGGCATAATAATAATAATAATAATAATAATAATAATAATAATAATAAAACAGTAACAAAGCGCGGGCTCCGTTGTTACGTCCGGTTCGATTGTGTAGCCACGTACGGGTGGGCCATAAGTTTACATGGGACCCACCTGGCAGTGAGCGTCGTATGTTCCGGTTTTTGGCGCGATCCTTTTCGTTTATTTCGGACGGCGTTTGGCGGATGCTGGGACCCACATGTCGGTGGTAGCGGGGCCGTGCGCAAATATTTGCTGGCCGTTCGGTGTGGGGCCACCTGTCGGTGGGTTCTTGTTGGCCGATCCGGTTGGTTTTTTTTTGGACTCCGCTTGCTCGCTTCATCAACGGATTAGACCGGGTTCTCACCTAATCTCTCTCTCTCCCCTCTCCCTACCAGTAATTATCTACTGTTATTATCTCATCTAAAAGAAACTACCTGTTGGTTCTATCCAAATTACCTGCATTCCATTCCTTAATGATCTTTTTTTTATATGACACGTTGAGATTTGGGCTAGACGTCTTTAATTATTTGATTTTTTTTACAAGTAAAGTGCACGCATTTTTCTTTGATGCTGTGGGGTTCAAGTTTGGTGGTTTGGACCAAACGATCATCGTCGCATCTCTGTTGTTGGGTGCACGTTTATTTAATTTTTAAAATAAGATGGGATCTTGCACGCCACCTAGCCCGGAATAATGGACGATGGCTATCCAACATGTTTAACAGACACCCATATATATCTTTTGTAAGGAATAAATATCTTCTGTAAGGAGCGATTTTACGGTGTCCTTTTGCTTTTTTGAAAAAAATTAATGAAAATTAAGGGTGAATATAAAAATTATTTTGGATTTTGGAACCAGGAACTATTTCTTCTTCTTATTCTTCTTCTTCTTGTTCATGGCACCTCGCAAAACAGAAGGGAAAAAAGGGGGGAACTCTTGCAATTTCCGTTGTTGTTGAGAGTAACGCAAACATAGAGAGGCAAATCCGTGAAACTCCAAAAGAAAAGGGCCGGCCAATTGATGGGCCGTAAAACGCAATGCCAACAAGGGCCTTGCCGTTTGCTACTGGGCTGGCTTGAGTGCACGGGGCACAATCCTTTCTTTGCCACTGCACCGCACTGGCAGCCAGCGACAAGCCTTGGCCTGCTCCCACTGTACAACACACGATAAACCCCCACCCTCTCGGGTCTAAAGCCCCACCCATTTCGACTTCAGCTTCTGACTTATTTTTTACTATTTATAAATTTTATCTTTTTTTGAACTTTTAATTTTTTTGAGTTTTTTTGCCGGTTCTTTTTTTCCGTATTCGTTTGCGTTGTCCGTGATGAGCTATCATATTTTTTATTCTTAAATTTAATTATACCAAATAAGCCACATTTAGCTGCAATAAAATTTCAGCTGCTATAGTGCAGTTTCAGTCATAAGCCACAGTTTTTCAGCCTAACCAAACGGGGCCTAAGACTTGACGATGGTGTCCAACAAATTTAGCACGTTTGGTAGAAAATCATGTATTCATGCTCCATGAGCCTTTAAGTGTCTCCGATAAATTTCAAATATGTGTACAGAGAACGCACATGCGCGTCTATATAGACATCATGAGTATAATACATATTATGTACATCCATCTTATCTCTACTAATATAAAAGGGAGGTCTATTCATCGCCAACCCCTCTAGCGCCCTTCCACTCTCACCCTAAAAAAATGGCTAAAAAAATTACAGAGATTACAGAGTAACTGAAACTCATGCGTGGCTTTTGGCTGTTCGTGTGAGAGATTACAAAGTAACTGAAACTCACGTGTGGCTTTTACCGATATAAATAAAGCTGGTACAGTATGTAGTATAATTAACTAGTAGACCCTATGTTAAAAAGGCACTTTGTTTAAAAGCTAATTATTATAGAAAAATTAAGAGCTAAAAAAGAAGAGACGCTACATCTGCGGACAGAAGGCTTTGTTCGTGTGGTCTTGCTCACAACTTCTCTATCGTAGGCACTTCACCAGCTAGTGCCCTGTTTTACATGCCATGCATACTTTTCTTGGGAAATTTTACAACACCACGCACCTCCGCTCCAGTACAAGCACGAGACTAGCTGCACACACGACAATAGGCTAGTTACTGTACCATTTCTGACGAGCTAATTCTTCTCTGCGACAGCGACGACGCATATGATCAGCACAAGCTAAGCTAGCACCGAGTAGCATTAGCTAGTATGAGTTGACGACCCTGCATGATTTCCTGACCTCTCCCTGGTCGCCTTCCTTCACGTCGAGCTGCCCCATCTTGAGCATCCCCTGCTGGAACGAGAAGAAGAAGTAGGCCTGGTTCATGGCGAACAGGTTCACCAGCCGCTGCGTCTCCGCCGACTCGAACAGCGTCTGGTCCGAGCTCAGCAGGCCCCGCCGCTGCTTCAGCTCCCAGAAGTAGAAGCCGTCGAACGCCGTGCTCGTCCGGTCGAACGGCGCCGTCGCCGAGTCCCCGCCGGCGCACGTGCTGCTTAGCGACGAAGACAGCGACGCCTCCAGCGTCGCCTCGCCCAGCCGGTTCTTGAACGACGAGCAGCGCGCCACCCCCAGCGTGTGCCCGCCGGACAGCGCCACCAAGTCCTGCGTCGTGAAGCCGTGGGACCCGAACTGCTGGATCAGCGTCGACGCGTTCACGAACGGCAACGGGAGAGCGGTCGTGTCCGCCGCGCTGGACCGGGTCCCGTCTCTCCTTCCCTTGGGCACGCCGTAGTACGGACCTCCGGCCTGTACACCATCAACACAAGTGAGTGTAAACTACCAGTGTACGTACGCATGTAGTATCAAGTATGTCATCGTCATGTGTACCAGGGACACGGCATCTCTGGCGGCCAGTGCGACGATGTCGGCGCAGGAGACTATACCGGGGCACCGCGCCTCCAGTATCTGCTTGATCCGGTCGATGACCTCGTACCCGCGCAGGCTGCTGTTAGCCAGCGCGTCCTTCTCCGCCGTGTTCCCCGGCGTCGAGTCCAGAAGAACCGACGCGTCACATCCCTACGCATATATAACATCCACAACTGCAACATGGATCGAATCTGAATATGTACATGTCAGGCTTGTAATGATGGTACCTGAACGAAGCAGTCATGGAAGTGCAGCCTCAGGAGCCCCGCGGCGAGCGTGGGGTCGCTCGTGAGAGCCTGGTTCACCACGTCCCTGACGATAAACTCGGCGAAGGGGCAGCTCATGACGTAGTACTCCATGCTGAGCGCCGCGGCGCCGGGCCCCGCTAGGCCGACGGCCACCTCCACGAGGATCAAGAGCCTGACAAGGTTCTTGGCAGCGCCCATCTCAATTCAGCGATGCTAGTATTCCTTAATTCCTCTCAAATGATGACAAGTAGAAGAAGATGGGTGAGTGAGCACTGAGCACATGCTGTGGCGAGTGCTGCTGGGAGCGGGTATTTATAGTTGCAGTATGCGTGATTGATTGAATTGTATGCCATAGCACTATAATTTAACATATATAATGCACGTAGTGCACTACATGGATGAATCCAAAACCAGGCCACTAGCTAGGAGAGAGGACACCTTCTCCTACCAAGATTATAATGTTCTACGTAGAGTAAAAAAGCTCAGCCTGACGGATCAGTCACCACAGTGACAGATGGTGTATAGTGTCAGGCAACTGAATATATATAACGATATAATTAGAAGTGCGATGGTCAGCTATTCGGACGACGAACAATTGCTGAACTCCGACCGCACAAAATTGGGGAAACTTTTGCGGGAAAGATCGTGGGAATGTGGGGGGTGAGTGAGTTGTTGGAGCTTGTTGGATGCATGCGTCCTGATCGATGTGGGCGCATCCGCAGCTGGTATCCATGATCAAATGCTATCCTATTCCTCCCGCCGTCGCCATCGCAATGGCGAAGTGGGTCACTCTCCGTTCGTTTCCCTTTTCTGAATGAAAGCAGAACGAGCGCCATGGCAATTAATTCAGTAATCGGCATGTGGTTTTCTTCTGCACAAACGTACACAATGCTGCATATTGTTGGTCATAATCTTGACATATAAATAATTTAGCAGTGTGTGTTCGAATGCTCGTGGTCGTAATCGAGTATCCAACACTCGTGGTTGTGTGTGTGGTCGTAGGTGCTAGTACTCATGGTTGTGTGTGTGGTCGTAAGTCGTATGTTTGAGTACTCGTGTCGAGTACTCGTCTGTAGCTAGTTGGAGTCGAATAATCGTGTTCGAGTTTGTAGCGGTTGGAGTCGAGTGTATGGTCGTAAGACTCTGTGTGATCATAAGACTGTGTTTAGCGGTCGTAGACAGAAAAGCAGTCGACCGAGTGACGTCATAGTAGCAGTTGTAGCCTGAGTTAATAAGTAGTTAAGAGGACCGAGTCATGCGGATTGTGCAGGAATTTCAGGAGTTAAGCGCATGATCATAGGTAGTGGGTGAGTGGTTTGTATGAGCGACCGGTTGTTTCTATTTAAAGCGTCTCAATCGAATGTAATAACCAAGTCATTTGCAGTAGTCATTTGTCTCCTAAGAACTTGTATTTGTTTCTTGCGAAAAATAGAAAAATACAAGAGAGAGCGAGTGAGAAATCTCGAGAGATCTCCAACAATTGGTATCAGAGTGAGGAACGGTCCTATGTGATGCCGCATGGTGATGGCTCGTCAAGTGGCACCACTGCTAGCGGCGGCTTCGATGACGCGGCGATGGTGAGGTTCCAGTGCTCGCAGCTAACGAGGACGAACTACGCGGCATGGGTTACGAGGATGAAGATCCTCATGAAAGCTCATGGCGTATGGGATACGGTCGATCCCAAGAGCTTGGCCAAGGTGGTCGATAAGAAAAAGGACCAGATTGCCTTGGTGATTATCTCCCAAGGACTCAATGATGAAATGTTGAGCACGTCAGGGAGGCGAGGATCCAAACTCTACGCTGGGAGTTTGAAAACCTCAGCATGCGTGATGCGGATTCGGTGGCTGACTTCGCTGTAAAGATCACGTTGCTTGTTGGCCAGATTCGAGAGCTTGGAGAGAAGATGGAAGAGAAGAACGTCATGAAGAAGTTGCTGTGAGCGGTGTCCACCAAGTTCATCAATATTGCTTTGTCCATGGAGCTATTTGGTAAGATTAATAGCATGACCTTGGAAGAGCCATCGGATCCCTAAAGATGCACGAGGAGCACCTCAAGGGACGTGAGACACGCATGGAAGAGCAAGTTTTCATGGCAAGAGAAGGTGGCTCGTCACGAGGGCAAAGGCGTGGCTGCGGCCTAGGACACGAAGAAGATGAGCGCATAGATAAAAGCACGGTGCGTTGCTTCGATTGTGTCCTGCGAAAGAGGAGAAGAAGAAAGCACTTTTGTGTGAAGCGTGAAGCGATAACGAGCCAGCTCTTCTCTGAAGACTTGTGGAGTAGGATGTGTCAAGATTAGGGGCGAAATTGTTGGTCATAATCTTGATATGTAAGTAGTTCAACAGTGTGTGTTCGAGTGCTCGTATTCGTAATCGAGTACTCATGGTCGTAAACGTGTATCTAGCTCTCGTGGTTATGTGTGTGGTCGTAGGTGCTAGTACTTGTAGTTGTGTGTATGGTCGTAAGTGACTGTGGTCGAAAGTTGTGTGTCCGAGTACTCGTGTCTAGTACTCGTCTGTAGCTAGTCAGAGTCGAGTAGTCGTGTTCGAGTCTGTAGTGGTCAGAGTCGAGCGTGTGGTCGTAAGATTCTCTATGGTCGTAAGACTGTGTTTGGCGGTCGTAGTCGGAGAAGTAGTCGATTGAGTGACGATCGTAGTAGCGGTTGCAGCCTAAGTCAATAAGTAGTTAAGAGGACCAAGTTGTGCGGATCATGGAGGAATTTTAGGAGTTAAGCGTGTGATCGTAGGTAGTGGGTGAGTGGTCTGCATGAGCGACCGGTTATTTCTATTTAAAGCATCTCAATTGAATATAATAACCGAGTTATTTGCAATAGTCATTTTGTTTCCTGAAAACTTATATTTGTTTCTTGAGAGAAATAGAAAATACAAGAAAGAGCAACTTAGAAATCTTTAGAGATCTCCAACACATAGTGCATCAAAGGTGTAGCCGGCCGGCCAATGGCAGCGCTGGACATGAGAGCGTGAACTTGCTATTGCCTAGTTGTCGTTCACCGCACCAGAGCAATGTGCCTGGAACTGCGCCTTCGTCACTGAGCATTCACCCACTAAGTATAGCAAGCAAGATAAAGACGAAGGCACTTGCTCCACAAGTTCTGCATATTGGTTTAGTCACTAGATCATTAGCACTAAGCTAGTTGTGAGTGTTGTGAGTTATCTGGTTATTGATTGATTGGACTGTGCACCATGTGTTGCAAATCGGGCAGAACGGAGTGGATTGCTTGGAATAAATTTATATACGCATGATGCTTTTTCATTGACTTGCAGTTAGTACTGAACCCTCAAGCAACCTCTTGTAAATAACATGATTACAAATAAGCACAAGGCTCCGATATGCACGGAAGGGCTTTGCAGTCATACATAGCAATCCGTCTTTCTTTTTAAAAAAGGATCATATACATAATGTTGTTTGCAACGTATACGCGATCTACTGTCAATTTCTGTGGTTTCTGAACAAAGGTTGGTAGAATTCTGAACCAGCTAGTTAAGCATAGCTGTTCTCTGTAATATGAGCTAACAAATCTGGCTTCTCTCCGGGGTGCTGCTCGGCTCCGGTGAAGACTCATGCTGCGGGTTTGGTCCATCCTCCATGCATGACAAGATCTGGATTTCCCCATGTTTTGTTACAACAGGCCCATTTTTGGACACATCATTTGCTATGAACCTACGTTCTTGTGCATTTTCCTCTGTATGCCTTGCTTTCTTGACATTTTTGCAGGAGCAGACGGCGACGAAGATGAGAAGTGCGATCGCCCACAACGTACAAGTAATGTAGAACACTCCCCTGAAGCTCTGGAAATCAAGCATGTGGTCAATGCTACTTCTCAGCCTGGAGCAATCCACCGTGTTGCCGAACCATTTGCGCTCGATCCCCACCATCATTTCCCCTTCTGTCACATTTAGTATTGCTCGCGACACATCAGGGACTAGGGGCGAGCCCTTGGGAAAAACCTACATTAAGCACACCCAACATGATGCAGTTAATTACATAGCAGCTCTATTCTGAAGATAAAAAGTCGTTGGTTTCTGAAAACTAGAAGAACAATTAGCCTAGTGCTGTAGATGATACGGACTCCAGTGGTTACTTACAAATCCAAATCCTCCAGTCTTGTAGACACGCCCAACCATGCTGTAGTCGATCTCGTCGCAGCTGTATTTTCCAATCAGGAGCTTGAGGTAGGGCACTTCATCGAAGATAGCGGCGACGCCTCCGTTCCATGTGCCATTTCTAAGTGCGTCATGGTACTGATCAACGCCGCTGTAGTCCCTGAGCCTTCTCTCCTCGAAGCCGAGGCTGCCGATCAGCATGTCCTTCACGAAGGAGGCGTGATGGTAGCCGACGTAGTAGCCGTTCTTCTTGAGCTCGTCGATGTCGGAGAAGGCCGGCTGCAGCTGCCGCACGGTCATCATCGACGTGAGGCTCGCGCTGTAGTTCTTCTCCAGCAGCCACGCGACCAGCATCCAGTTGATCAGCGCGAACTTGGACAGGTTGTGCTGCAACCTCTCCTCTGCAAAAGCAAACAGGAAGAATTAATGTTACGTGTGTACATATTGCGCAGTCTACAATGATGCTATATATCTTCACTACTTGGTGCGGTTCGGAGGGCGAAGAAGTTGAAGTATGAGACGTTGAAGAACTGCTGCGCGTAGGTGTCGGCGCGGAGCTCGCTGTGTTCAACGCGGTGCTCGATGAGCCACACGACGAAGCCCGTGAAGATGAACAAGATGATGATGGAGAGCCACAGGTCTGAGGCGAAGGGCTTCAGGAACACCCATAAGCTCCTGCTCCTGCTGTCCTTCATTGGCACGATCATCTGCACGCCGGACTCCGTGTACGGCAGCGTGAAGTCTACGTACTCCGATCTGTCCGAGGTGATCGTCGTGTCGCCAACCATGGCGTCGTATTCCTGCAACACATGCAAAGTTAATTTAGTTCGGTTCAGGCTAGAATTGAATCCGTCATTTGTATGAGTACAGAATTACAGATACGTATGTGAAGGGCAAGAGCAAGACTGACTTTTAGGGAG
The DNA here is from genome assembly GCA_036346575.1 of Dendrocalamus sinicus. Lineage (NCBI taxonomy): Eukaryota > Viridiplantae > Streptophyta > Magnoliopsida > Poales > Poaceae > Dendrocalamus > Dendrocalamus sinicus. Next base: position 1,271,198 of record CM070662.1, on the reverse strand, counting down.
ACTTGGCGCGTCATCTCGGTGTATGACAAGCTGCTGTGGCTGAAATTCTCCATTGGCACGTACTCGTACGGGACGGCGTAAGGCAGCCTCTGCATGACGGCATCAAAGATGTCAATGCAGTACCCTGTGATGGCCGTGGCGTTGCCGGTGTCAGGGTTCCACTGCACGTTGACGAACTCTGTGAATCCGGTATTCACCGGCACGCCGATCCTGAGCTTTGTCCTGGGCGCCGTCGGCAACTGCCAGCCCTTCGGCACGGTGAACACGTCGCCCGGCCAAAGTATTGGCTTCAGGCCGTCCGAAGGCGCGGCGAGCTCTTTCGAGAGGCGGCCCTCCGGCGTCCAGAACCCGACGCTGCGCTGCGCGGTGCCGACTACGTTGACGATGGCGTATGCCGAGGACACGAGCTGCCCGTCGTCAAGCCGAAATTCGCCGGCCAAACCATGGAACGACGTGTTCCGGATGGCGTCAAGGATTTGTCGCCCGCCTTGTCTGGGAACGAGCCGGCCAAGCTCTGTGGAGTTGTCCGCCACTTGCAGCGGCTGTGGTGACCGCGTCGTCTCGTCCTGAGATCCGGCGGCTTGGGACACGGCCGATGCCACTGCCCGGGCCGTGTCGTAGGCCCAGAGCTGGAAAACGGTAGGGCGCAACGGTGGATACCCCGGGTTGTCCATCTGGAAGCGCGGCGAGAACCGGGATGCGAAGCTCCTGAGCCTGTCCGGTGGCACGTGAGGCCGGAGGCAGACCACCCCCTCCATGGCGTGGAGCGCCGCGGTGTCGAGCAGGTCGAGCACGCTGCAGACGCTGTCGGTGACGATCCACGCGTAGCCGTCCTCCATCATGCCGACGCGGCGGGCGAGCACGAAGAGCCGCGCGGCGAGCTCCCACGTCATGTGCACCACGAACACCCGCGTCTGCATGGTCATGAGCTGGTACAGCTCCGCCGTGATCTGGTCATCGGACGCGGCTAACGAGACAACGCTGCGGTTGGGGACCCGCACGTCGACGGCCTGGAGGCCGTCGACGAGGTAAGGTATGACGCCGGCACCGAACTCGGAGTCCTCGAAGACCGGGACGACCTCGCGCCATCCGAAGAGGGCAACGAGGTCGGCGAGAGCGGGGACCTGGGAGGAGTCGTTGGCGGTGGTGCGGACGAAGAACGGCGAGCGCGCAGTGGAGAGGGTGGGGCTCGTGGCGG